>OX243946.1:5765000-6965000 GCA_945859725.1 Drepana falcataria | reverse complement strand
TATAAACACAAAGCGTACTGGCTCTATTGAAGACGAAACCTCGTCCTACAACACAAAGGACTCGCACCTTTTCACTTTAAAATGGGAATGCACAGAGCAATCATACATTTAGAGGGTTTGTATTGAAATATCCGTTTTTATACTATATGAGTATTTTTTTTTATACAACAAGAGTGCCGAGCATACGGCCCACCTGATGGGAAACGGTTACCGTAGCCTATTTACGCTCACGATACCGAAGTATCACTTGCGCGTTGCCACTCTGTGTTAAAAATATCATCAGCTTTGTTATATATATTACAAAGCCAATCAATTTTCGAACATTGTACATTTATGTTACTAATATTATAAATGTGAATGTAAGTTTGTTTGTTCGTTCCGCTTGCACGTAGAACCACTAAACCGATCATCATGAAACTTTGTACACATATTTTCTAAGGTATTGGAAAGGATATAGGTTACTTTTTATTGCGAAAAAAAAAGGAGGGTATAAAAATATCCTCCCGCCTTCCCACAAGGGTCCCCGAAGGGGTAGGCAGAGGTGTAGGTAATACCCACACACCCACTTTCCGCCACAGGTATATTAGGTGTCAACGTGACAAATAAAATAAAAGCTGATATTGCTGTAGCCACCGCTTTTGAATCAGTTTTTGCTGATATTCCAGTCTCATTAACAAAATCTTTAATTTCATCACCTTCCGCCGCTGAAAAAATTCTTAAAGCTCATGTGGAAGAATCTAATACTGAATTTTATTTCAATACTGTTACCCGAAGACATAATAAAAACTTTTAAATCCCTAGATATGAAAAAGTCTACTGATTTATGGGGACACTCTGTACAAGTTCTAAGTAGTATTATTGACATTGTTGCAGTAGACTTAGCATTAGTTTTTAATGCGTGTATTGCTAGCGGTGAATTTCCTGATCAAATGAAATATAGTAAAATCATTCCTTTATTTAAAACTGGTATCATGACCGACCCAAACAATTTCAGACCCATCTCAATATTGCCAGTTTTCAGCAAAATTTTTGAAAAAGTTTTACTTAACCAGATGCTAGCCTTTTTTAATAAACATGAGCTGATGCATAGTAAACAATACGACTTCACAAAGGGTCGCTCGACTACCGATGCAGGTGTCGAGCTTATTAGGAAAATTCTTGAGGCTTGGGAGGATTCAAAGGATGCTTTAGGTGTTTTTTGTGACCTATCCAAAGCCTTCGATTGTGTGCATCACGAAACTTTGATCAGGAAGTTAGACCACTACGGTATAAGGAATTTAGCTCTTAACCTTATATCATCATACTTAAGTAAACGAGTACAAAAAGTGTGTATACGTGGGGAAATATCTCCGGGGTGCCCAGTAGCTACGGGCGTTCCACAGGGTTCGATTCTCGGTCCATTTCTTTTTCTTATCTATATCAATGACCTACCTCACCTGGTAAATGATAAATATGATATTGTATTATTTGCTGATGATACTTCTTTACTATTTAAGATAGACCGACAGAAAGAAAACTTTGACGATGTAAATAATGCTCTCTCTGACGTAGTTCATTGGTTTA
Organism: Drepana falcataria; assembly: GCA_945859725.1. Taxonomy (NCBI): domain Eukaryota; kingdom Metazoa; phylum Arthropoda; class Insecta; order Lepidoptera; family Drepanidae; genus Drepana; species Drepana falcataria. The sequence goes on along the minus strand of OX243946.1, from coordinate 6,963,437 downwards.
GTGCCAATAATTTGGTACTTAATGCTAGGAAAACGAAATGTATTAAATTTACAATGTCTAACGTGAAAAAGGTTTTAACTACCCCTATAGTTATAAATAACGAGGAGTTAAACCTTGTGGATTCAACAGTCTTCCTTGGAGTCACATTGGATCACAAACTGCAATGGGGACCCCACATTAATGGATTGGCGAATAGACTCAGCTCTGCAGCATTCGCGGTAAGAAAAATTTGACACTTGACTGATATCAACACAGCCCGTTTAGTTTATTTCGGCTATTTTCATAGTGTCATGTCTTACAGCATTCTTTTGTGGGGTAATGCTGCAGACATTGGATCGATTTTTGTGCTGCAAAAGCGGGCTATTCGCGCAATTTATAGCCTTAAGCCTCGAGATGCTCTCAGAGAATTATTCAAAGAAATTGACATATTGACCGTACCATGTCAATATATATTCCAAAATGTGTTATTTGTAAGAAAGAATATTATAAAATTTAAGAAAAATAGCGACTTGCATACTGTAAATACACGTAACAAAGATAAACTCCATGTTCCTACAGCTAGATTACCCAAAACTAGCAAATCATTTTGTCGGGCAAGGTATACGCTTTTTTAATAAGCTACCTCGGAAAATAATTGAATTACCTTTTGTAGAATTTAAAGCTGTCGTTAAAAGTAAATTAATTCAAAAGGCTTATTATAAAACATCAGATTATTTGAATGATGGCCATGCATGGCAATGAATTGCTCCTCTGGTACAGAGTTTATATATGTAATCTTTTCTCCCCCCACGTAAAAGGGAACAAATGTTTAAAAAAAACCGGGGAGTTTGTTTCGCCGTTTCTTCTCCTGACAGGTACTTTCTTTTTCTTGGAAACGGTGGTAACTTTAGTTTATATTAAATATGTGACGTTCAATAAGTGTTCCCTGTGTCCCTTACATTAAATAAAATATTTTGATTTTGATTTTTGATTTTGACAAATGGCGAGTCCATCGCCGTTACTCAAGCACGACTATTACATACGCCTTTTGAATTTCTTCTCAGACGTATGCAGGTTTCCTCTCGATGTTTTCCTTCACCGTAAAGCTCGTGGTGTGACTAATCACTGTACTCAAGTTCAGAAAAACTCATTGGTACAGTCGGGATTCGAACTTGCGACCTTTGCGTCGCAGGCAACTGCTCGACCCACTCGGCCTCCACGGCTACGGTACGGTACGGTATAAAATATAGATTGTTGATTGAATTAACTTAATATATTGTATATTTTTTATTTGGAAAATAAATCTGGATAAAATTAAATTAACGAGATCAATTATACGCGGGTGAAACTGCGGGGTACAGCTAGTGTTCAAATTTTACGTAACTGAGTCACGTATAATTTTAATAGAATAAATTAGATAACGAAAAAATGTACTGGAATAAGATTTCTTTGAGTAGTTTTAAGCTATGGACACGGGTATCTCCCAAGACAAAAGACTCGAATAAAATTGCACTAGCTTTGTTCGCGGTTTTCTCCGCGTAAAATTTGATTTCATTGTATATTTTAAGCTAACATATTATCGTAACCGTTTTTTTTAAATAATCATGTCTTAATATCGCCAACGTGAGAATTTTTTCAAATTTGATTTTGCAACGTGAGAAAGTTTATACCTAAAATTCAACGATACCCGCCTTAGACGTTCATTACTCTGTGTAAATTAATGCGAGATCCAGTCTCACGAAGCTGCCAGCTTCCTCAGATCAGATTTTGCTTTCAGACCCAAGATTTACCGACAGCACCGGCGACTAAAGCAACGCGTTTTAAGCAAATTAGTTGTGGAATTAAAAATATTCTTAAAATGTGGGGTATATAAATACAGAGTATCATAATAAAGCTGTGCAACATCGCTTCATGCAATACTCTACCTTATTTGTGAGATATACGCTTCATTATTGATCTTTAACTTATCCTTGGTGTCATATGCAGTTTGGTTTTGTTGGTGGGTTTATTCCACTGGGTGTGTCGCTATTTCTTCTCCTGACTGGTTTTTTTTCAGTTGTATGTAATCTATCTATATATATATAGGAGATCCCATTTGATAGTTGTTAGTAAGAAATAAATAAATAAATAAAAAAAAAACTTGTGAACCCACTCATCACGAAATCTCAGGAACTATAAGGCCGATTGACTCGAAATTTGGTAGGAGTATTCCTTACGCGGTGTAGAGGTCAGCTAAGAATGGATTTTATGAAACTCAACTTTTTTTTTACTTTTTCACCCGGGCGAAGCTGGGCGGGACAGCCAGTAGTTAATATAAAACGTGTTCAATGATTGTTCCCGGTGACCCTTACTCTGAATACAGGATTTAAAAATGTACAATTTTCAGTCGCTGAAGCTCAGATATATCAAATCAAAATATTTTTATTTCACATAGGCCTAGGTGGGCTTATAAAACGTCGAAAAAGGTGCACGGTTCGGGTTGGTCGCTTCCATGGAGAAGAACCGGCAAGAAACTCCATGGTTACTCTTTGGTAATGGTAGGATCTCTAATTTGTAGCTCACCTAACATTTTGTGGACATTATATGCATATGTGTAATTTATCAGGAGATACCCTCACGTGGCTGTGTCGTTCCCGTCACGTTGCCGGGTCGTCGGCGTCCCGTGCGTGACGGGAATACCGATATCGTACTGTAATTGTTTTAAGATAGCATCGATAGTCGCAGTGAGGCAAAATGTTAATATAAAACGGCTATCCGTTCAAAGTTGGATCTAAATGACTGGGTTAGTACCTCTACATTACAGAAGGTATTAGTCAAAGGGAAGTGCTTTAAGGTAGTGTTGAATTTCATAAAGTATAGAGGAGGAAAAAACGTAAATCCATTACTTACATTGATAATAGAACAATCTCTACAGTAAAAAAATGTTGTCTGTTAAGTCGGTTTACAGACGATAGTTTAACGTGACAACGTCATAACACGATCGTGCCTTTCGCTCGCTCGTGTAGCGCTCTCGCTCCGATCGTAACGTTACAATGAGCGTAACGGGACAATGAGCGTAACGGGACAATGGGTCACTGGACAATGACCTCTTTCGTGCGTCCAGCCGATGTTCATCGATTAATTAGACGTTGTCACGTCAAAAATTAAAACGTGCGTGTTTACCCCTGGTATTGCTAGCGCCTTAAGGCTAAGATAACCGCTTAACATCAGGCGGGAGCTGAGCTTTTCGCCACCGTCAATACACCGTGTATTTATTTACTTCTGATTATATTGGACGCTCACACTTATCGAGGGTTGATTACTATTTATCTAGCGACGATTTATTTATAGGCTGGCGACAAATTTGATAAATTGGTCCGATTATTCTTAACAGGATCTTTGTGGTTAAGTTTAATTAACTAGTTCATTTTATTAACTAGTTCGGGTTGGTCGTTTCCATGGAGAAGAACCGGCAAGAAAGTCCATGGTTACTCTTTTAAAATCATTAGCTACAACAATATTATTATGTTAAAACAAAACGCGTTCATAGATAAATAAAGCTTCAAATTTGTAGGTTTAAATGTATTTAAGAAGAAAAATTTTTGAGAAGAAATTCAAAGGCGTCTGTACAGTCGTGCTTGAGTAACGGCGATGGACTCGCCATCTGTCACGTTAGCACCTAATATACCTCTGGCGGAAAGTGGGTGTGTGGGTATTACCTATACACCTCTGCCTACCCCTTCGGGGACCCTTGTGGGAAGGCGTGAGGATATATTATTATTATTATTATAAATGTATTTAATGCCATGAAAACGAACGCAATGAAGTGAACTGAGCTTGTATCGGCGGATATCTGGCACAGAGATAGATTAACAGATAGGAAAGCATATCTCAGATCAAACATTTTACTCGAGTGAAACAGCTGGCAATACACAATATGAATTTAACGAGAAACGCAAAGCTAGTGCACGATAAGACATTATGCAACGTGTATGCATTGGGATAGATGGGAAGCGAGGAAGAGACAGACCGAGATGACGATAAAATAGCCGAGTTGTATCAAGAGCTCAAAGAGTCTCCGAACAAAGAAACATGGAAGGAGATTCATCAGTTATCCCGTCAAGAGTTAAACCCTTAAATTTCAGAAGGTTTTTTTTGCAACAGTTTACAATCGTTTATAAACTGACATGCCCTGTTGAGCGTAACTAATATTAAAATAATATTTACTTGAAATAATTAAATTAACTTAAAATTATCGTAACATTTACAATATTTAAATTTTAAATGTATTGAGATCAAGGCTAGTTAGAGTTTAATATTATTAGAGCCGTGGTGGCCGAGTGGTTCGAGCAGTTGCCTGCGACGCAAAGGTCGCAAGTTCGAATCCCGACTGTACCAATGAGTTTTTCTGAACTTAAGTACAGTGATTAGTCACACCACGAGCTTTACGGTGAAGGAAAACATCGAGAGGAAACCTGCATACGTCTGAGAAGAAATTCAAAGGCGTATGTATAGTCGTGCTTGAGTAACGGCGATGGACTCGCCATCTGTCACGTTGGCACCTAATTTACCTCTGGCGGAAAGTGGGTGTGTGGGTATTACCTATACACCTCTGCCTACCCCTTCGGGGACCCTTGTGGGAAGGCGTGAGGATATATATATATTATTATATAATATAATACCTCTCAATTAACTAATAATAGTATTGCTATAAAGTAAAACATGGTAATAGGAGATAAACAGTACCAAAAGTATTGTGTATTGTTTAAATTGATCATCTAAATATTCTATGAAGATGCAGTGGGACACAAATACAAAGGAGAGATTTTGCACGGTATTTTAAAGTCACACTTCGTTTACTGTGACCACAATTTGACTGTAGGTGCTAAAGTTGTGGAGCTGCCTTAAATATGTAATGTGTATTGTTACCCACCGAAATATTCCCGTAAGTTCATGGCTGACACACGAGATGCAAGCTCAGACAGACGTAGGAACAATGCTTTACTACGTAGTTCAGGAGCTGGGTATTTTATACTTGCACATTTGGCAGCGGAATTAATAAAATTGAGCTACATACGTATAATATAGGATGTCTAGTAGATTAGTTGTCTTCTAGAAGGGGTAGGGTGTACTGAATTTATCATCTTGGCATTGCAATAAAATATATAGCTCTAAAGATAACAAAATGGCACCATTATTATCATTATTTATTAAGTCAATTAGTCAGTGGTCAAATTCAACTGTGCAATATAGACCGTATTATTTACATTTTGAGTGCATTTTTCATCGTAATAGTCCAACCCCATCAATTTCTAAAATTCATAGTAATTTGTAAGGTAGGTAGGATAGCCGCGGCTAGCTCTCTGCCTACTTTGCATAATATAGGAGCCAGACCCGAATCCTACACATATTCTTCGCTGCACCAAGCCAAATAGAATTTTTGGGAGGTTTCGTATAGAGCTGATAATACCGTTTCACAAAAGTCTTTGCATCTATAACTGTAAATTGAAATTTCTATTTGTAAAATAAAAATAACGAATAGAAGTCTGACCGCCTGTTCACTGGTTTTAAAAAAGTATGCCACCAACATTTCTGGTCGGAACAGTCGGAATTCGAACTTACGACTGAGTAGGCAACTACTCGAACCACTCGGCTACCACGGCTCGAGCATCACATCTATATTCCTTTTTTATTGTATTTTTTTTAAATGCAGGAAACCCAACATTCATGCTGTATTCAGTTTGAGCGTTCTATGAAGGAAACTCCTTTGAAACCGCGAAGTGCGGGTCTATTTAGATTCCAAGGTTTTTTATTTTAGTGGCAAACAAGCATACGGCCCACCCGATGGAAAACGGTTACCGCAGCCTTTTTACGCTTACAATACCGAAGTATCACTTGTACGTTGCCACTCTGTGTTCGGAGAGTTATACTGTGTTGGCAGCATAATGGGACTAATCCCTGCTGCCAACATAATATAACAATCCTCCCACCTCCCCAAGGAGCTAATTTATGGAAATCTATTTCGTAGTTCTATCATCTCCATACGATTCTGAAGGCATCACGGCTGCATTCGCAATGCGCCATTAGATTTACAGCGCGCCGTCAGCGACCTACATAGGGGTAGGGGGTTGCGCCTTTAATATCATTTGTTGGTTATCTTCTTGTTACTGGAAGACAAATAAAGGCTTGGCTTACAACAAACACGTAACAGCTCTCACCTATGCAACGAGCACCTTTTTCGACGTTTTATAAGTGCCCATCTGGGCCTATGAGAAATAAAAATATATTGATTGGATTTGATTTGATTTGATTCACATTTAAAATTAACATATGACATGGCCTCAGGATCTACATATGGTTACGTCTGTTTAATTGCCGACTGCACGGTAATGGACCCATAAAGATCAACGAAGACGCGCCCCACCAATGTCTAGTCGAGGGGGTCGCGGGATGCGGGGAGTATGACCCGAGTCTAATAACTGTAGTGTGCTTGTGCACTCATAGGTAATCAGTGTGTACCGACAATACTCAAACATTAGAGGCAGGTTGCACGCTTACACTATAAACTATAGGGAATAATAGTGGGGCGCGTCTTGGTGGATGACGCTATCTAGACGCATCTTTCGCTTGCTCCATTCTTCTTTATAATTCCTTCTCGTAGGAATTTAATAACTTCTTTAAATATGTCTTCACGCCACGCGAGGCTCCCTAGGGTAGGCGTATGTAGAAGTAGTCGCACACTTTTTTCGGAGATATATTTAAGGTGCCCATCTCTACATACGTCTTATAATTTCTTGACAAACGTATGCAGGTTTCCTCTCGATGTTTTCCTTCATCAAAAAGTTCGAGGTGTGAAAAACTGTACAGTCGGGATTCGATCTTTAAATTTTTATGTTGCAGTCTCGAACCACTCGGCCGGCATGGCTTACGCTTATTATTATTATTATTTATACACTCCCTTGGGATGTTACCATGACGATATACATAATATATAGCATATAGCATATTGAAACGGTCTATCTAATACAAACTTTTTCTAATAGGATTTGCAGATCCTGAGATTAGGCGCTATCAGACCAACGAACTTTGTCTTTTTATATTAGTATAGATTCTAAGTGGACAAAGTCGCGAACAAAGACTATGTTACTTTATACACTTAGTTAGAATGCTAAAGTACGGCAGAAATTGCATTTCGGGATAAAATTGAGCTTTCGCCCCAACTCCCTGCAGCGTCTTATCCGATGGAGATGGGGCGGAGCAAGATTGCAAATGAGGTTATATATTGTATAATATATATATAGGTAATATACATTTAGAGAATAAATATATATTAAGCTGTGGTGGCCGAGTGGTTCTAGTTGTCATCCGTCTTTCGAATTCCGACTGTACCAACGAGATCTTCCGAACTTAATTATTTACAGAATATAATATTTACAAAGAACAGTTGAAACTAACTACTTACAGATAAGATAAGATACTAATTATTTATAATAAATAATATATCCTCACGCCATCCCACAAGGGTCCCCGAAGGGGTAGGCAGAGGTGTATAGGTAATACCCACACACCCACTTTCCGCCAGAGGTATATTAGGTGCCAACGTGACAGATGGCGACAACGACTAATTATTTACAGTGATTAATCACACCACGACACTTTATCTTTCAGCTAATTTTAGTTTTCTTCTCTTTACTCTCCCGTTCCCTCTAAGATACTCTTAAAGAAGCTGTCATGTCTCATAATATAGCCTATCATCTTTCCTCTTCTATCCTCGACTATTCTTAGCAGTTCTCTTGGGTTTTCGACTCGTTTGAGCATGTCTTCGTTTGTTATCCTCTCTATCCATCTGATTTTCTGTATCCTTCTCCAGCATCACATTTCAAATGCCTCCAACACCTCTTTAACTTTCCACGTCTCATAAGATCTGGCTTCGTATTGCTTAATATACGGCCACAGTAAAGCGCGGCGTTTAACCACTCTTAATCCCATTTAACATAGAGATTGAAACACTTGGCTCCATTCCAGTGTTATATTAAGTATACTTACTTTGCGAAGCGGTTTCACTCGCGTTAAATCTATGTATGTATTACTGTTCCGCTCCCTTGGTTTATCTATATATATATATATATATATATATATATATATATAACAATGAATGTTTGTCTGTATATAGAATCGAAAACGGCTGGACCGATTTTAATGAAATTTTCTGTTTCTTCAGGTGGATTCCAGAATGGTTTTGATTCACAATTGGACCCGATAAGTCGGTTCTTATTGGCTCGTCACTCTCGTCCACGGCAATTTTTTTCTTTTTAGTATGAATATTAAAAAATCCCATAAAACCATGTTCCGATTATTACACCCTTTAATATTGTTATCTTTGGAGCTATTTGTTTAATTACATCGTCATAAGGATATACTTAACTTTTTTTTTTTTATACCACATGGGTGACAAACAAGCATGCGGCCCTCCTGATGGCAAGCGGTTACCGCCGCCTATGGACGCTTGCAACACCAGGGGTATCACTCGCGCGCTGCCGACCCTGCAGGAATCTCAGGAATCAAATCAGGATCAATCGATCAGGAATCAAAGAACTCATGCTGTACTACTTAATATATGAAGTGTAATTTATGAGAGGTCAAAACAAATTTAAAATCGCACGTCCTCAAGATGCCTGCATAGCATCGTGACATGTTCTTCCAATCCGATTTCTGGCTTGCAGGGATTGTCCACTGGCGTTATAGGGATGCGCGCAAGAGCGGAAAACCCTAGGCATATTTATTGATTATGTATTTCAGTAAGGTATTTATTGTAATAAAGTTTATATGTATGTTAGGTTAAAGTATGTATTTAAGGGCTATATATTACGTGAACTTTTATTGTGTTGCCTGAGCTTAACGGTGAAGGAAAACATCGAGAGGAAACCTGCATACGTCTGAGAAGAAATTCAAAGGCGTATGTATAGTCGTGCTTGAGTAACGGCGATGGACTCGCCATCTGTCACGTTGGCACCTAATATACCTCTGGCGGAAAGTGGGTGTGTGGGTATTACCTATACACCTCTGCCTACCCCTTCGGGGACCCTTGTGGGAAGGCGTGAGGATATTATTATTATTATTATATAATAATATATCCCCACGCCTTTCACAAGGGTCCCCGAAGGGGTAGGCAGAGGTGTATAGGTAGTACCCATACACCCACTTTCCACCAGAGATATATTGAGGTGCCAACGTGACAGATGGCGAGTCCATCGCGTCAGTCAGCGTTGCAGCGTTGCTAGCCATAGAGCGATGCGGCGTAGACATCCTCCCGGGGGTTGAAAGCTCTCAAGTAGCAGCTTTCAACAATCTTCTTTCTCTGTTGTAGGTAGTAGGCATAGGCGATTGATGGCTCGTCTAACTGAGCCTCCGGCTGTAGTTACATCGGCTACACGCGGAATCCCATCGCAGCCAGGAAAGATTTTGTTGACTCGTCCGAGTCGCCAGCAGAGTGGAGGTGTATTAGGTTCCTTGATTAGGACTAAATCATCGAGCTTCAGATCTCTACATTTTACTCGCCACTTTGTCCTTTGTTGGAGCTCAGCTATATATTCGGACGCCCACCGACTCCAGAAGTGCTGCTTCACTTGTTCAAGGCGCTGGAACCGATCCAGGCGGTGCGTGCTGCAGTCCACATAGCTCGTTGTTGGCAGTGATGTCAATGGCCTCCCAATCAAAAAGTGAGCGGGGGTAAGAGGCTGGAAATCGTTGGGTGAGGGGCTCAAAGGACAAAGGGGTCGGCTATTTAGGATAGCTTCTATTTGTGTAAACACAGAGGTTAGGTGAGACTGCCCTAATATTCGGTGCATATGGAACTTTACTGATTTGACGCCGGCCTCTGCCAGACCGTTAAAATGAGGAGCGTACGCGGGGGAGAAGCGTCACAAAAACAATGAAGTTCAACATGAATTGCGTTATCTATAAGCACATGTCTAGGTATTTTCAAAGAAGATAATGAGTTTATTTGTTGACTAAAGCTTAGCCATGAAGTTTGAATTTCCTTAGGGACTGGTTCATCCCAGTCTATTTTTTGTGACCACAGTGTTTGGAGTAAGATTTTTGCTTTAATAGTGCATAAGGATAATAGCCCAAGAGGGTCAAAAATTTTGAAAGTTGAGGATAAAATAGATTGTTTGGAATGTTTAGTGCTAGGCGAATAGTCTAGGGGAAGTGAATTTCATCAAGCTGGGGTCCGCTAGTTCAAAGTCTGTTAGGTTTAGTTGACTTATGTCAAAGGAAACCTTTGGCAACTTTTCTGTTATTGTTTTTAGAACTAAACAAAACATTGATACATTGTATGTAGAAGTATTAGATTGGAGTTGGAGAGCGCAGCGATCTGGGCTCAAGTTTAGGGGGTTGATACCGATAGCAACAATACTGACATTTGATGGCTGAGGAGTCAAGTTGAGTCTTTGCTTTACACTCTCAGTGATAAAGGACGATTGGCTCCCGCTGTCAAGTAGAGCTCGAATGGTAATAGTTTCATTGGTAATTGGATTTGATAGACGCACCTTGGCGGTACACAATAAAACTTCAATCGTGGACAAAGCGGCCATAGCGATAGAAGAGGTACTAGGATTAGAATTAGTTTGGTTATTAGGAAATGTATGTAACAATGAATTGTGTCTCAGTCTGCATGAACGACATGAGCCCGGAAGCTTACAAGTTTGAGCGTTGTGACCGGGCTGGAGACAGTTTGGACATACATTTAGTGATGCAACTATGGAGTTCCTATCTTCTGGAGTTTTAGACTTGAATGAGGTGCATTCATAGAGGCGATGACTGCCCTGGCACATGGCACATTCAAAATTAGGCTTAGAAGAAGGAGTAGTCTCCTTAGAAGATGCAAAACAAGACTTAGACTGTATCTTAGGCGGAGGTGTATAGGGAACATGTTTAGGCTTGTCTAAACGGTCAATTTTATTTCGATTGACTGTTTCGAGGACGTCATTAATAGTGCTTCTATTCGTGATAATTTCATCGCAAGTTTGCTGACCTCTATAGAAGAAATATTATCAAATGGCGCTAATGAATCTAAATAGGTTTTAAATTTGGTTACGCGTCCCTTAATAGAACCGCGCTTAAGATTTTTAAGTTTTAATTCTGAAGTCATTGCGATGAATGAATTATCAATACTAAGATTGCAATAAGTAATAAATGAATACGATACGCTCCTCGTTTTGTGGTCCGGCGCAGCGCAGAACCGGTTTCTTATCAGCGAAGGGACACGACAAGGCGTCGCGCGTCAGCCGGCGGGCGGCGGGAGTTAGGTGCGGGTCAACGGCGATGACGTCACACGGGCGACTGATGGGGTCGACGTGTAGGTAGTTCAAATTAGAATGATAGGCAAAGCGAAGCGAAGCAAACTGCGTTCTGGGCACTCCTGGGTTGATGTGGCACGGCTCTGGAACGATGATCACGCTGCTTTGTTCCCGATTATGTGGTGAGATGACGTATAACCTCTTGATCCACGTTGCTATTTCCACGTTGCTTTTCGACGATTTGATTTGGGGTTTGAGACCAGCACGGAACTTGTTCTCCAATTAGTGTGCAGGTCACGTCATGGTCGCCATTTTTTGTTGGGAATATAATTCGCCAAGAAAACCACGTTTTCTTTATAGATTGCAATGAATTTTTATTAGACCGTTAGCGCGTCGTTGTACCGTTGACATCTTGTTGACAGATTGAATTTGAATGAAGTCAGCGTTGCTAGCCATAGAGCGATGCGGCGTAGACACTACATGCTTTCACTAAGTTGAGACATTTTAGCATCGTTAGCAACACTGGTTGAGTATGCTTCCACCACAGGCTGGGACTCACTGAACGGTATTAGGCGCGATATTCATTGTACATAAAGTAATTAATAAAGTAGTGACTCTTCAACTTTCTCGTCAACGCCCCTGCTCTCCCGCGGCAATAATATTTAATATTGCATATCATTTATAGCTGTGCCCGAGACTTCCTCCGCGTGGAATTTTAAGGTTTCTAAAATAAAAGCAGCCTAAGTTACTTCTTTTTACATCAGCTATCTGCCAGTGAAAGTCCCGTTAAAATCGGTCCAGCCGTTTCAGAGATTAGCCGGAACAAACAGACAGACAGACAGACAAAATGATATTTTGGTGTATGTACCGTATATATATTCATATGCATGTAGTAAAAAGCGGTTATTTCAATATAACAAAAAGACACTCCAATTTTATTTATATGTATAGACTAGCTGTGCTCGCGACTTCGTCCGCGTGGGATAGTGACTTTTCGCAGTATTTATTTATTTATTTTGGATGTGTATGTGTATAGGGGATGCCTACGTCATAGTGGCTTTATGCATGCAAAGTCTCAGCCCGATCGGTTTAAAGTTGACAAAGTTTTATACAAACTTTCATCCCCTATTTTATCTTCTTGGGGGTAGAATTAATCAAAATCCTGAACGGATGCCTACGTCATAACATCTACCTGCATGCCAAATTTCAGCCCGATCCGTCCAGTGGTTTGGGCTGGGCGTTAATAAATCACTATGTCAGTCAGACACCTTTGAGTTATATAGATAGAATACTCCAAATAAGATTTTCTTCATTAGCTTATTCTTGGTGGACTCAAGATATTAATAATGTGTTTAACATCAAACCAGAACTAATCGAAAATAGTTGCCAACTCGTAGCAAAGGTATCAACTCCTAAAGTTATTCAATGTTAGTCTTGGGTCGGCACTGAATAGAAACTAGTTACCAGAAATAATATTTTACCTCTCAAACTAATATGAAAATTTACTCACGTTGTTAAGGAGGATATACATTCGATATACACGCAACTGAGACACGAACATCGTTAGCATCAGCGCCATTTAAATACAGTATTAATCCTCGTGGAATGTCCGTATTAAAGAAGTCTTATATGATTCATTTATTTAAGATATTAAAATCCATAAATTTATGAAATCAAATAAGTTGTTTTTTTACAAAAGAGAGAAATTAAAAAGTCCAAATCAAAATTAAGAATAAATTAAAACAAATCAAATATTACACTATACTACATACATATCATCACACCGAGTCCCTAACGCGGTAGGCAGAGAGTATAGAGCGCCAGTTCTCTATAGACTTACATACCTCTTTCGCTTCGTCCACATTAATCAGTCTCTTCATACATGCTCGTCGGTTTCGAGTACTCTTACCGTTCCCGTCCTTAACTATACTACAACTACACTATATATAGGATGGCAGTTGCATCCACCTCCTTAATATCGGCGAGTCCCACCGCTGGGCTAATACACTTATGGTAAGGTATGGTAATCATTTACCATGAGAGGGTAAAAATATCTACTTCTATTTACTGGTGTGGAACTTTGAATATTGACGGCTGTCACACCGCTGTCTTCCAGTCATAACTTGACATGGAGGTTGCGTGTGAAGCCTCAGTTGCCCTCTTAAAATTTTCCATTTACCTCAAACTCAATAGCGGAGAAACTATGCGGTTGTTAAGAACAAATTATAGTGAGTTATGGTCCGATTTTATTGGTATTCGGCAGTAAGTGGTAGGATTTCGCCGGCATATTGGCCTGGCGGTTTAATGCACTTTAACAAAGTTCAAAGTTACGTGTGAGTAAGAAGTGTAGAGTTACTTACGAGTCTAAAGTACTTTTTCATTAAAATTGGCAGTCAGACTCCGTCCACACCGCAAGAGTACTCCGCACTCAACGCTATCCGGGACTACTATAAATATACCCGCAGAATGCTACTGCAAGCAGTGTTATGTGTTAGCGGATGAATGAGTGGATCTAGTGCGAATGATTGGAGTTTTAGGAGAAGACTGTATGATAGTGATCTCTTTATAGTTATAAAGCTTTTATTGGCCTGTATCTTTCTCCTGTAACTCCATACACTTATCAATGACCGACACAATAATGTTACATAAAAGCTAAAATGCACAAGTAACAAAATAAAGGTTTACAAGGGACAACAAAATGCCAGTTTTTATAAAAAGCCTCCATACCTACATGTGAACACGCCGAGTCCCGACGCGATACGCAGAGAATAGAATTCCAGTTTTCTAGACTTACATACATATCTTATCTCTTTCGCTTCATCTTTTTTTCTTTTTTATACCACATGAGTGGCAAATAAGCTTGCGGTCCGCCTGATGTTAAGCGGTTAATAGTCTTCTTATTACTTACTACTGAATAATCTACTTAGTACATAAGCCTCTTCATACATGCTCGCCGGTTTCGAATACTTACAGAAGATCGCAGCTAAATGGCATTACCCTCGGGTGTGTCGTGTTCCTGTGGTGAGTAAGGTCGCCAGGCTCCAAGAGGAAGCGGTGTGTCGGCAGCACAGTACCAGTGGTGCAATTCCGCCGTGGTGGTGACCAGGCGCGGCATGTCGGTGCGGTTGTTAGGGAGACCCGGTGAAACGGCTGTCCGCTGGCCGCCCGCATATAGTAGGGGTCCCGAACCCAGGGATCACCTAATCTCCGCCCTGGGAGGCTGACCCGCACATGTGTGTAAAGTCCTTGGTGTAGTGGTCGTGCCGGAGGAGGAGACCGGAGTGGACCCGGCCGCTGCATCAGGGGGGGATCGGGGGCCCTTCCGACTTCCGCTCCGGCAATCCGCACTACTTGTACATCACTGCGGCGGATTGAGACTGCGCTTTGTCCTCTTTGATGCCGACACAACGATTCCTCTTCTTCCTTTTCAGCACCCTTAGAAATCTAAAATGGCCAAATTTAAAAATAGTAGAAGTTTCCCAGCGGCCTCCCCTTCCATATTAAAAATGGACTTTTGCAACATCAGGGGACTTCATTCTAATCTAAATGCAGTCCACCAACACCTTGAGACGACACAGCCGACTCTGCTATTTCTGACGGAGACGCAGATATCCTGCCCTGATGATACATCGTACCTGAACTACCCCGGGTACAAGATGGAACACAATTTTGTGCGCCGCGCCGGGGTATGTATGTACTTCCGGGAGGATATTTGCTGTCGACGTCTCCACGGCCTTGAAGACAGAGACCTGTCAATTTTGTGGGTGCGCGTAGACTATGGTGGCAACACCCGAATCTACGCGTGCCTTTACAGGTCCTATAGCGGTGACACAGACACAGTTCGCCTATTTGAGCACCTGCAATCGACAACGGACAAAGTACTTGAGCAGTACCCCTCCGCGGAGTTGGTGGTTTTAGGAGATTTTAACGCTCACCATGTTGAGTGGCTTGGCTCTCGGTCCACTGACTGCGCGGGGAGGGCTGCTTACGAGCTTACCCTGGCTTATGGCTTCTCGCAGCTGGTACACGAACCAACCAGAATACCTGATATCGAGGGCCATACAAGCTCTTTACTGGACCTTCTGCTGACCACGCGACCGGACAGCTATTCCATCTCGGTGGGTGCGCCGCTTGGCACATCCGACCACTGTCTGGTCCGGACGCAAGTGCCGTGCGCAAAGGCCGAAGTGCCCCGACCCCCGGGGCGGCGGCGCATGTGGCACTACAAGGCAGCAGACTGGGATGGATTGCGTGAGTTTTACGCATCGTACCCGTGGAGGCAGATCTGCTTTGCATCAGAAGATCCAGACCCCTGTGCAGCAGCCGTCGCTGAGACGATACTGGCGGGAATGGAATGCTACATCCCAAACTCGCTAGTAGCTACAGGGGTAAAGAAACAGCCGTGGTTTAATAAGCCCTGCAAGGAAGCTAAATTATCCAAGCAAGCCTTGTATGAGGCGTGGACCACGGCTCGATCCAATCTGGACCCCAACATATCTAATGCAAAGCGGAAACTTAATGCTGCCTCGAGGCACTGTAAGCGAGCGAATGCCAGGGCGAAATTCGATTTCGTCAGCAGAATTGGTAAGAGACTCGCTGGCTACCCTTCTGGCAGCCGTGCTTTTTGGTCCCTTGCCAAGGCTGCTGAGGGAAACTTTTGCCAGTCGTCCCTACCACCACTCCGTAAGCCGGATGGTAACTTGGCCCACAGTGCCAAAGAGAAAGCGGATCTATTGGGCTCTCTCTTTGCCTCGAACTCGACTATGGATGACGGAGGCGCCACACCGCCAACTATCCTGCGGTGTGAGAACTCTATGCCGGAGATAAGCATAACCCAACGGGAGGTCCGGCGGGAGATGCTGTCTCTGGACGTCCATAAGTCGAGCGGGCCAGACGGTATTCCGGCAGTGGTGCTTAAGCAGTGTGCTCCTGAACTGTGTCCTGTTTTGACGCGCCTATTCGCGCTTTCCTACTCCACCCAAAAAGCCCCAACTTCGTGGAAGACCGCCCACGTGCACCCAGTGCCCAAAAAGGGCGATAGATCAGACCCATCGAATTACAGGCCGATCGCCATCACCTCCCTCCTCTCCAAAATTATGGAGCGAGTGATTAACACGCAACTCCTGCGATATCTAGAGGGTCACGGTTTGTTGAGTGACCAACAGTATGGCTTCCGCCACAGTCGCTCAACGGGTGACCTTCTAGTATATCTCACGCACCGTTGGTCACTCGCCATTGAGAGTCAAGGTGAGGCATTAGCTGTTAGCTTGGATGTGGCGAAAGCGTTCGATCGGGTCTGGCATCGCGGTCTTCTATCGAAGCTTCCATCCTACGGACTGCCAGAGGGATTATGCAAATGGGTCGCCAGCTTTCTGTCCAGCAGATGCATAAGAGCCGTCGTTGACGGTAGCTGCTCCGAAAGCATGGAAATTAATGCTGGCGTCCCGCAAGGCTCTGTGTTGTCCCGACTCTGTTTCTTCTGCATATTAATGACATGCTTTCTATTGAAGGCATTCATTGCTATGCAGACGACAGCACTGGGGACACTTACTACACGGGCCGTGCTAATCTCCCTCGTTCCACTGTGGAGGAAAGTCGCGAACGACTTGTGTCTGAAATCGAGAGTACACTTCGCAGTGTCTCCGATTGGGGTCGACTAAACCTAGTCCACTTCAACCCCACTAAGACACAAGTTTGCGCGTTCACCGCAAAAAAAACTCCATTCGCTGTGGCTCCACAATTCCAGAACACTCCCCTGAACATCTCGGAGAGCATTAGGATCCTTGGGGTCGATATTTCTAGCGACGTTCAGTTCCGTGGTCATTTAGAGGACAAGGCTAAGCTGGCGTCGAGGAAGCTCGGTGTGCTCAACAGAGCTAAGCAGTACTTCACACCGCAACAAAGGCTGCAACTTTATAAGTCGCAAGTTCGGCCACATATGGAGTACTGCTGCCACCTGTGGGCTGGAGCCCCTGGATACCTTGGCTTTGTATCTTAGCTTGGGCCTTTTGACGCGGTTCAGAAACGCGCCGCTAGAATTGTCGACGATTCCATGCTCACAAGCGGCTTGGAATCACTAAGTCTGAGGAGAGACTTTGCCTCCCTGTGTGTGTTCTACCGCTTGTATAACGGGGAGTGCAGAATTCTGCAGAATTGTTCGATATGATGCCCACTTCCACCTTCTACCACCGCACCTCTCGCCATCGACGGGGAATTCATCCCCATACCTTGGAACCACAAAGGTCTCGCACTTTGCGCTTCCAAAGAAGTTTTCTTCCGCGAACGCTCAGGCTGTGGAATGAGCTCCCCGTTGAGGTTTTCCCTGGAGAGTACAGCATGGAGTTCTTCAAGAAGGGTGTGAAAAGATTCCTGCAGGGTCGGCAACGCGCGAGTGATACCCCTGGTGTTGCAAGCGTCCATAGGCGGCGGTAACCGCTTACCATCAGGCGGACCGCATGCTTGTTTGCCACCCAAGTGGTATAAAAAAAAAAAAAAAAAAAAATACTCTTGAATCGATAGAGCACTCAAGGATGGTAACATCGGACACTCAGGGATGGTAACATCTCAGGATGTTAGCTTGAGTGTCCGAGCGATTTGATCTTGGAAGAAAAGCTGAAATTCCAATATCATGAAAACAGTTTAGTTTTAAGGTATGTGTTTCGTCGACAAATCAATCAATTATGACTTAGTTAATACCAGTAATTTTTTTTTTATAATGTAATACTATGATATGCCTTTACTTATTATTTTCGCGGAAAGTGGGTGTATGGGTATTACCTATACACCTCCGCCCACCCCTTCGGGGACCCTAGTGGGAAGGCGTGAGGATATATTATATTATATTATAATTTTTCTTGCATTTGTTGCCATCAATATAACAACATCAATGCGGTATTCAATCTCTTTTGAAATGATAATATGTTAGCGTAAGTGATATTGCTTGCATCGGCATTTATAAATTGCTCTGGAACAAGAAAATATCGCCTTTAAGGTGACGAATCTTTACTTATCCAAAGGTACAGTAAGAACATTCCACATAGGGCATGCAGGTGGTATGCAGTCTAATAATATCTCTGTCTGTACTGGAATGCTAAGGTTATGTGCTCAGGTACACGTGTGCATGTATAAGGTCTTAGACAAGGTGTGGCCTGCTTTGATACTGTGGTGTAGGGTACAAGCGAAAAGAGGTAGCTGGTTTATTTATGAGCTATCAGTTTTAATAATTAATTTATTGTACTTGTTATAAGCAATCGCAGTAAGGTTGAAACATAAAAAGTTCTATCTATCCGCACGCCTTTCCACAAGGATCCCTAAAGAGTTAAGCAGAGGTGTATAGGTAGCACCCAGACACCCACTTTCCGCCAGTGATATATTTAGGTGCCAACGTGACAGTTGGCGAGTCAATCGCCGTTACCCAAGCACAACTATACATACGAATTTCGTCTCAGAATTATGCAGGTTTCCTCTCGAGTTTTCCTTCACCGTAAAGCTCGTGGTGTGTCTAATCACTGTACTAAAGTTCATATAATATTAATATATAAGCCTATAACATAGAGATCGCAAATTCGTATCTAAGCTGTACTAATGAGTTTTTCTAAACTAAAGTTTAATGATAATAATGGTGGCCGAGTGGTTTGAGCAGTTGCCTGCGACGCAAAGGTCGCAAGGTCGAATCCCGACTGTACCAATGAGTTTTTCTGAACTTTACAGTGATTAGTCACACCACGAGCTTTACGGTGAAGGAAAACATCGAGAGGAAACCTGCATACGTCTGAGAAGAAATTCAAAGGCGTATGTATAGTCGTGCTGGAGTAACGGCGATGGACTCGCCATCTGTCACGTTGGTACCTAAAATATTCCTGCTGGAAAGTCAGCGAGTGGATATTATACATCTGCCTACTCCTTCGGGTTCATATTTAAAATCCAACGTTTGTCAGGATGTTTGTAACTCAATCAAGCTACAACGGTGTTGCAAGCGTCCATAGGTGGTGTTAACCCTGCAACGTCAATTGAAGAGCTCCTACAAGTCGCATATTAAAGCTAATAGAACCCCTAGTCGCATATAAAAGCTAATAGAACCGCTAGTAGCATATAAAAGCTAATAGAACCGCTAGTCGCATATAAAAGCTAATAGAACCGCTAGTAGCATATAAAAGCTAATAGAACCGCTAGTCGCATATAAAAGCTAATAGAACCGCTAGTCGCATATAAAAGCTTATACTAATACTTGTATTGAAGATTTTCCCGATAAGCAATTACATTAGCATCTCAAAATGGACCACTAATAATATAATAAAGGATTTGTACATTTGTCACGCAAATACACACGATAATATCTACAATTATATTATACTAGCTGTCCGGCCCAGCTTCGCCCGGGTGAAAAAGAAAAAAAAGTTGAGTTTCATAAAATCCGTTCTTAGCTGACCTCTACACCGCGTAAGGAACACTCCTACCAAATTCCAAGTGAATCGGCCTTACAGTTCCTGAGATTTCGTGATGAGTCAGTTCACAAATGGGATCTCCTATATATATATAGATAAATAGAGTGGTGTGGCCGAATGGTTCGAGTAGTTGCAGCAGGAAGATTGCAAGTTCGAATCCCGACTTTTGTTATGAGTTTTCTGTACTCAAGTACAGTACAGTTATAGTTACAGTAAAGTAAGAGGAAGCATACGGTTGAGAAGGAATTCAAAGACGTATGCTTGAGTCGCAATCGACTCGCGGATTGTAGGTGTTTGGGAGTTCCCTAAACACTTCATCGGGGACCCTTGTGGGAAGGCGTGAGGATATATATATATATATATATATATATAATATTATTATTATATCTATATATATATATATATATATATATATATATATATATATATATATATATTATTATTATTATATCCTCACACCTACCCACAAGAGTTCCCGAAAGGGTAGGCAGAGGTGTGTAGGTAATACCCACACACCCACTTTCCGCCAGAGGTATATCAGGTGCCAACGTGACAGATGGCGAGTCCATCGCCGTTACTCAAGCACGACTATACATACGCCTTTGAATTGCTTGTCAGACGTATGCAGGTTTCCTTTCGATGTTTTCCTTCACCGTAAAGCTCGTGGTGTGACTAATCACTGTACTTAAGTTCAGAAAAACTCATTGGTACAGTCGGGATTCGAACTTGCGATCTTTGTGTCGCAGGCAATTGCTCGAACCACTCTGCCACCACGGCTTTTTAATAATAATTATATAATATATACATAATAATAATAATTATATATATGAAGATATAAGTCAGAAGTTGTAACTTAAACATTAATATCATTCATATTTGGAATCGAAAGCTTTGCATAGGTTATGGTGACCGATTACCATGAGGCACATATTCACAGTTTTAAAAGCAAGGTTGATAATAAAACAATTTAAATTCAGTAACTTACCATAATATATATTTTTATTTGAAAATCTGTCTTTAATATACAAATTTGGACTTAATTCTCTGGGCACTATGAACTAAAATTGTATTACTTTAACAATACTGAGTTGGTTACAAGTACAATAAAAATAAGTACAGTTGTCTACATTTACATCTAACAGATCTGTGAAATCTCTTTATGTACAGTCAACATTTTAAGAGCCTAAAAAATATTATTTAAAATTAAATTATGGATTTTTTTTTAAGTCTACGAAATATGATATCTTAGATAAAGTTACTTTTGTGGTACAAGTATATTCAGAAAAATTAAGCCAGAATTTTTTTTTTACTTTATTGTAAAAAAAAACAAAAAATCTTTCCATTCGTTTCTTCCCTCATCTTTTCTATTTGTAATAAAAATATAAATATAGCTTGTATCCACATTTTATTTCATACTCGATTTTGGACTTAATAACCAAGTTTACTATGAACATATATTGGCCTGTCATGTGCTACTCTGTCATAAATGATGACATTAAATAAAAAGTAAACCTTAGAATTGACAACGAATTGATTGTTTTTTAACAAATAACGTTCGTTAATTTATATTATTATATAAATAGTAATTAGGTAGCCATTCTTAATGGTATATGTGTGCGGCTAATGAAATAACGCTTTGCCACTGTAGTGCTTTAAAGGTTTTAGTTCCTGGTATAACCGTGTTTTTTTTTTAAAAATAATGAAAATACATAATATATAGGTCCTTATTTTATTCTTCCTAGGATTGTTATTTAATTTTAATAAAGTTGACGACATAAAGAATAAAATAAGTTAAAAATGCAAAAATATTTAAGACAATTTATAATAATAATAATAATATCCTCACGCCTTCCCACAAGGGTCCCCGAAGGGGTAGGCAGAGGTGTATAGGTAATAGCCACACACCCACTTTCCGCCAGAGGTATATAAGGTGCCAACGTGACAGATGGCGAGTCCATCGCCGTTACTCAAGCACGACTATACATACGCCTTTGAATTTCTTCTCAGACGTATGCAGGTTTCCTCTCGATGTTTTCCTTCACCGTAAAGCTCGTGGTGTGACTAATCACTGTACTTAAGTTCAGAAAAACTCATTGGTACAGTCGGGATTCGAACTTGCGACCTTTGCGTCGCAGGCAACTGCTCGAACCACTCGGCCACCACGGCTGTTTATAATTTATTAAATATAATTATATTTTGAAGTACTCTAATTAATAATATAATATATACTACTCACTGTAATGAAGGAGTTCACTGGCATGAACGCAGTTTAAACGCAACTAAAATATTATTATGTTAAAAAAAATCTTATGTGCGCAGTTTGAACACACCTAAAGTATTAGTCCGTTAAAAATGTTATCTTAAGTGCGCATTTCGAACGCACCTTAAATAATATTCCGTTAAAAATATGATATTATGTGCGGAGTTCAAATACACCTAAAATATTATTCCGTTAAAAATATTATCTTAAGTGCGCAGTTCCGAAGCACCTATTGGAATTTCCTCAAATATTTATAACTTAGCTTGTATTGCAATTTTATTGTTATATTATAAAAAGGCAAAGCGTTACTTCGTTAACGAGTTATATGCATACATTTAATATAATATTATTATTATATGATAACAATTGATTTCCATATGTAACATATATATTGTTTAATTACCTATATACAATTTTCCATGTTAAGCCATTCGTATTGCTTTCATTGTAATAATTTGAATATAACTAATTATATTTACTTTAAGATATAATTTTAATAATATATATGTGTATATAATATACAATTAACTAATCTGGAACTATCTAGGATAGTAGAAATTATAGTATTTATTTAAATATATTTATTAGATTGATGGGTTGATTTAAACGTGGTTTTTAAAATTTTTTCAACCAAACCTACAATAGAATTTAAATTAATTCCTTCTAGGACATCCAAGAAATAAATGCGTTTATAAAATTGTATGTAAATTAACACATTTTTAACCTCTTTTTAGTAATATTCATCCAAAAAGCAATTCACTCTCTGTGTTGGCCTTTCTACTTTATCAAAAGATTGACTAATTAAATATAGAAGCGAAACTCTCTACCGAGTGTTCTGACTTATTCATGACTAATTATATTAAACGTTATATCAATTCCAACAAGGTCAATAATTGTATGATACGTGCTGGGAAAAAATATATACGGCTTCTGGAATAACACCTTTTCGCCGGAAATGATTAGAAGTGACAACGAGACAAATGTCGAGTCCAATTACGTTCTTTGAATTTATTCTTCGTGGTGTGATTAATAACTGAAATTAAGTTCAGAAGAAATGCTATGGTACGCTATGATAGCAGTCTATTTGAATCTGTAATTCTACGAGTAAGCCGCACTGAGGACATGTACAATTACGCTCTCAAATAGAATCTTTCGCTTCTAATATTTACAGTTATTTTTCTGACAAAAATAAAACATCCCTGACTCTTACGTAAACATTTCGATATTGGAATGTAAGCTTTAAACATAGGAGGCTACTGAATATTTTGCAATAAGACCGGTTCTGTTTCATTTACAACAAAATTCAATTTCAAAATTAGAATTTCAATGATATATTGGAGTTCTAATTTGAAATTTTATGTAACGTCAGCGATGTCATTTGAACTTACTACACACAATAAGAGCTACGTAAGTAAATTTTTTCTATTTAAATATATATAAATAATATATATATTATTTAGACATAATTTTGTGCAAACTCGTTATATAGTACGTTTGAAATGTAAGCGTAGCATAAAGTGCTTCAATATTTACATATTTTTAATATTGTACAAAACATTTATTTTGCATCTAAGTACACTTATTCTTCGGACATCGTTCTAATCGCACATACATTTTCCAACGATTACTTTTATCGTGCCATCCAATTCGTTCGAAAAATAATAATTCGATTCGACATAAACACGATCTTAAAGCCTCTTAGAAATAGAACGATGCCTGAGGACTATAATTGATTTAACATTTGTTATTAGTAATTAACGATTAAAAATTAATTCCATTCTGTGTAATGTTTACAAGACTAGAATCTAGTACACACATAAAAAGCTGACAATAGCTTTGTTCGAATTTAGAATCAAACGTTCCATTTTCAAATCACTAATTTATTTCAAAGTCACTGTCTTCTGAACATTATTTTTTTATATTTTCTTTTGTTTTGGATAATGAGTTCGTTCTATTTTTACTTTTTAATTTGTTTCAGTCAATCGGCACAAGTCTTGCAACATTGCTCCCGGTACCGTTTCAGAGCGCACATGTTCATAACGCGTACATTCTCGCAGAATCGGGACGTGTCCCGGCAGATGCCATCTGTTGGGAATGAGAAGTCGTTATTGAGATGTTACGATGGCTCCCATATTGGAGGAAAAAGTATTAAATGGCAATATGGCGATAATCTTTTTACACTTCTTGGTGAACAAATGTAGCTCACACAGTTACAGTTACAGTTAGTTACAGTTGTTTAGAATTTTCATCACAAGCCTCCTAAGGTAGGCAGAGGTGTATAGTTAGTGCCCACCCATTTACGGTAAGATAAGTTATAGGTGCCAACTTGACAAATGGCCAGACCAACCCCGTTTCTCAAGTACGACTATACATACGTCTCTATGTTTCCATCACAATGTCGTGAGGGACTCGGCGTGACCATAATGTACACACACCCTTTCCGTCACAGATATATTTTAGTTGCCAACGTGACAGATGGCGAGTCCATCGCCGTTACTCAAGCACGAATATACATACGCCTTTGAATTGCTTCTCAGACGTATGCGGTTTCCTTCACCGTAAAGCTCGTGGTGTGACTAATCACTTAAGTTCCGAGAAACTCATTGGTACAGTCGAGATTTGAACTTGCTATCTTTGTGTCGCAGGCTTTTTAAATTACATATTAATTTTTGATGATCTATTAGTATATATGTGTGTGTATTACCTGCACTTGTGCAGGCGCGCGGTGGGCAGACGCGAGCCACGGGCGGGCGCGCCAGGCCTTGGCACGCCGCCCCCGCGCTTCTCCCTTCCCTCCCCTCGCGCCCCTCCCTCCCCTCCCTCCCCTCCCGCCCCTCCCGCCGCGCCGCCGCCCGCCCTCCGCGCCACACGCAGCGCAGCGCGCGGTGCTGGCGGCCGATGTCATTGCATTCCCCTATGCACTGGACACACATGTATAAATTATTACTACTGCTTTAGAATCAAATCAAAACAAGACAGTCTTGCTGATCGAACCTCAGCCCCCCACCTCTTTTTTAAGAAGAGAAGCTTATTAGTCGGAAACTTATAGAAGTCCGTAGCCAAATAACACAATTTATTGTGTTGTGTTCTTACGCGGTGAGTAAGGTTTCCAGTAATGAGCTCCTTGGGAAGGGGGACGATTGTTATATTGTGTTGGCAGCAGAGGGATTAGTCTCATTGTGCTGCCAACACAGTATAACTCTCCGAACACAGAGTGGCAGATCGCAAGTGATACTTCGGTATTGTAAGCGTAAATAGGCTGCGGTAACCGTTTTCCATCGGGTGGGCCGTATGCTTATGTGCCACTCTTGTTGTATAAACAAAAACAAACACCCACGGAGGCGTGAAACCATGATGCTAATAAACTGGTTATGTTCGCAAAAGGAGAATGCCTTTCTCTATAGGTTGCTAGCAACCAACTTTCAACTCCGTACAGGAGATCTAATGTGGATTATATATCCTTTAACTGCGGATCATATGGCTTCAATGCATCAAGGATTACACGTTAGTCATTTCGTGTAAGGATAAGTAGCTAATATCCCGAGGATAAGGCCAGAATCGAGAGATGATTGAGAAGTCCTCACCTTACTCCACGGCCCAATAGCCCAGGCGGCATGGCAAGGCCTGGATTCCTTGCTGGTTTTTTCAGGGCGCGTGCTGAAGTCACACGAAGCATCAGGAAGGACAGTTCCGTTGTCTCCGACGCACTCTACACGACGACGGCGCACGGCTAAAGTAAAGTTTCAATTTTAATTGACGAAGAGATTTCCTTGCTTTATGATGAACAGTTGCCGATTGTATACCACTTTGTATTGGTAATGGATGATAATGACGACAACGACGATAATGATGGTGATGACGACGATGATGACGATGAAGATGATGATGATGATGACGATGATGATGGGTGATGATGAGTGGTGATGATGTATGATGGATAATGAATGACTGATGGACTGATAGTGACGATGATGATGGTGATCCAAATAAATAAATAAATGATTCATCATCGTCGTCATCTCTACCAGTCCTATCCACAGACCAAAACCATCCAGAAGATGATGATTATGATGGATGATAATTATGATTTAGTTTATTGAAGAACCCTAACAGTGAACAGTGGAGGACCTGTGATGAAGTTACTAATGTAGCTCACCCGTCCCACTCTGCAGGCAGCGCACCTGCGACCAAGTGCCGGCTCGCCACGTGGCGCATCCCTCTGCGGCGCAGTTCTTCACCACACTCGGGGGTTTCCCTCCTCTTGACAAACATTGTTCTGTCTCTACCGTTGTTGTGCTATTTGACGTTTTGTGCTGTGGAAATAAATATATATACTATCTGTACTATATACTTATCATCACCCCGAGTCTTTTAGAGTCGGTAGAGAGTAGACTGCTCATTCTACTCTCTATTATAGAGTTTGCTTATTTGCCACTCTTGTTGTATGTTTATACAACAAGAGTGGCAAATAAGCAAACGGCCCACCTGATGGGAAACGGTTACAATCCTCCCCCTTCCCAAGGAGTTCATTAATGGAAACCTTAACTTGTTTTTGGGATGTCATCAGCTCACCTGGCACACAGCGCCCCTGACTTGATGGCCAGTTTGACCACAAGGCGCGCTACACGGCGACCATTCTGTGGTCATCCACACGTATTCTCTGGCGTCTTCAGCTTCTGGGACACTGTTCAGAGTTTAAAGTTCATTGTGTTAAAATATAGTGACGTTCACACCTTTCACCAAAAGATTGTGTTCCCGTTATTGGCGTCGTCTAAAACGGAAGGGAGGGAGTCTTGTCTGTTTAACTTTATGGTTGTTTTTTCTTTTTTCAATATTTTCCAAAAAAAACGCCTGGCGCGCATATTACAAACGTATCCATGATTCTTGCTACGATTATGTTTCTATTAAAAATATTTGTTTTAATGGACAAATATAGATTTTTTTAAATACATAGAAAATATGTCCATTATATCCTATTTATCGCCTGAGATGTATTTAGGTCCGAAGGAAATAGAACTAATCATCTTTAAGTCACAGACTCTAGAACTAGTTGTATACAGAATTGTTTAATTCAGAACAATTCTTCAAAACTGTAAATCTTAGAAGACATTTAAAACGAACTCAACTTAAAAATGTTTCAACAATAAATTATTTAATTCCTAATTACCCTTCAGAAGAGTGTATAATTTTTTATTGATTTGAAATTAACATCTCAATCAAGCAGAATTTACCTCTCTACCTACCTACCTTCAAAGTAATGCTTAGGCAATCAATAAATCCTCTTACCTAACTTCTGTAGTAGTAGTCTCATCATCACCAAAATCTTCTTTCATATATTGAACACCATCAATTCTATTCCTTGAATAATCCTCATTAATGATAACTATATCTGAATCATCATCTTCGGGGAACACAATTTGCTTGTCGTGTAAGCTTATAACGCGTGCCTTTCTAGGGCCTCCGTAATTTTGGTACAATATCAACGAATCCACGGTTCGTTGACCCCTAGAGTTGCCCAGCGTCTGAAAGTTCCAAAACATCTGCAAATATCAATTATAGATGCACTAATACATTAATTCATTAAGGCGCCTAAAAGTCATGTTTAATTTGTTGGTAAAAAACTGGAATAAATTTAGCGCTCTGAAGCATGGGTGGATTCGCAAAACCATTCTGATGAAACATATTGGAAAATTTTGAGGTTTTATTTCATAGGTCAGTATTGAAACTGTATTTAATAAATCTATAAATATTATTTGATGAAATGAAAATGTTAATAAAACGATACGATTTGATTGACACAAATGCCTTTGATCCAAGATTTGATACCCATCATGAAACAAGGTTAAATCGGAGACACCAAGAGTCAACGTTTCAGAGAGTTAAAAAATGCTACTTCTAACTATGTAGTTAGGAAAGTATAGACTTGATAGAGAAACTGAAATATAGAGATACTATTTTCTAACAAAAATTAACGAACCATAAATCTCCAACGAAAGAGTACAAGAGCTGTTTAACGCTAGATTAAATCCACTGACACCAGTCATGCGTCACCAAACCAATTCTCTATTCTGGTAACTCCTCACCTGCAGTTGCATAACTAGATAATGGAGACAGGGCAGTAGTCGAGGTCCACTGCTGGCTTTTGGAGGTAGCATCTTGGACGAAACGGCGGTCTCCTAATTATATATATGTATATATCCCAAGCAGCGTGCGAGAGAACGGAAGATATGGTTAGAAATTTCCAGACTATGACATAACCTTTCTATAAACGTCAAACTTAAAGAAAATATACTGACAGTTAACTGACATTAAAATTGGCGCCCATAATAGGATATTTGTTCTTCATTAACTGTTATCCTTATGTAGTGAGACAATGTATTGTTTATTATGTTATAAGTAAAGTTTACTTTAATTTAAAGTTTAACAAATTTCAAATGAAACAATTTTAAAATTTTACATATAAAAAATTTAACTATTTTAAAATTTAAAAAGTAACAATTTCAAAATTTAACATATTTAAATTTTAACAAATTTAAAATTTAACAAATTTAAAATTTGAGAAATTTTAAATTTAACAAATTTTAAATTTAATTTAACAGATAAAACTTTTTGTCCTACTAATATTACAAACATGATAATTTATGAGGATGTTTGTAACTCAATCACGTCAGAATGGGTTGGAAGAAATTTTACAAACAGATTTGGATTAGAAGCTGGATGTTTTATTCCAGAAAAAACCCAATAAAATTTTACGCGGACGAAACTGCGGGACACTGCTAGTAATTTAATATGACATGTGAAGAAGTAAAATTCAAAAGAACAGATAGCACGCGTAGATATGCCTCTAGCATACATATGAATTGATAGAACACGCCAGTGATTCCTCTATAGTGAGGAGTGTGTAGGCTATAGGCGTGGTCTGATTGAACCGTTGTAGACTTTTGTAAAATTGGCAATATAATTTTAAGCCCGCTTTATGATTAGGGCTTCAGATCGTATCAAAATAACATGCTTAGTAGTCACAGTTTTATGAGCGGTATAAAAAAGAAGTAAATTATAATACGGTATTGTGGTAACGGTTGAAGTTTGACCGCGTCTTAATGGTACAATTTAATATTTACGTTGTAAAATTTGAATACATTAGAAGATTTTGTACATTACTTTGTCGTCTGATCAAATATTCAACGATGTTCTTTATTCAAATTTCTTTGATTGTATTTGATTTCAGCAAAGAGTTTTGTTGGTTTTCGTTGATGACATGTTTTGGATTTCTTAAATAGCAAAATTTAAGATTGTTTAAATGGGGAAAGTTCAGAATATTTTAAAGTTTCTAATAGGTACCTCCAAATAAAGGGATGAGAACACTGGCAAGCATTTAATCACAATCCATCTTACCTCGTGTTCATCGTATATATCCCTGGCTTGTGAGTTGTAACTGGGGGACGCTTTGGTGCTTGTCGTAGCAGTGCTGCCGTATAATGCGTCTCGTACCTTATCTATTTTGCCTGTAAATTTATTTCAGCATCAGAAATGAAATAGTTATCTGTCACATTATCTTCTTTAGCTGTCAATCCAATTGTCAGTGTATCTATCAAAACCACTACGCGAGTACCTAAATGAGCGAGAATCTACACTTAAGTGTCTCATACCACCGCTGGTAGCAAATTAACTAGCGAGTCAATATCCGTATTAAAAAAGATATAAATTTTGATATTTATATGATACTACAAGGAATACTCAAAACTGGCGAGCATGTATAAAGAAATCTATGTCTAGAAATAACTAGCGCTTTTCCACGCATACCTACTGAGTACCGTACCGTGAGTACCCTGGTGTTTGATATGTATATTCAAAGAAGAGTCCCTAAAAAAGAGGTACCAGTAATGCAAGCTCCAAAGTGTAAAACAGATACCATAAAACAGGTGCATTCTTCAGCAGTGCAGGTACTTTTAAATTAATTAGCGCAGGCAGGCGTCACAACGTCTTGTACTAATTTATTTAAAAGAAACCCAAACACAGAGTGGTCAGTTTGCTCAACATTTAGCTAACCACATATGTTCTATGATCGAGGAAATTTTAAAACCAAGTGATGTGGCTGTTTTTGTCCTTCATTATTTTTATTATTATTATGTGTCGTTCGTAAATCCTTCAGTTCCTTATATATAATAAATACATTTTTATTACGAAGGATATCTTGGAAAGTAGGTTAATTTCGTAATTAATTAAATAATTACCTTTTTGCCTACTTTTGTAGTTCTTCTTGGAATCCCCGGGTCGCTGTTCGTGTGATTGATCATCGGCAGAGCTACCAATCATAGCCCTGTAGCGGCCGTCTGCTCTGCTGTACATTGCATATTTGATATATTAGCGTCTATTATTAGGGCGTTGTTTTATTAGATCCATGCCAATTTAAGATGAAACTATACCTTAATACTTCCAACTAATATTATATTGCAAACGTTTGTGAGTACTCAATCGCGCTAGAATGGCTCAACAGAATTATTCACTGGTAAATATATATAATATATCTTCACCCCTCCCCCAAGGGTCCCTGAAGGGGTAGGCAGAGGTATAAAGGTAGTACCCACACACCCACTTTCTGCCAGAGATATATTTTAGGTGGCAACGTGATAGATGGCGAGTCTATCGCCGTTACTCAAGCACGACTATACATACGTCTTTTGCTTTTGATTCTCAGACGTATGCAGGTTTCTTCTCGATGTTTTCCTTCTCCGTAAAGCTCGTGTTGTGACTAATAACTGTACTTAAGTTCAGAAAAACTCATTGGTATAGTCGGGATTCGAACTTGCGTTCTCTTTGTCGCAGGCAACTACTCGAACCACTCGGCCACCACGGCTATTCATGTTTTCATTCATTTAGTTGTAAGTCGACACTGAGATTAATCATTAGCTAGAATAACTCAAAGGATATGTTTTATACCAGAAGTAAATCCAGGCAAAACTAATTACGAAATAAAATTTACGCGAGTAAAACCGGGGGCACAATCAGCTGTATATCCAAACCTGTCGGAAAGTGGGGAGGACGGCTCATCCAACGCTTTATGGCGCTCGATCTCCTCGCTCGAAGGGAACTCTCCAGGTTTGGGCTTCACTAGTAAGGTGAGGTTGGCGCTGGAGCGGCCAGCCACGCAGGTGTACACTCCGTGGTCCCGGAGTGAGAGGCCTGTGATGCGGAGGGCACCCTAGGGCATCAAAGATCATGTTGAAATACAAAATCAAAATCAATCAAAATATTTTATTCAACGTAAGGGACACAGGGAACACTTATTGAACGTCACATATCTATATATATAAAAATGAATCACCGAAATGTTTGTACGCGCATAACTTCCAAACGACTGCACCAAATTGGATAAATCTTTCTTTGATGTGTCCTTTATTATCAAGAGAAGGTTTGTATGAAAAAAAAACAATATTTCTTCTGTGCGTGTGTACGGCGCTGAACTCCTCCTAAACAGTCGGACCGATTTTAATGAAATTTTCTTTATTTCTTCAGGTGGATTCGAGAATGGTTTAGGTTCACAATTAGACCCGATAACTGGCGCTGTGATCGTGTTTCAGAAATTGTTACTTTTTCACCCAAGCGAAGCTGGGCGTGACTGCTAGTTTAATATAAACTAAAGCTACCACCGTCTCCAAGAAAATACCTGCCAGGAGGAGAAACGCCGAAACAAAATCCCCGGTTTTCTTTTTAACAATTTGTTCCCTTTTACGTAGGGGTACAAGAGTTCAAGTATCACTTAAGGGATTATACATAAAGTTTCCATTGAACTAGCCATGTAAAAAGGGTTATGGATAGTCAACGTTATTTATTAACTGGTGAGTATATTATTATATTGAGTAATTACTTATTTGGTTCAGAAAAAATCTACAAATGTAATCCACGTCGCAGTTTTCATCGATTGAATATAATACGTATTCACCACAGGCTCCGTCAATATTTGTTTATCTGGTCAATGTAAGTTAACAGTTAAATGAACAACAATACAGTTATTTAATTTAGTACTAGCAATATTTGAATATCTGAAGGTGTTCCGGAATAATGTAGCTTACCAAAGGTGAAAGACATTTTTGAATCAGTTTCGAATTTATCCAATACGAACTTATAAACAATCGAATCATTATATTGACAAGTTTGTACCTTCTTCGATATCTTATATTTCTTCGATTTTGTGATGATCTGGTTATCCTTCGCCCACTGGATCTTGGTTCTATTGTAGCCCTTCACGGGACACTTGATCTTCACTTGGGTGCCGTAGAATATTGTTGCTGAGCCACCTACTTTCACGGTTACCTGTTTGACATACTTACTTGTTAATTGTCTAGGTGCTGGTTGAAAGTCCAATCTTATCATAAAGTCATACTAGCGGTCCGTCCGGGCTTCGCACGGGTGGACATATTTTTTTTATAAAGGAAAATATAGCCTATGTCACTCAAGGTGAACGTAGATTTCCACTGGTGAAAGAATTTTCAAATCGGTCCAGTAGCTTCGGAGCCTATTCAATACAAACAAACAATCTAATCTTTCCACTTTATAATATTAGTATAGATAAGAAAGGAAATACAATTTTCAGTGTTCCATCAAGATTCGGCGAAAGAGTCGGCTGACAAGTAATAACTCCCTCTTTTTGTCGGAGATTTAGGTACGTCACAGATATCGAGTCCACTCCGTTTCTCAAGTACAAAACTGAATACTTATGAAAGCAACTTTAGGAATTAGTAATACTAGGGCTTTTTTAATGTATAAGAACAATATACTGTATGTTATTAATCTATTAACAAAGTTTTGACTAGGTGAAGCCGGGGTGACATCCACAAATATAAATGTTTATAATATATATATTTATTATTTAGTTTCAGAAATATTAATTTACAATGTTCTCTTTTTTTCATATCTAGTCCATATTGTTTTTTATAGTACTTGTAGTTAGTCAAGCTGTTTACGCATAATTAGGATTGTTATCTAGTTCCTATAATGTATCTTCTTATTAATCTAATTTCATACTGATCTCAATCTGTTTGTGTAACAATAATAAATAGATAAAACAAAAACGTTTAAACGTTGTTGTAGATAATTCTAATAAAGAGTTTTAATTTTCAACACAAAATTTCCTATTTCCAGTTCAGAATGCACATAAAATGTTTGATAGTGCTCGCACCACCTACCTTCTTCTTCTTAGGATCATGCTGTATATACGAAGAGTTAGCGAGAGATATCTCCGGCGATGCTGTGTCGAGCAGACATGGTCGTGAGTTGCAAGACTTGGTGCCCGACGGTCTGGGCGAACTACAGAGTGAGGCTGGGCGTTCTACCACGTGTGATTGGGCCATTATTTGCTTACACTCCACCTGTAGCGACAAACCATAAGGATAAAAAATTAAATACAAAAGATAAACCTGTAAGCAGGAACATCGAAATAGGTATTTTAATTTTTTTTTTTTTGTTTTCTTATTTCAACTGTTTTATTCTCACTGTGAATGATATACACAAGAATTGGTTTTCAAGTTCAGTTTATTTATCTGTATTATGTATTTATTTAAGTATTTTATCTGTAAGTAGTTAGTTTCAACTGTTCTTTGTAAATATTATTAATTGTTGTTATTGTAAATAAATTATGTTAACTTGTAGTTCAGTTTTATTTTAGAAAGTTTTAAGGTAGTGGGATAATCAATTGAATGTCATATTTAAATAGAGTATTTACATTAAAATTACCCTTACCACCATAAAAGGAGAAGAAATTGCCTTACTTCATAACGTTCTTTCTCAGAGGAGTGAATTGTTACATCGTAAATTTTATTAAGATTTACTATAAGAATGTCATCCAGTAATCATAGTTATTCAAATATGACCTGTTAAAACACGCGTCGAAATTTAAAACGAAAAGGCATAGTACAGTTAGAAGAATATGATCTTCTAAGGTCCGAAACAACTTTGGTCTTTATCCTCAGGGTCATTACCTAAATACCTTTGGTACATTGACACCTGGTAAAAACCATGACTGATATCTAAAGTCGTATAAGTATTTAAAAAATAAAGCAATTTAATCCAAAGCCATACTTCTCTCTGTTTGACTCCGCCACCGCAAGTCTTGGAGCATTTGGTCCATTCGCCTGTATGCCACCGGACGGGACAGTCGAGTACGTTGCAGTACTGGCGGTCGGGTGGCGGTGGTTGTGGACACATACTGTTTGGTACCACCACTGTGTTTGTACCGCCACGAGTAACCTAAAAAGTTATATAAAATAAATTTTTAATACCACACTGTTGGCAAACAAGCCTGAGAACCTGATGGTAATCAGTTACCACTGCGTTTGGATGCACCACTACACCCACCGTGTATGAAAAACTGTTTTTTTTGTTAACTATAACGATTACACCAATAACAATAATTAACACAGTTATTTATAATTCATCGGAATACTGTCTTATAAACAAAAGTCTTTATCTATATTATCACGTCAATTTCTTTAGGGGTAGAGAAAGTCAGTTCTCTCTAGAGTCACAGAATACCTTCGTTTAATTCACAAACAAATTGCAACTTGTAAAGATTAACACTCCGTGATGTTAAAAAAAATATAAAATCTTTTTCTTACATGAGAATTTTTTGTTTGTATGTTGTTACATTGAATGAGGAGGTAGTTCATTTAAAATATCGCTATTTTGTGTTATATGCGTTTTAACTACGTAAAGAGGTAAATGATAAAGTTTAAGTGTTGTACTCACTTCATGAATACACGTCACCTCCCGAGTCTGAATGCCGATACCGCAGGATTTGGTGCATTGAGAAAAATCTGTGTAGTTCCATCTATAGACAAAAAAATCACACTATATACTTAGTTATTTACTATAATTTTATTATAGAAAACTCAAAGACCACCTAAAAATACTCAATAAATTTAAATAAATGTTATATGTATTTAGCTAGCTGTCCTAAACACTCTTAAATTGAAGTAATGTAAATGTATTCAGGTATTAAAAAAAATATATATATGTATTGCTTATTGTAAAATCTTACTACCCAGTAAAGGATTTAATGTGTGATATTGGGCTATGGTAACTAGACAACGATATATTTACTTATATAGATAGATATAAGTAAATACATAGGACATCCAAGACTAAGGTATAAATACTCGAGTACATCACACAAATATCTACCCTCAGCGGGAATCTAACCAGCTACGTCAAGCTCTACAGTAGCTCTGACCGCTAGACCAAAAAGCCGTCTAAACTACGTTAACAATATAAATAATTTGAATTTGTCCAGCTTCTCTTGGGTGAAATAATAAAAGCTCCTGAAACTGGATATCAAAGCCAACTTCTAGATCGTTTGGTTGTTCAAACCATCCCAGAACCAATCAAAATATACACAAACAAAACACTTGAATAATGTCTCTAGTCCATTCTAAATATAGATCAAAATTAAACTCAATGGGCGCATTGGGCAAAATAACAAGCATAGGATTCTGTAAACACGACGTCGTTAAGAGTATTGGCAATTCAATATTGCGTAATGGCGAGCTTAGTTTTACTTGTAGGTATTTCGCCAAAGTCTTACTTGTATTTTTCCAATATAATTTATAGTCGGCCGAAAATATTTTCAGTTCTAATAATGTACCCAGAGGAAGATATTGCGTCTCTATCTAGATTCATCGGTGCAGACGGGAGTTGATTTGTAGACCTTTGTGTTACTGGCGAATACTCGAACCACACGGCCACCACTTTAAACGATCTAATCCTCATGCCTCTCCTTAGGGGCCCCCCCAGGGGAAGGTAGGGGTGTGTAGGTACCCACACACCCACTTATCGTCGGTAATATGTTTTAGGTGCAAACGTGACAGATGGCGAGTCCATCGCGATTACTCGAGCACAATAATACATAAATCATTGAATTTCTTCTCAAACGTATGCATGTTTTTCGATATTTTCCTTCATTGTAAAACTAATCACTGTACTTAAGTTCAGAAAAACTCGTTGGTACAGGCGAAATTCGAACTAGCGATCATTCTGTTGCAGGCAACTACTTGAACCGCTCGGCCTCCACGGCACGGAAATTTTCTTAGAGTGGTTTGAATGTTTTCTTACCTTGGCGGACATGGGTGATCGTTACAGGTTCTAACTCGATTCTCAGGCTTAGTAAGAGGGTCGCACATGTATGGGGATGCATTCTTGCCGTCGTCATCCCTGACGCATTGGATGATCAGCTCCTGAATGACAGAATTTTTCGTAGTTTTTTTTTTAAGATTATGTGATTTATTGTTTATTCTTGTTTTAACGTATGTTTTGTATAGTAAGCAACGACCTATTGTCGGGCCTTCGCTGTTCCCCCATAACTTAAGTACTTTTACTGTAACATAAACATATTATTATTGTATACCTAATGATTTGAAAAGAGTAACCATGGAGTTTCTTGCCGGTTCTTTCCATGGAAACTGCCAACCCGAACCGTGCACCATTTTCGACGTTTTATTAGTGCCCACCTAGGCCTATGTGATTTTTTTTATTAGAGACGAGTGGTTGCCTGCAACCCAATGATTGCAAGTTCGAACCCGGCTGTAACGCTTACTTTTTCCGAACTTATATAATTTAATTTTAAAAGAATTTGTCATACCAATATTACAAATAATAAATGTTTGTAAGGTCGTTTAGTCTTTACATCCTCTCAAAGTTTTACGATCTGAATGGAATTTGGCACAGGATCATATTATTCCGTACGTCAACATATGGGATATATTTAATCTAGAAAAAAATACCTATCTATTACGGGTGAAACCCCTAGGCACACCTAGTTTCATTGAATTAGAAGCAAGGTATCTTTACCTGAACCCCACTTAGACATGAAGCGCTGCAGCTTGTATACCCCTTTTCCTTCCAGGAGTAGGATTTACCAGGAGATCCGGGAGCCACTCTGATGTTGCTTGAAGTTCCAAAGATCAGGGACCTGCTGGGAAATGTATGAGTCACAATCTATGAACTTTTCAGGAAACCACAAACAGGATGTTTTCCTTCTCCGTAAAGCTCATGACTAATCACTGTACTTACGTTCAGAAAAACTAATTGGTACAGTCGGGATTCGAACTTGCGATCTCTGTGTCGCAGGCAACTACTCGAATCACTCGGCCACCACGGATTCCCAAGCTAGTTATTTGTGTACTATTGTGATTGTCCAAAATTCAATAATTGATTACTTGTCACCATAGGGACTATTTGACTTCAATATTTATTGAACTTGGTTTGTTGACAATGTTCTATGAAAGGAAAGTTTTGCAATATCGAGCTCGGGAAATGAAAGTTAATATACGTGCAATTTTAATTTACGAATTCAAATATTTACCAGAGCTGTGGTGGCCGAGTGGTTCGAGCAGTTGCCTGCGACAAAGATCGCAGTTTCTCTCTAGACTTCAAGAACTCTTGCAATTATAATATAAGATAATATTTACATTTACAATATCATATTTACATTTACAACATCCTCAGGCCTTCTTACAAGGAATCCTAGAGGGGTAGGCAGAGGTGTATAGGTAGTACCCACACACCCACTTTATATTTTAGGTGATAGATGGCAAATCCATCGTCATAGCTCATGCACGACTATACATACATATTATCATCACGCCGAGTACCTGCCAGCCAGGTGTGATGATATGAATGTATGTAGTTCATTCTGATTGCATTGTAAAGTTTCCCACACCGTCGATATAAATTTTATCAAAATCCACTTTCGCTGATAGTCGATTAGCTATCAGATAAAGTGTTATCATAAATGATTAATTTTAAATGTGGTACAATTCTTGAGTACTTACAACGTGAAGTGAAAATGTCTTTGGACGTAAATTTAAGTGAACCGGATGAATTTAATTGCATAGAACTGCATAGTTGTATAGAAGAAATAGCGAAAGCGAAAAGTATAGACAACTTTGTCTATCATGTCGAATTCATTTGCGGTAGAGGGGAAAACTATGTCGCCAACATATTCAGAGTGTCTATCAACGATTCAGAAAAACCAGAAACAGGTATCAGTGTTGTTGTGAAAACTTTGATCAACACGACGCGACAGGAACTATTTCACGAACTGCATAAAAGAGAAGTTTATACATATAAAAATGTTATTGAAAAATTCAAAGCCATCCAAAATCACTTGAATGAAAACGATCAAGTTTATCTTCCAGATTATGTATTTTCACGTATAGAAAGGGGTAATGAAATAATCATTCTGGATGATTTGAAGTTAAAAGGTTTTGAAAGTGTGGATAAAAATTCTGGCTCAAGTATAGATTTTAATCAAGTGAGTGATATCATTAAAGCATTGGCAAAATTTCACGCCCTATCTTTTGCTTATGAAAAGCAGGATCCAGAAGAATTCGGCGACTTGAAATCTCAATACAAAGATTTGATATTTGAAGAGAGTTTCTTGAACAGAAGTAAACTCCGGACTTATTTTTTCGAATCGTTCGACATGTCATTGAAGGTTATTACAGATTTGGATGCAAAAAAAGATCTGGAGAGAATATCAAAGAAATTATTAGAACTTTTCAGATTTTATATGACCCCTAGGGCAGGTAGTGTTCTATGCCATGGTGACTTTTGGAGAAATAATATGATGTTTAATTATAAGGTGCGTATTAGTTAACCGTTTGTCCAAAGATAAAACCGTAGTGCATATTAAGACGTCGTCAAAGTCAATCTATAACTCAACTTGTCATGGTAATTTTTTTATCCTCAAGTCTTCCTTCAAGAGTCCCTGAAGGGGTAGGAAGAGGTGTATAAGTACCCACTTTCCGCCAGATATATATTTTAGGTGTCAACGTGACGATAGCCAGTCCATCACCGTTACTGAAGCACGACTATACATATGCGTTTGAATTGCTTGTCAGTATGCAGGTTTCTACTTAAGTACAGTAATTAACTGTACTTAAGTTTGAACTTAAGTACAGTAATTAACTGTACTTAAGTTTGAACTTAAGTACAGTAATTAAATGTACTTAAGTTCGAACTTATCGGTACAGTGGGGATTCTTATTTGCAATCTTTACGTTGCAGTCTACTATTCGAATAGGCTATTGCTTGGCTCTGTTAAGACTTGCATAAGGAGCGGAACAGGCTACTGAGCATGATTGTATACCCTGTAGCCTTCCTCAACATGTATATATTTTATGCAAGATACTGGTTATTTGTAAATTAACTTCAAATTATATTTACAGGTAGAAGAACAACCAAGAATCTGCATTCTCGATTTCCAAGCAATGAGATATGCAACTCCAGTAACAGACATTATATACTTCGTGTACCTCAATACAAATGCTGCATTCAGATCGGAATACTTCGAATGCTTGCAGGAAATATACTACGGTAGTTTAAAATCGTTCCTCTGTTTATTCGACATAGATGTACATTTATTATATTCTGAGGAACAGTTTAGGTCTGATATTGAAGAATTTCAACCGTTCGGATTGCTAACGGCTTTGGTACAACTAAGAGTAGTGACAGCAGTAGATGAAGATATGCTCAGAGCTGACACTACATCGCAAGCACAAAACAGAGAAACTATTGGAGAACTGGAGAACTTTAAAAGTTTGATTAATGATGTCATTAATGAATCGATGGAAAAAGGAGTGTTAAATAAGTTGATTGATAAGATAAAGTGATAAAGTGATCAAAAATGTTCTGTTATTTGGTTCATATTTATGACAATTTCTAATTGCCACATTGACAAGATAAAATATAATATACTCATTTTAAAACGATTCAAACCTTCTACTGAAGAAGCTAAAAATATATCCAAGACCAAGTTACAAATAATACTCGTGTTTAACACACAAAAATTCGTCCTCGGTGGAAATCGAACCTTGACTTTAGCTCTGCAGAATTCCGTCTGTCTGTTTACCGGACTATACAATAATTAAATAGGAATTTAATTAGCTTGTTATTCGAGATAATACACAAAGGGATATTAATACACCAAACAGTATACACTCTAATAAATTAAAGATGGGAATGTCAAGAGTACTCGCAACCGATGACCATGTAAGAAGATACTGATGAAAGTGGATGTAGCGAAAGTGGTCTGGTGAGAACTGGCGTGCTATGCTATCTACCATGTAAGGGTCTTGCCAGATGATATAACTGGCTGGCTGAACTGGCTGGCTGGCAAATTTTAACGCCATAAACATAAAAACTACTCATTAGATTATGATACTACTTAACGTCACTTACCTATCACCACCTCCATATGATGGTACACTGGAATCGCCAAACGAAGTCCCATAGGCCATGGAACAAGGCTCCATGACACATCTCTCAGTCTCCTCCGAGGGTTTGGGCCCCATACATTTACTATCAGGTAGTTTTGCGATGGTTCGGCTGAATTCTAAGAATATCTTGCAGTGGACTTCTTTCTTCCGCCACCCTTCTCCACAGGACACGCTGCACGGACTCCAGTCGTCGTCTTTAATATAGCTAATGTGAGAAGTCACGATGTTAGTTATTTCAAAGATGAGCTCAGAACATTCAAGTACTATAGAACTAAGATCTAGAAAAATCACTCAATATTATCGGAAGGTAGTCATGCTAGGTGCATGGGGTAAAGAACTAGAAACTCGTATTAATTAATGGCTGGTATATGTAGAAGTATATGCACCAGTGTATTTGTGTTGAGTATCCACCGATAGTTTGTACCTGAAAATTCTCTTTTAAATACATCACGGCAAGAGTCATAGAACTCCAAAAAAGAGTGCTTTGACTCCGTGCGTTGAATAATTGGAAAACAATTTAGAGATGTGTCTGTCAGAAATACTGTATTTGGAGAAGTGTAAGCAGAAGAAAGGCAAGACAGTGTGAGTGTAATAAGTGCAAGGAAAATTAAACTT
This sequence comes from Drepana falcataria, assembly GCA_945859725.1. NCBI lineage: Eukaryota > Metazoa > Arthropoda > Insecta > Lepidoptera > Drepanidae > Drepana > Drepana falcataria. The sequence continues at coordinate 6,922,589 of OX243946.1, read as the reverse complement.
TGTTGTGCAGTGCATAAAATAGAAAAAGACAATAGTGTTGTTTGTGAGACAGATGGTTGGCGAGAAGGATGTCAAGGGCGTGGCGGTTTCAAAGGATTCAGTGCTTTGAGAATGAGTTTATTGACCAATTAATATCTTTTGTATAGTGTAGTCAACATTTACAGTGGAACGTAACTAAATTTCTAAAACTTCATAGGATCAGGTTCACTCGGGTTTTGGCTATTTGCTGCTCCAATACATTTATTGGCTTAAAAATCATCTTTAAGTTACAGATAATTTTTAAACCTTTCTAAATTTGCATGCTCACTTTAATTTAAGTCATTCCCAATATCTCTTTAAGTAATGTCGTTAGAAATTGTAGGTACTTTTACATATTTCACAATGAGAGCGCAATCTCTTATATCTAAATATATATACACCTATCTACGTAACAAAAACAAGTGTAACGCGTATGTGTAAATGTAACACCGCCTATTATTAATTTTATTAAAACAATTTTATTGCGGATATTTGAAGAGTGTACAACACTAGAACAAACTAGGTGTCAAGTAGCCATATTAATAGGAACAATTATGTACAGTGTCATTTTAAAGTGCAGGCATTTGAGTCACGTGATCCACTAGAGACACTGAAGTGAATATCGAATGGAAAAAAAAGATATAGCTCAAATATCTGAACATATACAGGAAATACATAGTCATAGAAAATACATAGTCATAGAAAATACATAGTCATAGAAAATTTACAAGAACATGGTTTCAGCTGTTGTATCAGCTCCTTTGATGGGTTATCATAATCATGATATTTTATTTGCTTGGTCCCGAAGGGGCAAAGGTGTATATGTAGTACCCACACCGTCAGAGTATTAGGTGCTTGATATAAATACAAATAGACAGTTAATTGTGTCGTGTTGTAAAATACATTCCCGCATTAATTTTGTTGTTATTTTTTTTAATTAAAAAATTCAAAATGAACTAGTAATTTTGAATTAGTTTATCATGACATTTTGCCAACCAAATGCAATCAAAAAATATTTTATTCAACGCAAGGGACGCAACAATGAAAATAAATGTCGATCGATTAAAATAATTTTTTGACGACCGTCTGTCTGGTTTAGTGGTTAGAGCTCCTGACTGCGAAGCTTGAGGTCGCGGGTTCGAATCCCGTTGAGGGCAGATATTTGTGTGATGAACACGAATATTTGTACCTTAGTCTTGGATGTCTTATGTATTTATGTATATATCTATCTATATAAGTAAATATATCGTTGTCTAGTTACCATAACACAAGCTTTGCTTAATTTGGGACTAGGTCAATTTGTGTGGATAAAAAAAATTTAATAATATTTTAAAATTATTATGAAGTTAAATTTCCAATAAAAAAATCTCAAAAATAAAAATTTATTGAACGTCGCGTATTCCGTGTGCAATAACATCTACCACCGTTTCCAAGAAAAAGCCTGATAAGAGAAGAAACGGTGAAACAAATAAGTTTCCTATTTCATAAATCATTGTTATTTTTACCCATACAGCAGATAGATTTAATATTGTCTATAGTTAAGCTATCATTGTCAGAGCACCAACAAACTAAGGGATTTACTACCGACCGTGAAGGGGTTATGTCATTAGTTGTAATGTGTGATGTGTGATCGTAAGTGATTTTCGCTTTCATTTACTTTTGGTACAATACCTTACATACAACCAGCCACAGGCAAAGAATATTTTGTAATTGCTGAAAGAGACAACAACAAAATACTCTGAGCTCTAGAAAGTAAGCTTTTTATTACAATAGTGTATATTCAGTCGATTTTATAGTTGCAAGAAAAAAAAATCATAACAATATATCCTAGTATAGGTAGCCACACACTGTCTTTTATTATATAATATAATATATACTCACGCCTTCCCACAAGGGTCCCCGAAGGGGTAGGCAGAGGTGTATGGGTAATACCCACACACCCACTTTCCATCAGAGGTATATAAGGTGTCAACGTGACAGATGGCAAGTCCATCGCCGTTACTCAAGCACGACTACACATACGCCTTTGAATTTCTTCTCAGACGTATGCAGGTTTCCTCTCGATGTTTTCCTTCACCGTAAAGCTCGTGGTGTGACTAATCACTGTACTTAAGTTCAGAAAAACTCATTGGTACAGACGGGATTCGAACTTGCGATCTTCGTGTCGCAGGCAACTACTCGAACTAAACGACTCGAAACGAACGAAATACATATATAACGATTAAGGAAAAAAACTTGCAAATGTATTTATTATATTCGTTAGATTATTGTTGAAACTTAATTGCATACAATTGACGCCACGTATATATTTATATTCCCACAAGGGTCCCCCAAAGGGGTCGGCAGAGGTGTAGAGGTAGTAGCTACACACCCACTTTCTGCCAGAGATATATTTTAGGTGCCAACGTGATAGATGGCGAGTCCATCGCCGCTACTTAAGCCGACTCTACGCCTTTGAATTTCTTATTGACGCCACGTGGTTTGTTAATATTAAATTGTCCAATAATTATCAATATTTGATTTAATATTTCTAGATTTTTTGTTGATATTAAACAAATAGATGAAAAGGCACTTACGTGGCTTCTACTGGTACTTCCGGTTCCCCGACGAGCCTCTCTGCTTTCGCTTGTGGTGGCGGGTAAGACTGTATGAGTGGTTGTGTGTGGTATACAACCCCGGGCAGGAGGTCTTCTATTTCATCCTGAGGTGGAGCGTATAATACATAAGTAACGCCCGTGAGAATATAGTGGCGAGTAAGCAGGGGTGTATAGGTAGTACCCACACACTCACTTTCTGCCAGAGATTAGGTGCCAAAGTGACAGATACATACGCTTTTGAATGTCTTTTCAAAGGTATGGAGGTTTTTTTCGATGTTTTCCTTCACCGTAAAGCTCGTGGTGTGACTAATCACTGTACTTAAGTTCAGAATAACTCAGTGTATATATAGTCAGGATTCAATCTTGCTAACTTTGTGTTGCAGGCAACTGAAATACTCGACCGACTAATCACCCCTCTGCCTACGACAATATTCCACATATCATCCATTACATTCCATCCAATACAACATGGAATTCTTCGAGAAAGGTGTGAAAAGATTTCTGCAGGGTCAGTAACGCGAGCGAAAGCCCCGATATTGCAAGCGTCCATAGGCGGCGGTAACCGCTTGCCATCAGGCGGTACGCAGGGTTCTATGTTCTATGTGACCTACCTCGGGATCATCGCTCTCCCTATACGCAGGACAGCTGATGCCGGTGGAGCAGGGCCTGGTAATCTCGGGCCTTGCGGTGGGGTCGCAGCCTCCACCCGCGGGGGTGCACTCCACCCCACGAACTTGAACTCCTTCGCCGCAGGACACTGAACACTGAGTGATATCAAAAGTATTTTAAACCATACATTTTATTGAAACGACATACAGTTTTTAAAGCATTGCGCCTTCATTCACCCTTCATACACACCTCGTTAATAGGGCACAGTAATTATGAAGGAGAGGCACTTATTTGTTCTCATTAACTATAATCTTACTAATGTTATAAATGTGAAAGTTTGTAGGTTTGGATGTTTGGATGTTTGCGGTTCTTTCACGGCCAAACGGCTGAACCGATTTGGCTGAAAGCTGAAATGGTGATGGCTTATACCTAGGAATAGGTACATAGGTACATGGGCTACTTAATTTTTTTTTAATCCTGAAAAATTCAAAGTTTCACGGCATAGCGACTGAACCGATTCTAGCTGGAAAATTTCCAAAGCTACTTTTTCGAACTCCACGCGGGCGAAGCCGCGGGCATAAGCTAGTAATATATATTTTTTCATAGTAAAACACATAAAAACCAGCTTTAAGCAGTTAATCCAAGTATTTATCTATCCCTTTGCTAGTTATTGCGTGAGAGAGTAACAAACATCCTCACACACTTTAAAATATATCTCTGGCGGAAAGTGGGTGTACCTCTGCCTACCCCTTCGGGGACTCTTGTGGTAAGTCCTGAAGATATTTAGTAAATCATTAGGTCCGCACTAGAAGCCCTCCCACACAAGAAAATTACTATGTGATATATATGTGGAATTTTGTAGAACAAATTGTATCAAAGCAACAGCGCATGGCTCAGTATGTATTCATGAAACAATCTTGAAATGAAACAGTAAAACTAATGGGTAAAATAGTTTTAACTGCTGGAGTTGTTGCCAACTAAGCATTTCTGCTAGTTTATAGTTTTAATTGGGACAGTTTGTGTCAATTGAGACATGGTGTTCGCTTTCCCTAATTATAGTGTGGCTTAGTACTTTAAACTATAAAGTACATGAACATACTTATCCTGGAAATTTTTAAGTATTTCTATACGATCTTTTCGAAAAATGTGCGGCGTAACGATAATAAATAGAATCCGCAATGAAGAGATTCGCAAAACAACTGGCGTGAACGAGGGCGTGATTGTAAAGATAAAGAAAGGCATGTTACGTTGGTTTGGACACAGAGAGGATGAGTGAAGAAATATTAACGAAACAGATATACAATGCGAAAGTGTGTCCAAGAAGAGGCAGAGGAAGACCACGTTCCAACTACCTAGATCAAATTGATCGGACACTCAAAGACGGGAACGTCAAGAGTTCTCGAAACCGACGAGCATGTATGAAGAGACTGATGAAGAAGACGAAGGGAAAGAGGTATGCAAGTCTAGAGAGAACTGCCGCTCTATTCTCTCTGCCTCGGCGTGATGATATACGATGCGCTAGAAAATTGCATAGAAAATTGTCAACATTGTACAAGGGCTCCCAATAGTGAAGCCTGCAGGCACTCAAAACTTTTACGGGTCGTTACCCTCGTGTATACCAACTGACGTAATAGTTGCATAAAGCTCTCGCTTTGCAATTCAACAGTCACTGTATTTATTTTATTAAAAACTCAAAGCTTAAATACATTAAAATTATTAATAGATAGCTGTGCCAACGAGAAAAAATTAAAAAAACCTAAAATTTGTGATCTGCCAGTGAAATTCCCGACAGACAGACATACTGACAGATTACCTCTTTTTTTAAATATTTTTTGAAATTATATATACCGTGTATACATCCATATGCATTAAGTAAAAAGCGGTTATTTTAATATTACAAACAGACACTCCAATTTTTATTTGTATAGATTTATCTATAGCCTTCCGACAAGGGTATGTATGTAAACATATATATCCTCACGCCTTCCCACAAGGGTCCCCGAAGGGGTAGGCAGAGGTGTATAGGTAATACCCACACACCCACTTTCCGCCAGAGGTATATTAGGTGCCAACGTGATAGATGGCGAGTCCATCGCCGTTACTCAAGCACGACTATACATACGCCTTTTGAATTTCTTCTCACACGTATGCAGGTTTCCTCTCGATGTTTTCCTTCACCGTAAAGCTCGTGGTGTGACTAATCACTGTACTTAAGTTCAGAAAAAACTCATTGGTACAGTCGGGATTCGAACTTGCGACCTTTGCGTCGCAGGCAACTGCTCGAACCACTCGGCCACCACGACGATGTAAACATAGCCGGCGAAAAGTGGAAGGATCCACTTTTCGTCGGATATGTTTAGATGCCAACGTGATATATGGCTCTATATATATATAAATATATATTGTGTCAAAATGCTTACCCCAGACCAGGGCCCAGCCACCCAGACGGGGCACTCGTGCTGGTTGCAGGGCTGTGTCGACCTTGGCGGTGGCGATACACATCCCGGCTCCAAACTGGATCCTAGGATTTAAAATTATACTTTGTCATATATATATATATATGTATATATATATCCGCACGCCTTCCCACAAGGATCCCCGAAGGTGTAGGCAGAGGGGACTTTACATACGCCTTTGAATTTCTTCTCAGACGTATGCAGTTTTCCTGTCGATGTTTTCCTTCACCGTAAAGCTGTGATCTCTGTATTTAAGTTCAGAAAAAATCATTGATACAGTCGGGATTCGAAGTCGACAACTACTCGAACCATTTGGCAACCACAACACCTTCTACTATTATACGAGTGTATATCGTATTCTATTATGATATATTAGAGAAATCATGAAATTAGCATAAATGCAGTTGAGATTCGTTCTCTGAGAAACAACTGCGGCGTACCGATATAAGATTGACTCAACTTGTCTTGCTAAGGAAGACAAGTGAACGAGGATGTGATTCTAAAGACGAATAGTTATTCTCTTCTTCATTAAACTGCTTAATGACACAATAAAAATTTTGAGCTCGCATTTTGTAGGTGTACACATCACATACAAATGGTTATTTTGTCCTCACGCCTTCCCACAAGGATCCAAGGGATAGGTAGAGGTGTATAGGCAGTACGCACGCACCCACTTTCCACCAGAGATATATTTTTGGTGCCAACGTGACAGATGGCGAACGTCTTTGCCATTGTCATTTCTGCCCAAATATATGCAGGTTTCCTCTCGATGGTTTCCTGCCACTTACAATGTTTGGGGTGAAGGAAAACATCGAAATTACTCGATTTGATTATACTTTATTTCAGGAAAAACTCATTGGTATAGACAGGATACGAATTTGCAATCTCTGCGCTGCAGGCAACTGCTCACACTTTTATTAGCAAGACATCTTTTTAAGACATGGAGGATAAAACTAAATTACCTGGTTCGTAAGTATCTGCTCTGGTGACATTAGCAGACCTCGCGCACAGAACGCGACGCGTGTGCACCCCCCCTCCGCAGGTGACACTGCACGTAGACCATTCGCCAACATACCATCTAGAAACATAAATAAGGGTAAATTTTATATCTACGCCTTCCCACACACAGAGGTGTATAGGTAGTACCCACACACCCACTTTCCACCAGAGATAATATATTTTATTGTAGGTGCCAGCGTGACAGATGGCGAGTCCATCGACGTTACTCAAGCTCGTGGTGTGACTAATCACTGTACTTAAGTTCAGAAAAAAATCTTTGGTACAGCCGGGATTCAAACTTCAGATCTTTGTGTCGCAGGCAACAACTCCAACCACACGGCCACCACAGCACCTATCTATATATATACCTACACCTACAATATTTAGGTAAATATATGTTTCGTCAATCTTTCTTCACCCTTTCTACTTTCCAAACTAACGTAGCATGCTTTTCTCCATCTTTACAATCACACCCTCGTTCACGCCAGTTGTTTTCCGTATCTCTACATAGCGGATTCGATCTAAATAATTTTTTGAGGTTTTGGTAGGTAGATAGCAATACTAACTCTTTTTTTAAAGTTTTGGTATACGACAATACTAACTTGAAGGGACAAGGATGCGTGTTACAGCGCACCACGGAGCTTTGGGGTTTGCTAGATGCGTCACAGAGCTGTTCTGGGGCGTCGGACCCCGTCAGGCGGTCACGGCACACCGCCAAAGACATCTTGTAACCTGGAAGAGACAAGACATTAGAAATAATAATAATAATTCGCTCTGGAACTCTAAGGAACTCTCTCTGGTTCTCTTTCAGGGGATGAGTGTAAATGTCTGCGACACAGTTTTATACTACTTCAGGCATTATTGCACGCTTGTTTTGCAAGTCAGAAGTGTATTTTATGTTTCTCAATTAATAAATACCGCAGAGTGTATACCTAATACTCATACACGCACATTCCGCAATAGATATATTTTAGGTGCCAACGTGACAGATGGCGAGCCCATCGACCACTTCATTTAAGTTACAGTACAGGTCAACCATCATTTCGTTAAAGTACCTTGGACGTGCTATGGCAAAGTTCAGAAAAATACTGGTGCCTTCCTCGTGACAACCCTACCTACGATGAGGTTTTAGTGAGTAAAACCCATACCAATGTTGTAATGTACTAGCTGAGCTTCTCGTTTTAACCAGGGCAAAATTTTATACAATAATAATAATATAATAATAATAATAATAAACTTATCCAATAATCTCTCTCTGCGCCAATTTTTATCAGATTCCATTCAGTAGTTTTTGCTTGAAAGAAGAAAACATCCGTTTTAGTAGGATGTACAGATATTGTACCCCCTTGGAGACCCTTCTGGGTATGCGATAGCGGTTACAGTTTCAAAATCCATTATTGCTTCAATGTCAAGTCCAATATATATACGCTCGGAAATTCTGTTCAAGAGCTCCTAATGGGTATTTATACATTGCAAGTTTGAACGTTACGTTTTATTCTTTCGCTCCAAAGTTATATTTATCGAAAACATTTACTTAAATGGAGATATAATTAGGCATACATTTTTTGGTAGCTTTCAGTAAGTACCCAAACGTTTAAGCAAAAATACTACGATATATAAATATATTTTATACTAGTTGTGCTCGCGACTTCGTCCGCGTGGAATAATGACTTTGGGCAGCATTTTTTGGATATATCTTTTGGTTTATTTTGGACGTGTTTAGTGAAGCTTACCACAATATATTAGTGAAAACTACTCCTCAATCGGATAAGCCGTTTGTGGGATAAGAGTGCACAAACGCACAGACAAACAGACAAAAATTCTAACAATCATTGTTTTGGGTGCTGTTTGCTAAAGATTGATAAAGGTCCCAATAATATTTTTTCTCATATATCCTCCATGGACAGACAGCGTCCCTAACATTTTTATTATATGAATTGCTGATGATGATATTCTTCATTCATTCATTGTCACATTGATGCAGGCTTCATTCATTCTTAAAATCTTTTTTTTTTATATGATGTTGATTGTTGACCTATTTACAATAGGATAGAAATTAACGAAAAAGAGCCGTGGTGGCCGAGTGGTTCGAGCAGTTGCCTGCGACATAAGGGTCGCAAGTTCGAATCCCGACTGTACCAATGAGTTTTTCTGAACTTAAGTACAGTGATAAGTCACACCACGAGCTTTACGGTGAAGGAAAACATCGAGAGGTATAGTCGTGCTTGAGTAACGGCGATGGACTCGCCATCTGTCACGTTGGCACCTCATATACCTCTGGCGGAAAGTGGGTGTGTGGGTGGTGCCTATACACCTCTGCCTACACCTTCGGGGACCCTTGTGGGAAGGCGTGAGGATATATATATATTATTATTATTATAAAGAATTTAACATGCATAGCAATTATATCTCTGGTTGAAAATGGTTGTGAATACTACCTATACAAAATCTAAACCAAAATATTTTATTCAACGTAAGGGACACAGAGAACGCTTATTGAACGTCACATACTTAATATAAACTAAAGTTACCACTAAATAAAAATTAAACATACACCTCTGCCTATCCCTTCGGGGACCCTTGCTTCATGGGAATCACTCGATGAATTAAATAAAGGTCCTCCAAGGCGTTGGCAGAAGTAATATAGGTACCCACTTACCGCCAGAGACTTTTTGGAGTTTACTCCTTAAGAATCGATTTTCATATATAAGGCGCCCGGTATGAGAAAAATATGAGAGGTAAAATCTACTGATGAATGACCTCGTTACGTTTTTGGTGCGCATGCACCTATGGTGCGCAACTTTCTAATTTGGTTGTGACCAACCGCGCTCAGTACGCCGCCGCCGCTTGTGTGAGACAGTTGTACAATCCGCTTTCAATAAGTTTGAAAAACAAGTGCAGATATGCTGTATTGCTCCATTCTTGAGTGCAGGAATGCTAGCCGGACAAAAATCTAGCTAATAGTGGCATTTCCTATCATCGGGAAGTGTTATTTAATTAAATTTTATTTTATTACGTTAATTTTGTTTTATGTCCAAGTTTTTTTTAATTGTACAATACAAAAATCAATCTTATGTAAGGGCAATAAGATCGAATTTTATCTGTAATAATAGTTAAAGAACTTTCTAGAAAATTGCATCAGTTTCGCGCTACTCAACCAGTGCGAGGGTGTAGTCAACAAAGTATCGATATCGATAATTCGATTTTTACGATAGTTTTACTACTTATTTATCAACATATAATAATAATATAATATATCCTCACGCCTTCCCACAAGGGTCCCCGAAGGGGTAGGCAGAGGTGTATAGGTAATACCCACACACCCACTTTCCGCCAGAGATATATTAGGTGCCAACGTGACAGATGGCGAGTCCATCGCCGTTACTCAAGCACGACTATACATACGCCTTTGAATTTCTTCGCAGACGTATGCAGGTTTCCTCTCGATGTTTTCCTTCACCGTAAAGCTCGTGGTGTGACTAATCACTGTACTTAAGTTCAGAAAAACTCATTGGTACAGTCGGGATTCGAACTTGCGACCTTTGCGTCGCAGGCAACTGCTCGAACCACTCGGTCACCACGGCTCTTTTTTCAACATTCCTAATGAAATATTTGTGCACATCTGAAATTGACTATTGTGAAAAGTTTAATGTAAAATATTTCGCCGATTAGTTATAATAAATGTATATAAAATGAATATATTATATTTATACTAGTGGTCCCGCCCAGCTTCGCTCGGGTGGAAAAAAAAAGATGGTGGCGCCACCTATCGGGTCCAATTGTGAATCTAAACCATTCCCAGATCCCCTTGAACACACACAAAAAAATTCATCAAAAATCGGTCCAGTCGTTTGAGAGGAGTTCAGTGACATACACACTCACAGAAGAATTATATATATAAAGATATGTATATTATTTTCATTAATTTGTTAATTTACCCTTTCATATGGTATTAATCTTATTTTCAGTTGGATAAACTCTTTTTGCGTATGTTTAGACAATCGTACTTAAGGAGTAAACTCCAGTCGTGCGTCGGAGCTGACACACACAATTTATTTCAATAAAAACATATGTAAACTATCCAGAGCCAAAATACTTACATTTTAAATACTTTACGTGCCAACGTGACAGATGGCGAGTCCATCGCCGTTAATAAATTATAATACGATACTAATTTTGTTTGTTACCTTTTAGCAAATCCACTTATAAGCCTTTAAAAGCTGTCGCGCTTGGTTTGTCGCTGCGCCTCATAACATTATCCTTTTAACCTTCTCCGTAATCGGGTAAAACGCCGTTCAAAGCTTAGTTAATCCTGAACATAGCCCCGGTGTTTGACCCCACGTGTGGTGTGGCTTACTGTTACCATTGCGGGTTAAACGAGAGGAGTCTTGAATCAATATATGTACGTTAAACGGTATGGCAGATATTTACGAAGGAAGCAAATATATTAACACACAGTGTGCTCTAAGTACATAGTGATTGTTGGCTTATGTAACTAATAATAATAATATATCATCACTCCTTCCCATAAGGGTCCCCGAAGGGGTAGGCAAAGGTGTATAGGTAGTACCCACACACCCACTTTCCGCCAAAGATGTATTTTAGGTCCCAACGTGACAGATGGCGAGTCCATCGCCGTTACTCAAGCACGACTATACATACGCCTTGCTTGCTTGCTTGCTTGAATTTCTTCTCATACGTATGCAGGTTTCCTCTCGATGTTTTCCTTCACCGTAAAGCTCGTGCTGAAACTAATCCTGTACTTAAATTAAGAAAAACTCATTGGTACAGTCGGGATTCGAGCTTGCGATCTTTGTGTCGCAGGCAATACTCCAACCACTCGGCCACACGACTTTATTTATACCTTTTTTCTTATTAATTAGTCTTATCTTCCTGTCGACATTTTGTTGTGCGGTCAGATAGATAGAGGTAGGGTTAGCAAAAAGAGGCTTCAAACCACCCAAGCCACAACCTTTAAGGGGTGCCAAAGCCCATTTATCACTATCATTGGCGGGTTAATTAACAATTGAAACGGCCAAGGGAGTCTAAGATAAGTATTGCCATACATATACAAAGGATAAGTAAAGAAAGATTGACGACACAGTGATTAGTCACACCACGAGCTTTACGGTGAAGGAAAACATCGAGAGGAAACCTGCGTACGTCTGAGAAGCAATTCTAAGACGTATGTATAGTCGTGCTTGAGTAACGGCGATGGACTCGCCATCTGTCACGTTGGCACCTAAATATATGTCTGGCGGAAAGTGGTTGTGTGGGTACTACCTATACACCTCTGCCTACCCCTACAGGGACCCTTGTGGGAAGGCGTGAGGATATTATAGAATACTAATAGTTGTATCTATATATATATATATATATATATATATATATGGTTGTATCTAATTAATAAAATACTGTATAAGCAAAATTATTTGCCAAAAAAATTCCTCAATACTTCTGACTCCAGAGTATATATATTAGATCTTTCATAATCACTCCGAAAGCCAACATTAATGTATGCCAAACATTTGGCCCAATAACTTGATCCAGGGACTCGATCAACTCGCTCGCGTTGGGTTTTGGACAAATTGCGCTTACTTCGCGGGAGTGCTAATTCTTATCAGGGTATTCATCTTTCAAGGCTTCTTAATTAGAATCGGCCCTCGAAAATTTCTCTCGAATGGGTGTGACAGACTTGCGACTTTTTCTGCGACTGTCGACTGCGACTGCTACTTGTCACGCTATATTCACAATTGATATGAAAATCAGAGAGCAACCATTCAATTTCTATAATATCTATATCCTCACGCCTACCCACAAGGGTCCCCGAAGGGGTTGGCAGAGGTGTATAGGTAATACCCACACACCCACTTTCCGCCAGAGATATACTTTAGGTGCCAACGTGACAGATGGCGAGTCCATCGCCGTTACTCAAGCACGGCTATACATACGCCTTTGATTTGCTTCTCAAACGTATGCAGGTTGCCTCTTGATGTTTGCTTCTCCGTAAAGCTCGTGTGACTAATCACTGTACTTAAGTTCAGAAAAACTCATTGATACAGTCGGGATTTGAACTTGCGATCTTTCTGTCGCAGGCAATTACTCTTATCATATTAGTTAAATCATAATATCTAAATTGGCAAACAAACGCGGACCGTCTGATGATAAGCGATTATCGCGTATCGACGCCTGTAAAACCTGAAGTAACACACGTACTTAACCACCCTGCTATCACTCTCTTGTTGGAACTACGTACTCTCCAAGGAGAGCTGCGTCTTCGACAAACAAATTCACACACCGAGTAGCCCGCCTGCCCAGTCAGAGCTAAAGAACTGTTGCTTGGAGATCGGAGACAAAAGGAATTTCCACTGATTTATCGTGGGGCTCGACTAATGGCGGATTGTGTTATAAATTACAGGGTCCCGACCTTGCTATTAACAACGAACGCTACTATTGTGTCTATTTGCTTAAGATCTATTGGTTTAACCATCAAAAACGAAACGTATTTAATCATTCTATCTATGTTTACAGATAGAGCCGTAGTTTGAGTTGTAAGAGAGGTAGGGCATAACGGGTTTCCCGTTCGAATTTGGAGCTGCCCGACTGGGGCAGGACCTCCGCCTTATAGAAGGCGGTTGCCAAATAACACAATTTTTTGTGTTGTTCCTACGCGGTGAATAAAGTTTCCAGTAATGAGCTCCTTGGGGAGGCGGGAGGATTGTTATATTGTGTTGGCAGCAGAGGGATTAGTCCCATTTTGCTGCCAACACAGTACAACTGCAGAGTGGCAACGCGCAAGTGATACTTCGGTATTGTAAGCGTAAATAGGCTGCGGTAACCGTTTTCCATCAGATGGGCCGTATGCTTACCAACTACGAACTTTACGGCGAGGTCAGCAATAATTGCAAACTACCTGATCTGAATCATTAATAAATACCTGGAACAATTCCACATAAATTGACCTAGTCCCAAATTAAGCAAAGCTTGTGTTATGGTAACTAGGCAACGGTATAATTACTTATATTTATAGATATATACATAAATACATAGGACATCCAAGACTAAGGTAAAACACTCGTGTTCATCATACAAATGTCTGCCATCAGCGGCATTCGATCCAACGACCTCACGTTTCGCAGTCAGGAGCTCTAAACACTAGACCAGACGGTCGTAATTGATTCCTCGTTATGTATTGCATATGCGTTTTGTCCTGACCAGGCGTCGAACTCACCTCCGCCGCAGGTTACTGAGCACAGCGACCCTGGCGTGGCCAGCCAGTGGTAGCGAGGTCTGGAGCAAGAGGAACCATCTCCCCCACACACACCGCATTCGTCCACTCGCCGCGTCGACCCCACTCGGAGATCGCAGCCTACGCGCTGAGGACAAATTAATACAAACACGTTATATACAAGAAAAAGTTCGTATACTGATGAATGTGGACGAAGCGAAATAGGTTTGTAAGTCTAGAGTCTCTGCCTACCCCGTTAGGGACTCGGCGTGATGATATGATGATGATGATGAAATTGGTATTACATTTATAGTGAGGAAGGAACACCATAAGCTTTACGGTGAAGGAAAACATCGAGAGAAAACCTGCATACGCTTGAGAAGAGATTCAAACGCGTATATATTATCGTCTTGCTTGAGAAACTGTGAGACAAAGTCAGGTTGACACCTAATATATTTCTCCGTCGAAAAGTGAGTGTGAAGATAAAATGGCGCACACACAATGATTTGATTATTTATTGTAAATTAACACGACAACGTGGTAATTTACGCGAATTTGGAAAATAATTGATTCAACGAATATTATAACTAAAGTGAAAAATACATAAGAGTAATAAATAAGGTTTTTGCGTATGCCAGACACTCATTCAAAATCAAAATTATAACCGTTACCCACGCGAGCCTAATACTATTTTGCCACCGGCGGGGATCGAACCTGTGATCTTGGTGCAGTAATTCATTACCTGTGGTACGATGACTATTGTAGTGCTAGAAAAAATGAAAAAGCGATAGAAGTATGTAAGGATCGTAGCAAGTGGAAAGAAGTGGTCTCTGCCTACCCCTACGGGAAAGAGGCGTGATTATATGTATGTATGTAGAAAAAATACCAGTAACATTGTATTCAAATAAAGAAAAGTCACCTCAAGTAATCTAAGCTTGCAATACGCTCAGTTTGAATCTCGTATTGTCTTAGAATATTCAGAGCCCAATATAAATGTGAATCTCATCCAAATCCAAACTTAATAACGTAAAAATAAGGACGAAATCCCAATAAACTCGTGTATTTCACGTTACCACCTATTTGAAGACTTCACGCCTATGAATATTCTATAAGGTTGCCAAGTAACCCGAGCGATGTGTCACTTGGGGTACCTGAGGATATATTACACTTACAAACAACTTTATCTCGGGGGGATAAAGCTCATTATGCGACGCATTCCAACACATGCTCCTTGATATTTTATTGACGTTTATTGGTTGGGGATAAGGTCTAATTTGAATCGATGATTTTGGGGATTTTCGGTCAATTATTGGGGGTAATGCGTTGTTCATGTTTGGTTGCTGAACTGGGGCGTAACTTATTCAGGGGCTGTTGGATTCAGGCAGCTGATACTTTACTATTTAGGATCAAATTACCTTTAGATCGTATATATTACTAGCTGTCCCGCCCAGCTTCGCCCGGGGGAAAAAGTTAAACTTCCTGAAACACGATCACAGCGCCACTTATCGGGTCCAATTGTGATGTAAGCTACCCGATCTTTTAAGTTGGATCAATCTGCACACTGTGTGCAAATTTGATTGAAATCAGTTTGGTAGTTTAGGAGTCCATCGCGGACAAACAACGTGACACGTAATTTATATATATTAAGATATATATATTATGCCACAAGAGTGACAGACAAGCATACGTCCGACCCGATGAAAAACGGTTACCGCAGCCTATTTACGCTTACAATACAGAAGTATCACTTGCGCGTTGCCACTCTGTGTTCGGAGAGTTATTCAGTGTAGGAAGCATAATGAGACTAATCCCTCTGCTGCCAACAATCTAAAAATCCTCCCCCCACCCCAAGGAGCTCATTACTGGTAACCTTATTCACCGCGTAGGAACACAACACAAAAAAATATTACTTCTATAAGGTAGAGGTCCTGCCCCAGTCGGGAGCTCCAAATTCGAACGGGAAACTCGTTATGCCCTACCTCTCCTAATATAAATACATATACAAGGTGTCTAGGCCAAAGGACACTTATCTTCTATAAGATTATAGGGTGTTGTAAATATATCCTCGTGACGATGCAAATAAATAAATAGAAGGAATACAAAATTATTGAAGGGAAGGCCGGGTGGTTATACAAAGATTGCAAATTTGAATCTTGACTGTACCAATGAGATTTTCTGAACTTTAACGCAGTGATTAGTCACACCACGATATTTACGGTGAAGGAAAACATCGAGAGGAAACCTGCATACGTCTGAGAAGTTTTTCAAAGGCGTACGTATAGTCTTGCTTTGTAGAATATCGAACATTATGGTTTCAGGGCAAGACTTGAGGAATTCTGGATCAAGTAAGTGTGTCTTTGACGTACGGTAACCGCCTACTATTAGGGTGTAATGGATGCTCATTCGAAAAATCTGGGCCAGATAACCATTCTGCTTTATTATGATAATCGGGACATTCCTACCGCAGCTACGACCGACCGCTCCATTTCAGCACCTGAATAAGTGATGAGAGCCTCCATTTGAACATATTGCGTCTATTTTTAAATGTGGTTATTTCACAGATATTTCGTATATAATATTAGATTGAACCGGAGCCTGTGGAGGCTTTTATCCTACTAAGTTTACAAGAAATGCGAACGATTGCAAGAATGTTTGTTACTCTACGGCTGAACGGGATTGAATGAATGAAAAATATCCTCACGCCTTCCCACTTGGGTCCCCGAAGAGGAATATAGGTGGTACCCACACACCCTCTCTCCGCCGTAGACATATTTTAGGTACCAACGTGACAGATAGCGAGTCCATCACCGATACTCAAGCACGACTATACATACGCCTTTGAATTGCTTCTCAGACGTATGCAGGTTTCCTCTCGATGTTTTCCTTCACCGTAAATATCGTGTTGTGACTAATCACTGTACTTAAGTTCCGAGAAACTCATTGGTACCGTCGGGATTCGAATTTGCAATCTGTGTTGCAGGCAACCACTTGTATCCTACTGCTTACTAATATTATGAGGGCGAAAGTTTGTATGTTTGGATGTTTGCGGCTCTTTCGCGGCAAAAGGGCTGAACTGATTTACCTGAATGTTGAAATAGTGATAGCTTATCCCTGGGTTTAGGATATAGGTTATATTTGAATCCTGAAGGTCTAATATTATAAAGTATGTCTTTCACGGCATAGCGGCTAAACCGCTTCTAACAGGGAAATACATAACCTACCTTTTCAAACTCCACGCGAGCGAAGCCGCGAGAAAAAGCTAGTATGTACATAGATATCACAGTTCTTAACTATTATCTTCCAACTCCTGTTATAGTCAAAGAGCGGTGCCCAAGTTCAACACTTCATCTCATCAAAAGGTCACCCGGATAGGACGGGAAACTTTCGAAACAGCCTTTCAAAAAGTGTAACAACTTTGGGAATCGCCTGTGCGTTACTTTCAAGCGATATTTGCATAATTTCATATATTATTTAAGTGGGAACCCTCACGAATATCGTTTGCATAATCCGCCTTGGAGGAGCGCAAGGAATACTAATTCAAGACCAAATTTTAACGTCTCTGGAAGGCAATTGGTTTGTGAACGTTTTTTTTGCGTTACTCGTACTTAAAAAATCGTGGTGGCCGCGTGGTTCGACTGTTGTCTGTAACACAAAGATTGCAAGTTCCCGACTGTACCAATGAGTTTTTCTGAACTTAAGTATAGTGACGAGCTTTACGGTAAAGGAAAACATCGAGAGGAAACCTGCAAACTGTTGCAAGTATAGTAGCTATTAGAAGGATAAAAGCCGTAGTCAAATTGTTTAAAATTGGTCCAGTTTTGAAACTTAGCCGAAAGGAGATAGGCCGACAAAAAAGTTTACACTGTGTTTTTGTTATCAGAAAGTTTAATATACAAACATGTGTATGCCCCTGCCGGGACTCTTGTGGATAGGCGTGAGGCTACCTATACTTATGTAATATTATAAAAAGGAAAGATTTTATTGTTTGTTTATATTGAATGGGCTCCTAAACTACTTGACCGATTTGAAAAATTCTTTCACCATTGGAAAGCTACATTCGCCCTGAGTGACATAGGCTATATTTTCTTTTATAAAATCAATCTTATGTCCAACCGTGCGAAGCCGGGAAGAAACGTTGGTATTATATATATATATATATATATATATATATATATTATATTATGTATGCTTTCAATTGCATTTTGAATAACAACTATTACTTTAATGTTACAAACAGACCCTATTTAATTTATTATTATGGATGAGTAATGGCGTCATTTTAATTGGAATAAAGCATTGAAGCCTCACCTTTCCGGAGAATGAGGTTGTATAAAAATTGAGAGCCCTCATCTTATTTTCGTCGCCCATTCTCCACCGTGCACTCATCTCCACTCACACTTTGCGATAAAACGGATATTTATTTCGGAGCCTGCATACGTATGAGAAGAAATTAAAAATACATTTGTATAGTCATGTTTGACTAACGGCGATAGGAAGGCGATTATGGCGGAAAGTGGGTGTGTGGGTATTACCCATACACCTCTGCCTACCCCTTCGGGGACCCTTGTGGGAAGGCGTGAGGATTATGGGAAGGCGTGAATATACTAATAAAAAGATTTGGGTCGACAAACCCTAGTCCACTACAACCCTACTAAGACCTAAGTATGCGCATACATAGGTTTAGCATTCATCGCTCAAAAACTCCGTTCGCTGTAACAATTACAGAACACTCCCCCGAATATCTTTGAGAGCATTGGGATTTTTGGAGCTGTCAACTGACATTTCTACTGACGTTGGGAGAGTTTTTCTGCCTCTCGCCATTGATGGGGAATTCATCTCCATACCTTGAAACCACAAAGGTCTCGTACTACGCAATACCAAAGGAGTTTCCTTTCGCGAACGCTCAGGCTGTGGAATGAGCTCCCCGTTGAGGTTTTCCCTGAAGAGTACAGCATGGAGTTCTTCAAGAAGGGTGTGAAAGGATTCCCGCAGGGTCGGCAATGCGCGAGTTATACCCCTGGTGTTGCAAGCGTCCATAGGCGGCGGTTACCGCTTACGATGTACTTTATTGAAGCTAGCTTACCGGTATGTCAATGTAGGTTTTGATGCAACAAACCGTATTAAAACAACCCTTATTAAATTAAAATACTCCGCCCGAAATTATGTTTTCGTATAACCTTGCTATTTTGAGAATTCTCTGAAGCCACAACCAATTACAGCGAGACCGCATCATACCTCGGTCTTGTTAACGTAGCTCCGCAATATTGTCGGTTTACAATATGAAGAAAAGTGGTAACTGCTATTCAATTATGCGCTGCAGTTAATGCCAGTATTTACATTATCACTAAACTCCGGTCTCTATCTAATATTTCTTGGAATTAGATATTCTAAGGTATTCACATACAAAAATTAGAATTGATGTATCTGTATGTGGAATATATAATAATATATCCTCACGCCTTCCCACAAGGGGTAAGCAGAGGTGTTTAGGTAGCATAGGTATCCCCGTAGCATATGCACCCAGTATCCGCCAGAGATATATTTTTGGTGCTAACGTGACATGGTGAGTCCATCGCCGTTACTCAAGCAGAACTATATAATACGCCTTTGATTTGCTTCTCACTGTGACTAATCACTGGACGGAAATTCAGAAAAACTCATTGGTACAGTCGGGGTTCCAACTGGCAATGTTTGCGTTGCAGGCGATTGCTAGACCACCTGCCACTCTGCCACCACGGCTGAAATTTACGTCGCACATATTTACAAGGGAACGCACCTCAACTGCATTTATGCCATTTTCATTCTTTCTCTGTTATACCCAGGGCTCGCTGTCGTATAATAAAATGGTCACTAATATTACGTTACTATTATAGATAGTGCCATCCACGAAGACGTGCCCCACCAATTTCTAGTCGAGGGGGTCGCGGGATGCGTGGAGTATGACCCGAGTCTATTAATTGTAGTGTGCGTGTGCACTCATAGGTAATCAGTGTGTACCGACAATACTCACACATTAGTGGAAGGTTGCACACTTACACTATAAACTATGAGGAAGAATAGTGGGGCGCGTCTTCGCGGATGGCACCGCATCATCATCATGGTATAGATAGATATACCATGATGATGATATGGTGAACATCATCATTATGGTATACCTCAATAGAACTCAATAGAACGTTAAGGACTTAAACAGAGTCCTGGCTGAGAGAAAGCGGCATTTTTTTACTTTTAAACAAACTAGGTTATCTTTTGTCATGTTCAGTAGCTTGCGTGGTTTCTAAAGACTCTTTATCTGTGGAACAAAACAGAATGGGTATTGAAAGTCACAATGTCGGATGCGACCTGACATCGTCACTGGATGAGGCCGCGAAATAATAAGGTGTAGGTTGTGGTCCAAAATACAGGCTGTAGCGAATCTATTCCATTACTCACGTCTTCCCACAAGGACCCCGAAGAGGTAAGCAGAGGTGTTTAGGTAATACCTACACACCCACTTTCCGCCAGAGGTATATTAGGTGCCAACGTGACAGATGGCGAGTCCATCGCCGTTACGACACGACATACGCCTTTGATTTAAGGTATACAATAAATATGCAGTGTAACGATGCTAGATCAAATCTGCAATGAAGAGATTAGAAAAAGAGTACTCCCAATCGGTGAGCATTAAGGGACAGATGGATAAAGCGAGTGGGCGATGGACGATGGACTCGGCGAGATAATATATACATACATAGGTATGTATGTATTGACAAAGTGGCGAGCAAGCATGCGGTCCGCCTGATAAAAAGCGGTTACCACATCCTTTGGACGCTGACAATACCTACAGGAATCTTTACATTAGGTATGAAGTCTTGAACCTTTTTCGATGTTTTATAAGTGCTATGTGAAATAAAAATATTTTGATTTTGATTTTGATTTTGAAGAAGCTGCACTCTAGGGAAAACTTGGTCGAAGATTTCCCAAGAGTTGCTTTCAAGAGCGGTTCCAAGAATTGAATGGATGTATGCACCGTCGATAGCGAGGCGTGCAGTTGTCGAAGGTAAAGGTCATACTAGCTGTCCCGTCTAGCTTCGCCCGGGTGATAAAGTTAAACTTCCTGAAACACGATCGCAGCGCCACCTATCGGGTCCAATTGTGATATAAGCTATCCTATCTTTAAGGTTGGATCAAACTGCACACTGTGTGCAAATTTGATTGAAATCGGTTAAGTAGTTTAGGAGTTCATCGCGGACAAACAACGTGACACGTAATTTATATATATTAAGATATATATATATATATATATCTTAATATATATATTTCTTGTGTGCGTGTGTATGTGACTGAACTCCTCCTAAACGGCTGGACCGATTTTGATGAAATGTTTTGTGTGTGTTCAAGGGGATCTGGGAATGGTTTAGATTCACAATTGGACGCGATAGGTGGCGCCACCATCGTATTTTTTCACCCGAGCGAAGCTGGGCGGGACAACTAGTATATATATATATATATATATATATTTATTGTAGTAACAGTAGCAGTAAAGAAGTATATGTGTATCTGTACACACACCTTGTGCGTGAAAGTGTGTGTGTACGTGAATAACGTTGAGAGAAAATAATAAAACATGCATTCATAAATAATTCATCTCTCGTAACTTGCACCCTACCCGAAACGCCGTACTGTTCGAGCCTTTGTACAACCAACCAAGCTTGCTCCCGTTTTAAAAATTATGTCCCTGTTTTATATTAGGTAGTAGGCAACAACCTTACAGCCCGCCTTATAAGCGGTATCATAGCGGTCGCATATAAATACCTAATAATAAATACCTGGGACAATTCCACACAAATTGACCTAGTCCCAAATTAAGCAAAGCTTGTGTTATGGTAACTAGACAACGATACATTTACTTATATAGATAGATATATACATAAATACATAGGACATCCAAGACTAAGGTACAAATACTCGTGTTCATCACACAAATATCTGCCCGCAGCGGGATTCGAACCCGCGATCTCAAGTTTCGCAGGCAGGAGCTCTAACCACGAGACCAGACGGCCGTCAATATAATCACGGATGTGGTAAGGCTAGTCAGCCGACCTTATAAGGAGTTTTGATAATAATAGCTGAAGAGAAGCTGTGGCGGCCGAGTGGTTCGAGTAGTCGCCTTCAAAGATTGCGGGCTCTAATCCCCGAGCTTTACGGTGAAAACAAGAGGAAACCTACATACGTTAAAGTTGAAGTTCAAACCCGTATCGTAGTCGTGTTTGCGAAACGGCGATGGACTCGTCATCTGTCACGTCAGCCACTTAACATGTCTCCGGCTAAAAGAGCGTATATGACATCTCTGCCAACCCCTTCAAGGACTTTATGTAAGGGAGCGAAGATGTAAGATATATTATATTCATCATGATCACTGATGATGATCATGATCAATAGCACTGCTTCGCCTACGATGCATTTGGAATGAACTTGCCCAGCATCTATAGTCCCCTCTCGGCTTCTAGAACTTGACTTGCAGGAGTAGCGATTACGTGCAGAGCCGCCGTGCAAGTGCCGTACCAAAGTCCAGTGACGATACGAGAATAGACTAGGGAAAAACCTAGTTGGAGATATGAATTCAATCTTACTCTTTTAAAGGGAGTGTGCACCGGACGTTGCGGCGAAACAATTTGCATTATTTAACCAAAAACTGAGTACAGGTACAACGTAAAACTTTGTGCATAATTTTCTTTCTTTTTCCGTGCTTCCTTTTGTATTAACTTCGCTGAGAAAACTATTTTTTAATAAAACTCTTCGAGCTATTTTTTTTTGCCGAGCACTCGCAAAGTCCCGTATTAAAGCCCCGGCTGAATCAACTTGGATTTAAAATTCGCAATTCTCTAAACAAAATTGTAGTGCATTGCCACTGACCTTAAGGTGTATAAAGTGACCTCTGCCTACCACTTCGGGGACGTTTGTGGGAAGGCGTGGGGATATATCTATAAACATTATTTTTAATAATATTATAAAAAGGAAGGATTTGATTGCTTGTTTGTTTGTGTTGAAAGGCTCCGAAACTACTGGACTGATTTGAAAAATTATTCTTCGTGCTTCACCATTGAAATCGAAAGCTACATGCACCCTGAATGGCATAGGCTATTTTTTTTAATAAAATTTGCCTACCCCGTGAGTGACTCGTCATGATGAAATACTGGGAAGTCCCAACAACATAACACGCCTTCGTTATCGTTATTAATTTTGTTTTGTATACGAAAGTTTTAAAACGAAATTAGTCTAATTGGCTTAGTAGTACTAATTATCTAAATAAATAAATATGCTGAACATTATTCGAAGACAAGGTCAAAACTAAACTTTTCATTTTTTTTACATACTTACAAATATATTAGACATTTATAATAATTATCACACAGTAATTAGAATGTTCTAAGAAATACCGTATCAGCAGTTTCGAATTACTTTGTACGGAACCAATAAGTATAAATGCATGAACCCATTCCATCGACTGAAATCCAGCATTTCTTTGCCTATACCAGCTCGATTCTTCATTCTATCGTGATGTTTAAGCTGTGTTTAGTTTGTATCCTGATCATAGGAGTCTGCAATGCACAGACAGCCGATGATCTGGTGAGATTTTATCCTATTACCTAAACAAAATTTTAAATCTCGAATTCGCAATGAAAAGATGCGCAAAGCAACTGGCGTGAACGACGATGTATTTGTAAAGATGAAGAAAAGCATGTTACGTTGGTTTGGATATTTTGTATGAGTGGAGAAACATATATACAATGCGAACATGTGCGGAAGAAGAGGCAGAGTAAGACCACATTCCAACAAATCAATCTGACTCTCAAGGATGGAGTCGTCTAGAGTACTCGAACCCGGAAGGGACTAATTAATGTGGATGAAGCGAAAAAGGTCTGAAAGTCTAGAGAGAAAAGGCGCTCAACTCTCTCTGCCTCTGCCGTGTGGCGTGATGATATGTATGTAATTTTTTCGAAGTACGTGACATGTGATATAGTACTAGTATCTTAGAAGGAAACACCGCATCTAATCTAGACCGAGGCTAGTCGCGTTCAGTCGATTTCATCTAGGTAGTTGCAAGATCTACCTAAGTTTCTCCAGTATAGAAACTACGTTAATTTGCGCATTTATTCCCAGGTCTCCAAACTTCAAGCTTATAGAATCCAAGTCAATAACCTATGCAACGCTCCAGGCTACATTGAGAACAAGTATCGACAAATTATATTTGGGAAGAAGCTACGGACTGATCTGCGCGACTTATTTATATCGCTTTGCATTGTTGACGAGTCAAACGATCTGTTTAAAGATGGCCGCTTTAATGTGGATACATCGGAGCAAACATCATCCTAAATAATAATTTAAATAATCATTTATTTACCATAATTTATATTCATTAATTATATACTTCGATCACCAAAATATTTTTTTTATTTATTGGGGCCTTTGGAAACCTACAATTCATCTATTATATGATACATAAATAATGTAAATGAATAGCCATCTGTCACGTTGGCACCTAAAATATACCCCTGGCAGAGAGTAGGTGTGTGGGTACTATGCACCTCTGCCTACCCCTTCCCTTGTGGGAAGGCGTGAGGATGTATAAGAATGGAAGTTTATTGGGCATTTCCATTCTTTATGTATAATTTTGGATATATTCACTCTCAACCTTATTAATTTCTCGATATATCTACCTAAATTCTTCATCATGTTCATAATATCATCACACCGAGTCCCTAACGGGGTAGGCAGAGAGAACAGAGCGCCAGTGCTAAACTTACACACCTCTTTCGCTTCGTACTTACTCATCAATCCCTTCATACATGCTCGTCGGTTTCGAGTACTCTTGACGTTCCCGTCTTTGAGCGTCCGATTGATTTGATCCAGGTAGTTGGAACGTGGGCTTCCTCTGCAACTTCTTGCACACATTTTTGCTTTCTAAATTGTGTTAATAAAATCATTTCAGAATTAATACATTATGTGTATACACACAAAGGTCACGATTTCACGAACGACGAAATTCACGAAAATCACGAATTAGAACGCCAAGTTTCCAGAATTTGAGATCTCTTACCGTTCATCTTCGAGTGCCCAATCTATTTAAGTTTACAATTCCCCTTAAAAGAATTACCAGTTTTGTGTTATCTAGCTTTACGAACAGCTTATCTCTTTTTCGTATAACTGGTCAATTCATGGAATCAGTTAAGTATTGTATTGTTGTTAATGATTCAATAAGATTACCTAATGAGGCTGATTGTTTTAGTTTAAATATAAACGCTCAGATTTAGTTATAAATATCATTCTGTCTACAGTGCACATAGAATACACTCGTCTTTAAAATTTCTAACCACCATGCTATTTAAAGTTCTATTGCTCTGTGTTGTGGCGATTGGGCTCAGTGAGCAGTGTTCAAGGGCTGCTCATAAGGTAAGATTTTTGGGAGATTCTTTACACGCTCAAGTCGAAATCTTATCGATATCCCTACATGGGTTGCTCTATGTTGCTAAGCCATTAAGAATAGTTTGAAGCTTTCGGTCTCGACATCGTTTAGTTAGGTGGCAAAATATCCTGGAGTTGCATCGCCGTTAGATTTGAGCATCTACACTTATGTCATAAATGATTGAGGGCATTCGGGTTTTTTTTTAATAAATCGTAAATCTTACACCTTATAGAAGTCCGTAGCGAAAATGTATTTTTTTTGTCATGTGTTCCTACGCGATGAATAAGGTTTTCTATAATATTGGAGTAATAATACTATTAGAGTGTACACTTTATTGCATAACATGCCTTTAATTTTGGGTACCGTTTACCATCTCTCTTAAGCATACATTTTCTTGTATTTCTTCTATCTTCTCTATCTTTGGACAAAAGACAGCTCTATATCACCTCTGCTTGTGGGAGAGGACCTCGTACGTAAACTATGAAAATCTAGGAACGTATGTTAACCTATTTATATCCCCTCCACAGAAGCCCACGTTGGAAACTGTAGCAGATCATGTGGTGAGCTTATGCAACGAACCAGGATTTATCGAGCAAAAATGGGGCCAAAACCTTTTTGGGAGCAGGAAATTCAGATGCATTTACGCATCACTATGCATGATGGACGAGATCGACGTCTTATACCAAAATGGCCGCATGAATATGGCATTGATTTTGGAAAAACTGCCAGCTCAAATGAGACAAATAGCGCTGGGCTGTCGCATTGAGCAAAGCTTCAATGGACCGCACCCAGGTCGTGCGTTTGCGAACTGCCTCATTAAGTCTCTTCTCGATCCTGAAAGGGAGGGAATATCGAAGAAAGTAGTTATATTAATGAAAGCGTTTTCGCTCAGCGAATCTGATGTGCTGCAAATGTTAAAGAACAAAAGAATGTAATATAGAAATATAAAGATACTAAGGAACTTTTTATATAAGTAGTTTGATACACTGGTGATCGGACAAATCTAGAACATTTTTCATTTATTTGCATCTAATAAACACGTTTTTGAGTCGAGGTTGGAACATGTTTTCGTCAATAAAGAATGAATGTGAAAGTAATGTTTGTTTTCGATTCAAAACCTTTTAAGATACTTATTGTATCCTTCGTCTTACATGTACATGTTAATTTCACGGAATTTTTGAGGAATAAAATAAATCTTAAAAAATTAACAAAATTGCTTCGTAGCTTTTGTTACGCAACGGAAGCTCACAACAGGAATATTTTTTCTCCGATAAAGCAAAATTTTTTGTTGATGTTCCGTTCCTATTGATCATAGCGTGATGTTATAAAACCCATAGGCTACCTAGAGGAACGGACTATTCAACTGACAAACTCTTCTGGTTTATAACATTCGTATTTCGAAATGATAGGCCAATTCGATGATAAGATGATGACGTAGCAGGTCTATATGCGAAAGTTATAGGTAGGATATATGTACGTGGGTATGCGAGATAAGACTGCCCCAAAACAATATACTGTCAGAACGACGTATTAACACGATCGGTATGTGACAATAAGTCGAAAAAGACATAGGATTCAAAATAGCTGTGTGTCTGTTTGTTACGCTTTCATGACCTAACTACTAAAAATATCAAAGATACATTTATATATGACCGTTGCCAAGGTTACCAAAATGGCACTAGGTTTTGTTAAATCCTCTCGCCTTACCACTGAGGTCCTCAAAGGGGTAGGCAGAGGTCTATAGGTAGTACCCACACACCGACTTTCTTCCATTGACACATAATTTAGGTTCCAGTATGACAGATGGCGAGTCCATCGCCGTTACTCAAGCACGACTTACATCTACTGCTCTAATGGAGCTCCTGACTGCGAAACTTGAGGCCGCGGGTTCGAATCCCACTGTGTGCAGACATTTCTGTGACGAACACGAGCATTTGTACCTTAGTCTTGGATGTCCTGTGTATATATCTATCTATATAAGCAAATATATCGTTGTCTAGTTACCATAACACAAGCGTAGCTTAATTTGGAACTAGTTTAATTTGTGTGTGTGTGTCATTAAATTGATTCTCAGAAATATGCAGGTTTCCTCTCGATGTTTTCCTTCACCGTAAAGCTTGTGGTGTGACTGTATATATACAGTATATTTAAGTTCATAAAAACTCATTGCTACAGTCGGGGTTCGAGCTTACAATCGTCATGTTGCAGGTAGCTCGAACAATTCGGCCGCAAGAGCTCTAACAAAAAAATACATACATATCATCACGCCGAGTCCCTAACGGGGAAGGCAGAGATTATAGAGCGTCAATTCTCTCTAGACTTACATACCTCTTTCGCTTCGTCCACATTCATCAGTCTGTTCTCTTCTACATGCTCGTCGGTTCTCGTCCTTGAGGGTCCGATCGATTTGATCTAGGTAATTGAAACGTGGATAAAAAAAATATTACCCGTAGAGTCATAGTTTAACTGCAGTAACGGCGTTAGACGCTTGATATTAAATTACGTTATCTTGTAAACCTCATGAGCTGCTATTTATCTTGTCACTAGGCTCTCTCCCCGCATAGAAATATTAGGTGTATTGTTGGTGTATGTATTATTTTTGGTCTGTTTAATAACGGCTCTTGGGGTAAGCATAAAACCTACTGATAATAAGGTGTTTTTGGAGCTCTATACGGTAAACGTTAGAGACATCTATATTCCAATTTTGCATTTAATTATAATAAATAAATAATATCCTCACGCCTTCCCACAAGGGTCCCCGAAGGGGTAGGCAGAGGTATATGCACACAGCCACTTTCCGCCGAGGTATATTAGGTGCCAACGTGACAGATGGCGAGTCCATCGCCGTTACTCAAGCACGACTATACATACGCCTTTGAATTTCTTCTCAGACGTATGCAGGTTTCCTCACGATGTTTTCCTTCACCGTATACTTCGTGGTGTGACTAATCTGTACTTAAGTTCAGAAAAACTCATTGGTACAGTCGGGATTCGAACTTGCGATCTTTTAATTGTTCCATTTAATTGTTTTTAAAATATTGTATTGTAGTTGTAGTTAGTTGGGAGGTATTTTTAATATATAAATACGCGGGATCAAACATATTATGTATTCATATACTTAAACATCACATGTAACTAGTTTTTGTTTGTATTGTCTCTCGTAGCGTGAGTTCCGGGAACTTTTGCTACTTAACCGGTCAATGGCGAGACCTAGGCCTCCAGCCAGGCACTTTATTTTTAAGCAACACAGCTAAGGGCACCCCCTGTGGGGTACGAACCTTGGTTTAGGGCGTTGCTGGATTGCGAGCAAGGGAGCTTGGCTGGACTGGTAATTTTATTTAAATATTATTTGGGGGCGGGATTTGCGCGTCTGGCTCGGCGCGGGCCGGCGTTTGCGGCGGGGGTCGGGGTCACATGTAACTATACGTGTTCTAGCGAATATATAACCCGCGAACGGACGTACAGACAGACTGTAACTATAAGGGTATGTTTACTACGGAGCCCTAAAACTGTTTTCATACACAGTATACATGTAATATATTTATTTTTAAGAAAGGATTATAGAAAGGGTGCATAGTACATACCTCTATGGGGTGGTTAGTACATACCTCTGCCTACCCCTTTGGGAATGCTTGAGGGAGAGGTGAAGATATATCCTACTTATATATATATCTACGCCTTCCCACAAGGGTCCCCAAGGGGTAGGCAGAGGTGTATAAGTAGTACCCACACACCCACTATCCGCCAGTGATATATTTAGGTGCCAACGTGACAGATTGCGAGCCAATCGCCGTTACTCAAGCACGACTATACATACGACTTTGAATTGCTTCTCAGACGTATGCAGGTTTCCTCTCGATGATTTCCTTCACTGTAGAGCTCGTGGTGTGACTAATCACGCCTTCACACAAGGGGTAGGCAAAGATGTAAAGGTAGTCCCACGCGCCCACTTTTCTCCGGAGATACATTATAGTCAGCTATACCTACGACTTTGAATTTCTGCCTAAAAGCGAGTGATACCCCGAGGCGTGTCTAGTTTTTTTTTAAACAAAAATAAGGGTCTGTCCGTCATGGGTCTTGTGCTTTAAGCATTGTTAGGAATCTAAATATTAAAAAGAATGCAATGCTAAGAATTACTTAAAAGCATTGTTCGGCATTGTCAGAGCCGTATGTTTGAGGATGAGGCATTTCCAAAAATACCACATCCAATTTTAGTAGCTCAATGGGCCCCGATCCCTTTATACCATATCCATTGTTCATTTCCGAGTATGCGTCTCAAACGAGTGTTATATAAACATTTTTCTTTCGCTTTATTACAGGAGTTATTACTAATGACGTTTGTATAGTACTAATAAGTAACATTGTTATCTTATCTAACGAGGTTCTCATTGTTTTATATTCAGTTAAAAGCTCGGTATACATTTTATTTGGATCATTCAGTCTCTAGTCGTCACTTGGAGATAATTATTTAAGTTCCATCGCTTTGGAGATAGTGTTTCACCATGCAGTTGAAGTTACTTCTATTGTGCTTCGTGATTTGGCAATGCGAGGCCAAAACTGTTGATAAGGTAATATTTTTTATCTAAATATTAGTATGTAATAGAAATAACCCATAGATGCAGCGTGATTCGAGGCCTGCTTGCGTCACAACAATTGCGAGTTCCAATCGCGACGGCATGCATGTGTTTTTCTGAACTTAAGTTTGGTTATAGTCACCTCACGGTGAAGAAAGACATCGAGAGGACACCATCATACGTTTAAAAAGAAATTCAAGACGCATATATATATATATAGTCGTGCTTGAGAAACGACTATGGACTCGCCATCTGTCACGTTGGCACCTAAAATATATCTCTGGTCGAAATTTGGTGTCTACTACCTATACGGCTCTGCCGAGTTGGCGAGTTGTTGAGTTGGCGAGTCCACCGCCGTTACTCAAGCACGACTATACATACGCCTTTGAATTGCTTCTCAGATGTATGCAAGTTTCCTCTCAAAGTTTCCGTCACCGTATAGCTCGTGGTGTGACTAATCACTGTACTTAAGTTCAGATAAACTCATTGGTACAGTCGAGATTCCAGCTTGCGATCTTTGTGTCGTAGGCAACTCGACCACCACCACTCAAATACATTTATTTTATATGTATTTCTTTCATTACAGCATTCCCGAGTCAAAGAAATAGTAACTCAAGTTTTCAACAAGTGCAAGGCGCCTCATTACATCGAAAAAAAGTGGGGCAACAACCTTTTGAAGATAACAAAATTCAGGGGTTTCTATACATCTCTCTGTATATTGGACGAAACAGATGACTTATTCAAGGATAAAACACTTAACATACAGGTTATTAAGCAAATTCTACCACTGCAATACATCGGCACTGCGTTCGAATGTCGCGTTGTAAAAGGCGTGGCAAACGCTGAAGCGGTCCGTCGTTTTACAAACTGCTACATTACAACCATACTGAACCGTGAATATGAGAAAATTGATGATAAAACACAAGCAGTTATGAACGCGTATGCCCCCTCCGAAGCAGATGTCATCAAAATTATTAACGATGCCTAAGTGAGGCATTTAGTACATTTCAAATAAACTAAGCTTTGAAGTACCATTGAATACAAAAATATTTTTTATGCCTGTCTTTTATTGCAAACCCAACATGTTCGAAAATATGATGTTCTTCGTTACAATAAACATTCGCGAATTACATATATACATATCATCACGCCAAGTCCCTAACGGGATAGGCAGAGAGTATGGAGCGCCAGTTCTCTCTAGACTTACATACCTCTTTCGCTTCGTCCAGATTCATCAGTCTCTTCATACATGCTCGTCGGTTTCGATTACTCTTAACGTTCCCGTCCTTGAGCGTCCGATCGATTTGATCCAGGTAGTTGAAACGTGGCCTTCCTCTGCCTCTTCTTGCACACACTTTTGCTTTGTATATCTGTTTCGTCAATCTTTCTTCACTCATCCTTTCTATATGTTCGCGAATAATAGTAAATAAATATATCATAATCAAAATATTCCATTTCACGGGCACTTATAAAACGTCGAAATAAGTGCACGGTTCGGGTTGGTCGTTTCCATGGAGAAGAACCGGCGAGAAACTCCATGGTTACTCTTTTCAAATCATTAGGTATACAATAACAATATTTTTACTTTACAGCAATAGTACCCAAGTATGGGAGTACAACGTAGGCCCGACAATAGGTCGTTGCTTACTATACAAAAAAGTGTAAAACAAGATAAATTTCAACTATGATTTGGCGATAAGTTCGAATGTTAAGTGGAAGCCTTTATTTATGAACAGTTTCTGTTAAGGCGACGTCGGTTGGCGGACAACTTTTTGCGGTTCTCTGAGGAGGTAAGCAAAGGTGCGTAGACATTACCCACATAGGAATTGTGTGCACAGCAAGGTGCCAACATGACAGATGGCGAGTTCGTGGCCGTTTCTCAAGCACATCTATACAGTCTTCGAATGTCTTCTCAAACGTTCCTTCACCGTAATGCTCGTGGTGAGACTAGTCACTGCGCTTAAGTTCAGAAAAACGTATGGTACAGTCGAGATTCGAACTTGTATCCTTTTTGTTGCAGGCGATTGCTCGGACCACTCGGTCATCACGGCATTTATAATATTACTAGCTGTCCCGCCCTGCTTCGCCCGGGTTAAAAAGTAAAAAAAAAAAACCTTTATCAGCTATTGCTTCCCCTATGGAGGCAATGGTTAAAAACGTGCTTTTTAAAAAAAAGTTGAATTTCATAAAATCCGTTCATAGCTGACCTCTACACCGCATAAGGAATACTTCAACCAAATTTCAAGTCAATCGGCCTCATAGCTCCTGAGATTTCGTGATGAGTGAGTTCACAAATGGGATCTCCTATATATAATAATAATAATAATAAGGTTTTACTGGCGTCATCAGAGGGCGAACTGCAGTCACTAGTTACCATAATGAAAGAGGAATGTGAAAAGAAGGGGCTGCGCCTAAACGCTGGCAAGACTAAGGTTCTGGTATTCAAAAGAGATGAACAAGAGACCGAGTGTGCTATATCGGTAAATGGGCAAATTCTAGAGCAAGTGAATGAATTTGTATATCTTGGAAGCATGTTCACACGAGATGGAAAGTATGAAAAAGATATTGAAAGAAGGATAACTGCCGGAAATAAGGTGAATGGAGCCATGTCGGCGTTGATGGGCAGTAAAAGTCTGAGCAAGAATGCTCGAGTTGCTGTCCACAACGCGATATTGGTACCTACCTTGTTGTATGGCAGCGAATCCTGGGTATGTCAGAGGAAGTATGAAAATAGCTTGAATGCAGTTGAGATGCGATCGCTTCGAAAAATGTGCGGAGTAACGATTTTAGATCGAGTCCGCAATGAAGAGATTCGCAAATCAACTGGCGTGAATGAGGGCGTGATTGTAAAGATGAAGAAAGGCATGTTACGTTGGTTTGGACACATAGAAAGGATGAGTGAAGAAAGATTGACGAAACAGATATACAAAGCAAAAGTGTGTGCAAGAAGAGGCAGAGGAAGGCCACGTTCCAACTACCTGGATCAAATCGATCGGACTCTCAAGGACGGGAACGTTAAGAGTACTCGAAACCGACGAGCATGTATGAAGAGACTGATGAACGTGGACGAAGCGAAAGAGGTATGTAAGTCTAGAGAGAACTGGCGCTCTATACTCTCTGCCTACCCCGCTAGGGACTTGGCGTGATAATATGTATGTATGTATGTATGTATAATAATAATAAAAATCGAAGCCGTGGTGGCCGAGTGGTTCGAGCAGTTGCCTGCGACGCAAAGGTCGCAAGTTCGAATCCCGACTGTACCAATGAGTTTTTTCTGAACTTAAGTACAGTGATTAGTCACACCACGAGCTTTACGGTGAAGGAAAACATCGAGAGGAAACCTGCATACGTCTGAGAAGAAATTCAAAGGCGTTTATGTATAGTCGTGCTTGAGTAACGGCGATGGACTCGCCATCTGTCAAGTTGGCACCTAATATACCTCTGGCGGAAAGTGGGTGTGTGGGTATTACCTATACACCTCTGCCTACCCCTTCGGGGACCCTTGTGGGAAGGCGTGAGGATATATTATATATTATTATAATAATAAAAATATATCCCCACGCCTTCCCACAAGGGTCCCCAGAGGGGTTCCTATATATATATATATATATAGAAGATAATAAAATGTTATTTTGGTCTGGCTGGAGGCCTAGGTCTCGCCATTGACCGGTTAAGTAGCAAAAGTTCCCGGAACTCACGCTACGAGAGACAACACAAAAAAAAATACTTTGGTATATGTACCATGTATACATCGATATGCTTTTTGTAAAATGCGGTTATTTTAATATAACAAACAGACATTCAAAATTTATTTATTTGTATAGATTTTAGTGTCTAGGTTTATACATAAAAATACTAGTTAAAAGAATTTACGCAGTTCTTATAATAAAATCCAATTGAAGAGCATAAATAATACGTTGTATCTCTTTGAGGAAAACAACAACATTAATTGATTTTATTTATATTTGTGCTAAGTACCTTTCGTAGGTGATTGTACAAGGGTCAACGACTAATAAACTAAATGTTTTTTTATTTTGTACGCAAATAACATACGTAGGTATATATCACCACGCCGAGTCACACTTGTACGAGCGAGACTGTATATAAAGAACACAATTTAATTTGCGTATAAATAGGCACGTATTCGATACTCCTTTAGTAAACATATTGTGTCTCACGGTTCCACCTGCTTAAAATTGGATTTGGTTATAAGATTTAGGAATAAAACATATACAAGATATAAGAGAGGTAGGGCATAACGGGTTTCCCGTTCGAATTTGGAGCTGCCCAACTGGGGCAGGACCTCCACCTTATACAAGTCCGTAGTCAAATAGCACAATTTATTGTGTTGTGTTCCTACGCGGTGAATAAGGTTTCCAGTAATGAGCTCCTTGGGGAGGGGGGAGGATTGTTACATTGTGTTGGAAGCAGAGGGATTAAACCCATTATGCTGCCAACACACTGTAACTCTCCGAACACAGAGTGGCAACGCGCAAGTGATACTTCGGTATCGTGAACGTAAATAGGCTACGGTAACCGTTTCCCATCAGGTGGGGCGGTTGCTTGTTTGCCACTCTTGTTGTATAAAAAAAAAAAAAAACATACATACATATATCTTATGTGTTTATCCAGCTATTAACTTGACGACCGTCTGGTCTAGCGGTTAGAACTCCTGACTGCGAAACTAGAGTTTGCGGGTTCGGATCCCGCTGAGGGCAGATATTTGTGTGATAAACACGAGTATGCATACCTTAGTCTTGCATGTCCTTTGTATTTATGTATATATCTATCTATATAAGTAAATATATCGTTGTCTAGTTACCATAACACAAGCTTTGTTTATTTGGAACTAGGTCAATTTGTGTGGAATTGTCCCAGGTAAAAAAAGAAAAAGCCGTGGTGGCCGTACCAATGAGTTTTTCTGAACTTAAGTGCAGTGATTAGTCACACCACGAGCTTTACGGTGAAGGAAAACATCGTGTGGAAACCTGCATACGTCTGAGAAGAAATTCAAAGGCGTATATATAGTCGTGCTTGAGTAGCGGCGATGGACTCGCCATCTGTCACGTTGGCACCTAATATACCTCTGGCGGAAAGTGGGTGTGTGGGTATTACCCATACACCTCTGCCTTCCCTTCGGGGACCCTTGTGGGAAGGCGTGAGGATATTTATTTCTTTATTTATTTATAAAAAAGAAATCTCCGTACCGAATTTCACGCAAACTTGTTGAGCCGTTTTGACGTGATTGAGTGACTAACATCCACACTAGGTTTCGTATTTTTATAATATTACCAGAAAGGAGGTGCGATCGGTATAAAAGCCCTGCAGAGCATTAAGTAGTTCATTCCACTACGTTCTACCAAGTCTTCGTCTGTCAAGATGTTCGAAGTACTGTCACTCGGTATCCTGACACTCGTACTCTGTCATGCACAGATGAGACATTATATTAAACACTAGTAGAGTAGAGCGGTTGCACTCGCGAAAAATAAAAAATAAACTATGACATTTATCCCATGTGTTAATTTGAGCCGTGGTGGCAGAGTGGTTCGAACAGCCTGCAATACAAAAATTGCAAATTCGAATCCCAATTGTACCAATGAGTTTTACTATTCTTAAGTACAGTGTTTAATCACACCACGAGGTTATCGGCGAAGAGAAACCTCGAGAGGAAACTTACAAACGTTTGAGAAGAAATTCAAATACGTATGTATAGTCGTGCTCGGGTAACGGCGATGGACTCGCCATTTAACGTTATCACCTAAAATAGCATCATCATCATATCATCACGCCGAGTTCCTAACGGGGTAGGCAGAGAGTATAGAGCGTCATTCTCTATATAGACCTAAAATATATCGCCGACAAAAAGTGTATGTGAGGATACTACCTAGTAAACTTTGCGTAACCCTTTGGAATCCTTTTTGAGAAAGAATCATGGAGAGAGAGAAGATATGTAAAGATAATTGTTGCCGTTCTATTTCACAGCCTTTGAGTAACGAAGAGAGAGTAAAGGCAATAGAAAAACAGTGCAACGCTCCCGACTACATTGAGAGCAAATGGGGTCGAGATTTGGAGCAAATCGACGCTTTGAGGAAGTTCTACATCAGCCTCTGCATCCTTGATGACAGCAAGTTGCTTTTCTACGAGCGTCGCATCGACCTGGACCTGCTAGAGTCAATACTTCCGCGAACGAATAGCTTGGCAAAGTGTGGAAATGTCAGCGGTCAGGATGAAAAGGAAACTGTACAGTTGTTCTCAAAGTGTTTCATTCGGTCAATTATTAAGGAACATTATACCTTGGACTTTTTAAAGAGTTTATTGTAAATAGCACGCCTTTGGTAGAAATGTAGTCGAGGTGCGATCTTTTCGATAAATGTGCAGAGTAACGATCTCAGAACGATTCCTCAATGAAATGATTCGCAAAACAACTGGCGTGAACGACGGTGTGATTGTAAAGATGATGAAAGGCAATATCTTGGTTTGGACATATAGTAAAGATCAGTGAAACTACATTTTTTTTTTATATACAACAATAGTGGCAAACGGCCCACCCGATGGAAAACGGTTACCGCAGCCTATTTACGCTTACAATACCGAAGTACCTATCACTTGCGCGTTGCCACTCTGTGTTCGGAGAGTTGTACTGTGTTGGCAGCATAATTAGACTAATCCCTCTGCTGCCAACACAATACAACAATCCTCCCCCCACCCCAAGGAGCTCATTACTGGAAACCTTATTCACCGCGTAGGAACACAACACAATAAATTGTGTTACTTGGCTACGGACTTCTATAAGGTGGAGGGCCTGCCCCAGTCGGGCAGCTCCAAATTCGAACGGGAACCCGTTATGCCCTACCTCTCTTGAACTTGACTACATCTATATATTATTTTTCTTTGATGTTAAATTATGTAAAATACTTGAATTGATGTTGCTACGCTTCAACTTCTTCGGTGACTATTATATGAAGGTGGAAAATATAAAAATAAAACTATAAATACAATATAAAATACAAATTTTTTTTTTTACTTACATGGAGGATTACATGAGGAGAAACCTACATACGTTTGAGGAGAAATTAAAAGGCGTATAAATAGTCGTGCTTGAGTAACGGCGATGGACTCGCCATCTGTCAGGGGTAGGCAGAGGTGTATAGGTAATTACCCACACACCCACTTTCCGCCAGAGGTATCTAACAAACTTAATTTCGTAAAATAATTAACTTAATTTATACTGCTAGCTAAGCAACTCTAGCAAGCAGAGCACGCCAGCAAAATTATCTATACTAATATTATAAAGAGGAAAGATTTGTTTGTTTGTTTGTTTGTAATGAATAGGATCCGAAACTACTGGACCGATTTCAAAAATTCTTTCACCTTTGGAAAGCTACATTATCCCCGAGTAACATAGGCTATATTAAATTGGACACGATAGGTGGCGCTGCGATCGAGTTTCAAGAATTTTACCTTTTTACCCGGGTGAAGCTTTCTGTGTGTTTCTGTGTGTCTTAAGCTAGATTCGAGAATGGTTTAGATTTATAATTGGACCCAATAGGTGGCGCTGCGATCGTGTTACGGGCAATTTAACTTTTTCACCCGAGCGAAGCTGGGCGGGACAGCTAGTATTAAATATACCTACATACAAACGCATTATCACAAGGGATACTTAGATTCAGAAAAACTCATTGATACAGTTGGGATTCGAGCTAGCAATCTTTGTGTCGCAGGCAACTACTCGAACCACTCGGCCACCACGGCCATATTATTATTTTAGCTATTATCTTAATATATATAAATCTCGTGTCACAATGTTTGTCCTCAATGGACTCCTAAACTACTTAACCGATTTCAATCAAATTTACACACCATGTGCAGTTCGATCCAACTTAAAAGATAGGATACCTTACATCACAATTGGACCCGATAGGTGGCGCTGCGATCGTGTTTCAGGAAGTTTTACTTTTTCACCCGGGCGAAGCTGGGCGGGACAGCTAGTATTATATATTATTCTAAGCTATTATATATTATTATGCCACCTTTGTTAACCCCAAGTTTACATTCGATAATTTTCTTATCAAACTTGGTATTTCTCAGGAATAAAATAATAATTTATGAGCTCTCGTATATAACTCCCAATCAATTAAGGGGAAAACCGCATCAATTTAGAGTTACGCACAAGAGCGACTACGATAATTTACCGAAAAATTCTTAGATCATATCATCACGCCGAGTCCCTAACGGGGTAGGCAGAGAGTATAGAGCGCCAGTTCTCTCTAGACTTACATACCTCTTTCGCTTCGTCTACATTCATCAGTCTCTTCATACATGCTCTTCGGTTTCGAGTAATCTTGACGTTCCCGTCCTTGAGAGTCCGATCGATTTGATCCAGGTAGTTGGAACGTGGTCTTCCTCTGCCTCCTCTTGCACACACTTTTGCTATCTTAGTGTATTCCAAGATTTCTCTCGCAGGGTAGGCAGACCAAGTAGAGCGCCAGTTCTCTGACATCTGGGTTATGTTTTACCTAGATGTGTAGGTAGTATCAACACACCACGCCAGAGCCGTGTGGTTCGAGTAGTTGCGTGCGACACAAAGATCGCAAGTTCGAATCCCGACTGTACCAATGAGTTTTTCTGAACTTAAGTACAGTGATTAGTGACACCACGAGCTTTACGGTGAAGGAAAACATCGAGAGGAACCTACATACGTCTGAGAAGCAATACAAAGGCGTATGTATTCTCACGCTTGAGTAACGGCGATGGACTCGCAATCTGTCACGTTGGCCCCTAAAATATATCTCTGGCGGAAAGTGGGTGTGTGGGTATTACCAACACACCTCTGCCTACCCCTTCGGTGACCCTTGTGGGAAGGCGTGAGGATATATTATTATTTTTAATATTTTCTTATAACTATTTTTATAGGTCATAAAGAGCAGCGCTATATTTTGTGTTTAATGTAAATTGAGAGTTCGGGTATGGATGTTTGAAGCTAGAAATACCTACGGAACACTCATTGCTCTAAAGCAACTTGCTCTTGCACGGCTATGTGATCAGTACATTGCTGTGTGTGTGTCCTTAGCATAAAAGGATAGTGGATCCCTAGATAGGTTCATTCAGCAGTTGGGTTAGCTCTTTAACAATTCCCTATCAATATAGTGCGAATTATTAATATATCGACATGTTGAAGCTGTTGTTAATTTGTGTTGGAATCTTCGCGGTCAGTGAAGCAAAGGTACGTTTTAATTTTTGACTAGCTTACCGTCCCGGATTCGCAGGTGTCTTACTTCGTCTGTACAATCACACCCTCGTCCATGTCAGTTGCTATACGAATCTCTCCATTTCGGATTCGATGTAATTTTATTATGGCACACATTTTTCGAAGACGAATGCATTTAAAATTCACAATATTCGAATTTTAGTAATCTAGTGATCAATTACCTAGATCAAATCGATCGGACGCTCAAAGACGGGAACGTCAAGAGTACTCGAAACCGACGAGCATGTATGGAGAGACTGATGAATGTGGACGAAGCGAAAGAGATATGTAAGTCTAGAGAGAACTTGCACTCTATACTCTCTGCCTACCCCGTTA
Source organism: Drepana falcataria (assembly GCA_945859725.1). Taxonomy (NCBI): domain Eukaryota; kingdom Metazoa; phylum Arthropoda; class Insecta; order Lepidoptera; family Drepanidae; genus Drepana; species Drepana falcataria. The sequence continues at coordinate 6,883,079 of OX243946.1, read as the reverse complement.
GGGATTCGGCGTGATGATGTGATGATGATTATAATATGTCCTCACGCCTTCCCACAAGGGTCCCTGAAGGGGTAGGCAGAGGTATAAAGGAAGTACCCATGCACCCACTTTCCGCAAAATATATATTTTAGGTGCCAACGTGACAGATGGCGGGTCTTATTTGCTTGTCTTCTTTTTATAATTATTATTATTTTACAGCCTACGCCTGACGGTTACGGATGGTCACCAAATGAAGTGTGCAGAATGCCGAATTACATTGAATACAAGTGGGGATACGATCTTGAGCGAATTGAATTGATGAGAGAATTCTATATCGGTATTTGCGTTGTGGATGAAGCGGGAATATTATTTAGAAATGGCCGAATTAACTTGGATCTGTTCAGGATGGCGTTACCGCAGAGATTCGGTGGAGCTATAACCAGATGTGGCCATCGACAGGGCTGGACCAATACGCAAACGGTACGGATGTTTACAAGATGCTTAATCAGGGGTTTACTTGAAATTGAAACTCAAATTTCTGACCTGCGACTTTAAATACACGAGACATTTATTGCTACAGTTTTGCACTAATATATTTTAAGTGCTTTATTTACAATAACAACAATTAACAATATTTACAAAGAACAATTGAAACTAACTAGTTACAGATAAAATATTTGACTCAAATCGGAATCCTGAGGCAACGTGCCAAGAAGACTAGCAGCATTGCATATTTTAAGTTATGAAATATAAATTAAGAAGTTATATTCCAATTTCAAAAATTCATGAAATTAAGAATTTAACATTGTAATGAATATAACATTGTATCATACAAATTAATTGATGTCTAGCTCCAATTTCAAAATTTTCTTCTCCATTATATATAGTGTAACGTTCTAACTATAAATTAATAGTTGAGTTATATGTACACAAATAAATAAATCAATCGTTCCAATTTAAAATTTTAAAATAAGAATCAATCGTTCCAATTTTTAATTTTAAAATAAGAATCAATCGTTCCAATTTTAAATTTTAAAATAAAATCAATCGTTCCTATTTTAAATTTTAAAATAAGAATCAATGAAAATGTCTTTTAGCAGTTTGAACATATAATAAAGTAACATTCTAATTTTGAAACAAGATGATCAAATTCTTCCACGAGTTTAAATTGTTATATCTTCAGTAATTTGTATTTTAATTAAATGTTATACGTACTATTAAGCAATTGTAAGCATAATGAGGCTGTATTAATTAAAACATTAATTTGTTAAATTTATTTTATTAAAGTCATATACACGTTTAATTGTTTTTCTTTGCTACGGTGAGAGAGAACATTGAGGGGAAACCTGCATACGTTTGAGAAGAAGTTTAAAGACTGCTCGAGTAATGGCGATAGAATCGCCATCCGTCACGCTAGCACCTAAAACATATCTCCGGCGAAGGGTTTCAGGTTTCCTCTCCATGTTTTTATACAACATGAGTGGCAAATAAGCATACGGCCTTATGGGAAACGGTTACCGTAGCCATTTACGCTCACGATACCGAAGTATCACTTGCGCGTTACCACTCTGTGTTCGGAGACTAATACTATGTAGCAGGACTAATCCCTCTGCTGCCAACACAATATAACAATCCTCCCCCCTACCTAAGGAGCTTCTTACTGGAAACCTTATTCACCGCGTAGGAACACAACACAAAAAATTGTGTTATTTGGCTATGGACTTCTGTAAGGTCGGGCAGCTCTAAATTCGAATGGGAAATCCGTGATTCGCTACCTCTCGTAGCTCGTTATATGGTTGACTGTGCTTAAGGTCAAAAACTGGAACAGTCGAGATTCGAACTCTGTTATATATAACCTCCCTGGCACTGGGGCGGTACTAAATCAAAGGAATACATAAATAACCAGCATTTTGTTCGCGACTTCCGGCGCTTGAGGCACATCAAAGCTCAGAATTTCGCTCAATCGTTTACTCGTGAAATATGGGCATACGGGAACAAAAACGTAGCAACGAACATAAATGGTTATTTGTAAAGGAAATCTCTGTACCTACATTATTGCTTATCGATTCACAACGGTTACTTATTTCGTATTGTCACTGCAAAGAATATAAACAAGTATGAATATCCTACCTCCCATGACCTGATCCAAATTGTTATATTAATAGGAGGCAGAGGAAGGCCACGTTCCAACTACCTGGATCAAATAGATCGGACTCTCAAGGATGGGAACGTTAAGAGTACTCGAAACCGACGAGCATGTATGAAGAGACTAATGAATGTGGACGAAGCGAAAGAGGAATGTAAGTCTAGAGAGAACTGGCGCTCTATACTCTCTGCCTACCCCGTTAGGGACTCGGCGTGATGATATGTATGTATGTAATAGGAGATGTGATGGCCGATTACGATCGATTTTAAATAGTTTAGTTCAAAAACTTCATTGGCACAGTCGAGATTCGAATTTAGTCTTTTTTGGGGGGTAAGATCATCGCAGCTCTTTTCATAAAGTGACAGGTGGCGAGTCCATCGCCGTTACTAAATCATGAACTTTACCGTAAATCCGAAAAGCTCGTAGTGTGACTAATCATTGTTCTTAAGTTTGAAAAACTCATTGGTACAGTCGGGATTCGAACTTGCGATCTTTGTTTTGCCACCACAGCTCTTTTCATACACATACATACATACATATCATCACGCCAGGTCCCTAACGGGGTAGGCAGAGAGTCTAGAGCGCTAGTTCTCTCTAGACTTACATACCTCTTTCGCTTCGTCCACATTCATCAGTCTCTTCATACATGCTCGTCGGTTTCGAGTACTGTTTCATACACAAGTTTACATAATCAAACCGTTGAAGCAAAATATGAATAGGACGAGCAATCACTTAGAACCACTTGCATTGAAAAGCCATCGGGATAATTAATGAGATTCGACAACAATCCACTTCACGCTGGCATCATTTGTCTACTAACAAAGGGTCGGAGGCCTCTTTCAGTTGGTACAGCACAAAGGCCCCTGGCTGAATGGAAAGACTGATGACTTAATATAACATATCCTCACGCCTACTCACAAGGCTCCCCGAATTGGTAGGCAGAGGTTTATAAGTAGTACCCACACACCCAGTACCTCACGCCTTCCATCAAGGGTCTCCGAAAGGGTAGGCAGAGATGTATAAGGTGTACCCACAGACCCACTTTCCACCAGAGATATATTTTAGGTGCCAATGTGACAGATGCCGAGTCCATCGCCGTTACTCAAGCACGACTATACATACGCCTTTGATTGGCTTCTCAGACATATGCAGGTTTCCTCTCGATGTTTTCCTTCACCGTAAAGCTAGTGGTGTGACCAATCACTGTACTTACGTTCAGAAAAACTCGTTCTTACAGTCGGGATTCGAACTTGCGTTCTTTGTGCCGCAGGCTACTACTCGAACCACTCGGCCACCACGGCTCTGATCATGACTTGATGGAGCGAATGAGGTCTGTAAGTCTAGAGAGAACTGGCGCTCTACTCTCTCTGCTTCAATCTCGTTATAGCTTCAAGCTTTCCCACTAGATTCCTTTAATACGATACTATAGGAGGGGTAGGGTCTAACGGGTTTCCTGTTTGATTTTGGAGCTGCCCAACTGGGGAAGGACCTTATAGAGTGCGTAGCCGTAGTTTTTATTGTATTGCCATTTCTCCAACTGAACACACGTAAATTTTTACACCTAAGCCACTAACCTGACACCGGCCGTCGATGCACATATCCAAGCTGCCAGTCCGGCACCTGGTGCCGTCAGACACCCTCGCAGCCAGCACCGCTACCACCACCCTGTCCTCTTCATCTAGGGAGGCAGTCTGGAATTAATAATAAAAATAATTCTTCTAATCTCGTTGAAGTCCTAATCATCCATGTACATTTATTTATTTATTAGAATTTTTATACCACTTGGGTAGCAAACAAGCATGCGGCCCGCCTGATGGTAAACGGTCACCGCCGCTTATGAACGCTTGCAACACTAAGGGTATCTTCAGTGCGCTGCCCTGCAATAATAATTGTACACGCTTCTTGAAGACCCATGTTGTACCTCAGCCGGGAAGATCTTTCTCTGCCTCCTGAATTTTAACATGTATGAAGTGAATAATGAAAGTGGACGAACAAGTATTTAAGGATCAAGTGGAAAGAAGCGGTCTCTGTCTACCCCTACGGGAAAGAGGCGTGATTATATGTATGTACCTACTAGGCTGTCCCGCCCAGGTTCGCCCGGGTGAAAAAGTAAAAAAAATATGATTTTCATAAAATCCGTTCATAGCTGACCTCTACACCGTGTAAGGAATACTCCTACCAAATTCCAAGTCAATCGGCCTTATAGTTCCTGAGATTTCGTGATGAGTCAGTTCAAAAAAGGGATCTCCTTTATATATATAGATTATTACCGGTTCAATTTGTGGAGAATGCTGTGGAATGCCGCGACAGGTGAGTGCGCAGGGTTCGGCATCGTCTTTGTGAGACCTCCAATGGAACAGTTCACCTCCGTAGGGGGTGCTGTCATGTGCGCTGCACTGCTGCTCTCTCCAAATGTCTTCGTCAAGGAGAGAAGCGTTGGCGCGACAGGGCTGGAGAAAGAAAAAATATAGAGTCGTCTGCAGAACGTGGATGAAGCCAAGTGGACTGTGAAGTCTAGAGAGAACTGGCGGTCTACTCTCTGATTACCCCTTGAAGGATTAGGCGTGATGATATGAGTACACCTATATTTAACGTACAGGTAACGATACATTTAATCATAAGAAATAATGATTGCTTATTTAGTTTATATGTTTACATTCAAAATCAAAATATTTTTATTTCACATAGGCCTAAATGGGCACTTATTAAACGTCGAAAAAGGTGCACGGTTCGGGTTGGTCGTTTCCATGGAGAAGAACAGGCAAGAAACTCAATGGTTACTCTTTTCTTATAAGCATATAAAAATAAGCCGTGGTGACCAAGTGGTTTAACTAGATGCCGGCAACACATAGCTGGTTCGAATCGCAACTGTACCCACGAGTTTTTCTGAACTTAAGTGCGGTGATTAGAACCACCACGAGCTTTACGGCGAGGGAAAATATATACGTTGGAGAAGATATTCAAAGACAGTCGTGCTACCGTGGAATGTGGGTGGGTAGGTTAGTAGTACCTACACACTTCTACATAACCCTTCGGGGACCCTTGTGGGAAGGCGGGGAGAAATGTTATATAAAAATAACATGACATTTTAAACAATCCAGTGTTTAAATAAATGTCTCCAGAGTTCTATCACTTACCTTCTATTGTATACGACCCCGAACTGTTGGAGGTTAACGTTTTAAAAAACAAATTATACATACATACATACATATCATCACGCCGAGTCCCTAACGGGGTAGGCAGAGAGTATAGAGCGCCAGTTCTCTCTAGAATTACATACCTCATTCGCTTCCGTCACATTCATCACATACACCGTAATACTCGTGGTGGGACTAGTCACTGTACTTAAGTTCAGATAAACTAATTGGTACAGTCGGGATTCAAACTTGCAATCATTGTGTTGCTGGCAACTCGAACAACTTGGCCACCACGGCTCTAATAATTAAATATTTGCTGTGAAGTTTACTCAGCTGCCACAACAATACGGCAAGCAAAACCATTATACTGAACAGAAAGCTATTAAAATCAGTAGCCCCCGAACTATCACGAACTGGTAACTACGGCGCAACAATACGCCGGTATGGTGAGGTGGAAACTTAGCTTTTAAGGAGAACTTAGCAATACGCCATGATTAATTGCCAGTATGGATTACGTTACACCAAAGTGTAATGTCGCAAAGAACATTGCAGTCAAACTTTAGGAGGCTTACCAGGTGCAAAGAGCTGAGGGTAATCTTAATATTATTTTAAGAGAGGCATAACGGATTTCCCGTTCGATTTTGGAGCTGCCCGACTGGGGCAGGACCTCCACCTTATAGAAATCCGTAGCCAAATAACACAACTTTTTGTTTTGTGTCCCTACTCGGTGAATAAGGTTTCCAGTAATGAGCTCCTTGGGGAGGGGGGAGGATTGTTATATTGTGTTGGCAGTAGAGCGATTTGTCCCATTATGCTGCCAACACAGTATAATTATCCGAGCATAGAGTGGTAACGCGCAAGTAATACTTAGGTATCGTGAGCATAAATAGGGTACGGTAACCGTTTCCCACCAGGTGGACCGTATGCTTGTTTGCCACTTTTGCTGTATAAGAATAATAATATATCCTCACGCCTTCCCACAAGGGTCCCCGAAGGGGTAGGCAGAGGTGTATAGGTAATACCCATACACCCACTTTCCGCCAGAGATATATTTTAGGTGCCAACGTGACAGATGGCGAGTCCATCACCGTTACTCAAGCACAACTATACATACACCTTTAAATTTCTTCTCAAACGTATGCAGGTTTCCTCTCGATGTTTTTCTTCACCGTAAAGCTCGTGGTGTGACTAATCACTGTACCTACTTAGGTTCAGAAAAACTCATTGGTACAGTCGGGATTCGAATCTTGCGATCTTTGTGTCGCAGGCAACTATTCGAGCCACTCGGCCACCACTATTCATAAAGGTATACTGATAACTGACCTGCATATTGCATATCTTGTACCGCACTGGCTCCCCACGGCAGCCAGCTGGAGAGGAACAAGTGCGCAGCTGTCTGGACACTCCTCCGTCACACGTCCGCGAACACAGCGACCATTCGCTCCACTGAGACCAGCCACCGCGATCCTGGGGAACCAACATTAATATCAATTTTTAAATAAAATATACCTATTAAATAATATCTTCACGCCTTCCCACAAGGGGAGGGGAGAAGGGGAAGGGTTAGGAAGATATGTGCGGATAGTAACAACACACTCACTTTTCGCCGGAGATATATTTTAGATGCCAAAGTTACAGATGGGGAGTCCTTTAAAAAGACAAATTAGTGTTTAGTCCAAATTATACTAAGAGACTTGATAAGTGGTAGAAGAAGAGGCAAAGCACGTTCCAACATCAACGTCGAAAGAACTAGTAACCAACGGGCATGAATGTAGGAATTGGTGAATGTGGTTGAAGCGAAAGAGATCTATAAGTCTAGAATACATGCGTATTCTAAATCCAAAACAGCGACATCTTTCTGACGTAAAAGTAACATAAGGACGCGCAGCTAATTATATGGCATTCAACAAATATAATTTTATTATCATTGCCATATCCTCGTTCGGGAACCTTGTTAAACAGGGCGTCCTGTCTACGTACACGTCAAGAGCACTTATAAAGATACTACCATTTGCTTTTAATAAGTAAAAACTTCACGTTTTCAAATCGTTACTAACGATATAATATATATCCTCACGCCTTCCCACGAGGGTGCACGAAGGGGTGACTGAGGTACGTACGTAGTACCCACACGACCACTTTCCGCCAGAGATATATTTTAGGTGTCAACGTGACAGATGGCGAGTCCATCGCCGTTACTAAAGCACGACTAATGATGACCTTTGAATTTCTTCTCAAATGTATGCAGGCTGTCTCTCGATGTTTTCCTTTACCGACATGCTGGTGGCTTGAATAATAAATGTACTAAGTTCAGAAAACCTTATTGGTACAGTCGGGATATGAACTTGTAATCCTTGTTGCAGGCAACTACTCGAACCATTCGACGATCGCGGCTTAACATACTTATAACCTTAAAAAACCTTGGTATATTTCCACACAAATTAACATTGTCACAACTAAGCAAAACTCGTACCACGGTAACTAGACAACGATATATATATATATACAAATACATGTAGACCATCAAAGACAAAGGTACCAATATTCATGTTTATTTCACAAATATACCAAGCGGCATAGGTTGTTTGTTTTTTGTCTGAGAAAATATTTCTCTGAAACTCGAATAAACGAAAAATTCCAACGCTGCTATAACATTCTTAACGTCAAAAGAATAAGTAGAAATCAATTTACGCTCGAGCAGTTAAATCTCGCGTACATTAGTGTTTGGACAATGGTAGGGGCTGTACCCTTTTATCGAATTTTCCAACTGACGTAATCTATCTGCATGAGTGACACACGAGAGCGTTTTGTGATGGGAAACGTGACGGTTTTGTTAATATGATTGGTGAAATTACTTTTAAATGAAACGAAAACCGAGAACATAAAAAAAAGATAAACATTATAAAATTTTTGTTCATGGCAGCTGTATATTTCACCAATCATATTAACAAAACCGTCACGTTTCCCATCACAAAACGCTCTCGTGTGTCACTCATGCAGATAGAGTTCTTGAAGCTCTTGGAGAATCTTTCGGTCGCGAGTTCGATTCCCGCTGAGGGGAGACATTTGGATGAAGGGCACGAGTATACATACATAGAGTATCATAGAGAATACATACATAGAGTATTTATACGCATATTTTATATACACTATTAGGAAAATTTGTTTAGCTTCGGCTTCGAGTAATGTGTTGTGATTTTGTATTGTTTTGTATTATAAATCTACTCACCAAGAAGATAATTTCATTTGCTTTTTTTAATATATCTTCAGGTAGTTAACCTGTGCCCGCGACTTCGTCCGCGTGGAATTTCTAAAATAAAAGTAGCTTAAGCTACTCTTTTTAGATCAGCTATATGCCAGTGAAAGTCCCATCAAAATCGGTTCAGTCGTTTCAGAAATTTGCGGGAACAGGCATACATACAGACAGAATAAAATGAAATTTTATTTTGGTATATGTATCGTGTATACGTCCATATGCATTTAGTAATAATAATAATAAATAGTAATAATAATAATAATAAATGCATTTAGTAACAAGCAATTTTTTAATACTACAAACAGACTCTAATTCAATTTAATTTATAAAGATGTGAAAATATCTTATGTCTTTCCTTAACAAACATAATTCACCGTTTTTGTTAAATAAATACTAAAGACACTAAAGACAGCATAGAATAGATTAAGCGCAGCGTGCTCGCGTCAATTATCCGTCCGTGTGTATCCAAAGCTGAAAAGCTTTCATTGGTCGTACTATATATGGGAGCACAATAATTTTGGCACCGGCCCGCCTGCCGGGACGTAGATTAAATCTGCACTACCCTGATGAACTTCGCTTTTATTTACAGTGGCTCAACCAATGGATATTGGGTCGTGGTTCGTAAATAAACTGCCCGTAAATGAATTGTGCAATTATATGCTCGTATTCATTTACCCTAGTTTTGGTAGTAGTTAAAGTGTGAAAAGAAATGTTATATTAATTAACATTAAACAATAATTAATGATTGCGGCCACCAATCATCAGTGGTTCGTTAGTTGCCTGCAACACAAAGTTTGCAAGTTCGAATCCCGACTGTACCAATGAGTTATTCTGAACTTAAGTGATTAGTCACTGTCGAGCTTTACGGTGAAGGAAATCATCGACAGAAAACTTTGAAACTAAGTTTGAGAATAGATTGAAAGATGTATGTATACCTGTGCTTGAGAAAAGGTGATGGACTCGCCATCTGTCGCGTTGACATCAAAATTATATTTCCAACGAAAAGTGGGTGTGTCCGTAACATAACTATATTATTTCAATACGAACATATCAACAACACGAGTCTTGTATGAGGATGGGAGAGAGAAAATAGTATCTTAGACCTGCACTTGTTACTCTTACTCTTCAATACTTCTCAAACTCTTATGCTTCTCACTCTTCAACCACATTCATCAGTCTATTAATACATGCGCGTTGGTCGAGTACTCTTCTTGCAAAAGACCATAGTTGGCGGTTACCGCTTGCCATCAGGCAGACCGCATGTTAGTTTGCCACCCATGTGGTAGAAAAAAACTATAGAAAGGACCTCCCTTCAGCAAAACGGGTTTCCCGTTCTAATATGGAGCTACCCGACCGGGGCATGACCTCCACCTTATAGAAGTCCGTAGCCAAATCATAGTATAAAGAAGAGGGAGTAGGCTATCTCCGGCCCAATTCGCGATATAATTGCCTACTGTCTTAGGGTTGTTACTTTTAGCTAAATATTAGGCGCGGCTGTTCGCGCTTCGCTAGCAAAGGAACATTTAATATACATTAGATATCTATAATAAAAAATGAATAAAGTGAATGAAATATTATCATTAAAAGAAATAAAAACAACACTAAAAACTAACGACTGTCTCTTAGACTATAATCGAATTTGTTGTTATGATTCGAACTTTGTTTTATATGTATTTGATTTACTATTAGTCAATTAGGTACTCGTACATACTTATTTTGAATTACGATTTTCTGTAAGTAGGTAGGTACTTAGTTACTATACCTACAATACTGAAAAATCGGCATAACTAAACGTAAACAAAGAAAAAGCGGCAATATGTAAGTACGTAGGTATCTCATCATCAAGTAAAATTATATTATGCTAGAATAAGTGACTAACTTACCTTTCCTGTTCAATAGGTAATCTGAACAGAGACAGGTCTGGAATCGATGAATTATTAAGACACCCAAACACACAGCAATACGTTCTTCTGCGATTATTAGACATTTTGATGCCCGAAAAGCCGTGACGCGCGCGCGAACCTTGTGCAGTGTTAGCCCCGACTGGCGCACTGAGAAACGGGTCGAGATTTTGTTAAAGTGTGCGTGCGTCGACACATAGATACAATAGCGCACACATACAAGCCGCGCGCGGTGCGTTTGTATGAAGATAACCTACTTCCCCTCTCTTTATACTATGGCCAAATAACACATTTCTTTGTGTTCCTACGCGATGAGTAAGGTTTCCAGTAATGAGCTCCTTGGGAGGGGGGAGGATTGTTATATTGTGTGGGCAGCAAAGGAATTAGTCCCATTACGCTGCCAAGACCATATAACTCTCCGAACACAGAGTAGCAACGCACAAGTGATGCTTCCGTATTGTAAGCGTAAATAGGCTGCGGTAACCGTTTTCCATCGGGTGGGCCGTATGCTTGTTTGCCACTCTTGTTGTAAAAAATTATCATGGGCACTAGTTCAAGGTTTAAGACATAAGCCGACATTTTAAAACACCAGTCATGCTCCTGAGTGGGGGAATATTTGCGAACGTACCGTTGACCGACAGCGCCTTACAATATTCCCCCATTAGGTATTCTGGTCAGAGATATGCAAAACATCACGTGCCCTCAAATCTTTTCCCTATATGCTCACAACAAAACACACAAAATATAATATGAGAATATTAAATTTGAGGATACGGTTAATGCCAGCGTGCAAGTCACGTGACTGCTTTATGCAGACTTACTTGGCTATGTGCGGCTTTATGCGGACTAGTAGTGCCTCCCAGCTTCATCCGCATATAATGTTACTTTATTGGTGGGTTATTCATTTAAGGTGCCAAGGTGACGCGAGCGCGACTATACATTCGCCTTTGAATTGTTTTTTCTTTTTATGGTGAACGGAACCTGATGGGAAACGGTTACCGTAGCCTATTTACGCTCACGATACCTAAATATCACTTGCGCGTTGCCACTCTGTGTTCGGAGAGTTATACTGTGTTGGCAACATAATAGGTCTAATCTCTCGGTTGCCAACACAATATAACAAACCCCCTCCCTCCCCAAGGAGCTAATTTCCTGGAAACCTTATTCACCACGTAGGAACACAACACAAAAAAATTTAGTTATTTGGCTACGGACTTCTATAAGGTGGTTCTTGCTTCTCAGGCGTAGGCATAAACTCATTCGTGCAGTCAGAATTTGAGCTTGCGATCTTTGTGTCGCAGGCAACTCCACGAGCACTCGGCCACCACGGCCTTTTTTTAATATAAATACCTGGGTATTATTTTAAGGTGTGATGAGTTTACTATGTAAAGATGAAGAAAGGCATGTTACGTTGGATCGGACATAATTGTGGAGAGGTTGACGGCAGCGGAAGACCAGCGAAAGGCGGTGGTCGGATGAAGAGTAATCGCAACCGGCGAGCATATATGGAGAGACTGATAAATGTGGACGAAGCAAGAGAAGTATGTAAGTCTAGAGAAAACTGGCGATCTACAGTCTTTGCCTACCCCGTGGTGCACTGAACGTGATGTATTTTGAGCCGTGATGACCGTTTGACATAAACCTTTTAAGGTCAATTCCTCACTGTACCAATGAGTTTTTTCTAACCCTAAGTACAGTACATTGTGAAGAAATTCAAAGACGTATAGTCGTGCTTAAGAAACAGCAACCGGCTAGAACGTGGGGTGTCGTTATAACTCTGCCTGCCTTCTACCTTGTAAAATATGTTTAAACTAGACCGTTTTGCCAAAACCTTGTGCCTTAGGCCGCGCACTATACAAGTATGCAAATACAGGCCACCCCAAACGTAGTTTGGAATTGTCAACACGCTAGTTACGACCACAAAGCTGTAATAACGCCTATTATCTACGACATAGGGCTTAAATTTATCTAGCACCGCATGTTAAAAATGCAATGACAGCGCTGTTAAAAAAATACGACTACAAACACTCTTAATACAAGGGCGTAAGGCTTCAATTTCAGTGTTTCAATATAGTGGATATATTTTTACCGGAAAAGTTTCCGTTCGGATTTGTTCTAATTTGCAACGACTTTGAATAGCGAATGTGAACGTAACGAGAATGAAAATTCTACTGCAAAGTTAATTCTTTTGCCGTGCGATCCGCATAGACAGAGGTAAAATAATACCCACATTTTGGCGAAGATAGATATGCTTTACATACATACATATCATCACGCCGAGTCCCGGAGTAGGCAGAGAGAATAGGACGCCAGTCAAGAAGTATGCAGTCTAGAGAGATCTAGACTGCATACTTCTTTCGTTTAGTCCACATACATCAGTCTCGTCATACATACTCGCCGGTTTCACTTACTCTAGTTTTTATTATAGAATCTGACCGTGATATCAATTTTTTCCTCACGTCTTCCCACAAGGGTCCCCGAAGGGGTAGGCAGAGGTGTATAGGTAATACCCACACACCCACTTTCCGCCAGAGGTATATTAGGTGCCAACGTGACAGATGGCGAGTCCATCGCCGTTACTCAAGCACGACTATACATACGCCTTTGAATGGCTTCTCAGACGTATGCAGGTTTCCTCTCGATGTTTTCCTTCACCGTAAAGCTTGTGGTGTGACTAATCACTGTACTTAAGTTCAGAAAAACTCAGTTACAATACCGAAGTATCACATGCGCGTTGCCACTCTGTTTTCGGAGAGTTATACTGTGTTGGCAGCATAATGGGACTCTCTCCCTCTGCTGCCAACACAATATAACAATCCCCCCTCCCTAAGGAGCTCATTACTGATAACCTTATTCACCGCGTAGGAACACAACACAATAAATTGTGTTATTTGGCTACGGCCTTCTCAAAGGTGAAGGGCCGGCCCCAGTCGGGCAGCTCCAAATTCGAACGGGAAATCCGTTATACCCTACCTCTCTTATTTAATAAGGCTTAGCATCCTTACCTTCCCATGGTGTGTTGCGTTGCCAAGTGAGTGCTCGATTATATCCGGGTCTTCCGTGGACACGTCATGCCCGTGTCTATGGCAGTCGTACCCGGATATCTGGAACAAACAAGGGATATTCATGACTTCTATTAAATACCCTCACGCCTTCCCACAAGGATCCCCGAAGCGGCAGAGATGTATAGATGTGAAGTGGGTGTGTGGTACCCACTTTACTGGTACTGGTACTGGTACTACACACCCACTTTCCGTCATACTTTAGGTGCCAACGTGACAGATGGCGCGTCCATCGCCGTTACTCAAGCACGACTATACATACGCCTTTGAATTTCTTCTCAGCCGTATGCAGGTTTCCTCTCGATGTTTTCCTTCACCGTAAAGCTCGTGGTGTGACTAATCACTGTACTTAAGTTCAGAAAAACTCATTGGTACAGTCGGGATTCGAACTTGTTTCCTTTGCGTCGCAGGCAGCTCGAACCACTCGGCCACCACGGCCAAAATATATCTGGCGGAAAGTGGGTGTGTGGGAATTACCTATACACCTCTGCCAACCCCTTCGGGGACCGTTGAGGGAAGGCGTGAGGATATATTATTATTATACCACTTGGGTGACAAACAAGCATGCGCCCCGCCTGATAGTAAGCGGCTACCGTCGCCTATGGACGTTGGCAACACCAACAACAAAATTAATACGTATTGCAATTAGTAAATTTGATAATAAATTGTTATTATGCCCATAGGCTTAAACAATCACCTCGTTACAACCAATTCACATCGACATAATATATTCATACTGAAATGCATTCAATTGCAGCGAATAAAGTTCAGTGAAAATATTGAAATGATCACTGGAGGCAGGCTGTTTGTACATCGATACGAAAATATCGATGCAACTCGAACCAACTGGGCGTGTGCATAATCGGTTGATTCGATTCTGACGATATTCAATGAGGACACGTTCGTATAAGCCGGCATATACGTGCACATTTCCAATATATATTATTGGATATGAATATTGAAGGCAGTGAAATTGTTCCTCCAATAATTTTGTGGATATAATTTGAATTTATATTAGACGTTCGTTCAAGGCTTCTACCAAATTTGGTTGAAATCTCTTGCTTTTAACCCGTACGAAAACCGTTTACTAGATCGAATAATAATTATGATATCCTCACGTCTTACTCACTCTATTATGTCCTATGGCATTCTGCTGTGGGGATCAGCGGCGGACGTTGACTCAATTTTCATTCTTCAAAAGAGGGCGGTCCGCGCGATCTATGACATGGGTCCTCGCGAGTCTCTCAGGGAGAAATTTAAAGAGATCGACATACTAACTTTGCCTTCACTCTATATCTTTGAATGTATTTTATATGTCCGCAAAAATAGAGGGATTTACAAAATTAAAAGCGACTGCCATAATAAAAATACCCGCAGTAAACATGAAATTGTAATCCCGAAATACAGATTAACAAAAACGAGCAAGTCATTTATTATAAATAGTATACGCTTTTACAACAAGCTGTCAAAGTCAGTTATAGAACTGACCGATGTAAAGTTCAAAAAAATTATCAAACGTGTTCTGATTAAAAAAGCATATTATAAAATCAAGGACTACGTTGAAGATAAAGAAGTTTGGCTCTAGTTCCTTCTGCGCATGCGGCTTCCCTGGTAGCTCATAAACGGCACAAATTTGTGGATGTCTCTAACTATTCTGAATCTTTTTCTTTTCTCAATTCGGGTTGTTTTTTATTTTTATACAATAATAATTTTACTTTTTTTTTATTATTTTAATTTATTCCATATCTTGACCAGAATTAGTTACAGTACTGATGGCAATATTTGTGTCACTTGTTTAATTTGTCTAATTTGTGAATGTGAGAACATTGTAGGCTTAGTAGATTCTTAGATCTTGCTAACATTTTTATAATTATCTTGTTTTATGTATGCTTTGTATAGTAAGCGACGACCTATTGTCGGGCCTACGTTGTTCTCCCATACTTGGGTACTATTGCTGTAACGAAAAAAAAAAAAATATTGTATATGCCTAATGATCTGAAAAGAGTAACCATGGAGTTTCTTGCCGGTTCTTCTCCATGGAAACGACCAACCCGAACCGTGCTTCTTTTTCGACGTTTTATAAGTGCCCACCTGGGCCTATGTGAAATAAAATGATTTTGATTTTGATTTCTTCCAACAAGGGTCCCCGAAGGGGTAGGCAGAGTTGTATAGGTAGTACCCACACACCCACTTTCCGCCAGAGATATATTTTAGGTGCCAACGTGACAGATCGCGAGTCCATCGCCGTTACTCAAGCACGACTATACATACGCCTTTGAATGGCTTCTCAGACGTATGCAGGCTTCCTCTCGTATTTTCCTTCACCTTAAAGCTGATGGTTTGACTAATCACTGTACTTAAGTTCTGAAAAACTCATTGGTACAGTTGGGATTCGAACTTGCGATCTTTGTGTCGCAGGTAACTACTCGAACCACTCGGCCACCACAGCCACTAAAATAATTTTGAACTAAATATATAATGGGGTTAATAAAGAAATTCTCGTGACTTAAGGTCGAGGTGTAAGGTGCCACCGTGACAGATGACGTGTTCGACGCAACCTCGCAAACTCAACTATAAATTTCTTCTTTAAAGTACGCATGTTTCCTCTTGATCATCTCAAGCCAGTGTGTGACTAATCACTACACTATAGTTCAATCATCATCATCATATCATCACGCCGAGTCCCTAACGGGGTAGGCGGGAGCGCGAGTTCTCTCTAGACTTACATACCTCTTTCGCTTCATCCATATTATCTATAGTTCAAAACGGACTCATTCGTCCCAGACCCAGTCAGGGTTCAAAGTTGCAGCCTTTGCGTTGGAGACCGAACCACTTAGCCATTACGGATCATGTATACTTTCTTACACTGCCTAACCCAGAAATGTTTGTAAGGCGTGATGATAATATGTATGTATGTACAAATTGTTGCTGCGGACGGGAATCGAACCACAGCAAGAACAGAAGGCAGAATCTTTACCTGGCTCAGGGTTGTGGAGAAATATAATAAGTACCGGAGCTCATTTCAAGAGGCTTATATTAATGCCTTTACCAAAATGAAACTAACATTTTTCCCTGTCAAATCCACTAGAATATATTTCCCTTGAGAATTCTCACAACCATTTTCTAATATACCTTAAACAATATACTTATCCTTCATTAATTTATAAATATTACATATATTGTATGTCAGAGGAAGTATAGAAATAGCTTAAATGCAGTTGAGATGCGATCTCTTTGTAAAATGTGCGGAGTAACGATATTAGAGCGGATCCGCAATGAAGAGATTCGCAAAGCAACTGGCATCCATTAGGGCGTGATTGTAAAGATGAAGAAAGGCATGTTTCGTTGGTTTGGACATATAGAAAAGGTGGGACTAGAAAGATTGACGAAACAGCTATACAAAGCAAAAGTGTGTGCAAGAAGAGGTAGAGGAAGACCATGTTCCAACTACCTAAATCAAATCGGACGCTCAAGGACGGGAACGTTGGAGATATAGACATGGCTCCTAAATAAGCAAAGCTTGTGTTATGGTAACCAGACAACGGTATATTTACTTACATTACATTACTTAGGACATCCAAGACTATGGTACAAATACTCGTGTTCAACACACAAATATCTGCCCTCCAAATCTAACTCACGACCTCAATTTTCGCAGTCAGGAACTCTAACCACTAGACCAGAGGGCCGGCATACATCTTATTTCTTTAATCTAAACTTATTAATATTATAAAGAGGAAAGATTTGTATGGTATGATATATTCACGTTGGCACCTGATATACCTCTGGCGGAAAGTGGGTGTGTGGGTATTACCTATACACCTCTGCCTACCCCTTCGGGGACCCTTCTGGGAAGGCGTGAGGATATATATATTACTAGTTGTCCCGCCCAGCTTCGCTCGGGTGGAAAAAAAAAGATAGTGGCGCCACCTATCGGGTCCAATTGTGAATCTAAACCATTCCCAGATCCCCTTGAACACACACAAAAAATTTCATCAAAATCGGTCCAGTCGTTTGAGAGGAGTTCAGTGACATACACACTCACAGAAGAATTATATATATAAAGACTAGTTGTCCCGCCCACCTTCGCTTGGGTGAAAAAATACGATGGTGGCGCCACCTATCGGGTCTAATTGTGAATCTAAATCATTCCCAGATCCCCTTGAACACACAAAAAATTTCATCAAAATCGGTCCAGTCGTTTGAGAGGAGTTCAGTGACATACACACTCACAGAAGAATTATATATATAAAGAAGATTATAAGATTTGTATGTAAGTATGTTTGTATTGAATAGGCTCCGAAACTACAGGACCGATTTGAAAAATTCTTTCACCATTGGAAAGCTACATTCACCTTGAGTGACATAGGCTATATTTTCTTTTATAAAAATGTCCACCCGTGCGAAGCCGGGACGGGCCGCTAGTTTGGACAAAGTAGCATCTGGTTATGTCTAAAGATAATATTAGCAGTAACTGAATTCCAATAAAGTCTACCTCCTGCCCAAAAATTGTATCAGGCGTATCGGGAAATGGAAAATTGGACATCGGCCATCTTTTACTGGAATATTTCTCAATGACACCAAACACTGTCTCTTCGGGCGGATGCAAATGGTTATCTACATTGCTGATTCCAGTCCGCGAATTCTCAATATATATATAGGCCGAGTGGTTCGAGCAGTTGCCTGCGACACAAAGATTGCAAGCTCGAATCCCGACTGTACCAATGAGTTTTGCTGAACTTAAGTACAGTGATTAATCACACCACGAGCTTTACGGTGAAGGAAAACATCGAGAGGCAATCTGCATACGTCTGAGAAGACATTCAAATGCTTATGTATATAATAATCGTGCTTGAGTAACGGCGATGGACAATCCATCTGTCGTTGGTACCTAAAATATATTTCCGACGGAAAGTTCATCTCTGCCTACTCCTTCGGAAATCTTTTTGGGAAGGCGTGGGGATATATTATCATTATATATAAATACGTAAGTATATATTCTAGTTCTATAATAAAAATGTTCAGTGATATTTATTAATGATTGATGATGCAATTCTGACTACTCCGCTCTCTCGGGTATCACGTTGATGTATGGCCTATAAGCCTTTCTCAATATACTGGCTATCTAATGCAAAAATACATTACCAAATCGGATAAGTAGTTCGTGAAATTAACACACAAACAAACACTTGAGCTTTACAATATTTATACAGATACGTATATCTATACATACAAGTAAATAAAATTGGAGTGTCTGTTTGTAATATTAAAATAACCGCTTTTTACTAAATGAATATGGATGTATACAAGGTACATACCAAAATTTTTGTCTGTCTGTTTGTTCAGGCTAATCTCTGAAACGGCTAGACCGATTTTGACGGGACTTTCATTGGCAGGTAGCTGATGTTAAACGGAATAACTTAGGCTACTTTTATTTTGGAAACTGAACAAAATTTTTTTTGTTGAATTCCACGCGGACGAAGTCGCTGGGCACAGCTAGTATTTAAATATAAGAGATATTACTTAAGACAATATTGATTCGAACTAGCAACTAGCGTAATATATCAAGCGGACAGTCGCAGAGGTCGTGGGTTAAGTTAATATAAGGGATGGTAGGTTTGCCTGTGAGTGGAGCCTTTGGCTAATGTGCCGTGGGATGCCCACTGGGTCGGATAATGCGCGGACGGACGCTGTACGCTACAGCTTACACACGGCCTACATGGATTTCATCCCTGCATGGTATTAAACAAAGTTGCGTTAGCGGTGGTATGTATGAAGATATTGATGAATGGGGAAAAATATATACTTCTCTTCAGAAAAATGTAAACAACTTGCAAGTTTATGTTTTTATTTACGAACTAGCTAGGCCCGCGACTTAGTCCGCGTGGAATTTAATAAAAAAAATATTGTTCAGTGTCTAAAATAAATGTAGCCTAAGTTACTCCTTATTACATCAGCTACCTACCAATCAAAGTCCTGTCAAAATCGGTCCAGCCATTTCTGAGATTAGCCGGAACAAACATAGAGACAAAAATTTTAAAAAGTATATATTGTGTGTATGTACCGTATGTACGTTATGTAGTAAAAATTGTATTAGTATATTAATTAGTACTGGCGTCATCAGAGGGCGAACTGCAGTCACTAGTTACCATAATGAAAGAAGAATGTGAAAAGAAGGGGCTGCGCCTAAACGCTGGCAAGACTAAGGTTCTGGTATTCGAAAGAGATGAACAAGTGACCGAGTGTGCAATATCGGTAAATGGGCAAATACTAGAGCAAGTGAATGAATTTGTATATCTTGGAAGCATGTTCACACGAGATGGAAAGTATGAAAAAGATATTGAAAGAAGGATAACTGCCGGAAATAAGGTGAATGGAGCCATGTCGGCGTTGATGGGCAGTAAAAGTCTGAGCAAGAATGCTCGAGTTGCTGTCCACAACGCGATATTGGTACCTACCTTATTGTATGGCAGCGAATCCTGGGTATGTCAGAGGAAGTATGAAAATAGCTTGAATGCAGTCGGGATGCGATCTCTTCGAAAAATGTGCGGGGTAACGATATTAGATCGATTCCGCAATAAAAAGATTCGCAAATCAACTGGCGTGAATGAGGGCGTGATTGTAAAGATGAAAAAAGGCCTGTTACGTTGGTTTGGACACATAGAAAGGATGAGTGAAGAAAGATTGACGAAACAGATATACAAAGCAAAAGTGTGTGCAAGAAGAGGATCGGGATCGGACGCTCAAGGACGGGAAGGTTAAGAATACTCGAAACCGGCGAGCATGTATGAAGAGACTGATGAATGTGGACGAAGCGAAAGAGGTATATAAGTCTAGAGAGAACTGGCACTCTATACTCTCTGCCTAGGGACTTTATCCAATTAGGATTTTATTTATAATATTTAAGAGAGGTAGGGCATAACGGGTTTCCCGTTCGAATTTGGAGCTGCCCGACTGGGACAGGACCTCCACCTTATAGAAGTCCGTAGCCAAATAACACAATTAATTGTGTTGTGTTCCTACGCGGTGAATAAGGTTTCCAGTAATGAGCTCCTTGGGGAGGGGGGGGATTGTTATATTGTGTTGGCAGCAGAGGGATTAGTTCCATTATGCTGCCAACACAGTATAACTATCCGAACGCAGAGTGGCAACGCGCAAGTGATACTTCGGTATTGTTAGCGTAAATAGGCTGCGGTAACAGTTTTCCATCGGGTGGGCCGTATGCATGTTTGCCACTCTTGTTGTATAAAAAAAAAAACAATTTCGTTAAGTAGTTTTTGCGTTAAAGAGCAACCAACAGAATGCAGAAAACAAATTGTATTTTTAAACTACAGTAGCTGCATTTAAACTGTGGCAGACCAACTTCCATTCGATGAACGGGGGTCGATAAGATGCAAAACTGATAACAACCCCGTATAATACGGGCTGTGATAAGGAATAGTTGAAGGGGACTTTGCTCTCGAAACTTACAGAGATTGGATCTCACCTTTTGCCTGTCCAAGTTATTCATAATACGGCACTGACCACCCTCCCATACATATAAGGACTGTATAATTTTGTGGTACGTATGTAGACGTAACTTATAAGACATAACAGCTTTTTAATAATATAAAAGCGTGATGGCCGTGTGGTTCGAGTGGTTGCCTGCGAAACAAAGAGCGCAAGTTCGAATCCCGACTGACCTATTAGATTTTCTGAACTTAAGTGAGTGACTACAGTGATTAGCCACACTACGAGCTTTACGATGAAGGAAAACATCGAGAGGAAACCTGCATACGTCTGAGAAGCAATTCAAAAGGCGTATGTATAGTCGTGCTTGAGTAACGGCGATGGACTCGCCATCTGTCATGTTGGCACCTATACACCTCTGCCTAACCCGTCGGGGATCCTTGTGGGAAGGCGTGAGGATGTTATTATATAAATAGATCATATTTCACAAGTTATTCATTCATATTCATTCAAGTATCTTTGTTTTGTTGCTCAAAGGAAAACACACATTGAAAACACGACGAAGATAATTCGTATTCGACAGGGTAATGAATTGGACTGGCTTCGAAGTGTAAATACGTCGCGTTGTTGCGCGTTGCTAATAGTTTCGAGCAGGCGCTATTGTCCTGATCGTTTTATTATAGTAAACCACTGTATCGGGTCACTAATCCTGTGTGAATCAATGTATGTGGACGTTCCAGGATATTATACTGGGCCTAAATACATCTATAATAATTAATAAAGAGACAGAGTTTGTTATTTTGGAAGCGATAATCTCAGTAACGAATAATCCCAGTTGATTTAATATTTTAGCATTTTTAAATAGCCTGTTTATTGAATTGTAATATATACTTAATTATAATATAATAATGTGTTAGATGTTGGTAATTTAATAATAAATCTCGTGACGTAACCTTGTCTCTTTTCCAACTTCTCGCACGCAGCAGAAGAATACGAAAACAAAAATATTAAACTAAAACTTACATACATGAATGATTTAAATAAATGAAGGATAACTGCCGGAAATAAGGTGAATGGAGCCATGTCGGCGTTGATGGGCAGTAAAAGTCTGAGCAAGAATGCTCGAGTTGCTGTCCACAACGCGATATTGGTACCTACCTTATTGTATGGCAGCGAATCCTGGGTATGTCAGAGGAAGTATGAAAATAGCTTGAATGCAGTCGAGATGCGATCTCTTCGAAAAATGTGCGGCGTAACGATATTAGATCGAATCCGCAATGAAGAGATTCGCAAATCAACTGGCGTGAATGAGGGCGTGATTGTAAAGATGAAGAAAGGCATGTTACGTTGGTTTGGACACATAGAAAGGATGAGTGAAGAAAGATTGACGAAACAGATATACAAAGCAAAAGTGTGTGCAAGAAGAGGCAGAGGAAGGCCACGTTCCAACTACCTGGATCAAATAGATCGGACTCTCAAGGACGGGAACGTTAAGAGTACTCGAAACCGACGAGCATGTATGAAGAGACTGATGAATGTGGACGAAGCGAAAGAGGTATGTAAGTCTAGAGAGAACTGGCGCTCTATACTCTCTGCCTACCCCGTTAGGGACTTGGCGTGATGATATGTATGTATGTAACTTAAATACGTAATACTTCTTGAAAGCTTCCATCATGTCCCAGTTTCCACAATAAATTGTTCGTATAATGGTTGCCATGGCGACCACGCTTAGCGACGGCTATTTAGTCAATCGGAGCAAATTTGGTTTTCAAATAGCTTCTCTCGTGTGGAAAAATGGTGATTCTGCTAGTCAAAAGAGGTGATGAGAACCAATTCCTTTACGAAACTGACGTAGATAAATCTGTGGATGAAGTGACCAAAGATATAGTGGCGATCTTCAATGGAAGACTCAAAGTTACAAGGATTTGCTACGAAATGGATGAGCTCCAAAAACATGGGACTTTCCTGCCTCCGGAAATGCAGGGCCTTACGGATGAACAGGTATACTTTATACGTATTGTCGTCACGCCATTTTATAAGGATCGAAGGGGTAGGCAGGGGTGCAAATGCGATAGATGGCGAGTCCATCGTTTTTTTAGCACATCAACACCTTCACAAGTCTTTGAATGTCCTCTCAAACATGAGCAGGTCTCCTCTCGATGTTTTCCTTCACCTACGATAACTTATTATTAGCGCGTCCTCTGTGGTGTCTGGACCTCGCCTTAGAGCCTTGCCACTTGCACGGGCCGACACTTGCAAGAACGGGGGGGGGTAAGGGGGGGGGGGGTAAATTATAAGGAAGGCTAGTCTTTAATAATAAGTCGTCTTTAATAATTATATAAGTACAAGAACCCACTCGGTGATAGCGTTTTTTGTGAAACAAAGCGGCATCTATCGCCGCTGAAGTGAACATCGACAATTTTTCTATTTAAAAAAAAGTATAGGAGTCACCGACCTATGTGTTATGATACATTTCAAGTTTGACTTTAATTTCTAGATCAAAGAGCTCAAATTAGAAGACCCGTGGGCCAAGCGCTGTGCCCCCCAAGGGTACGTGTTCGAGAAGGATGATATGGGGCGACGATGCGGCTTCGCACCTCCTCCGAATCTACAAGAAGTCTTGAAGAAGGCTGCGGAAGACGCCAAAGATTTTATAAGTAAGAAACATGTAAGTACATTCAGAAAATAGTAAAAGCACACAAGCAACAAGCAAGAGAATAATGAAAATGAATATGTATGTATGTATGTAGTATGCATGTATGTATGTATGTAAAAGCACACACTGTCTTAACAATTTCGAATGTTATCCTGGTATAGTTAATATAAAATATACCTAATATATAAAAATTTCATTATATATGTATACATAGTGTTGGAAGGGGTAGACCTAGGCGGACGCTTCTAGATCAAATCCGGGACGTCTTGAAAAAAGGCCAGGTCAAATGTACCCTAAACCGAAGAGCACGAAGCGAAACAAGTATGTAAGAGAGGTAGGGCATAATGGGTTTCCCGTTCGATTTATAGCTGCCCGACTGGGGCAGGACCTCCACCTTATAGAAGTCCGTAGCCAAATACCACAATTTATTGTGTTGTGTTCCTACGCGGTAAATAAAGTTACCAGTAATGAGCTCCTTGGGGAGGGGAGGATTGTTACATTGTGTTGGAAGCAGAGGGATTAAACCTTATGCTGCCAACACACTATAACTCTCCGAACACAGAGTGGCAACGCGCAAGTGATACTTCGGTATCTTGAGCGTAAATAGGCTACGGTAACCGTTTCCCATCAGGTGGGCCGTATGCTTGTTTGCCACTCTTGGAGTATAAAAAAAAAAAAATTTAAGGATCGTAGCAAGTGGAAAGAAGTGGTCTCTGCCTACCCCTGCGGGAAAGAGGCGTAATTATATGTATGTATGTATGTATGTAAAATAAAAAGTTCGAATCCCGACAGTTTTTATGAACTTAGTACAATAATTTGTCACACCACGATTCCACCACGTAGTTTTTTCGTGAAAGGGAAAACCTGACAAACTTTCGCATGTATAATATTAGTGGGATCATCACTCATCTCTTTTGCTTCGTCCATAATTATCATTCTCTTCATACATAATTCTTATATTACATAATTCGTACAATTATTCCATTCAGGTTGATCTTCGGAAGTGTCTGACCCAGAAAGATGTGGCTCGCGCGTTGAGCGAATTGCTTGGCGCTACGAAGATAGTCTTCCCTGCCGGCCTTCCACCTCACGACCCAGTCCGTATGGAGCTGGACAATGTTGAGGATCTATCCGGCACCCAGGCTGCGGCCGAGGTTATTGACCCGTCTAGGGCGTGCCTCTGGGCTTGTGGCAAGAAGTTCATCAGTGGGAACAAGCTTAGCGATCATTTAGGTGAGCCATCTATAGTAGCAATGTTGACAAGAGAACTGGCAGTAAAGCTGTAAATTCATATCTTCATCCCATAAGGGGTAGGCAGAGGTGTAATAGAACTCCTTATGTTGCACCTGACACATATTTAGATGCCAACGTTAAAGAGCATGAGACTTTCACAACGGTAAAGGATTCATGTACTGCACCTGCACCATCATGTCTTTGATATTCTTCCCAAATCCTTTGAGTTTCTTCACGATATTTTCTTTCACCATTAAGCTCATGGTATGATAAACAACTTTGCTTGCGACTTCTTTAACCTATCGGCTACCAAGGAAACGAACCCGCGACCTTAAGACGAGAGGCCTGTTCTTGGCCACTACCATCATTTGACGGCCGTCTGGTCTGGTGGTTATAGCAGCGAAACTTGTGGTCGCGGGTTTTAATCCCGCTGAGGACAGACATTTGTGTGATGAACACGAGTATTTGTACCTTATACTTGGATGTCCTATGTATATATCTGTCTATATAAGTAAATATATTGTTGACCAGTTACCATAACACAAACTTTGTTTAACTTGGGACTAGATCAATTTGTGTGGAATTGTCCCGAGGTATTATTTTATATTTAGTTACTAGAAAGCCAGGTAAAGATTCCTTATTGACAGATTTTTTTATATACCTATATCTTTTTCATTGCAGGGAAGAATAACAAATGCAAGGTGACAATTAAGCTCTGCTCGTCGACCGAAGGCGCTCCGGGCAGAGAGCCGATCATGACCGAAGACGAGCGAAAGCAGCTGATGCTCCACGCGTACAGAAAGCAGGAGGAGTGGAAGAAGTTGGAGCAAGATGAGGACGATAACTATTTGGACTCCAAGTGGGCTGACGGGCAGAACTTGAAGAGGCAGTTCCATGGCATGACTAATATTTCTTGGAAGCCGGCCACCATGAAACCGAAATAAGGTTTTATTTTTCTCTGTATGGATAAATATTAGATTTGGTTTTGTTAAATGCACATAAATGGCTACAATACATGTCACTACCTCTACCTTGGTACAATTCAATATAAATTAACATAACTCCAAAGTAAGCAAAGCTTGTGTTATGGTAACTAGACAACGATATATTTACTTATATAGATAGATATATACATAAATACATAGGACATCCAGGACTAAGGTACAAATACTCGTGTTCGTCACAAATATCTGCCCTCAGCGGGAATTGAACCCGCGTCCTGAAGGAGTTCTAACCACTCGTCCAGATGGCCGTCAATATTTCACGTTTTTTCAAGTAACACCAAGGGCTTCGCTTGTGCGTTGTCGGCCCTTACGTCTTTTACATACGTCCATGACTGTATGGAGAATGTGGTTCCTTATTTTAATATACAGCATACATATACATATTTTATAAAGCCGTGGAGGCCGAGTGGTTCGAGTAGTTGCCTGCGACGCAAGGATCGCGCGTTCGAATCCCGACTGTACCAATGAGTTTTTCTGAACTTGAGTACAGTGATTAGTCACACCACGAGCTTTAAGGTGAAGGAAAACATCGAAAGGAAACCTACATACGTCTGAGAAGAAATTCAAAGGCGTATGTATAGTCATGCTTGAGTAACGGCGATGGAATCGTTATTTAGCACGTGGGCACCTAAAATATATCTCTGGCGGACAGAGGCTACCTATACATTTCTGCCTACCCCTTCGGGGACTCTTGTGGGAAGGCTTGAGGATTATACTAGCTGTCCCGTTCAGCTTCACTTGGATGAAGGCTGCATAGGAGGAGTAAGGTGGCGGACACACAATGATAGAATTGTATCTATTTATGTAGATATCTTTATGGTGGTAAATAAGCAGAGCCAGCCATATAGTAAAGTAGCTTGCAATACAAAGAGGAACCCTGCAGGAATCTTTTCACACTCTTCTGGAAGAACTCCATGCTGTACTCTCCAGGGAAAACCAACGGGGAGCTCATTCCACAGCCGGAGCGTTCGCGTTCACACCAGTTGCTTTGCGAATCTCAACTCTATCTAGAAATCATTTATGATGATCCTATATAGTTACAAACTAAGAATGGAAGGCATCCTGCCTCTCGTCTACTGCTCACTTACCTACTAACGAAAAGCAATCGCTCAAAAGTTTGCCAAGGAAGCATATTGAAAGTTTTTTTTAAATAAGCCCATTTATCATCATTCGTACACGTAACATAATCCTTAATGTCTTTTTATATAAGCCATTATCGGTTTTAACATGACAAACGCATTAATTCCATGTGATTTCAGCCATTATTAGCGCGCTCCGATCGTGACACAGTGCTTGAACGGTTAGGCAGCACCAGATTATAAAGATATAAACGAAAGAAGTTATATATATCCTGACACCTTCCCACAAGGGTCCCCGAAGGAGTAGGCAGAGGTGTATAGTTGTAAGTAATCCACTTTCCGCCAGAGATATATTTTAGGTGCCAACGTGACAGATGGCGGTCCATCGCCGTTACTTAAGCACGACTATACATACGCCTTTGAATTTGAATGCAGGTTTCCTCTCGATGTTTTCCTTCACCGTAAAGCTCGTGGTGTGACTAATCACTGTACTTAAGTTTAGAAAAACTCATTGGTACAGTCGGGATTCGAACGTGAGATCTTTGTGTCGCAGACAACTACTCGAACCACACGTCCACCACGGCTGTGTATTTATTTATTATAAAAAACTATACACTGCCATTACAGGTTCACCCAATTCAACACTAACACTTGTAGATAACTATTATTATAACACTAGCTGTGCCCGCGACTTCGTCCGCGCGGAAAAGTGATATTAAGCAGCATTTTTTTACCCCCGGTAAGAGTAACATTTTTACAAACTTTGAATGTAACATTAATTTATATGTAATCAAGAGCCTAAAAAATAAGTCTAAAAATGACGAAACTTCCATACAAACTTTAACCCCTTATTTCAACCCCTTACAACCCTTTTTCGCATTAAAAAGTAGCCTATGTCCTTCCTCAAGCTCTAAGCTATATCTGTCCAAGTTTCATTTAAATCGGTTCAGTAGTTTAGGCGTGAAAAGGTAACAGACAGACAGACAGAGTTACTTTCGCATTTATAATATTAGTAGGGATTAGTACTAGATTAAGAATAGCACAATACAAATAACGTAGTTCTTGCGAATTCGTTCATAGAACACGAGAACAGATCAATATTATCCGCAACAAGACGAACTATCACATCTTTAACATAAAGAACTTCTTTGGTACATACAGCCGGGCTTCTGTGGAATCATGGATTTACGGTTGTCTTTAATATTAGATACTTGTTCGCCAAAAATATATGTTTGTCATTAGAACTCGTCATTTGCTTTCTATTCTTGACACCCGTGTGTCTCAAGACAACCAGAAGTCATTCGTCATTCTCAGGAATCTTTTATACGTGATCACTGGTTCAAATCCAGACATCCATCATGTTCTCGCGAGTACACGGCAATCCCTGTCGTATGTATTACGTAAACACTGGAAATACATATTTCTAATAATTAAATAAACCAAGAAAAAGCGAGTTTTTAGGTAAATATTTGACATTTTGTTCTTAATTAGACTCCTGAGGTTTGATCAGAATTGAATTTATATTGAGATCCGTAGTGGCCGTGTGGTCCACGTAGTCGCTTGCAACACAATGATTGCAAATTCGAGCCCCGACAGCACTAATGAGTTTTGTTAAGTATGTACAGTGGTTTATGCAGAGGAAATCTGCATACGTTTAAGAAGAAATGTTGTCGTGCTTCAGAAACGGCAAGAGTGTCACGTGTCGGCACCTCATACGGCGAAAAGAGGATGTTGTAACACCTTTGCCTACCCCGTCGATGTCCCTTGTGGGAAGGCGTGAAGTTCTTTTTGTTCCCTTATTCAGTGTATCTAAGAGGGACAAACATTCAAGGACAAACTCGTATGGCTAATCGGTGCGACCACGTGTTTGCTGTCTCTTCACTTATTCATAGTGATTTGGCTTATTCGACCTGGCGACAGTTCAAACAATTAACCTGGCTGGAGGCCTAGGTCTTGCCATTGCCTGATTAACTAGCAAACGTTCCCGGAACTCACTCTGCTAGAGAAAATTAAAAAAAATCCAACAATTACACACAAATAGCTTTACACATTGGGTTACGTATCTTGACCTTGACCCATATAATCATAAGGCAAGAAAACGACCAACGCTGACATATTGTTGAACCTAGAAACGTTTACAATAGTACTAAGGCCTATATCGATGGGTCCTACGTATAAGGGCCAAACTAACAATTTGACGATTTTGACTTTTTTTATAATAAACGCATCCTATCATGCTATATGCGATATGATTAATCGTGTGAGTTATTAAAAAAAAACTGCATGGAAACACGACTTTCTATTAAAGTATAACGGCATATGTAGCGTGAATTGAAACGTATAAGGTCCAAAGAGTAATTTGAGACTTATACGCGGGGACTTCCCGCGCGTTTGTTTATTGTTTGGGCCAATCGGCTAGTTTGACACTTATACGTCAGACGGAGCAACGCCCGCGCTGTGATCAAAACAAAATCTCGTTACTGTGTTTTAGCGTTGCAATTTAGATTAATAACTGAAAGATGGCAGATTCACATTATTGTCGTAAAGACAGTAATAAGCTTTATTTAGATGGCTCTTTAAGTTTAATCCGCTTATTTAAATTATACAAAGAATGGTATGATCCAAATAAATATGGTAATAAATGTGAGTCGTTAAGGCAATACAGGGATATAGTTAACAAAAATATTAATTTATCATTTCACCAGCCTAAAACAGATCAACGTCATGTTTGCCATTCTTTCAAAAACGGTCCTGTGACTCCAGAATATAAAATAAATTATGATAATCATATAATTAACAAAAATCTGGCTAGATCTTTAAAAGAAAAGGATAAACGTGATTCACAAAATGACACGTAAATTTTCTGCGCTACTTTTGATTTGCAAAAAGTGTTGTTGTCCCCAAGTGGTGAGATAAGTCTATTTTGTTACAGTAAGCGGTTGAAAGTACATAACTTATCAGTTTTTGATATTGGGAACTTAATTGGTAGTTTGGTACTTGTTATTTTCAAAATATAAAAATATTTACACACCCTCTGAATGGAGCTCATTGATTCGATGGGCAAAATCAAAAGGAAGTCCTTATAACGTCATAGACGTACCTCAAAATATGATTTATAATTTCAAAAAAATGAGCCGTCACGGGACGCCTGGCATATGTGTAACATCGACATTATTTTGTAAAAGTAATATGCAGAAAAGAACAGATTGTGATAGGAACTAAATATGTCATAATGATAAAATAAAATATTACGTTTTTTTTTCTAGATAACGATGACTATTTATTGAATAAACATTTATTTTCATTAAATACAAAAATTCGTCGTCGACTTCGGTAATAGTTATATTCGATGCTTCCTCTGAGGACGGTATTACTGTGACAATTGGTCGATGGTAACTGAAGTATGGCGACGCGTCGCCACGGCATGCGTCGCCACGCCAGAAATCGGTTTTACGTGCGGCTATAGATGTTTCACATCAAAAGATGCAGACAAATACGCAGTTTAATTGGACTAAAAACTCAGGCAGACGAATTGCCGATATACCAACAGACAGATATTCCTCTGCAACTATGTTACAATCAACTGTTACCGATACAACCTTCTAAGAAGAAAGACTTGCTGGATTTATGTCGAAAAAATATCATCCAACCTGTATACCACAGTTATTATGAGAATTTAGTAACATCTAATGACATTGTGACTACGAATGATAGCGAAAATGAAGACAATGATTAATTTTTACTTATTAATGAGTAAGGCTGATTTTGGACATTTTACTACTTGATTGTACTATTGAGATTTTTATTTTTGTTTACGCCAGTAAGGATTTTATTTTTGTTAAGTTTTTTGTGATTTTATTGAGAAAATAATAATATGAAATACATTTATTTTTATAAGCTTATATTACGTGATTTTGTTAATCAAACTAAGATATTAAGTGATTTTTTTGTTAA
Source organism: Drepana falcataria (assembly GCA_945859725.1). Classification (NCBI taxonomy): domain Eukaryota; kingdom Metazoa; phylum Arthropoda; class Insecta; order Lepidoptera; family Drepanidae; genus Drepana; species Drepana falcataria. The sequence goes on along the minus strand of OX243946.1, from coordinate 6,852,223 downwards.
TTATTCTTAGGTAGATAATGCCAAAAAACCATTGAATACGGGTCCATAATTGTAGTTTAAAGAAACTTAAATTTTGGTTTTAATAAATGATTAAAACTATTGTGATTTTTGTCTATTTTTTATATTACCTAACTGAAAACACAGTTAGTAGGTAAGCATTTAAAAAATATATATATATATATATATATATTTAAATATATAATATATAAATTTTATATATATATATATATATATATATATATATATATATAAAATGGTGTAGTATATATAAGTAGGACAATTGTCTTAGTAAACAAGCAAAGTTTCATAAATTTCGGTGTTATCAATCTTAAGTTACAGCAAGTTTAAACTTTGAAAGCCTTCCCTGTAAAGTTGTCATTTTGCATTTTGGCCCTTATACGTAGGACCCATCGATATTTTTCATTAATAACGTGAAAACGACTTGGGACCCCATATTGTTATATTCACGGCGTAGGTACTCTCGTTTGGAAAGAATGGCAGTTTGGGTGGAAGGGAAAACGTCTTTAGGAATTTTTAAGGCTCCATTGAGAATTGGGAAAAGGACGGAATGGCCGAGACAGAATCGATGAGAGCTCACCTCACGCCTTCCCACAAGGGTCCACGAAGGGGTATGAGACCCGATGAGACCGTTGCTGCACTAAATGCAGAAATTTAAAATGATTTAATACTATAAATATAATATAATACTTTGCCGTGGTGGTCGAGTGGTTCGAGCAGTTGCCTGCGACGCAAAGGTCGCAAGTTCGAATCCCGACTGTAGCAATGAGTTTTTCGGAACTTAAGTACAGTAATTAGTCACACCACGAGCTTTACGGTACAGGAAAACATCGAGAGGAAACCTGCATACCTCTGAGAAGAAATTCAAAGGCGTATGTATAGTCGTGCTGGAGTAACGGCGATGGACTCGCCATCTGTCACATTGGCACCTAATATACCTCTGGCGGAAAGTGGGTGTGTAGGTATTACCTATAAATCTCTGCCTACCCCTTCGGGGACCCTTGTGGGAAGGCGTGAGGATATATTATTTATATTATTATTATATAATACTATTTATATACTTAAATGATAGATGCGGTTTGACCCATAAAAACATTTTTTTTTCTAGAATGTAACAAGTTTTTCCTAGACCAGACGGCAAATAAAATATAGCTTTAAAAATGTATAGTACCTACCTACTACAACAATAAGAATCCAAATTTGTAATACTTCCACCGGGCTTCATTCTCATCAAGCTCTGAATGGGACACTCATTACCGTTGTGCGACAAACCGGATACATCCGGAGCATCAACTGGATGTAACCGGCTTGTACCGGATATGGTTCGGATGTTCTGGAATTTGTACGGAAATAATAATTGGGATAATCGAGCCTTGTTCATTTTCACAAATATTTCTATTATTTCAGTTGATTTGTTCTTTATTATTTTTATATTGTAATTTTTTAGTTCACAAGTGACCACTAGATGACGCTTATCAAAAATAGAACGAGCTATCGTTTCGTTCACAGTGTATAATATTAGTCTAAGTGCATTTTTAATAAATTTCTTTGGTTCTCTATATCTCTATCCCTCTTTCCTTCTCTCTCAATCCTCCCTCTTTTGTCACTTCAACCAACTCTTCGACTCTCTCTCCCTCTTTCCCTCTCTCCTTCACTCTTCAACCAGCTCTTCTTTCTTTCTCTGTTCTCAATAACGAGTCAGAACTCAGAAGTTCAGAACGCAGTTGTGGTTTTATTAATACCTATTACCTAACCCTCTAGCGTATCTAAGAGCAGGACAAATAGTTCAATAGTTCACACGAGCATCCGAGGACAATGGACATCGACTTCTTTGGTGCTCAACATATATCAATACATGTATTACCTCGAAATTGAGAACCGCAGTGACCGAATGGATCGAGTAGTTGCTTGCAATGCAACTACTGCAATATCAAACCCCGACCTTGATCACACCACGAGCCTTACGGTGAAGGCAAACATCGATAGAGTGATCCGCCGTCTGTCACGTCAGCAACTAAAATATATCTCTGGCGGAAAGTGGATGTGTGGGTACCACCTATATACCTCTGCCTACCCCTACGGGGACCCTTGTGGGATATTATATCTTTCTTAATATATAAATTACGTGTCGCGCTGTTTGTCCGCGATGGACTCCTAAACTACTTGACCGATTTTAATCAAATTTACACACCGTGTGCAGTTTGATCCAACTTGAAAGATAATGACTTATAAAAATGACTTGATAAAGAAACACTCAATTTATTTATAGTCGCAATATTATTTTATTGCAAACTATTTGTCCACTATTTGACAGTCACAATTATCTGTTAGCTCCAAACGATTCTAACAGATGGCGATATCTGTTGACTGGATTGAGTAAGCATTTATTTACAATGTAGGTATCATCAAATCATCACGCCGGTATGCAGAGAGTATAGAGTGCCAGTTCTCTCTAGACTTACATACCTACTTTCGCTTCTTAACAATGTAATATAACAAAAACCTTAGCCACAGCAACGCGTGGCCGGGTATGCTAGTATACATGTACCAGGACTATATACCTACAATTCACGGATTAATCACTGATCTGAGAGATTATGTAAAGCGAAATTGAACTGTTCCGTTATAACGAACATGATGAACCGATGACGTGGATTCAGATTTCAATTAATTTTCAATTTATAACGTAGGTATTGAATGTTAATCGACATGCAGCTTATTTAATAATAATAAATACAGCTTTGTAAACGGGACTATGTCAACGTTGATGTCGTACACAACGCGATATTGGGGGCTTCTTTGTCATAGGGCCGCGAACACTAGATATGCCGTAAGCATTAAAATAGCATTAGTGCATTTGAGATGCGTTCTTTACGAACATTGTGCGGTGTAAAGATATTTTTCATGGAGAATCATGGTTGGTCGTTTTCATGGAGAAGATCCGGCAAGAAACTCCATGGTTACTCTTTTCAAAGAGAAAGATCGTTAATCCACGAAGAAAACTATGCGTTTCTAATATACAGCCTCTGTTTTATTCCAGACCTCGCCACGGGATTATTAATAAAGGCCGCGGACGTGCCTTGATATCAAAAGAGTTTTGCATTTTCTTAAGAAATATTTAATTGTATTTGAGATTGGAAAATCTTAAGCATCCACTTTGCTGCTACCAACGTCTCTAATTAAATTACGTTTCCTTTTATCAGAAGCTTGTTATTATCCTACATAATTACAACTTTGAAAATAAGTATTGTAGTGTAGCTGGGGTTCGGGATAATTTAATGATAGCCGGTTGATGCACTTAAACGACACTTTATTCCAACAAAGAATAATTCCGGAAACTTGTACAATAAATCCGTACACTATTCGCTACAATTCTATTCACTATAACACTGATCACTACAACACAGTACTAGTATAACACAGTAAACCCTAGGCACTGAAACACTTCTATTCTGTGTACACTACAACACAGTAACAGTAGAACACAGTAAACACTAGACACTGAAACACTTCTACTCTGTGTACACTACAACACAGTAACAGTAGAACACAGTAAACACTAGACACTGAAACACTTCTACTCTGTGTACACTACAACACAGTAACAGTAGAACACAGTAAACACTAGACACTGAAACACTTCTACTCTGTGTACACTACAACACAGTAACAGTAGCACACAGTAAACACTAGACACTGAAACACTTCTACTCTGTGTACACTACAACACAGTAACAGTAGAACACAGTAAACACTAGACACTGAAACACTTCTACTCTGTGTACACTACAACACAGTAACAGTAGAACACAGTAAACACTAGACACTGAAACACTTCTACTAACATTGTAACTCTCACTAAAGACACTGATAAAACACTTGTAATCACTTGTCACTATCACACTCGCTCGCGGAGTAAGGTCGGAGTGAACTCGAACTGAACTCGGAGAGAACTGAATCACTGACTCACTCACTAAACTGACTGACTGCCCGTGCCCATCGGGTACCTCCTTATATATGGCACCGGCACGATATACTAGATATCGGTGGAAGGTTCTAGACCGCCATTAAGACTTTCGTAGAATCGCCGGTGAATGCATCCGCAGAACAATGGCCGGGCGACGTAAACAAGTTGTTTACGTCCTTTCTTAATTGCATCCTTTTGTCTATATTTCCGGCTAAGTGTTGTTGTTTGGCATGGCTTTCACACGGCAGACCTCTAGAACCTTCCTTCGTAACAGTATTTAATACATACATATAAACATATCATCAACATCATCATATATGTACATATCATCACGCCGAGTCCCAAACGGGCTAGGCAGAGACACAGGAACGGACACTTAAGGACGGGAACGTCAAGAGTACTCGAAACCGCGAGTATGTCTGAAGAGACTGATGAACGTGAACGAAGCGAAAGATTTATGCACGTCTAGAGATAAATGGCGCTCTATTCACTCTGCCTACCCCGTTAGGGACTCGGCATGATGATATGTATGTGTGTATGTTCATACAATTGTAAGTCTTAGTGTCAAATGCATTAGTACTAAAGTTGATTGTCAAGTTTTATGCAAGCAATTTCGTTTGAGCATATAATAATATGATAGTAAGTGATGCTACGTGATCTCACAACCGTGCAAAGATATCGTGGAGCGTTGGTTGAGGCGAGTAACTTGCACCGACGACACCCTTATTCAGACGTAAGATTCTGGAAGCACTTGCAATTTAGATACCAACATGATGTATGGCGAGTTAATGTCTATACCGAATTGTGTGACAGCGGTCAGTCAGGTAAGGATTGGCGCGTCCACTCAAAAATGACAGCTGTCAGTGTTAAAGTTTTGGCGCTCTTTGCTAGACGTGCGCGCCACTACCAATAAGCCTCATCCTCACGCCTTCCCACAAGGGTCCCCGAAGGGGTAGGCAGAGGTGTATAGGTAATACCCACACACCCACTTTCCGCCAGAGGTATATTAGGTGCCAACGTGACAGATGACGAGTCCATCGCCGGTAATCAAACACGACTATACATGCGCCTTTGAATTGCTCCTCAGACGTATGCAGGTTTCCTCCCGATGTTTTCCTTCATCGTAAAGCTCGTGGTGTAACTAATCGGTGTAAAAAAAGTCGGGATTCGAACTTGCGATCTTTGTGTCGCAGGTAACTACTCGAACCATTCAACCACGGCATATCCTACTAATCATTATGAATTTGAATGTCGGTTTTTGTTTCTCTTTCTTCTCACAACGGCTGAACTTGAAATCATACATCACGCCGAGTCCCTAACGGGGTAGGCAGAGAGTATAGAGCGCCAGTTTTCTCTAGACTTACATACCTCTTTCGCTTCGTCCACACTCATCAGTCTCTTCATACATGCTCGTCGGTCTCGAGTGCTCTTGACGTTCCCGTCCTTGAGCGTCCGATTGATTTAATCCAGGTAGTTGGTACGTGGTCATCCTCAGCCTCTTCCTCTTCTTGAACACACTTTTGAAACTTGAATTCACACAGACGAAATGTGCTATTGTAGAAAAAATCTACCAATTTCCCAGTCGCGAGGCAAGTAGCAAGTCGTTGCAAACACAGCATCGTCGTTCTTATTGGCATCACGTGTTGCCTGCCTACAGCAGATTTTTCCCGGCGGTCCCCGATCGTGGGATATTGATAATTTGGCCTGACCCCCGTTCAGACAATTGAGTTTGCGAGGTCGAGGGACCATTGCCAATTTATATATTATTATATTATCGCGCCAAATTGAGCATAATGCAGTTACGTAAGATTCCATGTGGCGACTGAGATGCAAGCAAACATCGCATTATGTAAATTATGTTTAGCGTATGGTTTATCATGTAATATATCCTCACGCCTTCCCACAAGGATCCCCGAAGGGGTAGGCAGAGGTGTATCGGTAGTACCCTATTTTAGGTGCCAACGTGGCAGATGGCGAGTCCATCGCCGTTACTCACACGAGTATTTGAATTTCTTCTCAGACGTATGCAGGTTTCCTCTCGATGTTTTTCTTCACCGTAAAGCTCGTGGTGTGACTAATCACTGTACTTAAGTTCAGAAAAACTCATTGGTACAGTCGGGATTCGAACTTGCGACCTTTGCGTCGCAGGTAACTGCTCGAACCACTCGACCACCACGGCTTGGCTTATCATACATACGTATAAATCATTACACCGAGTCCCTCACGGGTTGGCAGACAGATTAGAGTATAGATAAATAAAAAAAACTGTTACTCATCGAAAGGAACCAATTTTTATTGCAAATTTACAGTTACCATCATTTCCAGTAAAAGTATTTGTCAGGAGAGAATGTCTACTAAATACTAATTTCATTACTACGGTGTTGCTTTTAAAAAAAAAATGTACTCCTTGCCTGCCCGCTGCGCTATACCCCTGGTGTTGCAAGCGGCCATAGGCTGCGGTGACCGCTTACCAGCAGGCGGGCGGCATGCTTGTTTGCCACAATAGTGGTATAAATAATAAATTTATACTAAACGGTGTGTCAAGAAAGGCGTATTTATAAGTCGATAGATTCAAATTTTGTAGTTATCTTTTATAATATATCCTCACAAGGATCCCCAAAGCGGTAGGCAGATTTCTATATCTTAAAAAAAAACAATTTACATACATACATACATAACATCACGCCGAGTCCCTAACGGGGTAGGCAGAGAGTATAGAGCGCCTTTCCTCTCAAGACTTACATATATCTTTCGCTTCGTCCACATTCATCAGTCTCTTCATACATGCTCGTCGGTTTCGAGTACTCTTGACGTTCATTATTCGTTCGTATTTTATTTAATCAATTGATTTATGGAATTTGTGTATGAAATACATGAATTATTATTATTATTAATTTCTAAGGAAAATTCTCCCTGCTTGAGCATAAAACGTAACAACATACGAAATTGAATCTTGTCTCGTTACACATAACGCGGTCCCTAACCCGCTTAGCCGCCCTGTAATATGATGAGGTCAAAGACGACTCTGGGTATTGCAATATCCATTGCTCGGCGTGAATTGCGCAGCACGTAAATATTACATTGACACGGAGCAATCTACTACACGTTGTTTATTTTAAGTATTGTCAGCGTAATATATACGCTGTGTAACTTCCGTTTGGTCAATGGAGTGTTTTGATGGATGAGGATCGAATTAAATGCATTTAATTAAGTGTTTTAACACGTGACTAACTCTACACTTAATTATAATAATATAATATAAATATTATATTATTATTTATATTATATTATTATAATTAAGTGTAGAGTTAGTCACGTGACCTTGACCTTTACATGTTTTAAGGTTATTGTGTAATATCCCTAGTCCACTTCAACCCCACTAAGACACAAGTATGCGCGTTCACTGCTAAAAAAACTCCATTCGCTGTGGCTCCACAATTCCAGAACACTCCCCTGAACATCTCGGAAAGCATTAGGATCCTTGGGGTCGATATTTCTAGCGACGTTCAGTTCCGTGGTCATTTAGAGGACAAGGCTAAGCTGGCGTCGAGGAAGCTCGGTGTGCTCAACAGAGCTAAGCAGTACTTCACACCGCAACAAAGGCTGCAACTTTATAAGTCGCAAGTTCGGCCACATATGGAGTACTGCTGCCACCTGTGGGCTGGAGCCCCTGGATACCAGCTTGGGCCTTTTGACGCGGTTCAGAAACGCGCCGCTAGAATAGTCGATGATCCCATGCTCACAGGCGGCTTGGAATCACTAAGTTTGAGGAGAGACTTTGCCTCCCTGTGTGTGTTCTACCGCTTGTATAATGGGGAGTGTTCTGCAGAATTGTTCGACATGATGCCCACTTCCACCTTCTGCCACCGCACCTCTCGCCATCGACGGGGAATTCATCCCCATACCTTGGAACCACAAAGGTCTCGCACTGCGCGGTTCCAAAGGAGTTTCCTTCCGCGAACGCTCAGGCTGTGGAATGAGCTCCCCGTTGAGGTTTTCCCTGGAGAGTACAGCATGGAGTTCTTCAAGAAGGGTGTGAAAAGATTCCTGCAGGGTCGGCAACGCGCGAGTGATACCCCTGGTGTTGCAAGCGTCCATAGGCGGCGGTAACCGCTTACCATCAGACCGCATGCTTGTTTGCCAACCAAGAGGTATAAAAAAAAAAAAAAAACCTCCCAAATAGGTGGTACCAGGGGTGCGATGACTCATAGGTACGTTTCGACGGAGAAATGCAGAAAAATGTATATAATATACTTTCTGTATTCTGAGAATATACCTAAGATAACTACAGGGCCGAGTGGTTCGAGTAGTTACCTGCGACACCAAGATTGCAAGTTCCAATCCCGACCGTACCAATGAGTTTTTCTGAACTTAAGTACAGTGATTAGTCACACCGCGAGCTTTACGGTAAAGAAAAACATCGAGAGAAACCTGCATACGTCTGAGAAGCAATTCATAGGCGTATGTATAGTCGTGCTTGAGTAACGGCGATGGACTCGGCATCTGTCACGTTGGCACCTAAAATATATCTCTGGCGGAAAATGTATATGTACTACCTGTACACCTCTGCCTACCTTTTTTTATTTATATAAATGATTAGCACTTTATCACATACCCTCAACAAGGTCAACCCTCGCGTCGATTTGGCGAAATTGTTTCCCCCACACCCCGCTCTTTATTACGGCACTCCACGTCCAATGCTTATTATGCTCCCTTGATGGACGAAACGGGACTCGAACCCGCGCCGCTGACAGGAATTTAAATCACAATATCGCTGGGTACAAATTTGACCAATTTCGTTGGGTTTATTGAACGAAAAACAAGACAAATTGCGTAATAATACATTTGAAGTGAATTTCTGGAGCAGTAATTATTGAGCTTGTCAATATAAAGGTACGTCTAACAAACCTAGTGTGCTACTGATGGAACTACCTATACACCTCTGCCTACCCAATGTAACATCTAAAACGAAAGAAGTCGATATCTTCGCACGCAACCTTAATTCCTTTAAAATATGTATTTAACGTTGATAGCTAATTTTAATTTTATTATAGTTCAATTCTTTTTTTCATGTTCAATCCTCACTAGGTTGTACATTATACTAGGTTACATTCTCTTTTATGTTCAGTTAAACTGTAATTTTAACATTCTAAACTAGTTATAATTTATCTTGTGCTGTGTAAACTAAATAACAATTATGCTCTTGTTCGTTTATTGCATGCCGTCGCCACCTATAATTGTAGTGGCACTCACGACGTATACATGTACCATGTTCATTGATAGTTGTTTAAGTGCTTTCTATGTTGGTGGCCTTTAAATAAATAAATAAAAAATAAATTAATAAATATATTCTTAATTTTGATTTGGTCTCTATTAAATAGTAACTCTTTAAAAAAAATACAGTATATTTCATTTAATTTTAATTCTGAATTAACTGTATGGATATATAGTTATTCTAGCCGACCCGGCCACGCGTTGCTGTGGCTTAACTTTTTGTTATATTACATTATAAATAAATAAATAAATACTTACTCAAACCAGTCAACAGATATCGCCATCTGTTGGAATCATTTAGAGCTAACAGATAATTGTGACTGTCAAATAATAGACAAATAATTTGCAATAAAATAATATTGCGACTATAAATTGACATGTAAGCTATTATCTTTCAAGTTGGATCAAACTGCACACGGTGTGTAAATTTGATTAAAATCGGTTAAGTAGTTTAGGAGTCCACCGCGGACAAACAACGTGACGCGTAATTTATATATATTAAGATATAGTCCTTCGGTTACACGTTCATGATAAAGACAGGTATCATTGATCTTAACATCACGCCCTGAGATAATCCCTGTGTGAAAAACAAAGACTGTAACGATATGGGGCTAATAAATCTACCTGCCGCCGTTGACGGTGAGTCGGCGATGAATATTGATGAGGGACGTCAGGGGGAAAGGAAATTACATTGAGACGGTACCAACATTGCATTAGTATATATATATATATATCCTCACGCCTTGCCACAAGGGTCCCCGAAAGGGTAGGCAGAGGGGTATAGATAGTACCTACACACCTACTTTTCGCCAGAGATATATTTTAGGGGCCAACGTGACTGATGGCGAGTCCATTGCCGTTACTCAAGCACGACAATCAAGAATCTCATACGTATGCAGGTTTCCTCTCGATGTTTTCCTTCACCGTAAAGCTCGTGGTGTATCAGTGTACTTACGTTCAGAAAAACGCATTGGTACAGTTGGCATTTGAACTTGCAGACAATTCAAGACACTCGGCTACTATGGCTCTTTACATTATATTTTAACCGACCTTTTAATTTACTCGCAGGTTTTTCGACCAGCAGTTTCGAATGTGCACAAATACAAATATTAGCGAGTTTAAGAGAGTTTAAGAGAGGTAGGGCATAACGGTTTTCCCGTTCGAATTCGGAGCTGCCCGACTGGGGCAGGACCTCCACCTTACAGAAGTCCGTAGCCAAATAGCACAATTTTTTGTGTTGTGTTCCTACGCGGTGAATAAGGTTTCCAGTAATGAGCTCCTTGGGGCCCTCCCCAAGGAGCTCATTACTGGAAAGATTGGAGGGGGTAAGATTGTTACATTGTATTGGAAGCAGAGGGATTAAACCCATTATGCTGCCAACACACTATAACTCTCCGAACACAGAGTGGCAACGCGCAAGTGATACTTCGGTATCGTGAGCGTAAATAGGCTACGGTAACCGTTTCCCATCAGGTGGGCCGTATGCTTGTTTGCCACTCATGTTGTATAAAAAAAAAAAAAGTATGAATAATGAAAAAATGCCTGGCATAGAACGGCTCGTTGGCTAACTGAAACATAGTGAAACTACAGGGATGTTAATTAAAAGTTTGTCTCGCGAAAACAGTAAAAAATTGCCAATAGTTTCAGTTTCATGACTCATTTATATATGTATATTTGAGATGCGATCACTTCGAAAAATGTGCGGACTAAGGATCATATATCGAATCCGCAATGAAGAGATTCACAAAACAACTGGCGTGAATGAGGGCGTGATTGTAAAGATGAAGAAAGGCATGTTAGGTACGTTGGTTTGGACACATAGAAAGGAGAGGGAAGAAAGATTGTCGAAACTGATATACAATGCGAAAGCGTGTGCAAGATGAGGCAGAGGAAGGCCACGTTCCCACTACCTGGATCAAATCGATCGGACACTCAAGGCCGGGAACGTCAAGAGTACTCGAAACTTACGAGCATGTATGAAAAGACTACAAATTGTGGACGAAGCGAAAGAGGTATGTAAGTCTATAGAGAGAACTGGCGCTCTTTACTCTCTGCCTACCCCGTTAAGAACTCGGCGTGATGATATGTATGTATGTGTCGTTACAGCAAATTTTAGTTTTTTTTAAACGCTTGGTTGGCATGCGGCCTGCCTGATGGTAAGCGGTTACCGCCGCCTATGGACGCTTGCAATACCAGAAGCATAACTCGCGCGTTGCCTAGAAATCTTCTTTGGTGGAAATAACGTCAACAATGTCTTATCTTAGTATGTATTTAGTCAAGTAAAGTGAATGTTTGCTTTCTCCAATTGTGCCCAGTCACAACATGTTTGGCCAACAGACCTATTTTCTGAGAAATCATGTATATATTTTTTTATGAATAATATAGCTCATGTTATTTCAGGGTATTGTAGTTTTCCATGACTGAAGACTGTGACAGGAGTTCCAAGAATTTTTAAAAACAGTTTATGTTATTTGACGTTATGCATCACGTTCAATCAAATCTATCTTGTATGAGGAGACGAATATGAATGACGTGAAAGAGGTATTAAAGTCAAGAGATAACTGATGCTATTCTCTCTGTCTACCCCGTGAGGGATTCGGCGAGATTACTATTCAAATAAAACCGCCCGACTGGGGCAGGACCTCCACCTAATAGAAGTCCGTAGCCAAATAACACAATTTATTGTGTTGTGTTCCTACGCGATGAATAAGTTTTCCAGTAATGAGCTCTTTGGGGAGGGGGAGGATTGTTATATTGTGTTGGCAGCAGAGGGATCAGTCCCATTGTGTAGCCAACGCAGTATAACTCTGCGTACACAGAGTGGCAATGCGCAAGTTATACTTCGATATCGTGAGCGTAGATAGGCTACGGTAACTGTTTCCCATCAGATCAAGCCCATCTGATGGGTTGTTTGCTACTCTAGTAATACAAGAAAAACTCGCATCCACTTACAATTATCTATACTAATATTATAAAGCTGAAGAGTTTGTTTGCTTGTTTGTTTGTTTGAACTCGCTAATCTCAGGAACTATTGGTTGGAATTGAAAAATTATTTTTGTGTTGGATAGTCCATTTCTCTAGGAAGGCTTTAGGCCATATAACATCACGCTACGACCAGTAGGAGCGAAGCATAAATGAATAATGTTGCCAGAACGGGAAAAATATTCTTTTTTGAGAGGTTCCGTTGCGTGCGCTGCGTAAACGGTTTAAGTTACACAAATATCATGTATGAGGGAATTGTTCCTCTTTAAAAGTTCTTAAAAAAAGTCCACGACGGCATATGTCTATATTTTAAGATTGACTCACTATAACCTTTTTTATGGCAATCAAATCCACGATGGGCTCCTGAACTACTTAACCGATTTCAATCAAATTTGCACACCGTGTGCAGTTTGATCCAACTTAAAAGAAAGGATAGCTTACATACCAATTGGACCCGATAGGTGGCACTGCGATCGTGTTTCAGGAAATTTTACTTTTTGACCCGGGCGAAGCTGGGCGGGACAGCTATATTATATATACATACCTGCTGCCCCGCCCAGCTTTGCTCGGGTGAAAAAGTTTAAATGCCCGTAACACGATCGCAGCGCCACCTATCGGGTCCAATTGTAAAATCTAAGCCATTCTCCAAAGACTACTATTTAATTGTATACTACCATTGTCGACTCCATTTGCTAGAATCGTTTGGAGCTAACAGATAATTGTGACTGTCAAATAATAGACAAATAATTTGCAATAAAATACTATTGCGACTATAAATTGAGATGTAAGCTATCCTATCTTTCAAGTTGGATCAAACTGCACATGGTGTGCATATTTGATTGAAATCGGTCAAGTAGTTTAGGAGCCCATCGCGGACAAACAAGGTGACGCTTAATTTATATATATTAAGATAAAAGCCAAATGTTAAACGCCCCTACAAAGATAAATTGCCGATAAAAAATTGAATGGAGGAAGCGAATGCTACAGCTTCCAGTTCCGAGCTCGACGAGCCGGAATATTCCTCTGAATGCTAAAACCAATATTGATTTAAACCTCTGAAGCGCGTTAACAGAAGCAAATCTTTCGCCTTGATTGAGCTTATTTTTACTTCATCTTTTAGACTTGAGTACAGCGATTTGTCACACGAGTTTTATGGTGAAGGAAACCTGCATACGTATGAGAAGACATTGAAACTGTGATAGAGTTTCAAACAAGCATACGGCCCATCTAATGGAAAACGGTTACCGCAGCCTATTTACGCTCACGATACCGAAGTATCACTTGCGTGTTGCCACTCTGTGTTCGGAGAGTTATAGTGTGTTGGCAGCATAATGAGTTTAATCCCTCTGCTTCCAACACAATGTAACAATCCTCCCCCCTCCCCAAGGAGCTCATTACTGGAAACCTTATTCACCGCGTAGGAACACAACACAAAAAATTGTGTTATTTACTGCTACGGACTACGGACGGTGCTACGGACTTCTATAAGGTGGAAGCCTGCCCCAGTCGGGCAGCTCCGAATTCGAACGGGAAACCGTTATGCCCTACCTCTCTAATTGTGATTAATTACTGTTCTTTACCAACGAGCATGTATGAAGAGACTGATGAATGTGGACGAAGCGAAACAGGTATACGTAAGTCTAGAGAGAACTGGCGCTCCATACTCTCTGCCTACCCCGTTAGGGACTCGACGTGATGATACATACATATTATGTATGTATGTCTGCTCTTTAATTCGGAAAACGCATTGGTATGAGATTCGAACTTGTAATCATTATGATGCAGGCAATTACTCGAACCACTCAACCACCACGGACGGCGATACAAAATGTTTAACTTAAACGGAAGTACTTATTAATTTACACGTGTTTCATCGTGACCTTGCTGAAAACCTTATTCCAGGCGTTTCCTAAAAGCTCACGCAGTCTGAAGCACGCTTCAATTTAGACTCTCCTCTTAATAAACCTATTGTATTCCGTTGTTTATCAGTTCTTTACAATAAATAGGACCCGAGATAGAAGTGTCTGCAGCACAAAGATTGTATGTTCTAATCTTGACTGTGTCTATGAGTTTTTCTGAACTGTGAATAAGGTTTCCAGTAATGAACTCCTTGGGGAGGGGGAGAATCATTATATTGTGTTGGCAGCAGAGGGATTAGTCCCATTATGCTGCCAACATAGCATAACTCTCCGAACACAGAGTGGCAACGCGCAAGTGATACTTCTGTATTAAGCATTAATAATGCAGTAAGCGTAAATAGGCTGCGGTAACCGTTCCATAGGGTGGGCCGTATGCTTGTTTGCCACTCTTGTTGTGTAAAAAAAAAAAACTTTAGTACCGTTTGGAGAAGCATCGGCGAAACAAACTCCTCACGCCTTCCCACAAGGGTCCCCGAAGGGGTAGGCAGAGGTGTATAGGTAATACCCACACACCCACTTTCCGCCAGAGGTATATTAGGTGCCAACGTGACAGATGGCGAGTCCATCGCCGTTACTCAAGCACGACTATACATTCGCCTTTGAATTTCTTCTCAGACGTATGCAGGTTTCCTCTCGATGTTTTCCTTTCACCGTAAAGCTCGTGGTGTGACTAATCACTGTACTTAAGTTCAGAAAACGTCCCTTCATCATCAGCCCACTCTAGTCTACTGCTGGACATAGGCCTCCCCTAATGAGCGCCATAGCGCCCTGTCTTCAGCTTGCCGCATCCAGCATCTGCCAGCAGTCCTTCGCAAATCGTCATCCCACCTGGTCGGAGGGCGTCCTACACTACGTTTGCCTAGTCGAGGTCTCCACTGAAGAACACGTTACGTCCCTTACGTTGAATAATATTATTTGATTTTGTTTTTTTTAATCTGATCCAATGATCGATGTCCGTCCTAATTTCTTAGAAGTAACACTATAACGTGATTGAGTACCAAACATACAGACAAATTATAGTATAGGATAATAATAATAATAGCTCACCCCGACCGCAAGCAGCGCAGCAATCAGCACAACGCTCGCCATAACGTCAGCAGGTAGCGTCACCGCCAGATGTCATATCACCGTCTCACGTCATTGGGGTCTGGAACAGACACAGGAGACATTGTCACTTTATTTTTTATAGTAATTTCCTCATGCCTTCACACAAGGGTCCCCGAAGCGGTAGGCAGAGGTGAATAGGTAGTACCCTCAAACCCACTTTCAGGCAAGATATATTTAAGGCGCCAATGTGACAGATTGCGAGTCCATCCGTAACTATAGCGGGGCTACAAACGTCGTTGAATTTCTTTTCAAACGTATGCAGGTTTCCTTTTGATGTTTTCCTTCACCGTAAATCTAGTGATTGGACTAATCACTGTGCTTTACACCGTACCTTAGTCTTGGATGTCCTATGAATTTTTGTATATATCTTTATATATATAATTCTTCTGTGAGTGTGTATGTCACTGAACTCCTCCAAGACGCCTGGACCGATTTTGATGAAATTTTTTGTGTGTGTTCAAGGGGATCTGGGAATGGTTTAGATTCACAATTGGACCCGATAGGTGGCGCCACCATCTTTTTTTTCCACCCGAGCGAAGCTGGGCGGGACAACTAGTATCTATATAAGCAAGTATACCATAACGCAAGTCAATTTGTGTGGAATTGTCCCAAGGTATTTATTTATAATTTTATTATTGAAATATTTTGCATACGTCATATATCTCTTCATACAAACCATAAAGCAATAGAGTACCTTACGATGGCAAATGACAAATGTATTTCTACAAAAGGTAGGCAATACTACGGAACATAAATCACGGGGCGCTTGAGTACTGAACGAAAAGAATTGTAGAAATGGATACAATTGGACCGACGAGATTGATCCGATCGAGTTGATAGACGGACTTGAGTAGAATTTATCGGATGAACTTAAAGAAATCGAGTAAATTACCGTACAACGAAGTTGGGGAATTCCAGATAAGTGGCTAATAATGTATATTGTAATAGATAGATAGATAAAAATCGCTGCATGCACACATACATTAAAAAAGAAAAAAAAATAAGCTTAAAACTATGTTTGTAATGCTCTATAGTATGTGTGCGTTGCAGCAGTTGGCAAAGGGCCATGGCTCAGTGTGTGACATTGCTGCAATAGCAAAACACTGATCTGACTATATTGTAATCATTAAGAAGTTTGTGTTCTAGCTTTCAATTCAATAAATTTAACTTTATATATATTTTCACTCTTTCCAAAAAGGAAGGGGAAAAGTTCGTAACGCAGTATCACATACTTCTTTCGCCGGATTTATTGTGAAGGTGTAGGTATGTATAGTCGTGCTTGAGTAACGGCGATGGACTCGCCATCTGTCACGTTGGCACCAAAAATATATCTCAGGCGGAAAGTGGGTGTGTGGGTATTACTATTCGATTTGGGTGAAAATGTGGATATATTTGAGTAGGTCCCTGGATGGTGGTATATTAGTCGTCCCGCCCAGCTTCGTTTGGGTAAAAAATTTTAATTTCCTGAAACACGATCGCAGCGCCACCTATCGCGTCCAATTGTGAATCTAAACCAGTCTCGAATTCACCTAAAGACACACAGAAAATATTATTAAAATCGGTCCAGCCGTTTAGGAGTTCAGTGACATACACACGTACAGAAGTAATATATATATATATATAGAGAAGCTACATATACATTATGAAGATATATAAGAAAGAGGTACTATATAGCCGTGGTGGCCGAGTGGTTCGAGCAGTTGCCTGCGACGCAAAGGTCGCAAGTTCGAATCCCGACTGTACCAATGAGTTTTTTCTGAACTTAAGTACAGTGATTAGTCACACCACGAGCTTTACGGTGAAGGAAAACATCGAGAGGAAACCTGCATACGTCTGAGAAGAAATTCAAAGGCGTATGTATAGTAGTGCTTGAGTAACGGCGATGGACTCGCCATCTGTCACGTTGGCACCTAATATACCTCAGGCGGAAAGTGGGTGTGTGGGTATTACCTATACACCTCTGCCTACCCCTTCGGGGACGTGGGAAGGCGTGAGGATATCATCATCATCATCATCAGGTACTATATACAGGAGAAATAGCAAAACATTAATCTCTCCAGCTGACTAACTCTAAAATATTGTGTTCTATTTACGCCACTGCAGTGCTCTAACAAGAGTGAATTTCACCTGTTATATCATCACTCATTTCCGGTTCCGCATTGGGAGTTATAAACAAAGACAAAGAATATATATATACAATGATACGGTAGAAGCGAATGTGCCACTTTTGAGGAGTATTTTGGCTATAACTGGTTTGCCTCAGTGGAGTATAAGGTAAAATATTATTCAATTTTTTTAGGTAAATATGGTATCTCTATGACTTATTAATTTACTAATAAACTACCTGACTTTATAAAAATAATTATTCTTATATTTCAAATTATATATTTACTATTATTACCAAAAAATTGATCACCCATGTATAAAGTTATATTTAAATTAAAACCAGATTTTTTCCGCAGTATACGGTTTTATCATTGTTTATACTAAGGTAGCGAATAAGCTTGCGGTAAGCCCCAATGGTACAGGGTTACTGCCGCCTATGACCGCTTGCAATATCACTCGCGCGCAGTCAACCCTGCAGTAATCTTTTCACACCCTTTTTGAAGAACACCATGCTTTACTGTCTTTGGGAAAACCTCAGCGGGGAACTCATTCTATAGCCAGAGCGAATGCGGAAGGAACTTCCTTAAAAACCAAGCAGTGCAAAACCTTTTTAGTTCCAATATGTGAGCTTGGATTTCCCGCCGCAGGAATATTTTGATACCCTTTTCGAAGAACTTCAGACTAGAAACATAAACCCCGGATCATTAATGTACGTATACGGTACGTAATGCATTGTCTACTCCATCTACATTCATAATCTTTGACAACGAAACCGAGTTAGGGGAAAATATTTGATCGTCGGGAAAACGTATGTATATTGCTCGCGGATTGGTTTCGTTGCGCTGTCACTGGCGAAACTTTTTACCGTGCGCCGATGAGTATGTACGATGACACGCTTTTACCCTTGGTATTGTTTTTTCCGGGTGATTTTTATGCGTTCGTTTTGCTGTTTTCCGCACTTTATTACCGTGCACAGAGGTTTTACCCAGGTTTAATTTGAGACCCTCGAACGAATAGCATTCACCTCGCTTCACTAAAGATATATTGTGTATTTAAAAAAAATTGTTTAAGTAATTAAAATTTATAGACGAGGCTTTTTACCACTGTAGCCTTGTAGCCTTGTAGCCCTGTGGCCTTGTAGCCTTGTAGCCTCTACGGTATGTAGAGCTTCCAAATAAAATAACCTGAATATAAGAAACATGGTGGGCGGTTAGTGTAGGTGCCTAACACAAAGCTTGTAAGTTCGAATCCTATGTCAATGAGTTTATTTTGCTTTTAAGTACAGTGATTAGTCACACCACGAGCATTACGGTGAAGGAAAACATAGAAAGGAAACCTGCATATGTTCTTCACCGTAAAGCTCGTGGTGTGACTTTTCACTGTACTTAAGTTCAAAAAAACTCATTGGTACAGTCCGGATTCGAACTTGCGATCTTTGTGTCGCAGGCAACTGCTCGAACCACACGGCATTCACGGCTTCTACAACACCATCTTTTTTCTTGAATTAAGTTTATGTGCCAACTCGACAGATAACGAATCCTTCGCCTTTTCTTAAGCACACTTCCTTTAGATTTCATCTCGATGTTTTCCTTCACCTTAAAACTTGTTGTGTGACTAAGCACTGTACTTAAGTTAAACTCGTTGGTACAGACGAGATTTAAAGAGCAATCTTTTGGTTACGGGCGACCTGAACCACTCGGCCTTACGACTTCGCGTTTGTCATCATCATCATCATATCATCACGTCAAGTCCCTAACGGGGTAGGCAGAGAGTATAGAGCGCCAGTTCTCTCTAGACTTGCATACCTCTTTCGCTTCGTCCACATTCATCAGTCTCTTTATACATGTTTCGTGTTTGTATTTTAAATAATCGTAAGTACCCAAGTTTTATTTTATGAGTGTGCATATTGAGCGAGGTACGACCGAATTTTAGTACCAAATCACTTATGCAACTCGTAAGCACGACCGTACAGGGCAGAAAAATGTACCACATCAAAACGATTCAAAGTCGAATGGTCACGCGAGCCAAATGGTGTGTGAAGGACGTAGATGTAGTAGCCATGGATATGGTATAGTTGTTAAAATTTTATATTTAATTTTGCCCCGTGGATTCACCCGAAATAAATCCTACTTATCTATATACATAAAAATGAAAGTTTGCCTGTATTTCCTTTATAAAATTGTAAACGGTAGGACCAATATTTTCTGCGTTTCTTCAAGTGGATTCGATAATGGTTTTGATTTACAATTGGACCCGATAGGTGGCGTCACTGGGTCCGTGCCTTTTATTTTTTCACCCAAGCGAAGCTTGGCGTTACAGCTAGTATTACAAATGAGCTGATTCGGCGATCTTTGTACCGCCAAAGTCAATGAATGTAGCGATAGCTTTTATTCCTATATTTTAATAGTTTATTCTGCTATAGTGAGCCGTGGTGGCCGAGTGGTTCGTGCAGTTGCCTGCAATACAAAGATTGCAAGTTCGAATCCCGACTGTGCCAAAAAGTTTTTCTGAACTTAAGTACACTGATTAGTCACACCATGAAAACATCGATAATCGTGCTTGAGTAACGGCGACGGACTCGCTATCTGTGACGTTGGCATCAAAATATATCTCTGGCGGAAAGTGTGTGTTTGTGGGCACTTTATATTCACCTCAACCCACCCCTTGGGGGAAAGCGTAAGGATATATTATAAATATGCAATTTCCAGTCGCTTTAACCAAATATATTGCTAACTTAATAGTGAAATCTTTTAACCTAAACATAAAATAAACTGGTTTCTCAAGAGACAGGTCTGGCCTAATTTGAGAACCCCTGGCAATTATTTTTGTTTTTTTTTATTACATATTATTATTACATTACATGACTATTCTAGTTTCTCTAACTCTTAATATCTACGCCTGATATAAGAACAGAGCAATGATTTACCCATGCGTCGTGCTCATCTAGATTCCAGGTACCTTCAGGCGCATGCGCGGAACATTGACTTATTATAGTGTGGGCCAACGGCTTATAGATCTGGAAGGAACAAAGGTTTATGCTCAAGATTTACAAATGATGAACACGCTATCATGATGTGATTGTGGTTGGATGGTGCTATCATGCCGTCATGTTGGAGTATGTGAGATAAGTTTATAAACGAAGTTAATATTGTTTGTTTATCTTAAATTCCGTAAAATCCGTACTAATAATACACACCTACATATCACCACGATATGGCCCTCACGGGGTAGGCAGAGAGAGTAGAGCGCAAGTTCTCTCTAGACTTAAATACCTCTTTCACTTCGTTCACAAACATGTCTCTCTTACATGTCGATTTCGAGTACTCTACACGCTCCTAACCCTTAGTGTCCGATCGATTTTATCCACTCATTATGTATAAGTACATTAAGTGTTAAATAAGTAATATAAAATCACTTTTGCCTACCCTTTCGGGGACGCTTGTGTGAAGGCGTGAAGATGTGAAGGAGTATATAATTGAAGTTATAATAATATTTGATACTCCAACCCGGCGAGCGTCAAGATACTGATGAATGTGGATGAGCGAAAGAGGTCTGTACGTCTAGAGAGAACACTTTACACTAACACTACACTAACTCTTTACCCACCTTGCAAGGGTTAGAAATTACGAATTTCCTACAAAATGTTTCACCCCTTAATTCACCCCTTGGTAATATTTTTTTGGGACACGACATGTCTTAATCATGTTCCCATCAATACTTAAAAATAAATAGCACATCAAAAATGGTTTAGCGACTAACGTATTTATTTATCATAATTTAATTTAATAATCATAATTTTAAAGATTTAACAATAAAAAACATATATTTACATCCCATATATTCAAAAAGGTAAAGAAAATGTTCATAAAAACATATATCTGGAGCACTATATGGTTGTGAGACGTGGACAATGACAAAGAGAGAAACATAGAGAGATGTTGGAGGCATTTGAAATGTGGTGCTGGAGAAGGATGGAAAAAATCTGCTGGACGGAAAGGGTGACAAACGAAGACGTGCTGAAAAGAGCCAAAGATACAAGAATTCTGCTGGAAACCGTCGAGAATAGAAGAGGAAAGATGATAGGCCACCTTATACGACATGATAGCTTCTTTAGAAACATCTTAGAAGGAAAGGTAGAGGGGAAGAGAAGAAGAGGAAGACCAAGATTAACATACATGGGTCAGATCAAAGAAAAAATTTCTCTCATGACGTATAAGGAGGTCAAGGAGGTTGCGCTGGAAAGAAGCGAATGGAGGGGATTGCATCAGAGACGCCGACAAGAGTCCAGCTCTTAAATTTGTGATGATGAATTTTAAAGAAATATAAAAAAGAGTTTATACAGTCTTCTTGCAGAACTCCAGAACTGCCGGAACAGTTATAACATAGGTATATCACCCAGAAACACCAAAGTTTTTTAAATGAAAGTTTATGAGTATGTTTGTTCCTGTTGCACGCAAAAACTATGTATGGATGAATTATAAATTGGATTTGTCAATCAAAATTGTCACTCAAAGGATATGTTTTATTTTATAGAAATTATCTATACAAATAAATAAAATTGGTGTTTGATTGTAATATTAAAATATTATTTAAAATAACCGCTTTCTATTAAATGCATATGGATGTACACACGGTACATATACCAAATTTTTTTTTTTTGCAATTATTGTCTGTCTGTCTGTCTGTTTGTTCCGGGTAATCTCTGAAACGGCTGGACCCATTTTAACGGGACTTTCACTGGCAGATAGCTGATGTTAAAAGAAATAACTTAGTCTACTTTTATTTTGAAAACTGAACAAGATTATTTGTGTTAATATCCACGCGGACGAAGTCACGGGCACAGCTAGTAATGAAATAATAATATCAGTCATTAATATAAGTGGCATGATACTCGATACTAAGTCGCAACGAATCATTCAAATCAAGAGGCTAGTTGGAAAATCCTACTGTTTTCCTTAAGCTTTTCATAAACTTTGACAAGCTTCGGTACAACTTTACCTAGAACCTGAGGAGGTATATCCGCTTGCGTGAACGCCCTTAAGGATCAGGAAGTTAAGTTTTTAACTTGGACAAGAGCTTTAAAGTTTCCTGTTGTTTAGGTACACACTTATGTTAAGACTTATCTGCGTATAACAAATTCAAATATGTTGCGCAGAGCTTTTAATGGACTTCAAAATCTTTGTAACGATCTAAGGTACTTGAGATTCTTTAACTAAATACATATCATCAAGTTGTGTAATTTACAGGGTAGGCAGAGTTCTTCAGCTAGTCCCCATCTCGCTACCTTCATTTATACCCCTGGTGTTGCAACTGTCCATAGGCGTATTACATACCTTGGCATAATTATACATAGTTGCAAATGAAGCAAAAGCTTGTATCATGCTAACTAGTTATGTAAACGATATATCTTATCTTAAATAATATATCCTCACGCCTTCCCACAAGGGTCCCCGAAGGGGTAGGCAGAGGTATATAGGTAATACCCACACACCCACTTTCCGCCAGAGGTATATTAGGTGCCTACGTGACAGATGGCGATGTGCCGTTACTCCAGCACGACTATACATACGCCTTTGAATTTCTTCTCAGACGTATGCAGGTTTCCTCTCGATGTTTTCCTTCACCGTGAAGCTCGTGGTGTGACTAATCACTGTACTTAAGTTCAGAAAAACTCATTGGTACAGTCGGGATTCGAACTTACGACCTTTGCGTCGCAGGCAACTGTTCGAACCACTCGACCACCACGGCGTATATATCTTATCTTAATATATATAAATCACGTGTCACGTTTATCCGCGATGGACTCCTATACTACTTAAGCGATTTTAATCAAATTTCTAAACCGAGTGTAGTTTGATTCAACTTGAAAGATAAGATAGATTACATCTACACTAATATTCGTATGTAAGTATGTTTGTATGGAATTGGCTCAAAAAGTACTGGACCGATTTTTTTGCGTACAATTTGAATGCTACATTATCTCTGATTAATTAATATAGGCAATTTTAATTGCAAGAAAAAAATAAATTTTATGCCAAAATGTTTAAAAAATAAATGACCACCCGTGCGAAGCCGGGACGGGCCGCTAGTATACTAAACAGATATTGAGTTAATATTCTAAACTCGAAAGTGTGTGCAAGAAGAGGAAGAGAAAGACCACGTTACAACTACCTAGATCGAATCGATCGGACACGGAGGACGGGAACGTCAAAAGTACTCGACACTGACAAGCTTACTGTCTCCTGAGATAGAGGTCCCACTTAGTTCAGGAGACAGGTTCAACAAATTTTGTAACCCCACCACCACCTCATCTCGACTTGTTAATTAACAATTGTGAGTAATGATGCCATTTGGTTGAGAACTCAATATATTATACCAGATATAGTAAAGCGTATTATACCTAAAGCAATGTTATTCGGATGAATTAAGTAAATTAATTCAAAAGGCTTATTATAAAACATCAGATTATTTGAATGATGGCCATGCATGGCAATGAATTGCTCCTCTGGTACAGAGTTTATATATGTAATCTTTTCTCCCCCCACGTAAAAGGGAACAAATGTTAAAAAAAAAAAAAAAAAAAAAACCGGGGAGTTTGTTTCGCCGTTTCTTCTCCTGGCAGGTACTTTTTTTTTGCTTGGAAACGGTGGTAACTTTAGTTTATATTAAATATGTGACGTTCAATAAGTGTTCCCTGTGTCCCTTACATTGAATAAAATATTTTGATTTGATTTGATTTGATTTGATTTGATTTGTCATTAAACGTAATGTAATAGCTATAACAAGTGGTGAGAAATAAACTATTTTATTTTATTTTTATTTTATTATTATTTACTTATTATTTAGCTTGTGTGAAGAAACTGATGGATGTGGACGAAGCGAAAAGGTATGTAAGTCTAGAGAGAACTGGCGCTCTACTCTCTGTAACTACCCTGTTAGGTACTCGGCGTTATCATACACATAAAAACATGATCGAGGACCAATATTCGTGTTCATCAAACAAATATCTGCCCTCTTCGAGTATCGAACTCGCGACCTAAAGCCAGTCAGGAGCTCCAGCCACAAGACCCTGTTGTCTGATCGACACAAAACAAATCTTACGTAATCTGTGACCTAACTATTCCCATTACCGTTATCGAACCTGTTACCCTAATACATTGTTTATCCATTGTAGCCCATAGTATTACCATTATCTCGAGTGGTAAATGGCAACATAATTCTGCTATTATAAAACTTCTTTATCAGATATCAGTCAAGTCTCTTATCTGATCTTAGAAATATACGAGTATATAAGTATGTACATACATATGTTTACATATATCTACATAACTACATAAAGCCGTGGTGGCCGAGTGGTTCGAGTAGTTGCCTACGAAACAAAGATCGCAAGTTCGAATCCCGACTGTACCAATGACTTTTTCTGAATTTAAGTACAGTGATTAGTCCCACCACGAGTTTTACGGTGAAGAAAAACATCGAGAGGAAACCCGCATACGTCTGAGAAGGAATTCAAAGGCGTATGTATAGTCGTGCTTGAGTAACGGCGATGGACTCGCTATCTGTCACGTTAGCACCTAATATACCTCTGGCGGAAAGTGGGTGTGTGGGTAGTACCTATACACCTCTGCCTACCCCTTCGGGGACCTATATATATACATAAAGCCGTGGTGGCCTATACACTTGCAAAAGCAAGAATAACGCTAGCTCGTTACCGACCCTGCAGGAATCTTTACACAGCCTCCTTAAAGAACCCCATGTTGTCCAGGGATAATGTACTCTCCAGGGATAACCTAAGTTCAGGGAGTTCATTACACAGCCTGAGCGTTCGCTGAAGGAAACTCCTTTGGCACCATATCTATATATTGTAATATGAAAAATAACCGCTTCATATTAAATGCATATGGAAGTATACATACATACATACATATCATCACGCCGAGTCCCTAACGGGGTAGGCAGAGAGTATAGAGCGCCAGTTCTCTCTAGACTTACATACCTCTTTCGCTTCGAAAGAGGTATGGATGTATACACGGTACATATACCAAAATAAAAAAAAAACTGTTTGTTCTGGATAATCTTTGAAACGGCTGGACCGTTTTTGCAAGGACTTTCACTGGTAGATAGCTGATGTAAAAAAGACAGGAAGGAAAAAATAATTACATTGATGGAAGAAAGAGTAACAGGCTTTTTTTTTATACCACTTTTATTTTACTACTGGGCTACTTTTATTTTAGAAACTGGTAATTTTTTTTGTTAAAATTCACGCGGACGAATTTGCAGGCTCAGCTAGTCTATTCTAAATTTGCATATCGATTCCTCAAGTTCTAAAGCCGTTCGTGTGCTTGCTATAAAATAAAGTCTGCGTGTGTGGGCTATTGATTTTTGCCCAATAAAATATTCACGAGTGGTCGCTTATGGATACAACCTTCGACGGATCTATGGTAAGTAAAGCTGAGCATGACTATAGATAGTGCCATCTACGAAGACGTGCCCCACCAATTTTTAGGCGAGGGGGTCGCGGGATGCATGGATTGTGACCCGAGTCTATTAAATGTAGTATTGGGTAGTAATGGGTGCGCACCCATGGGTAATCAGTGTGTTTTGAGAGTTGCATACTCAAACATTACTGGAAGATTGCATTATAAATTATGAGGAAGAATAGTGGGGCGTGTCTTCGTGGATGGAGCTAACTATAGCTGTGACTAATATACATAAAAAAAATTGCGATTTATTCGCATCTGTCACATTGGCACCTTAAATATATCTCTGACGGAAAGTGTTTGTGTAGGTACTACGTACAAACCTACCCCTGTGGGTCTACCCACAAACCCGGAGATATATTTAGGTGCCAACGTTATCAGATGTAGAGCCCATCTTCGTTTCTCAAGCAACTAGACGTAATTTAAAAAAAAATATCTCTCCTCAAACGTATGCAGATTTCCTCTCGATGTTTTCCTTCACCGTAAAGCTCGTGGTGTGACTAATCACTGTACTTAAGCTGACATAATTGTAAAAATTCAATTCAGTGCAATTAAATCAAGTAGTTAAAAGTAGAAAAGTCCTGAAATAATTAATTTACATAAAATGGTGGACAAATCTTGACATTTCGAAGAATGCTTACCTTTTATTTAGCCATTTGTACTTCGAAAGGCGCTATTCATTATTTTAATTAAAAAGCTACGAACGGAGTACCAAAGAGGCTTTGTTTCGATGCGAGTTGGAATCCGTTGTTTACTTGTTCGTTCGTGAGGTTGATTGTTCGATGGGTGATCGTCTGTGTGCTTTACTCTACATTTAGAGATTAATTAATCCGCCATGAGAGAGTAAATAGAGCTTTGCTGCCGAGTGGTTCGAATTGCTTACAGTATAAAAAAGTTCGAATCCCGACTACCAATATTATTTTTTGTAAAGGCAGAGGAAGATCTCGTTCCAACTACCTAGATCAAATTATTGGAAAATATCCAAGTAAAGGTTAATTTCCACTGTAATACCTTTGATATTTAACACAATTTTGGCTTAACGCCTGATAGTAAGTGTTTAGTTGTATATTTATTCATTATGAGTAGAGTTTGCGTTTCCATGACGAGAGTAAAAGAAAGAGAGTACCTAAGAGATATAGAGAGAGAACATTTATTGATAATACAAAATTATATATATAATGTCCACAGAGGATCTCTATAGCGAGATTTAATCTGATGTATAGCGACATCTTGTGACACAAAAATATAATAAATATATGTTACATACAAAATGGTCTCTTAACATCCAACAGTAAGCGATAACCGCCTCTGCCAATCTTACAGAAATATTTCCACTCACTTATTGAAGAACGCTATACAATCGTACATTTGGCGTTGCTTATTGCTTATTTGCGTTAACAACAATTACAATTTAAATCTGCTTTCATTGGTTGATTTTTAATGGTTTAAAACATAAACAATGTACCAATCCAGCTAATCTCCATCTCTGTGCCAAATTTCATCCAATTCCATTTAGCCGTTCTCGCGTAATTGAGTACCAGAGATCCTCACAAACTTTCGTATTTATAGGTACTATTGGATGACGTAAATACGTAATAGGTGTCGTCGAATTAATATTACCTAGAAACAAATGATGCTTAAAATATATTAAGACATAAGATTCAATTTAGTTTAAAATAACTTCTCAACGTTCAGTGAAACAAGGGTCGAAGTAATATAGTTAAGTCCCCGGCTTCGTATAAAAACGAATCGAATTACGAGTTTCATTCTAGAAAATGTCGTTGCTTTTAAAATTCAATGGATTATAGCGTACTAGGTGTGCCCCGCTGTTTCACTCGCATACAATTTAGTTGTTTAACTTGGTCATGACAATGACAATCACACACCATGAGCTTTATGAGAATCGATTCAGTACTTTGAGTTTATCGCTTACAGACAGACACACGCGACCGGGGACTTTTTTATATTTAGTAATGATATGAAAATTGATGTTTAATTAGTGTCCCATATTTTCAACAAAAATTTCTGCTCGAAATATTTTTAACGCAAGCCCGGACCAACATCACATCCAACGCCAACCACCACGGCCAATAAATACATCAAACGCTTCGCAGATAAGCGCATACAATGCCCTAATTGTATATATTTGGATCGCAGCCAATGTTGGCGCCATGTGTAATCGAGTGGGCACCAATGATTGACACAGTTTGGCGAAAGCGCACGCTGCTTTGTAGTAAAAAATCGATAACTAGTCTGCAGTAACAAATTAAAGTCTTACCCACTTACATTAAAGTTTAGTTTACTTAAGTACAGTGATTATTCACATCACTAGCTTGACGGTAAAGGAAAGCATCAAGAAGAAACCTGCATACGTTTGAGAAGAAAATCAAATGCCGTATGTATAGTCGTGGCGATTGACTCTGTCACACGACCACCTCAATATTGCATCCAACGATGTAGAAGCTGTAGTGGCCGAGTGGTTACAAGTTTGAATCACGATCAATTGTACCAATGAGTATTTCAGTTGTTAAGTATAGTGACTAATCATACTCAAAGGAAAACGTCGAGAGAAAACCTACGTACGTTTGGGAAGAAATTTATAGACGTATGTATAGTCGTGCTTGAGTAACGGCTATGGACTCGCCATCTGTCACATTGGAACTAAAATATAACTCCGACGTAAAGTAGGTATGTGGTTACTTACATAACTCTGCCTACCCGTTCGGGGATCCTTGTGGGAAGGCGGGAATATATATATATATATATATATACTTTTCTGAAGTTGCTTGTTTTATAAAACTGTGGAGTGATAGGGACCAAATAATAAAGTCATAAAACTGACTCAAGTTTTTTACGAGGCTGTAAGTGAACTAGTATAAGTAAAACTTTCATTAAACAAAGTATAATTCAGGCCGTAACTTCACTCGCTAAGTAATACGGTTCCTTTGAATTTTCCCACACTCGAGAGCTTATGATGGAAACGTGACTAGCCGCTTGCTAACAAGGAGTTTGGGGTGAGGTTTTATTACACAGCAGGTAGCGAGTAGCGGCTTAGACGAATATAAAGGTCTCAGAATGGATTCTGTGATTAATGAGACCTGTAGGTCTCAAAATAGAACAGTTGCCTTCTAGGGTAAAATAAGTAAAAAGGTCCAAAGATAACATTATTATATAATAATATATAGATAACATTATTAAAAAGTTATTATCGGACGCTCCAGGACGGGAACGTCAAGAGTACTCGAAAACGACAAGCATGTATGAAGAGACTGATGAATTTAGACGAAGCGAAAGAGGTATGTAAGTCTGGAGAGAACTGGCGCTCTATACTATCTGCCTACCCCGTTAGGGACTCGGCGTGATGATATGTATGTATGTAAGTTGTTATGTCCTACAGACGTATTTTTATCGTTGTAGCTCATTTTTCTGCGAGAATAATGTAAAAAACACTTGGAATGTATTCTTTATTATCTATATGTATCGATTGCTATGGATCTTTGCCTAGCAATGGGTCATGGAAGGCTATAAAAAAAATCTTGTGAAAAGATATATAGATTGAAAAATCGCTTTCTCCTCCGTTGTCGCTCATTACTACTCTCTCAACACAGTCTTATATAAGGGTAAATTCTAATCTCTATTGATCAAGCCGTAATCTTCGGTTGACTGTAAGCTATTTATTACGGCTCATTACAATTACCATTTTAAGTACAAGATTGTTTCCAGCGGCACTAATTTAGGTATTTACTATTTGTTATAACGCAATTTTTATTACATAAATAATAATATAATATATCCTCACGCCTTTCCACAAGGGTCCCCGAAGGGGTAGGCAGAGGTGTATAGTGTAAAGAGGTATGTCTAGGGGGTGCATAAACAATACTCACATCTTTCGCATTAATTTTTCATTCATTCATCAGGATTTATTTTATATTATTTTATCTGCTTCTTAAACCTTTCTTTAACCACATTCATCAAACCCTTCATACATGTTAGCCGGTTTCGAGCACTCTTGACGTTGCCATCCTTGAGAGTCCGATCGATTTATCTAGGTAGTTGGAACGTGGTCTTCCTCTGTCTCTTCTAGCACACACTTTCGAAGATATTCAACGATGTATATCGACGATGGACTGATCCTTACGGTAGATTACGATTCCCATTTCATATACGTCTGTCCTTTTCTTATGCTCTGTTGCTTTTTATACATCCCTCTCGCACTTGCGCATGATGATTGCGCATCCTTAAGGTTATAAGTCCATGCATATGCTCTCCCAACATCAATAATGATTGGTTCATATTGCGAACAATAGCTAATGAGGTGATATCAATACCAAAGTACTCTTGGCTTCACGATTTGACCTACAGGTCACAAACCAAGTGCGTTTTTGTTCCTCGCTGTGTAGGAAAGATGGTGAAATTCCAAGACTTGGTTGGCGAGTAGTTGCCTGCGACACAAATATCGCAAGCTCGAATCCCGTCTGCACCAATGAGTTTTTCTGAACTTATGTACAGTGATTAGTCACACCACGAGCTTTACGGTGAAGGAAAACATCGAGAGGAAACCTGCACACGTCTGAGAAGTTTTTTATTTTTTTTTTGTATTGTCTCTCGTACCGTGAGTTCCGGGAACTTTTGCTACTTAACCGGTTAATGGCGAGACCTAGGCCTCCAGCCAGGCACTTTAGTACCTACTAAGCAACACAGCTAAGGGCACCCGTACTTGGATGGGTGACGTCTGAGAAGCAATTCTAAGGCGTATGTATAGTCGTGCTTGAGTAACGGCACGTTAGCAGCAAAAAATATCTCTGGCGAAATGCCAGAAACCCATAGACCAAATGAAAAAATATGGTCTATGGTAAGTATATTAGCTATACACCTCTGCCTACCCTTTCGGGGACTCTTGTGGGAAGGCGTGAGGATATATTATACATAGTATATTCCTTACACTTGCCCACAAGCATCCCCGAAGGGGTAGGTACAGGTGTATAGATGGTACCTACACACCCACTTTCCGCTAGAACTATATTGTAGGTGCCAACGTGACAGATTGCGAGTACAACACCATATATGTATGTGTAAAATCGACGCGGGTGAACACGCAGGAGACAGCTAGTTTTGAGTACATTCCTATCTTCTCGAAAAAAGTATTCAATTCCTTTCGTATGAACTCCAAGGTCGACCCGTCAAACCCACATTCCTGAAACATACTTACAACTGAAAAGAGAGAATAAACAAACCTGAACATACCATGCAGTAGGTTGAGCATCTGTTCTGGAAACCGGAAGTGGCGGGCGACTTCCGGCGCCGTCGCTACCGCCATTGTACCTGCCACTTTGACGTGGCGCCTGTTCATAGCTTCAACAGACTTTAGCAGTAATGGCGCAGGTGGTATTATTGACGCCAAAAAATATATTGTTTCTATGAAAAGTAGCCTCTACTAATAATAATAATAATATCATCACGGACAGGTCTATAACCGCTAATAAGCCGGATATAGTGCTGATAGATCGATTAGAGCGCCGCACAATGATTGTGGATATTACTGTCCCGCATGATGGGAATCTCGTGAAAGCCGAAAAAGACAAACAAATTAAATATTTGGACTTGGCTCACGAGATTGTCAGCATGTTCGATTTGGACTCTGCAATCATTGTGCCGATAGTAATAACGGCCAATGGCCTAATGGCAAAGAGCCTCGACCAACACCTCAAGAGGCTCTCGTTAGACGGTTGGATCAAGTGCCTGATGCAGAAAGCAGTACTGCTCGAAACGGCACGTATTGTGAGCATATTTCTTTTTAAATATGTTTTATATAGGTACATATATATATATTTAAAAATATAAATTTTAAGGTTTATTTGATCCGCTAAGGGTCCCCAAATTGTAGGTAGAGGTGTATAGGTAGCACCCACACACCCTCATTCCGTGAGAGATATATTTTAGGTGTGTCTATACTCGAGTATAGATTTGCTTTTATATATGATGTAGTTTTATACGTATACATAGCATCGCGCCGGGTCCCTTATGGAGAGAGGCAGGCCTAGGCAGAGAGTATAGAGCGCCAGTTCTCTCCAGACTTACATACCTCTTCCGCTTCGTCCACATTCATCAGTCACTTCATACATACTCGTCGGTTTCGAGTACTCTTGACGTTCCCGTCCTTGAGCGTCCGATCGATTTGATCTAGGTAGTTGGAACGTGGTCTTCGTATAATTTTAACTTTTAACATATTCGAACAACCGTCTTATTTTCTGATACAACCTGTACATGTATGAGGTATGTATGACGTAATCACAATACTATATGGAAAGCTTCTTGAGCAGGTATGTAACACAATAGCCGATCACTGGGGCGCGAGGATCAATATCTCTCCCAGAATCTACCAATTAAATTGGGCGAGGTAACGAGGCCCATAGACTTGGGAAGAAACAAACAGGAATATTCTAATCTAAAGGGAAAAGCTGCATTCATTATTCATTAATCTTTCTTCTTACTAATACATTATGAAGGCGAAAGTTTGTAAGTTTGAATGTTTGGATGTTTGCGGTACTTTCACGGCAAAACCGGGTACACCGATTATAGCAGGAAAATATATAAGCTACTCTTTCGAACTCCACGCGGGCGAGGTCGCGGGCATAAGCTAGTTATACATAAATATCTCCTTCATAGTATAGTCTCTTAATATTATTATTATTATTATAGTATAGCCTTATTAGTCACACCACGAGCTTTACGGTGAAGGAAAACATCGGAAACTTTCATAGGCTTGAGAAGAAATTCAAAGGTATGTATAATCGTGGTTGAGTAATGGCGATGGACTCACCATCTACCATGTTGGCACCTAAAATATATTTGTAATTGAAGATATTGATAGTTGGTAAGGTAAGGTAAGTAAGATAAGGTAAAATAAGTAAGGTATGTATAGTCAGTCGTGCTGGAGTAACGGCGATGGACTCGCCATCTGTCATGTTGGCACCTAATATACCTCTGGCGGAAAGTGGGTGTGTGGGTATTACCTATACACCTCTGCCTACCCCTTCGGGGACCCTTGTGGGAAGGCGTGAGGATATTATATTATTATGAGGTAAGGTAAAACAAATTTTCACATTGAAGGATTATGGAAGTAAAAATTCACATGAAGGTGATAATATCCAGATGCCTCCTCTATTTGTTCGTAACTCTGCAGACCCCATACATCAAACGTGGTAACAATCCAAGGGTCTAATTAAAATAGATGAGCCATTTACAAACTTATTCAGATTTAATGCCGAGCTTTAGTTAAGGCAAGTTAAAAAAGAAAACAAAATATATACGGCTGTTCGTACACTTGGAACGATCTTACAATATTTTTACAGCCCAATAATGCTTAATTCAAATACTGACCCTTCTCGCCTTCCCATAAGGATCTCCGAAGGGGTAAGCTAAGGGGTAAGAAGGGGGGTGTTTAGGTATAACCCACTCACCCACTTTCCGCCAGAGATATATTTTAGTCGCCAACATGACTGATTGCGAGAATTTCTTCTCAGATGAATGCAGGTTTCCTCTCAATATTTACCTTCACCGTAAAACCCGTGGTGTGTCTAATCACTGTACTTGAGTTCTGAAATTCAGCTCATCGAGTGACGAGGCCCATACGACCCCGTCACAGAGAAAATAATTTATTAATTATGTTTACCGTCGAAGTACTTACTAGCACCTGACAAATCATGCATAAAATCTACAAATAAAAAAAAATCTTTGAAATATATTTTTCAAATGCTTATGAATGTATAAATACTCGTACGTTATTGAAATATATATATCCTCACGCCTTCCCACAAGGGTCCCCGAAGGGGTAGGCAGAGGTGTATAGGTAAAACCCACACACCCACTTTCCGCCAGAGGTATATTAATTAGGTGCCAACGTGACAGATGACGAGTCCATCGCCGTTACTCAAACACGACTATACATACGCCTTTGAATTTCTTCTCAGACGTATGCAGGTTTCCTCTCGATGTTTTCCTTCACCGTAAAGCTCGTGGTGTGACTAATCACTGTACTTAAGTTCAGAAAAACTCATTGGTACAGTCGGGATTCGAACTTGCGACCTTTGCGTCGCAGGCAACTGCCCGAACCACTCGGCCACCACGGCTCTGTTATTGAAAGCCAAAACCGAATTATTATATTTTTGTTTTATAGTTTCGGCATATACTTACATAGATACTTCATGGAAAATCAGATGCTCAGTGCGTTATCAAGGCTTTTTGTGCCTGACAACTACACACACACTAGAAGCCACAGACTGTTCGCAGTGGGCCCGCATCGCACAGAATCGCCTCTCACTGCGCTCTTGGAGTCCAACCCTGACTGTGACGTGTACTCTTTAACTTCAAGAGTACTCGAAACCGACGAGCATTTATGAAGAGACTGACGAATGTGGACGAAGCGAAAGAGGTGTGTAAGTCTGGAGGGAACTGGCGCTCTATACTCCCTGCCTACCCCGTTAGGTAGGATATGTATGAACTTAAGCCGTACTAATTATCTATAAAAACATCATCACTAAGAGCTGGGCTCTTGTCGGCGTCTCTGATGCAGTCCCCTCCATTCGCTTCTGTCTAGCGCAACCTCCTTGACCTCCCTATATCCCTATATGACCTCCCCTCATGAGACACTATGTATAAATTAGATCAAAATAAAATATTCTTAGAGTTAGCCTGATGGAATAATTGGAATACTTAATTCAAAAACCCAGCCAAGAAAATACACTGTGTGTTCGCGCCCTAATGGAGTTAATATCGAAGGACCAAACACCATCGTTATAATATCTGATATTAAAAATATCTCACGGACTCGTTACGCTGCATCAGTGTATGTGAAAAGAGTCAGCGGTCGAGACCCGCCAAGTTACGACTGATGAGAAGACACTTTACAAAGAAGATTATCCATCAGGTAGGCTACTTTTTTTTAGTTTTTTATTAATCCTGAAAAATTCAAAGTTCTTATATTATAATGTACGAGAGCCCACGACCAAAATTTTTGTCTCATAGCAATACGGCCAAAACCGCATCAAATCGATAGATACGATTATCCTGAACTCGAAAATACCAATATCAGACATTTTCCGCGTAGCGTTTGATCTGACCGAATTTTCAAAATTGTCAAGGAATTTTACCGAACTGCATCATAGCAATATGTCTGATTTGCAGACTGTAGTTGAATGATAGTTCTGAGATAGATAGCGCAAACCCGTAAAATCACTTAAAAAAATTAAAAATGAGACAAAAAAAATGTCTCATAGCAATACGTCTGAAAATCTTTTTTATTAGTAAATGTTGGTTATTTGATGCGAACAAAACCATTTTCAGACGGAAATGTGAACGCATTAAATTTTGAGACCGTTTTGAAAATGTTAACAAATTTTACCGATCGGTATCATAGCAATATGTCTGAAAATTGTTGGACATGATAAAATAAGTTGTCCACATGTGCAAAAAATTTATATCAGACAAATTAAGTGTAGCACCTTCTCTATCAGACAACATTTCGATGGCAGCTGGCGAGTGAGCTGTATAATAGTAAGAAAGGGGCAGGAGCGTAACAAGCGCTGAGGCTGTTGAAATTAAATACTGATTGATTTCATAGTTTTGGTTTTATTTAAAGCACACTTGAGTAACTTTTACAAAAGAAATAAGTAATGACATCTGTCATCTTTCAAAGTACATATAATAGACAAGGGAGATTCTTGAATATCTATGAAGGCTGTAAATTTAAAAAAACATTTAACAGAGGCGTCGGCCAGGCGACTCCGAAACGTTATTTTCGTTTTTGGGAGTCTGAAGTCTGAAGTCTGAAAACAGGTTTTTGGTAATCATGGCAGCAATACGAAAAGTTGAAAAAAAAAATTTTCCGTATTGCTATGATACAGGTCGGCTAAATTTGTTGACATTTTCAAAAATGCGCTCAGGCTATATGCTACGCGCAAAATGTCTGAAAACAAACTTTTTCGTAATACAATTATAAAATCTATGTACATTTTCACTATCAGGCGTATTGCTATAATACCGACTGTCATTTTTTTTGACACAGCAGAAATGGCCTCCCACGCAGTTGCTACACTTGCGACCGTTACTACATCTAGTCGGGTTCAGAATCATACAATCTAACGATTTTATAGGGTTTTTGCCGTATTGCTACGAGACATGGTTTTGGTCGTGGGCTCTCGTACTATAATGTATGATGCATGATGATGAATTTCACGACAAAACGCCTGAATCTATTCTAGCAGGAAAATTTTCAAAGCTAGTTTTTCAAACTCCAAGCGGGCGAAGCCGCGGGCATAAGCTAGTTCATAATAAAATAAGAATGTACTAATATCTGTTTCACGCTCATAAGAATTAAAACGAAACCCGCCACGCCGCTAGCTTCTAATTTAAACGAACGTCAACAATACATACGTCATTATTGAGAGAGAAAAAAATATTAAAATTGATACGTTGTTAATTACAAACAAAGCTTGTTGATCGAATGTATGGGTGAAAGCCCCGGAGAACAAATATTGATCATAATTGGGCTAATTGGAAGACGATCCTCGTTGTTCGGAAGTAATTGGCCGCGCCTTAGGCGGGGTCGGGGGTGATACGGCGGGTTGCCTAGTGATCGCAACGCACATGACGACGTACCTTAAGATATCGCGCGCAATAAAATTTAAAACAAACGCATGCCTAGTAAGTAAGCAATAGAATAGTAAATTGAATAATTAAAAAACTGACTATCTGAACATGATGCTGACGTATAATTTAAATTAAGAAGCGAAAGAGGTATAGTACGGTCACATTAACTTGACGCATCGCTGGAATGCGAGGCCCCGCCCGCTTCCCCCCGCATTCCCTTAGCTCGCCCGGCAATCGTCAGTATGGTTAGCATCTCTGTTACCGATACGCGCGTCTATATGTTGACTAGTTTTCTGTTGCTATTGTTGTTATTGGATATTTTGTTTCGTTTTCGTTATTGTTTAAGTTTGGACTGTTTTTGTTAATTTTGGACAATTTTTGTTACTACTAATTCTTGAACATGGGGAAATCTATACACAGTGAAGGGAGAAATCTTGTGTTGAAAGTGTTTTAAAACAAACAAAATAGTTTTCAATTATATTGTATAAAAAATACATGATGCAACATATTGCAAGATTAAAAAATTAAACTTATGCTCCAAAATAAAAAATATAGTTTTTATTTAACTACATGCTTTTTTTTCGCACCGTACCTGACCGCCAAAATGACGTCATCAAAGCCATGCGTCAAGTTAATGTGACCGCGTTGTAAGTCTAGAGAGAACTGGCGCTCTATACTCTCTGCCTACCCCGTTAGGGACCTGGCGTGACGATATGTATGTATGTATGTATAATTTAAATTACTTCATTTAGACTTTCTGAACTCAGTTGTCAACTAAATATTCCAAGCTCTTAACACCGGCTTTCCATTTTTGAAAAATGTATGTACTTAGAATATAAAGTTTTATTTTATCAAGATATACATACATACATATAATCACGCCTCTTTCCCGTAGGGGTAGGCAGAGACCACTTCTTTCCACTTGCTACGATCCTTACATACTTGTTTCGCTTCGTCCACTGTCATTATTCCCTTCATACACATACATGCTTGCAATTAATTAACAACACAACTGGCTTGAACGAGGGTCTAAAGATCAAGAAAGGCGTGTTGCGTTGGTTTTGACATGTAGAGGATGAATGCAGATATAAAACTTGTGGTTCTATCTGTGTTACGAATGATTATAAATA
Source organism: Drepana falcataria (assembly GCA_945859725.1). Taxonomy (NCBI): domain Eukaryota; kingdom Metazoa; phylum Arthropoda; class Insecta; order Lepidoptera; family Drepanidae; genus Drepana; species Drepana falcataria. Next base: position 6,814,593 of record OX243946.1, on the reverse strand, counting down.
TCATGTATAAAAATGCCGAAATAGAGCCGTGGTGGCCGAGTGGTTCGAGCAGTTGCCTGCGACGCAAAGGTCGCAAGTTCGAATCCCGACTGTACCAATGAGTTATTCTGAACTTAAGTACAGTGATTAGTCACACCACGAGCTTTACGGTGAAGGAAAACATCGAGAGGAAACCTGCATACGTCTGAGAAGAAATTCAAAGGCGTATGTATAGTCGTGCTGGAATAACGGCGATGGACTCGCCATCTGTCACGTTGGCACCTAATATACCTCTGGCGGAAAGTGGGTGTGTGGGTATTACCTATACACCTCTGCCTACCCCTTCGGGGACCCTTGTGGGAAGGCGTGAGGATATATTATTATATTTTATGTATAAAAATAAAAGTCCAAGCTACTACGCTAGTGGTTAGACCTCCTGACTGCGAAACTTGAGTTCGCGGGTTCGAATCCCGCTGAAAGCAGATATTTGTGTGATGAACACGAGTATTTGTACCTTAGTCTTGGATGTCCTATGTATTTATGTATATATCTATCTATAAGTATATATAACGTTGTCTAGTTACCATAACACAAGTCTTGCTTAATTTGGGACGAGTATAGGTTAATTTGTGTGGAATTGTATTATTTATTTATTATTATTTTTTTACTTAGCCGTGGTGGCCGAGTGGTTCGAGCAGTTGCCTGCGACACAAAGATTGCCACTTCGAATCCCGAGTGTAGCAATGAGTTTGTGAGGGTGAACTTAAGTACAGTGATTAGCCACACCACGAGTTGTTACGGTGATGGGAAACATCGAGGGGAACCTGCATACGTCTGAGAAGCAATTCAACGGCGTATGTATATATTTATAGATACATATATATATATGAACTGCCGTCCGTTTAATTTATTAATACATACATATAAATTTATAATACAACCAGCACGCAAGACTTAGCGCGATAAATAACACTAAGAAAAGTCACGTGCTCAAAACATTCATAAATCGTGAAGTTGCCCTTTGAACTCCAGTGAGAGTACCTGACTATGCTAGCAATGAACAAATGAATTCTACATTTGTGATTGTAAAGATCAAAAAGGCATGTTACGTTGGTCTGGACATATAGAAAGGATGAGTGAAGAAAGATTGACGAAACAGATGTACAATGCGAATGTGTGTGCAAGAAGAGGCAGAGGAAGGCCACGTTCCAACTATCTAGATCAAATCGATCGGACGCTCAAGGACTAGTACTTGATACTCGAAGCCGTCGAGCATGTATGAGGAGAATGATGTATGTTAATGAGCCAAAGATGCCTGTGAGCTTGGAGAGACAGCGCTATAATGCTCTCTCTGAGATTAGTAGAGAGTCTCTCATAACGGCGATGGACTCGCCATCTGTCACGTTGGCACCTAATATACCTCTGGCGGAAAGTGGGTGTGTGGGTATTACCTACACACCTCTGCCTACCCCTTCGGGGACCCTTGTGGGAAGGCGTGAGGATATATTACTCTCATAACACAGAGTCTACCTCTACCGCTACCCCGTGTGGGACTCTGCTGATGATTTGTATCGATGTACATATATTCAAACCTCCCAATAGATCTAGCATTTGGATCTCGTAAGATGTGGTCAGGTTCTCAGCAGTGGAACCAACATGACTAAAAATGTCGACAACTATAATATATATCAAGCCGAAATTGGTTGTATGGGCATTACCTATACCACACGCCTACCCCTTCGTGGACCCTCGTGGAAAGGCGTGAGAATATATTAATATATACCATATCCGTCCTACACGTCCAGTTGCTTCTTCTTTGTTAATTCAAAGAGATCATTATTCAAAGAAAGCGCGTCTCAACTGCATTAATAGTATTTCAAGATTGCTCTCATGTACATGCTTATGTTTCGCTTAAAATAGTTAAAAACAAAAGAAAAGCTTGTCTCTGTAAAGTAAGCATCATTTTAAGAACAATACCGCAGTGTTCTGAACGTTGCCTAAATCGTTTGGGAATGCCACAATCGCGTGTCGATGCCCCATTCGCAGTTCCTATGTGGACGGTATTACTCTGTGTTCTACAAATCACAATGTTTGATACGCTTCTGTTTACGTAAAGGAGCATATATTTCCTATATCACCGTGAACAATACACATTATTAACTAAACTCTTTGAAATACTTGACTTAAATTGTTACACTCAATGCGATTATACCAAAAGTGAATACGCCCTTTCTAAAGGACAATGGAGTGGGTAGAGCCGTCTTAACACCATATCTTTGCCAGATATTTAATTAGGGGTCATGACGGAAAAATTTAGTCATGAACCGTGCACCACTTCGACGTTTTATAAGTGCCCATCTAGGCCTATCTATACTAATATTATAAAGAGGAAAGATTTGTTTGTTTGTTTGTTTGTTTGTTTGTAATGAATAGGCTCCGAAACTACTGGACCGATTTCAAAAATTCTTTCACCTTTGGAAAGCTACATTATCCCCGAGTAACATAGGCTATATTAAATTGGACCCGATAGGTGGCGCTGCGATCGAGTTTCAAGAATTTTACCTTTTTACCCGGGCGAAGCTTTCTGTGTGTTTCTGTGTGTCTTAAGCTAGATTCGAGAATGGTTTAGATTTACAATTGGACCCAATAGGTGGCGCTGCGATCGTGTTACGGGCAATTTAACTTTTTCACCCGAGCGAAGCTGGGCGGGACAGCTAGTGTGAAATAAAAATATTTTTATTTTGATTGATTGATTTTGAGTCCGATTCCGTTTCTTAATTAAGCACGATAAAAGATGCGTGTTATAATGTCAACGTTTGAAAGGAAACGACCAACTGTACGGTAGAGGAAAATATCAAGAAGAAACTTGCACACGTTTGAAAGGACGAGCAAAGACGTACAACCGTGATTGAGAAACAGCAATGGACTCGCCATCAGTCACGTTGCCACTTTAATATATCTCCGGAGGATGTGTTAGCCCTTCGGTGACCATTGTGGGGTAAGATATCTTACTAATATTATAAATGTGAAAGTTTGGATGTTTGGATGTTTGCGGTTCTTTGCCAAACGGCTGAACCGATTTGGCAGAAAGTTGAAATGGTGATAGCTTATACCTAGGAATAGGACATAGGCTACTCTTTTTTTTAGTCCTGAAAGATTCAAAGTTCTTATATTATAATGTATGATGCTCTTTCACGGCATAGCGGCTGAACAAGCAGGAAAATTTCCAAAGCTTCTATTTCGAAATCCACGCGGGCGAAGCCGCGGGCATAAGCTAGTATATATATAGCCGAGCCAGGAGCAAAGTCCAGGTCAGCTCCTTACCTCGCGATCCAGCGCCCCTCTAAGCTGAAATCCGTATTCCAGAGGCAATTAGCACCTTGAAGCGCCTAGCTGTAGGCTTTTGACTAACAATGGTTCGGTTAAGTAGTTAAAGTTCCCGGTAAGGGAGACGAAAAGAACCATAAGTTTCAGTATGGAACCAGAATCGAACCACAAGAGCTCACGACATCAGTGTACATTTGTTAGGCCAATGGCCCAGTTACTGCATATCGCAGTTTCATAAGCCATAAATCGACAATACTTCATTGTTCCGTGACTCGTTCGCTAGTTTTTCGTCTTTGACCTATTTGAGCTAGTTAGATGCTATTTCTATTTTAGCCGTGGTGGCCGAGTGGTTCGAGCGACCTTCGACCCAAAGATCGCAAGTTTGGAACCCGACTGCACCAATGAGTTTTTCTGAACTTAAGTACAGTGATTAGTCATACCACGAGCTTAAACGGTGAAGAAAAACATCGAAAGGAAACCTGCATACGTTCAAAAAGAAATTCAAAGGCGTATGTATAGTCGTGCTTGAGTAACGGCGATGCGGCGATAATATTATACAATATTATCGCCTATTATATATTATACAATAATATCCTTGAGAGCCTCTAATCCTGAAGGTTACTCCGTAAATCCGCGCACATACCCGGAACTTTGAAAATTCTTCACAAAGCTCGCGAGCTATAAAAATGGAATAAGTTAAAAGATTTACGCCCAAACATTACCCTCAACGAAATTATGGTACCTACATTTTTGAAACGATTTACGTGTTCAACTAAATGCATTGTACAGTCGCGGTACGAAAAGTTGGGGATACGAAAACTTACGCCATTTAGCAACAATTAAGTCGCAGACGTAATAAGCATCATCATCATCATCATCATCATATCATCACGCCGAGTCCCTAACGGGGTAGGCAGAGAGTATAGAGCGCCAGTTCTGTCTAGACTTACATACCTCTTTCGCTTCGTCCACATTCATCTGTGTCTTTATACATGCTCGTCGGTTTCGAGTACTCTTGACGTTCCCGTCCTTGAGCGTCCGAAGTAAGTATAGCATAGAATATTGCTTTATTGGTAGAACTGTGTACATTTGATACAAGATATTAAATTCAATAAATTTAAGTCTCAACAGTGTTCCCTACGGACGTAGAAAATGATCCCACGTACAACAAAATATATCAGACTAGTCATCATAGGACTAGTCCCTCTGCTGCCAGCACAACAATCCTCCCCATCCCCAAAGAGCTCATTGCTGGAAACCTTATTCACCACGCAGGAACACAACACAATAAATTGTGTTATTTGGCTACGGACTTATAGTCTACGGACTATAAGGTGGAGGTCCTGACCCAGTCGGGCAGCTCTTAATTCGAACGGAAAACTCCGTTATGCCCTACCTCTCTTAAGGCCTTACCACAAGACGTAGGCAGGGTCCCCCAAGGGGGCTGTGTAGGTGCCGAAGGACTAGATAGCTCTTTTCGCCGCAAATACATTTAGGTACCAATGTGACAGATAGGAGCTATACACATACGCCTTTGAATTTCTTCTCAAACGTATGCAGGTTGTCTCTCGATGTTTTCATTCACCGTAACTCTTGCTAAAGACATGTTCTCTGCCTTTACAAGGCGAGAACATATACATGCATACCAAAGTCTCAGTACGGTAAAATGCCTTTCCAACTGGACTTTAAAAGAAAAAAAAATAACCCAAAGTTCATGAAACCTATTAACTTGCCATAACTCCCGGTCAATTATATTTAAACTATTTAAAAAAATTAAAACGATCATATTTCAAGTGTTAATCCTTCGGCGTCTGATTCAAAGAATCCTTTAATACAAGCTCTGCATGAGGTAATTCCTTTACATGAAACATGTTAAAGACATTTTAGACCTTATCTAATAGAGGGTAGAGCTTAATATTAAGATGGTGATATTCCAGGCCATATTTTCGACACAGCGGGATATTTCACCTGAGGTGAGAGTCCTGTGGGGTGCGGTTTCATACAAAATAGTATGCTTATATCGTTCAAGATAGAATTATTGTACTCAAGCCTTGATGTGTATGTAATTAAATGGGTTTAAGTTATGAACATATCACTACTAATAAATAAAATTTAAATGTCTGTCTGTAAAGTCAAAATTACAGTTTTGTAAAAGCTTAAGAAAATATACACAATACTGATAGCAAAGAGACTTTCACGCTTATCTTCACGCCTTCCCACAGGGGTCCCCGAGGGGTAGGCAGAGGTGTGTATGAAGTAGAACCCACACTTTCCGTCAGATGTTTTTATGCGCCAACGTGGCGGATGGCGAATCCATGGCCGGTACTCAAGCACGACTATTATACATAGGCCTTTTTAAATTACTTCGCAAACGTATCCAGGTTTCTTCTCAGCGTTTTCTTTCACTGTGAAGTTCGCGATGTGACTTATCACTGTACTTGAGTTCAGAAAAACTCATTGGTACATTAGGGATACGATCCTAGCAATCATTATTCACCATGGCATTAGCATATACAATTATACTTTGTATGAAATATTATTTCAACCCTTCAGAAAAATTAAAAGACACTTGATTAGCCGATCCAAATTGCTCAGAAACATGCGTGTAATTTGTTTATATCGTTTGTTGATAGTTCTCAGAGAAGCACGGCGGGACGTCTCGCTCAAATGTGGCGCCCACGGACCAGCTTGTCAAAATTTAATATATTTTCTTTCATTGAACGAGAATTATTTTATATCCGGATATCCTCACGCCTTCCTGGTCCCCAAAGTGGTAGGCAGAGGTGTATAGGTAGTACCCTCACACCCACTTTCCGCCAGAGATATATTTTAGGTATCAACGTGACAGATGGCGAGTCCATCGCCGTTACTCAAGCACGACTATAAATACGCCTTTTGAATTGTATACAGGTAGAAATTTATGCAGGTTTCCTCTCGATCTTTTGCTTCACCGTGAAGCTCGTGGTGGACTAATCACTATACTTAATTTCAGAAAAACTCATTGGTACAGTCGGGATTTGAACTTGCGATCAGACAACTACTCGAACCACTTGGCCACCAGGGCTCATATCCAGATATCCAGACGGAAGGCTGTATTCCTTTAGAAGAACCCGATAACAGACTTTTACTCATCATTATCATGACATCATCTGTCACAATGGCACCTAAATATGTGAACGGTATAATGTTGGTATTGAGGTTGGCAATGTTGAGATACTTGACAATATTTTTGAGGGGTTTGTCGCTCGAACCGGCGCCTACGAGGGTCTTGAGAGAAATTTTAACACCTGTCTATCCCATACCAAAAAATGACATTATGGTGATTGAAACGTGATGATACGTTAATGATGGCTAATTAGGTCCCAGTGTTATCATAGATGGCAATAGTCCGGTGACAATTGAAACGTAATGAATATTGAAACGATTGGTATGATCCAATTGTGTCACGTTCGATCGTTCTAACAGCATGCGGTGCTCAAACTTTTTGCATTAATGTTTTATTATTTAACAAGCATTTCTAAGCCTTTTATTATTTAACAAGCATTTCTAAGCCTTTCATTATTTAACAAGCATTTCTAAGCCTTTCATTATTTAACAAGCATTTCTAAGCCTTTTATTATTTAACAAGCATTTCTAAACCTTTTATTATTTAACAAGTATTTCTAAGCGTTCCGAATTTCATTACAGGGCATGCATGTTAGTACTTTCTTATTATAGTCCCTCACGTAGTAGTCAGAGAGAGTAGAGTGTCTGTTATCTGTATACTGTAGGTATCATCATCTTTAATATCATTGTATCGCACACTCAAAGACTGGAACCTCAAGAGTACTCGAAACCGACGAGCATGTGTCAAGAGAGTGTGGACGAAGCGAAAGAGGTATGTAAGTCTAGAGAGAACTGGCGCTCTATACTCTCTGCCTACCCCGCTAGGGACTCGGCGTGATGATATGATGATGAATATCATTGTATACAATCGGATAAACTGCCTACCCCTGCTGAGATCTTTGTGGGAAGGTGTCGGGATATAAATTATTTAATTTAACAAATATAAAGACGTATTTCTGTAACCTATGCGACAGGCTGGGTAACTGCAAGGTCATATATCTCCAGTATAAAGGCGATGTTATCACAATTCCTCCTTTTGATATATTGCTAATTACTAACGGTGCCCCGCAGATTTACCCGCGTAAATTGTTTGTTATATATATATATATATATATATATATATATCCTCACACCTTCCCACAAGGGTCCCCGAAGGGGTAGGCAGAGGTGTAAATGGCTAATACCCACACACCCACTTTCCGCCGAGGTATATTAGGTGCCAACGTGACAGATGGCGAGTCCATCACCGTTACTCAAGCACGACTATTACATACGCCTTTTGAATTTCTTCTCAGACGTATGCAGGTTTCCTCTCGATGTTTTCCTTCACCGTAAAGCTCGTGGTGTGACTAATCACTGTACTTAAGTTCAGAAAAACTCATTGGTACAGTCGGGATTCGAACTTGCGACCTTTGCGTCGCAGGCAAATGCTCGAACCACTCGGCCACCACGGCTTTTTTTTTAAATTAAATATTATTATATATATGCTAATAATTTATGTGAAATAATGTGTAAGGAATAACCTTACGAACCTTCACATTTATAATATTAGTAGTGGTCCCACACAGCTTCACTTGGCTTAAAAAAAATCCTGAAACACGATTGCAGCGCCACCTATCGGTCGAATTGTGAATCTAAACCATTCTCGAATCCACTTGAAGACAGAAAATTTCATTAAAATCGGTCCAGCCGTATAGGAGAAGTTCAGTGACATACACGCACAGAAGAAACATATATATATATATCTAAAGATAAGGATCCAAGGTAACAGACACGTGTGTTGTTCCAAGAACGACATCATCATGCAAATTCAAACCTAAAAGTTACGCGTGTATTGTTTAAAATCGAAAAATCATCGCATCGAACCTGATCAAGCTTACATAGCTTCACAATAAAATCACACCTACGCAGAAATCTCTTAAAATAGCCGACCGAGAGATCTATATCTCGATTGAACACTACCCACAGGCCAATTAATTTAAGTACCCAACTAGTTACTTAGCGTCGGTTACTTCCCGCTATAATATGCATTAAGAAAGGGCACGGTAGTTATTTATAAATGGTCAAGGATTTTCACAACAAATTTTATATTTAAGGGTCGTAGTGGTTGATATTTAAGCAAGGCTGCCGTACTTAAGCTAGAAAAGGGTTAACCCTCATATGGTCGTTTTTTAGGTAATGATGCAAATTTTACCACCGCAAAATTCTCTACATTTTGATCTAGGAACCAAAGCTCTATCATTATCCATAAAAGAGATACAGATACTCAGTAAACAGTTAAGTGACACATTTTTTATAATTTTCTTAACTAAAAACCAGCTAACCCACGAAACTAGTCTAAAAGAGGGCAAAAGTATCCTAACCCTAGGAAGACCCAATATGTTTTGATATAATTTGATTAGTAAAAATAAAGTTATCTATTTATGCTTAACTTAATTAAAGTTAAGGTTTATTAACTCTACTAAAAGTAAGTAAAGTGTGAGCAAATTGGCGTACAAAACTAAACTATAAATAAGTTAACATAAAAAACGTAACTATAAATAGGTTAAGATCGCTTAACCCTTTTTAAATCAAGTAATACCAATTAATATTTCGGAAGAATCCTTGGTAAAAGAAGGGTTAAGCCTCATTCCTAAGCTAGAACAAAGTAAACTGCAGTAAAATGCAACGCACGAGTTATGTATGTCAGATCTATACGGCTTTTAATTCTCATCTTCCTCATTATTTAAATAAATACCGGGGCTAGTGGAACCTCTCTTTAAAATTCATGTACTTATATTTTCAAAAGGAGTGTATGCCATTTCTCCACTAAACCGGTTTTTTTTTTTAAATAATGAGTAGTGAATTATACCCATCAAAGTCATGAAAAGAGATTAGGTGAGATGGTGAGAGAGATAATTTGAAGAAATATTAAAATAAATTAATTGGCCTATAATGCACTTGGGGCCTTGGGGTCCTGAGGCTCACCATCTTTTCAAAGAGGTCTCACGCCGTCTAGTCGGGACCTCTTGTGAAGTCTCGTGACAGGCGGGCTGGAACATATCTCGCTCAGAGAATCAGCATTGCTATCCAGCGTGGCAATGCTGCTAGTCTTCTTGGCACGTTGCCTCGGGATACCGATTTGGGACAAATATTTTATCTGTAAGTAGTTAGTAAACTGTTCTGTTCTGTAATGTTCTTTGTAAATATTGTTAATTTTAATTTAACTTCTGTTATAATATTTTGTTACTTTAATTAAAAAAGTTATTTCCCGGAGTAATTTCGGGATTTTACATGCTAATCGTATACTTTTAGAATGAGCATGACCTACTGAAGTTTTGAGACAACTGGCAGGTCATTTTTTTTTTATCAACAAAGTTGAAGTGGAAGTTGTTACGCCAAATCCATAATGCAAATGGGTAGCCAACCTTTTGTCCAGTTGATGCATAAGAGCCGTCGTTGACGATCTCTGCTTCGATAGCATGGACATTAATGCCGGCGTCCCGCAAGGCTTTATGCTGTCCCTGAACTATGTTTCTTCTGCATATCAAAGACATGCTTTCTATTGAAGGAATGCACTGATATGCAGACGAAAGTACTGGTGACACTTACTACACAGGCTATGCTAATCTCCCTCGATCCACTATGGAGGAAATTCGCGAACAATTTGTCTCTGAAATCTAGAGTACACTTTGTAGTGTCTTCGATTGGGGTCTGTGTCTGTCATGTCTCCGATTAAACCTAGTCCACTTCAACCTCACTAAGAAACAAGTTTGCGGGGTGACCCCCAAAAACACTTCCATTTGCTATGGTATTACAATTCCAGTACACTCCCCTTAACATCTAGGAGAGCATTGGGATCCTTTTTGACATTTCTAGTGATGTTCAGTTCCGTGGTCATTTAGAGGACAAGGCTAAGTAGCCGTCCAGGAAGCTCGGTGTGCTCAACAGAGCTAAGCAGAACTTTACACCGCAGCAAAGGCTACAACTTTATAAGTCGCAAGTTCAGCCACATATGGAGTACTGCTGCCACATGTGGGCTAGAGCCTCAGGATACTAGCTAGTGCCTTTTGACGCGGTACAGAATCGCGCGGCTAGGATTGTCGATGATCCCATGCTGACAAGCGGCTTGGAACCACTAAATCTGAGGAGAGACTTTCCCTCCCTGTTTGTTTTCTACCACTTGTATAACGGAGTGTTCTGAAGAATTGTTCGACATGATATGATGCCCACTTCTACCTTCTACCCCCATACCTCTCGCCATCGACGGATAATTCATTCCCATACATTGGAACCGTAAAGGTCTCTTACTGCGCGGTGCCAAATGAGTTTCCTTCCGCGAATGCTCAGGCAGAATGAGCTTCCGTTGAGGTTTTCCCTATAGATTACAGTATGGAGTTATTCATGAAAGGTGTGAAAAGATTCCTGCAGGGTCGGCAGCGCGTGGGCGATACCCCTGGTGTTGCAAGCTTCCATAGGTGGCCGCTAACCATCAGGCGGACCGCATGTTTGTTTGACACCCATGTGGTATAAAAAAATATTATGAAACATTGCCTCGACCAGATAACTATATAAGAGTAAAAACCTTTAAACCAGAGAGATTGCTAACTGCATGCCAATATGGCACATATTCTATTGTCAATAAGATTGTGATTTATTGTTGATATTTTATAATGTCCATGCATTATTTTTACTTATATGTGTCGACAGTGTATCACAAAGTATTTTTAGCGCTGTTGTGAGATTATATTGATCTCATTTTAATTTCATTGCATTTAAATAGTTAAATAGTTAGCCTAACGAGGGAATTTTAATTTCATTTTAAAAGTACTTATTTTATTTCCAATTTTTCAGGTATAGAATTTTATTTTAATTACCTACCTACTTACATGTTACTTTAACAGACTTACTTTTAAAGAAACGAAGTTAGCTATTGATCTGTGCATATGGTTAAGTAAATTTTGTTCTTTAGTTTAATTTAGATGGCAAAATATTACTATTTTATGGCAAAAAATTTTTTTTCCTCGACTAATCATTCCACTTAGCTTAGCTGTAAAAGGGTTAACCACGAGTGATACTTACATAACCTTTTTTTAGTTAAGTAATATTGCATAAATACAAGTCATTAAAAAAAAAGTATTGCCTTTACTTACCTAAATAAAGGTTAAAATACTTTTGTCGTTATCCTATTCTGTATTATGATGTAATATCCTTAATTGTAAATGAGTTATCGGTGCATAACTTATTTATAAGTAAGCATTGTTGAATAACTTTGCAGTAAATTATTGATAGTGACATTTCCATCAAAATACTACGCTAAAAGTGGGTTAGGGTATGGTTAACCCTGTTTTAGAGTCATAATAAGTTTAACATTACGAGTGAAATGCTTAGTTAAATAAGAAAAAATAGGTTTTAGGTATTATAAAGACAATAATTTAGGATGGAAATTATTCTATAAGGTAGAGTTAAATATTAGCTAACTTTGTCTCTAAGAATGTTTACTCCATATTGAATAGATTTTTAAAGACATCAATTCCCACGTTTTTTGACGATATCTCAAAATTGACTAGTCGGGCTTAACCCTTTTCTAGCTAAAGTACGGCAGAAGGAGAGCGATCGCAAAAAAATCTATACTAATATTATAAAGCTGAAGAGTTTGTTTGTTTGTTTGAACGCGCTAATCTCAGGAACTACTGGTTGGAATTGAAAAATTATTTTTGTGTTGGATAGTCCATTTCTCTAGGAAGGCTTTAGGCTATATAACATCACGCTACGACCAATAGGAGCGAAGCATAAATGAATAATGTTGCCAGAACGGGAAAAAATATTCCTTTTTGAAAGCTTCCGTTGCGTGCGCTGCGTAAACGGTTTAATTTACACAAATATCATGTATCAGAGAATTGTTCCTCTTTAAAAGTTCTAAATAAAAGTCCGCGACAGCATATGTCTATCTTTTAAGATTGACTCACTATAACCTTTTTTATGGCAATTTTTATCGCAAGTCCGCGATGGACTCCTAAACAACTTACCCGATTTCAATCAAATTTGCACACTGTGTGCATTTTGATCAAACTTGAAAGGTAGGATAGCTTACATCACAATTGGACCCGATAGGTGGCGCTGCGATCGTGTTTCAGGAAATTTTACTTTTTCACCCGGGCGAAGCTGGGCGGGACAGCTAGTTATAAATAAGTCTTTTTATCGCTTGGCAAATAAAGATCACGGATTCGAAGCGAGTAAAATTTTTTTTTCTGAGTTTAATTGTTAAATCACACAACAATATAAATTTATCTCTAGCTAATGATAGCATCATTGATTAAAATGCCACACACAACTACACACGCACAAACACACACACACACTCTCTCACACATATATAAATAACGGTGCAACTGACTCGTAGTTATAGAAGAGCGGTGTTCTCCTAACAAAGGCATCCTTTGCTTAATCGGAGACTCTGGTCACCAAATTAAGTATAAGAAATCCTATGTGACAAAATAAACTTTTATTATTATTATTAATACTAACTCAAGCTCGACTGTTCCTACAGTTGAGCTTAAAAGTGTAAACCAAAATCGGCGACAGATCAAAAATACCGAGTCATCCATTCTCACAACGCAATACAATCGTGGTAGATTGCAGACAAATTTAGTCCTTAAATGCACCATGCACACAGATAACAAGGCTGATTATGGCACAAACGGGAGATGGGCTTTCCAAATGTTCTAGTGCTAAGCCAAATTGTTATCGGCGTGTCTCTAGTTTCACCGAATTCCGCACCGCACAGTTTACGTTAACCTACAATTTGTGGGACGTTGAATAGTGTCAGGCTCAAGACAGCTCTGTACAAAGTTCTGTTCATTTATGTAGTACAGAATACGATGCCTTTGTTATTTAATTAAAGTAATTAATTGCAAACGTCACTAAGCTTGCCACCTCACTGGTATAAAAAAATATCGAAAAAAATTGGTCCTTCGAGCCGGTTATGAAGTACACATTTTAGTCTCTACAAAAGCGGTTACCACCGCCAAAAGCGTCCACTTTTAATAGCCTCTTTGTAATAGGTATAGTCCACACTCAAATCAACTCCCGATTAAGGGTGGTTTGTAGATGGAGGATTAAGACATACATACATACATTAGACATTTTTATACCAAGAAAGCTTAATATCGTAGAAATTCAACCGATTTAAAAATAAAATTCGAGAAAAAATACAGATAACGAAAGGCGAAATCCTTCCATCCAATTAGAGACAGCATTTAAACGAATTTAACCCAAACCTTTTTTCATTAATCCACTCGGCAAAGCTTATCTCTCGTTCTCGTAAAAATCCTGTTAAAATTAAAATCCTTAGAGTGGCTCGGCACTAACAACTCTTTTATCGTCCCCACCTCTTTCGTGAGACACAAAAAGCTAGCTTCGAGGTAAGGATGTGTTTTTTTTTTTATGAATAAATCACAAACAGAAAAGTCAAGATAACAAATCCTAAATAAATAAAATAGCAAAAAAATACCTTGGGACAATTCCACACAAATTTACGTGGTACCAAATTAAGCAAAGCTTGTGTTATGGTAACTTGACAACGAAAATATTCGTGATAGGCTGGAACATGTCTCGCTCAGAGAATCAGCATTGCTATCCAGCGTGGCAATGCTGCTAGTTTTCTTGGCACGTTGCCTCGGGATGCCGATTTGGGACAAATATTTTATCTGTAAGTAATAAGTTTCAACTATTTTTTGTAAATATTGTTAATTGATGATATAGATACATACATAAATAGGTCATTCAACACTGAATACGTGTTCATCACACAAATATCTGTCCTCTGCGAGAATCAAACCCGCAACCTCAAACTTCACATTCAGGAGTTTTGACCGCTAGACCAGACGTCTGGCGGTCATATGTATATATGAACATATGACGTGGTAAGGCCAATAGGAAAGTATGGTTGCGATTAAAGGCTGAAGTAACTGCCCCAGTCAGGTATCCAATTGAATGGGAAATGAAGTTATGCCCCTGAACTTCCAAACTGAAAGCTATGCTTAGTCAAAGTAAATATTGATGGTCATATCCAAGCATCGATATTCATCCCGAGTGGTTGAAAGCACTAACTTGTACGTAGGAGACCGTTCGCCTTTGTCCTGCTGAGCATTAGAGCAAGTTTGTTGGCTGGAACTTCGCTAGCCCACCTAGTGAATAGGCGTTCTATTAATTGTTATTAATGTGTGTTCTGAACGAACTATGTATAAGCATTGATTTTGTTCCCATGATATTACAATATGAGAAATTAGCAATTAGCATTGCTATCCAGTCAAAATCAAAATCAAAATATTTTATTCAACGTAAGGGACACAGGGAACACTTATTGAACGTCACATATTTAATATAAACTAATGCAGTGTGGCAATGCTAGTCTTCTTGGCACTTTGCGGCGGGGTTTTGGTCAAATATTTTATCTGTAATATACCGCTGTCTTTGATGTATTATTAGAGAAAACCCATACAAATCGTCACGTCGAATTCCTCAAGGGCTAGGATATGAGAGTGGATTACCAACTCTCAAGCCTTAAATCTCTTTCCCTTTACGTCCGTCTTAAACGTCCTGGTTGCATAGCTTGAGATCGCGGGTGCGATTCCCGCTGAGGGCGGATATTTGTACCTTAGTTTTGGTTGTTCTATGGATTTGTATATGTCTATCTATAATCATAGATATAGTGCCCATAGTACACAACACACAAGTTTTGCTTAGTTCGGAACAGTGTTAATTGCGTGGAATTGTCACAAGGTATTTATTTGTTCACCAAATTTTTTTTTTCAATCAATCAATTAATTTATTTGTAAGCAAAAATACAATGGTTTGCCATGAAAGCCGTACAAATATATTTAAATTTAGATTAAACTACAGATAGCGTTCATCTATATCGTTGTCTAGTTACCATAACACAAGCTTTGCTTAATTTGGGACTAGGTCAATATGTGTGGAATTGTCCCAGGTATTTATTTATAATATTATTATCTGTATCTTTAATAAATTACGTATAAATTTGTTAGGACGCTTCAACCACTAGGCTACGACGGTTTGATTTTTTTTTCCTCTTTATTTAAGGAGTTTTGTCGCACAGCGACTATGCCATATGTCAGGTTACCTTAATAAATAAGTAGATTAAAATACCTATATCCACGCGTGACGTAAGCAATTTGTCATATTGAATACAACTTTGCCGTCACCTTTTTTTATCAACGTTTGAGCATCAGCGGTAAATATCGCACATGCAAATCATAACAACAAATCATAACCTAATATTGTGGAAACGTCGTCAGTATTCGTCTGTCTGTGCGCATCATGGGTCGTCTTGTCTGGCTCGTTACGTTAGCTTACTTCTATGTGGTGAGGAGTGGCCCGATCACAGGAAAAGGTAGGAAAAGCATAAATCTTCTCTATCGTATATATATATCAGCGCCAACTCTCTCTAGGCGTCTTACAGACGTCTTTCATTTCATCAACATTCATGAGTCTCTTCATTCATAATTACCGGTTTCGTATACTCTTCAATTAAGAAAGGTAGGGCCGAGTTTCCCATTCGAATTCGGAGCTGCCCGACTGGGGATGGACTTCCACCTTATAGAAGTCCGTAGTCCTGCGTAGTTCCTGCGCGATGAAAGGTTTCCAATAATGAGCTCTTTGGGGAGGGGGGGAGGATCGTTATACACACTGCGCGGTTCCAGACCAAGCTTTCGTTCGATGAATGCGGATGAGGCGAAAGAGTGAGTCTTGAGAACACTAGCGCTTTACTTTTCCTGCCTACCCTGTGGCATTTACACGACGTGCTAATTGCCATCATTGTTAAAAAATGCTGAAGAGACAGATTTATACACGTCATATACATGTGTCTCTTTCGCTACGCTAGTATTGTTTGCAATAAAACACGTAATGTCTAAGACGTTTAATTATTTTATACTTAATTATAATCTTTGTATTTGTATAAAGAACCGTGGTAGCCGAGTGGTTAGAGTTGTTGCCTGCAACACAAAGATTGCAAGTTAGAATCCCCACTGTACTAATGAGTTTTTTTTAACTTAAGTGCAGTCTCATCACGAGGAAACCTGCATACGTTTGAGAAGACATTCAAAGCCGTATGTATATTCGTGCTTGAGTAACAGCTTATAGAAGTCCGTAGCCAAATAACACAATTTTTTGTGTTGTGTTCCTACGCGGTGAATAAGGTTTCCAGTAATGAGCTCCTTGGGGAGGGGGGAGGATTGTTACATTGTGTTGGAAGCAGAGGGATTAAACCAATTATGCTGCCAACACACTATAACTCTCCGAACACAGAGTGGCAACACGCAAGTCATACTTCGGTATCGTGAGCGTAAATAGGCTGCGGTAACCGTTTCCCATCAGATGGGCCATATGCTTGTTTGCCACTCCTGTTGTATAAAAAAAAAAACTGCGATGAATTCGCTAATTGTCAGGTTTTTACCTTGAAAAAAATATGAACGAAAAGTGAATGTTTGGGTTGTACAAACCTCTGCTTACCCCTGCGGGGACTCTTGGCAAGGCGTGAAGATAAAATTTGTTTACATGTTAGTTTTTTTTTATATTCACTCGATTTTGGTTGCATCAATTCGTTGATATTATAGCGGATTGATCAAGACCTGATGATGTGGCCAGTATAAAGAATTGAAAGTTCTCGACTTCAGTTTCCGGAAGAAATATTTTGCCAACTTTTGTAGGCATAATCCTCACGTTTAATCAAACAATTTGTTTACGTAAAACTCATTCATCGTGACAAAAAATCACATCACACAATCCAATCATAATAAGATAATGCTCGAAAATATTTATTGTTTCTTAAGGAAAACAATGTATTATAATTAAATAATTATTTATTTCTATTTACCTTGTATGTAATACATAATATCAAGGTGTACGGTGGACCCTGTGGGACACAGCAACTTAAGAGGGACAGGAATTGTACAGAGAGGAACAACTTAGTTACTTGCTAACTTATTCTTACCTTAATTAAATTAATACCTACATATATATATATATAATATATATATTTAAATATATATATAAATCACGCCTCTTTCCCGTAGGGGTAGGCAGAGACCACTTCTTTCCACTTTCTACGATCCTTAGATACTTCTTTCGCTTCGTCCACTTTCATTATTCTCTTCATACATGCTCTTCGGTTTAGGGTACTCTTGACCTGACCTTTTTCAAGACGTCCCTAATTTGGTCTAGAAACGTCCGTCTAGGTCTACCCCTTCCAACACTTTCATTCACACTCGCCTTATACACTTTTTTCGTCATTCGTTCTTCATTCATTCTCTCGACATGGCCAAACCATCTCAGCATACCTTTTTAATATCTATACATAACTTAAATTACATAGTTTCATAATTCGATATCGATAAAGATCAATATAATAATATGTAATATATTCTCACGCCTACACACCTTTGCCTACCCAGGCAGGCAGAGGAGTATAGGTAGTACTCACACACCCACTTTCCGTCAGAGATATATTTTAGGTGCAAACGTGACGGATATATACATACATACATACATACATATCATCACGCCGAGTCCCTAATGAAGGCAGAAAGAATAGGGCACCAGACATTTTCCATGAACAATATGTCACGTATAGCGAATAAAATTGCTTTGAAATATAAGACGCCTAAATATGATATGTTATGATTGGTAAGCGGAATGCTATTGCTCGCGGTAAAATTGCAATAATGTACCGCTTAATTGAATCAAATCGACGGCTTGCACAAACACTCAATGCCGTGATAGAGTACTGGAAACAGTGATACATGCTCAAAGAAGAGACTGATGAATGTGTATGAAGTGAAAGAGGCATGTGAGTCTAGAATCTACGTCTAGATCTAATATATCCTCACGCCTTTCCATAAGGGTCCCCAAAATGGTAGGCAGAGGTATATAGGTAGTACCTTCATACCCACACTATCCGCCAGAGATATATTTTAGGTTGCAACGTGACAGATGGCGAGTCCATCGCCGTTACACAAACACGACTATACGCCTTTAAATTGCTTGTCAGACATATGCAGGTTTCCTATTGATCTTTTCCTTCACCGTAAAGCTCGTGGTGTGACTAATCACTGTCCTTAAGTTCAGAAAAACTCATTGCTACAGTCGGGATTTGAACTTGCGATTTTCGGGACATTTGGAACAGTGGGACCAATAGGCCTTCATCCAGGCACTTGTTAGGTGCTAAGCAAACACAGCTAAGGGCACCCTCTGTGAGGTATTAAAAAAAACGCCGTGGAGCTGGGGCGCGGTGGCCGAGTGGTTAGAGTAGTTGCCTGCAACACACAGAGCGCAAGTTCGAATCCCGCATGTACATTGGGTTGTACATGTACATGAGTTTTTGTTCAAATATTAACTTGCCACCTAATCATTCAAACCAATTAACGCCTTTTACATCTTTACAATCACATTCTGATGCTTTGCGATTCTTTTAATTTTAGATAATATTTACAAAACCATTACGTAATCCGCCTAGATCACCTAACATCCTCTGTTTACAAACATCCTTGTTAACAATCCCAACGTCATTCTATACAAATCGTTACGCTACTGTTGACAAGCAATTTGTTTGCATCATGCAGTCAATAATTGTCAAACACTAACTGAATTGGTATTTTAATGCAGCGCAGTAGCTGTAAATATATAGTACCATTCACGAAGACGCGCCCCACTATTCTTCCCTATATTTTATAGTGGAAGTTTGCAACCTATATATGGAGTATAATAATAATAATTAATACCTACCTGGGATAATTCCAAACAAATTGACCTAGTCCCAAATTAAGCAAAGCTTGTGTTATGGTAACTTGACAACGATATATTTACTTATATAGATAGATATATATATATAAATACATAGGACATCCAAGACTAAGGTATAAATAATCGTGTTCATCACACAAATATCTGCCCTCAGCGGGATTCGAACCCGCGACCTCAAGTTTCGCAGTCAGGAGCTCTAACCACTAGGCCCGATGGTCGTCACAAAGATTACCTATGAGTGCATACGTACACTACAATTAATAGACTCGGGTTATACTCCCAGCATCCTGCGTTTATCTCGACTAGAAATAAAATAAATATATGTATATATAAGCCTCAAATTACTAACTTGAGTCATATTTGTTTCAGCATTCTTCTGCAGAGATCCAGACACGGGGAAACTACACTCCATCAATTCCACATGGCAGTCAAGCACCTTTTGTGGAAATTACACATGCAAACTTAGAGAGAGGAATTTGACAGACAACTTTAAGCCTTATAGACAAATTAATATAACAAACGTTGATATATTTAATAATACTAAGAATATTTCTAAAGTTAAAGTCAATATTACTACAGTTACAGCCTTAACCAATAAAGATCATAAAAAAACAAATGACACAAAAGACAGTGACAGACTTGCGACAGTGTTACACATGCAAAAAGCGAAGTCGAGTGAAGTCTCCGAGCGAAATCTACCAATCATGGTCAAATCTGGTGATAGTGGAGATAGATACCTGACTGAATCAGAAATAAAAACAATATCTAAAATATTACACACTGTCAAAAAAAGTGACCTAGATGCAATTGTTGAAATTTACAATTTAGCCCAAGATATTTATAAAGAGATGGACACAGCGAGCGGCACTAATCTGGAACAAGTGATACTCGAAACGAAAAGTGAAGAAAAGCCGAAATTTAAACACGACAATTACCAACTGGATAAAAATAGGCACATTTCATATTGGTACGAGCCGTTGAATAATGTAAAGGGTAAGGCGATTGACATGACTCAAGCTGGATCGAATGTTGTTAATACTTTAACGAAGACAACTACAGAACCTACAACGTATTTCAAGGGTGCTTTGTCCCACTCAGACTTCAGGAAATTACCCTACTATTACCCCATATCTAGTTTTCAGAGGATGTCATCATACGTCCATGGAGTACCAAATTACAATCCAGAGGTGAAAAAAGCTCCATGCAAGACCAAAATGAATGCTAAAGGACCAGCTCACAACGGAATTATCAAAAGACCGTTCGCAGTCGAAACCCAAAAGATGATCCAACCATCTGTATTATTACCTTATCCATTTTCCTACATACACCATTATAATATAACGAACAGTCCCTATTCCCAAAACCTTTGGGGCCAGTATATCATTCCGAAAAATAATAGGAATCCAGGATTAAAAACTAATTATTTTCAAGTATCAAACAATGCGGTTCTGATCAACCCTTATCATAGTGATGATACACTAGGTATGGAGCAAAAGCCGCTACTGAAAGAAGATAAAAAGCGCAATTTGGAAATGCCCCAGTGGCAGACAAAACAACTGGATAATAGCGTCATAGAAGAAGTTAAAGCTAATATAGATGACAAACTTATCAAAGCATTCCCTTTTAGAAAGAAAGTAAGTTTAGAAAAAGTTGGCAAAGTCATAAAGTTAGACGAGCTTGAGAGAGTGAGAAGAGATATAAAAGGAGACGGTTTGGAGAAACAGAAAGTTGAGAAGGTTCAGAAAGAGGAGAATTCCGACGAATCGGTTGCAGATGAACGATTTGAAGTATATCTTGAAAAAACTACGTAAGTATTTACTTTGATCACTTAGTAACTAAACTGACTTTATACGTAATTGGTCATGAAATCCGCAATCATAAACGTTAGTGGCTCATGTAGGCATCTGCAAAGTCCAGACCGCAAGTTCAAGCCCCGGTGGTTTGCAATGCTCTGCTTAGCCGTATAGAGAGATACCTAGAGAGGTAACGTTTGAGAAGAAATTGAAAAAGACTTAAATATATAGTTTGCTAGCAGATACGATGATGAACTTGCCATATGTTACGTTGGCACCAAATTTTATCTACAGCTTAAAAAGGGGGTAAATACTCCTCCGCCTACCCCTTCGGGCCCTTGGGGAGGGTATGAAGATAAGAAAAGACAACTGTATGTATCATCTCAGCTGTAATTACTCCGAAGGTAGGGTAGTATAAAAAAACCTAACAGGAAACTCACCAAAAATGTCCACATTGACAAATATCTGGAACGTAAAAAGCAAGATAAAATATACCACCGTGAAATAAACCCTTTGGGGGTCGAATTCCTTTTACTTTTTGTCGCCACGAACTAATTTGTCAACTTTTTTGTCACAAGGTGTTTTTGGGATGTTTGTCATGAGAAGTTTGTTTAAGGAACACGTCTGTTGCTTTTTGAGCATGTGGGATATTTTTGGTTGTTATTTAAATAAGTGATCTAAGTAGACATATCGTAGTTCTGGGTCGCAGTGTATTGGAGAAAGAAACAATTTAAATAACGTTATCCTCACGCCTTCCCACAAGGGTCCCCGAAGGGGTAGGCAGAGGTGTATAGGTAATACCCACACACCCACTTTCTGCCAGAGGTATATTAGGTGGCACCTACGTGACAGATGGCGAGTCCATCACCGTTACTCAAGCACGACTATACATACGCCTTTGAATTTCTTCTCAGACGTCTGCAGGTTACAACTATACTATGATATTCTCTCATTCCATAACTGTTGTTGTTAATAATAGTTTTTATTATACGATATACTGAATGGACGAATCGACTGCCCTGAGATGGTGGCGGGCTTGACATTCTGCACACCTAGGCGACGCACACGCCACTCGCCTCTGCTGCATGTCGCTAGGAATTCCACTAATTACGCCAGCAACCGGGTTCTCTCTCGAATTGCTCACTCATACAACACATATATCAGTTCCGTAGATCTGTTTAGATATTTAAAAAAATATTTACTTGAATTTCAGATGCCATTCAGACACACAGCCCGGCTACTTCAGAGTCGGGAACATGACCCAACCCTATCCGAAGTGCTGTCCGCAACGGATCAAATGAATACATCTTAGGTAGTTAAAACTGTGTACAGTTAGAAAAAGTTATAAGTTAGCAAAGTATGATTCTCTTTTGGTTGAAAAACTGCTGTAACGGTCAAGTTTACTTGTAGAACTGGCCTTATTTTATTTCTTTTTTAATATGTATAGTTTCTGATAAAAGCCACGGTACTATGTTTCTATCATATCATATCATCACGCCGAGTCCATAACGGGGTAGGCAGAGATTATAGAGCGCCAGTTCTCTAATATGTCTAATCTCTGTTTCTAAGTATGTTTTATTTTCTTAAATGAGGTCAATATGTCTTTGGAGCTATTTGTTATATTTCATCTTCATAAGGATATATTCGCAATACGCCATTTAGTTTAGTTGTTGGTTTAGTTGATTAGTTGTTGGGTTTAGTTCATCAACTATTCGGTTTCGGTGGCATCCTGTGTACTATAAGTAGCGATATGTCGAAGAAATATTAATAATAATAATAATAATATATCCTTTATTGTATAAACACACACATTTACAAAAACAAACAGAAAGACAAAGAAAAACATATAGTAGGCACAATAGGCGGCCTTATCGCAAAAGCTATTTCTACCAGGCAACCCAAGTGTAGAGAGAGATAAGAAACAGAGAAAGAAAAGGTAGGTGTGACAGTTGAGAGGATGAAATAGAAACAATTATTATGATATATAAATAATAGGCATTCTACATAAATAAATACGAAACATATACTTATATAACATACATACAATAAAATATACATGTATACATATATATAAACAAGTTAAAAAGAGAAATAGTGTTTAAATAAAAGCTTTTTGAAGGAGATTAATGTCTGTGCAAGCCTTAAATATTTAAGAAATAATTAATAAATTAATCCTAGAAATATTGTTTCTATTATACTTCCCGATCAGCAGTTTTTGTGTTTAATAAGACAGACAGACATCCACAATGTTTTATCATAGTGATATATCCACAGCAATTAATTTAATATGCCTCCCGTGACAAGAGGGCTGGCGAATATTTCGCTCAGCGACCTAGCATTGCCATACAACGTGGCTATGCTGCTAATCTTATATGATATGCTATGATGCATTCCTGCACTCAAGAATGCTAGCCGGACAAAAATCTAGCTAATAGTGGCATTTCCTATCATTGGGAAGTGTTATTTAATTAAATTTTATTTTATTACGTTAATTTTGTGTCATGTCAAAATTTTTGGAGTTTACTCCTTAAGAATCGATTTTCATATATAAGGCGCCCGGTATGAGAAAAATATGAGAGGCAAAATCTACTCATGAATGACAGCGTTACGTTTTTGGTGCGTACTCGTACTCGTACTGTCCATGGCAACGAGAATAACAGAATGGCGATGTAATTAATGTTAATATTTACTTTCAATTGCATATTGTATTAACCTGATATTAACCTACAACAACTGTCAACTTGCGGAGGTTTTATCGTACATTTTATATATCCTCTCGCCTTCCCACAAGGGTCCCCGAAGGGGTAGGCAGAGGTGGATAGGTAATACCCATTTCCGCCGGAGGTATATTAGGTGCCAACGTGACAGATGGCGAGTCCATCGCCGTTATTCAAGCACGTAATTTTATATTTTATTTATAATTGATATAAATATAAATTTATATCAATTGATATTTATTTCAAAATTGAGAAAATTACTCAATGAATAAAAATCAATCTATAGTTGTGTCATGCATACTTTAAGTAATATAAGAAATACATTCATTTACCCTTATTAACTAATCAATTTATTTTATAATCGTTCGTAAGGAATAAGCTCCAGTCGTACGTCGGAGCTGACACACACTTTTTTTTTATATTATTCTAGTGTTTCAATAGAATTGGTTAAAAAGTAATGACATATCCTCACGCCTCACAAAAGTCCCCTAAGTTGTAGGCAGAGGTGTGTAGGTAGTACCTACGCCCACTTTTCGCCGGATCTGTATTTTAGGTGCCAGCGTGATAGACGGCGAGTCCATCGCCGTTACTCAAGCACGACTGTATACGCCTTTGAATTTCTTCTCAGACGTATGCAGGTTTCCTCTCGATGTTTTTCTTCACCGTAAAGCTCGTGGTGTGACTAATCACTGTACTTAAGTTGTTTTATATACCCCAAGAGTGGTAAACTAGTATATGGCTCATCTGATGGCAAGCAATTACCGCAGCCTATTTACGCTCACGATACTGAAGTATCACTTGCGTGTTGCCACTCTGTGTTTGGAGAGTTATACTGTGTTGACAGCATAATAGGACTAATCTCTCTGCTGCGAACACAATATAAAAACCTTCTTAATGCGTAATTTGACTATGGACTTATATACGCTAAAGATCCTGCCCCAGTCGGCAGCTCCAAATTCGAACGGGAAACCCGTTTTGTCATACCACTCTTAAGAAAACCTCATGTGCCATGGCTCTATCACCGCTTGTCTTTAGTCGCCTAAAGTCTGCATCAAAATTGCAACTAAAGAGCAATAAAACCCCAAATCATCGCAAAAATGTATTCAAAAGAGCTATTAACTGCGACATTTGCTGGCAAAGCTTCAAAAGAAGTGCGCGATTCCCCGACATATCTTTATTTGGGCGGACCGATAAAAAAATAATGTCTTACATTAAAGGAGACCTTAATTTAAATATTTCTGTCTCGTCGTCTCGTTCGCACTCACCCCTCTATGCATACTCCTATCTCTTTTTAAAGGGACGATAAGTCACAGGGAAGTCTTCGGGTAAATGCTTTTTTAAGTGAGCGTACAAAGTTGAAACTTTTCGACTATAATGTTCACTTGGTGCCCTCCGTAGTCGGTTATTTCGTAATCGAGAGGTAATTTCGTTGGAGCAACCTGATTGCTTATAATTCATTTTATAACGAGGTTTTTAATGCTCAGAATTGGGGCCTAGTTTTGACCGACTCTTCTCTAATATTTGATAACCAAAAGATATATTTTAAAAACGTTAATTATATTTTAAATCGTGGTTCAAATTGATTTTTAAAATATAACATTGTAGTTGCAGTTAAGAGGTATATAAATACCAACCTACGGAAACATTCGCATGTCAATATTATGTAGCCGATCGCGCGATTCCGTCATTATTTTATTTCAATTAAGTTCTGGCGAATAAATTTTATAATAACATATAATATATCCTCACGCCTTCCCACATAGGTCCCCGAAAGCGTAGGCAGAGGTGTATAGGTAGAATCCACACACCCTCTTTCCGTCAGAGTTATATTTTAGGTGCCACCGTGACAGATGGCGAGTCCGTCGCCGTTACTCAAGCACGACTATGCATACGCCTTTGAATTTCTTCTCAGACGTATGCAGGTTTTCTCTCGATGTTTTCCTTCACCGTAAAGCTGGTGGTGTTACTAATCACTGTACTTAAGTTCAGAAAAACTCATTGGTACAATCCGAATGCGAACTTGCGATCTTTGTGTCGCTGGCAACTACTCGAACCACTTAGCTTTACGGTTAAGTATTCTTTATTTATCTATACTAATATTATAAAGAGGAAAGATTTGTGTGTTTGTTTGTTTGTTTGTTTGTTTGTTTGTTTGTAATGAATAGGCTCCAAAACTACTGGACCGATTTCAAAAATTCTTTCACCTTTGGAAAGCTACATTATCCCCGAGTAACATAGGCTATATTAAATTAGACCCGATAAGTGGCGCTGCGATCGAGTTTTAGGAATTTTAACTTTTTCACCCGTGCGAAGCTATCCCTTTCTGTGTGTCTTAAGGTGGATTCGAGAATGGTTTATATTTACAATTGGACCCGATAGGTGGCGCTGCGATCGTGTTACGGGCAATTTAACTTTTTCACCCGAGCAAAGCTGGGCGGGACAGCTAGTTTCATTTTAAAATATATTTCATTATTTAAATTAATACCCCGCACTTGCGCATTGTCTATGTATTCCGAGTATCTTTCTTCACTAATCCCGTGTGCTTAAAATGTATGCTCGATTTATCTGATTTATATAGAGATATTTGATATTTTATATTAAGACAATTTCCATCGACCCAGAATATCTTTTCAATTAGTAATGAGATTGACTAATGTGCTTTTAAGTAATGAGTTTCTTAATCAATTCAAAGGCGATATACGGTATTTTAATTATGGTCAAATCTTGGTGAATAATTGGGTTCTGATTAATATATAATTATAAATTGATTAGAGAGCCGTGGTGGCCAAGTGGTTCGAATTGACGAATTGAACCAATGAGTTATTCTGAACTTAAGTACAGTGATTAATCAAATCACAAGCTTTACGGTGAAGGAACTAATCGAGAGGAATCCTGCATACACTTGAGAAGAAATTCAAAGGCGTATGTACAGTCGTGCTTGGCGATCGATCACCTGTCACATTGGCACCTTAAATATATCTCTGGCGGAAAGTGAGTGTGTAGATACTACTTATACACCTCTGCCTACCCCTACGGGGGCCCTTGTGGGCGTGAGGTTATATTATTACAAAAAAATCGCCTATCAACCAGAGTACATGATTCAATAGATTATTGATTTCGTTTTTAAACGCTAGTAGTTTTTGAACATATCTTAAATTCTGCTCCGTGAAGGAAGCCGTTAATTATTATTATTATTAATTTTTTTTTTCAGATATTTATTTATTTTTCGTTAACTATATTAGTAAAACCACAGTATTTAAAAATAACATAAACAAAATATAGGTTACTACTTTGAGACCCGAACTCGTGCGGCGACATCGTTCCTCGCAGTCCACTGTCGCAAAATAGGCCCTGGCCCATCAACTCTTCCATCTATAATAGACAGAAGACCGCTAGGGCTACCGCTAACAATAAGAGCGAGTGAGTTTTCTCTTCAGGTCCAGCTTGGAATTCTTCAAGAACGCGAAACGAACGTGCAAGGTCGGCAACGTGCGAGTGATACCCCTGTTGCAAGCGTCCATAGAAGGCGGTAACCTTGCACCATCAAGTGGTCTAGATACTGGTATAAAAATATATATATTTAGCCCACAACGTAATAGCCCAAAAAGAGTCAACCTCAAGTCTCCAAGACAGGTAGTAAAAAAACAAAGCTAACCCTTTAATCTCGGGACGAACTCGTCGTAACACGTTATCAAAAGGAAATAAGAGGTTCTTGAGATTAATCCGTTATGCTTGTGGTAAAAAAGGTCGGGATATATTTGTACCTGCGCGTTGATTATACAGGATGCCTTAGAGAATGCTGCTCAATTATTTGATAGATCACAAAAAGGATGCGTGGAAAAAAAACAATATTGTTAATTTTTTACTAATTTTCACATAGAAATAAAGAAACATTTTGTATAACTACCCTACGGATAAATTATTTGACCCAAATCGGGATGCCTCGGGATAGGCAACGTGTCAAGAAGACTAGCAGCATTGCTACGCTGGATAGCAATGCTGATTCTCTGACCGAGATATGTTCCAGCCCGCCTGTAACGAGAGGTCTCGAATTAAATAGACGGCGCGAGACCTCTTTAAAAAGATGGTGAGCCTCAGGCCCCCAAGGTCCCAGAGTTTTGAAGCTATTTATTATATTTCATTGTCATGGGGATAAATGTACGCAGCACCGTGTAATAAAAAAAACCGTGATGGCCGGGTGGTTTGAGTAGCTGTCTGCAACCCAAAGGTTACATGTTCAAATCCCGACTGTACCAATGAGATTTTCTGAACTAAAGTATTAGACACGCCACGAACTTTACGGTGAAGGTAAACATTGATAGGACCTGCCTACGTTTGAGAAGAAATAATAAAACATTTTTGGCGGAAAGTGATTTCCGGACACACTCCGCCAGAGATATACACCTCTGCCTACCCCTTCGGGGATTCTTGTGCGATGGCGTGAAGATACCATACAACTTCTAGATGACAACTGTTCTAATCTGAGACACCCGTATATATCAAATATACTTGTGAGTTGTGCGTCTTTGTGCGGCTTTTGAACAAGCCTATTGACTCTAAACTAGACAAAATCTTAATCTTCTATTTATTTATTTATTTGGATCACCAGCAGGTGAACACCTTAATATTAAAGGTAACCACAACTACTACAAGAATTAAGTAAAAAAGCTTAGAAAAAAAAAACTAACCAGGTATATATAAAGAATATAAAAAATATTATAAGTGTACACACACACACATACACACTTATCCTACGTACATACACAGATACATGAACATAAGGCATATATTTAAAGAGACACAGGATAATTTTTTTTTATTATTATTTATTATTATTATTATTTATTGAATTGAATGTCACATCTTTACATATACTTTGCTGCGACTTTATAGCTGATCCATGGATCTCTTCGCATCTCCCTTTCCCTCTAAGATATTCCTAAAGAAGCTATCATGTCGAATAAGGTGGTCTATCATCTTTCCTGATCTTTCCTCGTCTGTCTTTTTTTTTGTTTATACCACTTGGGTGGTAAATAAGCATGCGGCACCACCTGATGGTAAATGGTTACCGGCGCCGCAGGGGCATCACTCGCGCGTTGCCGACCCTGCAGGAATCTTTTCACACCCTTCTTGCATAACTCTTGATTCTTCGAATGTTTTCAACTCTTTCAACATTTAAGAGAGGTAGGGCATAACGGGTTTCCCGTTCGAATTCGGAGCTGCCCGACTGGGGCAGGACCTCCACCTTACAGAAGTCCGTAGCCAAATAACACAATTTTTTGTGTTGAGTTCCTACGCGGTGAATAAGGTTTCCAGTAATGAGCTCCTTGTGGAGGGGGGAGGATTGTTACATTGTGTTGGAAGCAGAGGGATTAAACCCATTATGCTGCCAACACACTATAACTCTCCGAACACAGAGTGGCAACGCGCATAGTGGCATACTTCGGTATCGTGAGCGTAAATAGGCTACGGTAACCGTTTCCCATCAGGTAGGCCGTATGCTTGTTTGCCACACTTGTTGTATAAAGAAAAAATTATGTGTGTCAGCTCCGACGCACGACTGGAGTTTACTCCTTAAGTACGATTGCCTAAACATACGCAAAAAGAGTTTATCCAACTGAAAATAAGATTAATACCATATGAAAGGGTAAATTAACAAATTAATGAAAATAATATACATAGGTATATAAATATATATTTATTCATTTTATATACATTTTTTATAACTAATCGGCGAAATATTTTACATTAAACTTTTCACAATAGTCAATTTCAGATGTGCACAAATATTTCATTAGGAATGTTGATAAATATAATAATAATAATAATAAATACCTGGGACAATTCCACACAAATTGACCTAGACCCAAATTAAGCAAAGCTTGTGTTATGGTAACTAGACAACGATATATGTACTTATATAGATAGATATATACTTAAATACATAGAATATCCAAGACTAAGGTACAAATATTCGTGTTCTTCACACAAATATCTGCCCTCAGCGGGATTCGAACCCGCGACCTCAAATTTCGCAGTCAGGAGCTCTAACCACTAGACCAGACGGTCGTCTGTAGTAAAATAAGTAGTAAAACTATCGTAAAAATCGGATTATCGATATCGATACTTTATTGACTACACCCTCGCACTGGTTGAGTAGCGCGAAACTGATGCAATTTTCTAGAAAGTTCTTTAACTATTATTACAGATAAAATTCGATCTTATTGCCTTTACATAAGATTGATTTTTGTATTGTACAATTAAAAAAAAATTGGACATAAAACAAAATTAACGTAATAAAATAAAATTTAATTAAATAACACTTCCCGATGATAGGAAATGCCACTATTAGCTAGATTTTTGTCCGGCTAGCATTCCTGCACTCAAGAATGGAGCAATACGGCATATCTGCACTTGTTTTTCAAACTTATTGAAAGCGGATTGTACAACTGTCTCACACAAGCGGCGGCGGCGTACTGAGCGCGGTTGAGCACTGCAGTGCTTATCGTTGGCATGCGTGCCACGCCTACTTTAGGATTCTATGTTTTCTTTGTTCTGTGCTCACAACCAAATTAGAAAGTTGCGCACCATAGGTGGCACCAAAAACGTAACGAGGTCATTCATCAGTAGATTTTACCTCTCATATTTTTCTCATACCGGGCGCCTTATATATGAAAATCGATTCTTAAGGAGTAAACTCCAAAAAAGAAAAGTCACCGTTAGTTACCCTTGTATATTTTTTTTTTATACAACAAGAGTGGCATACAAGCATACGGCCCACCTGATGGGAAACGGTTACCGTAGCCCATTTACGCTCACGATACCGAAGTATCACTTGCGCGTTGCCACTCTGTGTTCGGAGAGTTATAGTGTGTTGGCAGCATAATGGGTTTAATCCATCTGCTTCCAACACAATGTAACAATCCTCCCCCCTCCCCAAGCAGCTCATTACTGGAAACCTTATTCACCGCGTAGGAACACAACACAATAAATTGTGTTATTTGGCTACGGACTTCTATAAGGTGGAGGTCCTGCCCCAGTCGGGCAGCTCCGAATTCGAACGGGAAACCTGTTATGCCCTACCTCTCTTATATATATATATCTTATATATAATATATTTCTCCACGCCTGCACAAGGGTCTTCGAATGGGTTGACAAAGATGTACAGGCTAACTGGATAGATAGCGAGACCATTGCCATGTCCCAAGCACGTCTATACATACATATTTGAATTTCTACTCACGCGTCTGCAAGCCACCTCCTGCGATCCTTCACCATAAATCCAAACTGATTAATCAAATAAGTAAAAGCCAATGGGAAAGTCAGAATTCGTTTGCAATATTTGTATTGCAGGCTACTCGGACCACTCAGCCATCAAGGTGATTTTTCTTGTTACAGAGAGGAATGAAAGGCGTAGGCTTTCTCCGTATAGGACTTGTGTTGAAGAGATTTTTCCCTAACCGCGTTTGTGAATGATAAGCGGCAGTAAAGGTTGGGTATCTGGGGCATATGCGACATGAAAGATACCAACTGCTGCAACTTATAATGATGGGCAAAGTGGCTGGGAGAAGATCAGTGGGCCGAAGAAGAAAGTCTTGGCTGCGCAATTAGATAAATAAAAAAATAGAAAATAAAATATTTTTAGAGAGGTAGGGCATAATGGTATTCCCGTTCGAATTTGGAGCTGCCCGACTGGGGCAGGACCTCCATCTTATAGAAGTCCGTAGCCAAATAACACAATTTTTTGTGTTGTGTTCCTACGCGGTGAATCAGGTTTCCAGTAATGAGCTCCTTGGGGAGAGGGGAGGATTATTATATTGTGTTGGCAGCAGAAGATTAGTCCCATTATGCTGCCAACACAGTATAACTCTCCGAACACAGAGTGGCAACGCGCAAGTGATACTCCGGATTGTAAGACGGCCAACCTTCAGCAAATAAAAATTATAATAAATACCTTGGGATAATTCCACACAAATTGACCTAGTCCCAAATTAAGCAAAGCTTGTGTTATGGTAACTAGACAACGATATATTTACTTATATATATATACAAGTTGTCCCGCCCAGCTTCGCTCGGGGTAACGACGGCGGCGCCACCTATCGGGTCCAATTGTGAATCTAAACCATTCCCAGATCCCCTTGAACACACACAAAAAATTTCATCAAAATCGGTCCAGTCGTTTGAGAGGAGTTCAGTGACATACACACTCACAGAAGAATTATATATATAAAGATATACATAAATACAAAGGACATGCAAGACTAAGGTATGAATACTCGTGTTTATCACACAAATATCTGCGGTCAGCGGGATTCGAACCCACGACCTCAGGTGTTGCAGTCAGGAGCTCTAACCACTAGACCAGACGGCCGTCTGGAAATGGCGAGGCACTTAAAGAAGAAGCAGTAATGGTTGGTGGTAATGAAATTCCAAGCGTGGTATAATTGGAGCCATTGTATCTCGTTAGGGGCTATTGTTGCTCAACAATGAATTATTACGAACTATAGGTGCTCGTGTTCTAGGCAATTGTGTTTTAAGATGTACTCGAATTGATTTTTTTATGTCTTGTACTCAAATACTTGAGTTTAAACAAGTCTACTGTTTATAATATTCGAACAGAATTACATTTAATAATATAATACGCAAACGTATTGCTTACACTATACATACATATCACCACGTCAAATCCCTAACGGGTAGGCAGAAAGTTTACAGTCATCTACGGAAGCTTGCAAGAATATCTTCTAACCCTTCTTGAAAAACTCGTAGTACTCCCTATGTAAAATCTTATAGAAATCGGACGCGAATATTTCAGAAAAAAAGAGATCTTGGTTGAACTTGGAAATAAAATATTTAAATCAAGGACGAAAGAAAGTACATATATACATACATATCATCACACCGAGTCCCTCTCGGGGTAGGCAGACAGCCTCAGAAAGAGTAGAGCACCAATTCATCAGTCATGCTGATGAATAGATGAATAGCCATGCCCGAAACCTGACTCGTCGAATCGCTAAAAAGCGAAAAGTGGGTGCTTTTACACCCCTGCCTATCCCATTTCTGAAAAGATTTGATGGTGCTACTTATATTACGTATTACGTAGGACATATTTGTAATGCTTCATAAATATGTATGTAATAAAATTGTGTTTGGCAACATTATTTATATTTATGGGAAGGACCCAGAAACTTCTTTGAGAAACCATAAAATGAGATTCCATTTACATATAATAATGACAAGCTTATAGGATAAACTACCTACACCTTTATATTTATGTAACTTAATATGTGGCACGGTTTTACCTGCGTGAAATTAGATTAATTTCAGGAAAACTCATTGCTACAGTCCAGATTCGAACTCCCCACGAACCCATAAGGGTCCCCGAAGGGGTAGGCTGAGATATAAAGCTAATACCCACACACCCGCTTTCCGCCAGAGATATATTTCAAGTGCCAGCGTGACAGATGGCCAGTCCATTGCCGTTACTCAAGCACGACTATACATACGCCTTTAAATTTCTTATCAAACGTATGCAGGTTTCCTCTCGATGTTGTCCGCTACCGTAAAGCTCGTGGTGTGACTAATCACTGTACTTAATTTCTGATATAATCATTGGTACAGTCGGGATTTGAACTAGCATCTTTGTATTGCAGGCAACTACTCGAATCACTCGGCCACCACGGCTCTAGAGAATTAAAGTTTTTTGTAAATGCATAAATAAGAAACAGGCATAATAAATGCTTTTTGTGTCTGTTTCTTCTCGCTAATCTCAGAAACGGCTGAATTTATTTAGACGGGGTGTTCACTGTCAGATAGCCAATGTTATAGGTTATATTTACATATATTTTTTTTTATAAACATGAATAAAGTGCGGGTGAAACTGTGCGACACAGCTAGTATATATTTGCATACATACATACATACATAAATATCATCACGCCAAGTCCCTAACGGGGTAGGCAGAGAGTATAGAGCGCCAGTTCTCTCTAGACTTACATACCTCTTTTGCTTCGTCCACATTCATCAGTCTCTTCATACATGCTCGTCGGTTTCGAATACTCTTAACGTTCCCGTCCTTGAGAGTCCGATCTATTTGATCCAGGTAGTTGGAACGTGGCCTTCCTCTGCCTCTTCTTGCACACACTTTTGCTTTGTATATCTGTTTCGTCAATCTTTCTTCACTCATCCTTTCTATGTGTCCAAACCAACATAACATGCCTTTCTTCATCTTTACAATCACATATATTTGCAATATATAAATAATATCATATATATTTACAATAACAACAACTAACAATATTTACAAAGAACAGTTGAAACTAACTACTTACAGATACAATATTTGTCCCAAATCGGTATCCCGAGGCAACGTGCCAAGAAGACTAGCAGCATTACCACGCTGGATAGCAATGCTGATTCTAAATAATATAAATATGTATTTGCAATTTCTGAACAAAAGTTGTCGTTTAGTTTTGTATAACATACTCTAGTAAAAGATTTAAATCTTCATGACATAACAAAGTACAATCAACGGAGTAGAGATCTTGGTAATGGGGGTCTGTCTTTCATGGTCCTTCGAGCCGGATTACAAGTTAGTCACAAATGTCATTGAGAGACAGGGCATGACTAATAACAAAACATATTTTATCTGTACCATTGTAAGCTACGATAAAAACATCAAACCGATATTGACCCGTCACTATTCATTAAACAAGAATGCAATACTGCCGTGACAATAACCGATACATTTGGAACTATCGCCCGTGATAGATAAAGGGACGGACAGGTTGAGTGTTTTATATGTGCATTGGAATACTATAGTCAGATATAAAGCACAGTTGGAGACGTTTCAATCTCGGCGAATGGATACGTGCCTAGAGAATTACTTTAAGTATTTATGGCAAAGTTGAATGTAAGGATTAAATATCTTATTCATGCCTACCCACAAGGGTCGTAGTACCCTGCTACTTTTCGCTGGAGGTATATTATTTTAGGTGCCAACATGACTGATGGCGAGTTCGTCGCCGTTCTGTCACGACTATACATACGCCTTTGAATTTCATCTCAAGCGTATGCAGGTTTCCTCTCGATGTTTTCCTTCACCGTAAAGCTCGTGGTGTGACTTATCGCTAAGCTAAAGTTAAAAAAACTCGGTACAGGATTCGAGCTTCCAATCTTTGTGTTACTGGCAACGCAACTACGGCTCTTATAAATAATATTTGTATGAAAATAAATCAAAAGCATCCTATATAAACAGGACCCGTCCTATTTATACCAGGTTAACGAGTTTTGGTCAATATTTATATTGAGGTTCGATACGATAGATTTACTGAGGATTTCTCTGTAACAAATAGTTATTTTAGATCTTTAGACCGAATTTCTTCAAGGAGGCTGTGTAAAGATTCCGGTAGAGTTGGCAACGCGCGACTTGCTTGCAGTCTTGGTGTTGCAGGCGCCTATTGGCGGAACGCTAACCATCATGTATTTGAGATGTAATCCAAAGACATGGATAGTTGTGTAGGAACAGCTATAAACTTGTCATCTGTCAATGTGGGTGTTATAACTTTACCTAACCTATCACCTAAGTTACATAATAATATAATATATCCTCACGCCTTCCCACAAGGGTCCCCGAAGGGGTAGGCAGAGGTGTATAGGCAATACCCACACACCCATTTTCCGCCAGAGGTATATTAGGTGCCAACGTGACAGATGGCGAGTCCATCGCCGTTTCTCCAGCACGACTATACATACGCCTTTGAATTTCTTCTCAGACGTATGCAGGTTTCCTCTCGATGTTTTCCTTCACCGTTAAGCTCGTGGTGTGACTAATCACTGTACTCAAGTTCAGAAAAACTCATTGGTACAGTCGGGATTCGAACTTGCGACCTTTGCGTCGCAGGCAACTGCTCGAACCACTCGGCCACCACGGCTAAGTTACATTATTATGCAAAACATTCTTCTATTCCTACTCAAAGTATAAATGACGGTAGGTCTCTGATGCCATGGAGGATGGGTCGGCCCTTAGTGTGTTACGCTACGTGTGGCGATACACTGGCTCCTTCCCATCTTTCTGACACATCGGTGGCGGCCGGCGCCGCTGCTGCTCAGCAGGAGTACCTCAAGCGCCGCAAGTATGCATGTCTCGGATCAGATTACATATTTGCGGCGTTTGCGGTTGAAGCTCTAGGACCTTGGTATTTTGAGGCTCACCATCTTTTTAAAGAGGTCTCGCGCCGTCTAGTCGAGACCTCTCGTGACAGGCGGGCTGGAACATATCTCGCTCAGACAATCAGTATTGCTATCCAGCGTGACAATGCTGCTAGTCTTCTTGGCACGTGGCCGCGGCATACCGATTTGGGACAAATATTTTATCTGTAAGAAGTTTTACAACTTTCTTAAAAATACTGTTAATTGTTGTTATCTATACAAATAAATAAAATTGGAGTGTCTGCTTGTAATATTAAAATACCCACTTTTTATTTAATGCATATGGATGTACACACGGTACATATACCTAAATAACTTTTGTCTGTCGGTCTGTCTGTTTGTTACGGATAATTTCTGAAAAGCTTGACCGATTTTAACGGGAATTTCACTGACAGATGGATAGCTGATGTAATAAGGAGTAACTTAGGCTACTTTTATTTTAGAAACTAAACAAAAACTTTTTTGTAAAATTCCACGCGGACGAAGTCGCGAGCACAGCTAGTTGTAAGTAAAGTTTAATGATATTGTGGTAATTGGTCAAAATATTACGTTACGATCAAACTTTACGAGCACGGGTATTCACAAATAAACGGTTGATCATACTTAACATTCCCTTACTCTGTGTTATCACTATATTTTGGAATAATCCGTAACCTGCCATACAATTTCGGTGACATGTACTTTCCCTCACATATTTATGTCCGCGGCTTACTGAGCACTTTTGTGATAAAGATTTATTCTCCACTAATGCCTTGCGTGGTAATATATTAAAATATTTATTTCTATGAAAATGTTCCTGACCCGAGAATGAGTGGCTACTAAGTATTACCTTATCGGCTTCAAGTAACCAGTAGTGTAACGTACCTACATTATTTGGAAAGTTTTTCTATATTGATATTACAAAGAGGAAGTAAATGATCGTTTGTAATAGTTGTCAATAACACAAAAAGTACTTAAGCATTTTAAAACCCTTTCACCAATGGAAAGCTAGATTATTCCGAAGTATTATCCGTTATATTACTTCATCTAAATATATATAACTCAAAGGTGACTGACTGACTGACTGACATAGTGATCTATCAACGCAGAGCACAAACCACTGGACGGATCGGGCTGAAATTTGGCATCCGCTAAGAAAGGATTTTGATTAATTCTACCCCCAAGGGGATAAAATAGGGGATGAAAGTTTGTATGAAACTTTGTCAATTTTAAACCGGTCGCGGGCACAGCTAGTAATATTATATATCTTATATCGGGTATATTAGAGTATATCCTCACGCCTTACCTTAAGGGTCCCCGAAGCGGGCAGGGGAGGTCTATGGGTAATACCCACACACCCACTTTCCACCAGAGATATATTATGGTATTAGAGAAAGCATTGAATAATAAAATGAGATGCGCTCCCATAGAAAATTGCGAGGTAACGATTTTAGATCGAATCCGCAATGTAAAGATTCGCAAAACAACTGGCGTGATTGTAAAGATGAAGAAGGCAAGTTACGTTGGCTTGGATATTTATAAATGATAGTGAAGAAAGATTGACGAAACAGATATACAAAGCGAAAGTGTGTGCAAGAAGAGGCAGAGGAAGACCACGTACCAACGACCTGGATCAAATCGATCGGACTCTCAAGTACGGGAACGTTAAGAGTACTCGAAACCGACGAGCATGTATGAAGAGACTGATGAATGTGGACGAAGCGAAAGTATGTAAGCCTAGAGAAAACTGGCGCTCTATTCTCCCTGCTTAGTCAGTTAGGGACTCGGCGTGATGAAATAAATGTATGTTTGTCCGTAAATGTATTTCACGAGGAAAATAAATAGCTAGCTATCGTATAGCAAAAGATTATATAAAACCGCGAGGCATAACTTGTTAAGTAATTCAGTTTTAATCCATGTGTAATGGCTCTACACGAATCCTTTAATGATCACCGCTCCTCACTCTATGGTTCAACAACCCGCTTCTAGGTCGGCCACACTCCACCGACTTTGCTTTGAGTCGAACTTGCTTAGGCTTAGGAGTCGTATATAGAATTATAATGTTATTAATATTTAGAGCCGTGGTGGCCGAGTGGTTCGAGCAGTTGCCTGCGACGCAAAGGTCGCAAGTTCGAATCCCGACTGTACCAATGAGTTTTTCTGAACTTAAGTACAGTGATTAGTCACACCACGAGCTGAACGGTGAAGGAAAACATCGAGAGGAAACCTGCATACGTCTGAGTAGAAATTCAAAGGCGTATGTATAGTCGTGCTGGAGTAACGGCGATGGACTCGCCATCTGTCACGTTGGCACCTAATATACCTCTGGCGGAAAGTGGGTGTGTGGGTATTACCTATACACCTCTGCCTACCCCTTCGGGGACCCTTATGGGAAGGCGTGAGGATATATTTATTATTATTATATAATATTTAGAAACTTTCTGGACTCTGATTCAGCTCAGTCATAAGGGTCCCCGAACGGGTAGGCAAAGGTGTCTTTTCGTAATACGCACACACCCACTTTCCGCCAGAGATATATTTTAGGTGCCAACGTGACAGATGCCGAGTGCATCGCCGTTACTCAAGCACGTTTTGATTGATTTGATTATACATACGCATTTGAATTCGCTCTCAGACGTATGCAGGTTTCCTCTTGATGTTTGCCTTCACTGCGACTAATCACTGTACTTTAGTTCAGTTGGTACAGACGGGATTTGAGCTTGCATCTTTGTGTCGCAGGCGACTACTCGAACCGCTCGGCCACCACGGCTCTTGACATACACACGTGACATCCACACGCGAAACACATATATAAAGAAGATAAGCGGACAGCAACGCGTACATAGTCAATTCGTGATTATGGTCGTAATTTAAGTTAAGTCAACACGGGCTAAGGGATCCAATCCGAACAGGTCTGTGCGACGGGTATATTAAAAATTCAGCGGAGAGCTAATGAAACCTGAGACTCCGGCTGAAATATTAATTGGGACCTCTGAAACTCGCTTTGGGCATGTCACTGGCAATCGAGGGTGGGTTTGCGCGCTCATTGTTTACAAATTATTATTACTATATTCCCGAGTGAAGAGCCGTGGTGGCCGGGTGATTCAATTAGCTGTCTGCAAAATCGAATCCATAGTGGATTCGATCTATAATCGTTACGCTGCACATTTTTCGAATGAAACGCAACTCGACTGCATTTATTCTTCCTCTGACGTACCCAATATTCACTACCATATGAAAAGTGGGCACCAATATCGCGTTGCAATTCGAATCGTAAATTAGCACTTACTGATTTTCATTCCATTTCAACTGAATATCTGAAACAAAAATGTTAGAATGTAAGCTTGAAACACGAATATACTATTCATACTTATATAATTAACATATAGGAACAACAAAATACTAATGAATAAATAAAAGTTTTCAATTAAATTCAAAATTAAATTATGTGTTATATCGAATCCGCAATGAAGATATTCGCAAATCACAAACGCACTCTCCTGGCGTGAAGAAGAGTGTGGTTGTAAAGATGAAGATAGGCATGTTACGTTGGTTAGGACATATAGAAAGTATGACCGAAGAAAGATAGACGAAACAGATATACCAAGCGAAAGTGTGTTCAAGAAGAGGCAGAGGAAGACCACGTTCCAGCTACCTGGATCAAATCGATCGATGGACACTCAAGGACAGGTCGAGTGTTACGAGCCCGAGCAGTTAAATATAGCCTGCAACACTTAGATTGCAATTTAGAATCCTAACTTAACTATACCAATGAGTTTTTCTGAACTTTAGTACAATAATTAGTCACAACACGAGCATTACAAAAGAACACATCGAGAGGAAAACTGCATTCGTTTGAGAAGAACTTCAAAGGCGTATAGGCAATAGTCGTGCTTGAGTAACGGCGACGGAATTCACAGTCACATTGGCACCTTAAATATGTCTCTAGTGGTCCTGCCTACCCCTTCAAGGGACCTTAAGAAGTGTGAAGATATATAAAAGATACCTTTGTATGTTGATGGGTTCATACTGCAGATCTAGTCCAATTTAATTTGAACGCAAATACACTTGTAGAGCAGATAACGAAGCTTTTACAAAGCTCGGATATAATTCGATATGATCCCGTTGGGGCGCCATAGTAACTGTTTAATGAATTATTAAATACATACAAACATATATTACAATAAAAAATAAGAGGTATGTAAATCTAGCGGGAACTGGCTCTTTACTCTTTTTGCCTACCCTTGGGATCGGCGTGATGATATGTAAACGTAAACATATATAAACAATAAAATACAATACAATATATGTAAACGTGTACTTATTATATAATGAAACACCTCTGACTATCCCTTCGGGGACACTTGTGGGAAGGCGTCTATGTATATCTTCACGCCTTCCCACAAGGGTGTGTGAGCAGTACCCTCACTGGAAATATTTTAAGTGCCAAGTGACAGATAGCGAGTCTATTTCCAGTTCTCAAGCTTGACTATCCTTTAAATTTATTATCAAACGTATGCAGGTTACCTGTCGATGTTTTCCTTCAACGTCAAGCTCGTGGTGTGACTAATCACTATACTTAAGTTAAGAAATCACTCATTGGTACAGTCGGCATTTCAACTTCGAATATTTGTGTTACAGGCAACAAATCTAACCACTCGGCCACTACGGCTCAATTTATAGGATACTAGCGGCCCGTCCCGGCTTCGCATGGGTGGACATTTACTTTTTATACATTTTGGCATACATTTTTTTTTCTTGCAATTAAAATAGCCTTTGTGTGAAAGAATTTTTAAAATCTGTCCATTACTTTGTGGGCCAATTCCTCACAAACATACTTACAAACACACTCACATACAAATCTTTCCTCTTTATAATATATAATATAAGTCCGTAGCCAAATAACACAATTTATTGTGTTGTGTTCCTACGTGGTGAATAAGGTTTCCAGTAATGAGCTCCTTGGGGAGGGGGGAGGATTGTTACATTGTGTTGTAAGCAGAGGGATTAAACCTTATGCTGCCAACACACTATGACTCTCCGAACACAGAGTGGCAACGCGCAAGTGATACTTCGGTATCGTGAGCGTAAATAGGCTACGGTAACCGTTTCTCATCAGGTGGGCCGAATGTTTGTTTGCCACTCTTGTTGTATAAAAAAAAATGTATAGACTTAGTTTTATTCCAGAAATAAATGAATAATTAATTCAAATTTAACGCGGGGCATAGCTTGCGTTATATATGTATAGCGCTCAGTAAATGCCTACGCTGCAGGCCGAAATGACTAATCTATCCATCCGTCAAGTTTCCATGAAAGGCCCCGAGTATACAATTCCGCAACTGATAATAGTGCTCGTATGCTCGTAGCGTTCCAGCCATTTTTCTCGGACTACATTCGCTCACCACCTGTCAACTGGCCGACCCGAACATATTTCATTCGGCAATTCTCGGCCGGACTCGGTCCCGCTCAATTTGTTACGGTTTTTTATTATAGGATTCCTATTCCGTAGTAAACGAGGAACCTTTTTAGTTTCACCATGTCCGTCTGTCCGCGGGTTAGCACAGAGACGCTTGGTATTTCAGAACTGTATTTTGGTATTCTAGTACATGTAATATTAATATTAAATCTGGCGGACCGCATGCTTGTCTGCCACCCAAGTGGTATATATAAAAAAAAATTATACAAAATATTTTTTCGCCATTCCTGTTGTGTGGCGTATCGTTATATAGCTTTTATTATATATATATATATATACATACATACATATCATCACGCCAAGTCCCTAACGGGGTAGGCAGAGAGTATAGAGCGCCAGTTCTCTCTAGACTTACATACCTCTTTCGCTTCGTCCACATTCATCAGTCTCTTCATACAT
The DNA here is from genome assembly GCA_945859725.1 of Drepana falcataria. Lineage (NCBI taxonomy): Eukaryota > Metazoa > Arthropoda > Insecta > Lepidoptera > Drepanidae > Drepana > Drepana falcataria. The sequence goes on along the minus strand of OX243946.1, from coordinate 6,772,804 downwards.
GCTCGTCAGTTTCGAGTACTCTTAACGTTCCCGTCCTTGAGAGTCCGATCTATTTGATCCGGGTAGTTGGAACGTGGCCTACCTCTGCCTCTTCTTGCACACACTTTTGCTTTGTATATCTGTTTCGTCAATCTTTCTTCACTCATCCTTTCTGTGTCCAAACCAACGTAACATGCCATTCTATATATATATATATATATATATATATATATATATATATTAATTATAGGGGTATGATCAGAAAGCTTTTCGATTTAGGGCTCCATTTACGAAATATTAAGCTTTAAGCTGTAACGAGTGTTTTTGAACTTTTATCTTATCACCCTCGATCACTATATACAAATGTTCAAGAGCCATGCCACTTTCATTTTTTAAACTCTTCTCAATTTACAGTGTCTGTATAAAGGAGTAGGTTTTCATTCGCACGTTCAAATACACGTAACTAGTCCCTATATACATTGTGTAAAACTCATTTTTCCCTGACACGGATGTATCCCATGAAACAAGATACGATCGCGCCTACTGCCAATTCCCGCTACAATTAGAACAGAAATCAATTAACCTTTACTAATCAACCGCCACGTACATATCGGTGTAATATTGTTTCAATATCGTCCCGCAACATCGGCTCATTGCTCCAAACCCCTCGGGCTTGTCGAATGAAATTGAATTGTCAACTTAGGATTACTCGTATTGAACTAACTAGATAAACCTGTTAATAGTTTAGTCTCAAATTAGTTCATTAAGGCCGGACAATCCCTGTTCAGAGGTCTACTTGTTGATTTTGTTTTATCATTTTAGGCTTATTACTTTTATTATGTATTTTACATAATGCGAAGAAAGATTGACGAAACAGATATACAAAGCGAAAATGTGTGTAAAAAGGCAGAGTTAGACCGCAGTTCAACTGATGAATGTGGACGAAGCGAAAGAGGAATGTTAGTCTAGAGAGAACTCTCTGCCTACCTGTTAGAGCTCCTGACTGCGAAACTTTAGGTCGCGGGTTCGAATCCCGTTGAGGGCAGATATTTGTGTGATGAATATTATTATTTGTACCTAAGCCTTGGGTGTCCTATGTATTTATGTATATATCTATCTATATAAGTAAATATATCGTTGTCCAGTTACCATAACATAAGCTATGCTTAATTTGGGACTAGGTCCAATTTGTGTGGTATTGTAAAAAAAATATACATTACTAGCCGTGGTAGCCGAGTGGTTCGAACAGTTGCCTGCGACGCAAAGGTCGCAAGTTCGAATCCCGACTGTACCAATGAGTTTTTCTGAACTTAAGTACAGTGATTAGTCACACCACGAGCTTTACGGTGAAGGAAACCATCGAGAGGAAACCTGCATACGTCTGAGAAGAAATTCAAAGGCGTATGTATAGTCGTGCTTGAGTAACGGCGATGGACTCGCCATCTGTCAGGTTGGCACCTAATATACCTCTGGCGGAAAGTGGGTGTGTGGGTATTAACTATACACCTCTGCCTACCCCTTCGGGGACCCTTGTGGGAAGGCGTGAGGATATTATTATTATTATTACCCTGCCACGCTTCGCTGTGGACATGTGACTGATGCAAAAAATAGACAAAAACAATCCTTGATGAGGATTATATATCATGCTAAAATTTCAGCTCGATCGGTGCAGTACTTTTTGAGTTTTTGAAGCGTACACAAACCAACATACCATTTTTATATACATATAGTTATAACCTCCTATGATGAGGTTATATAATGTATCTTTCTCAATCAGCGTGATATCTAATACATTTTCTTTTCCTAATCGGGTTAGTAGTTTCTATGATTAGCGCTTACAAACAAACAAACCTCTTAACATTACTTATTAGTACATAATAGATGTCGTATCCTTAAATCGACACTGACATCAAACATGGCGATATAAAGAGATGGCGTATCGGCCCACAATGGGGATATCCGGAAAATTGCATTGTCCGAACGTCAAAGGAAGCACGGTATGGCCGGAACCAATTGCGCTAATTACCGATCTGCGTTCATATTCAGGTAGCTGATGAGAGCATTATCCAATTAATGGTATTGGTCATCCTCTTCGCTTTTTAAAGAGCCTTAAGGCTATTTGGCTATTGTACACGAAAATGTAATATCCTCACGCCTTCCCGCAAGGGTCCCCCAAGGGGTAGGCAGAGGTATATAGGTAATACCCACACACCCACTTTCCGCCAGAGGTATATTAGGTGCCAACGTGATAGATGGCGAGTCCATCGCCGTTACTCAAGCACGACTATACATACGCCTTTGAATTTCTTCTCAGACGTATGCAGGTTTCCTCTCGATGTTTTCATTCACCGTAAAGCTCGTAGTGTCTACTAATCAATGTACTTAAGTTCAGAAAAACTCATTGGTACAGTCGGGATTCGAACTTGCGATCTTTGTGTCGCAGGCAACTCGAACCACTCGGCCACCACGGCTCTGTTAAATATAGATTGATTGAAAGTTGAGCCATGGTGAGCGTGTGGTTCGAGTGGTAGCCTGAAATACTAATACATAATTATATGTATAATGTATTGATTCGTTAAATATTACCAAGTAAGCAGAGAGAGAAGAGAGCTAGTTCTTTCAGTTACCGCCACCTATGGACGCTTGCAACACCAGGGGTATCACTCGCGCGTTACCGACCCTCCGAAGAATATATCTACATGTGTGTTCTGAGTGAGCATGGCTTTGAGTCTCTTGGTCTGATTAATGACTGTAATGACCCCGTAAGGGAAGCTGAAGAGTTTGTTAAGAGCGTCTAAATCATTCATTATACAATTATCCTCATACATAAGCCTAAAGGCATAATAGGATCGACATATCTCGTTGTAACTGCATCGGAATTGCCAATGATTGTCCAAACAACTAATAATGGATGACTATAATTCACGCAGCGCCGGGGCCCAACAATAGCTTGCGGACAATTAGATTTAAGGGAGGGTGGGTCAGCTTATTGATTAATATTTCTTGCCATACATACATATAACTAGCCCATTCTCCCACGGCGGGGTGTAGAACACCTGTTCTCTCTAGTCCGCATCGACAATCGCATACCGCATTTCTAGTCTCGAAGCGTGAGTTCCGGGAACTTTTGCTACTTAACCGGTCAATGGCGAGACCTAGGCCTCCTAGTCTCGTCGACATTCATCAGTCTCTTCATATATACTCGTCAGTTTCGAGTAGGTACTCTTCACGTTCATCGATCGGACACTCAATGGGTTAGTGTCCGATCGATTTGATCCAGGTATTTGGAGCGTAGTCTGCTTCTGCTTTTTCAACGCTTTTCTTAAACGTTTGCCCTAAAGCAGAACTCCAATCGTGTTCTCCAACTGTGTGGAAGAAAGGATAGACATAACTAGAGTCAGGTGGATGATACATATCTCGCCCCGAGAATCAACATTGCCATCCAGCGTGGCGATTTGATTTGGCACAATTATTTTATCTGTAAGTAGTTAATTTTACAACTGTTCTTGGTGACAATTTTAACATTTTTATTATTGTCAGCTAGCTATTAATTTAATAGATACTTTTTTTTCTGGTATTATCCTATGTGTGTAAATACCTACCGCTTATAGTCTTTCTCTCTGCCAAATTGTATCAGATTCCGTTAATCCGTTTTCACGTGAAATAGGAACAATATCCTCACATATTTTTATGATATTAAACATAAAGGCATTTATGAAATGAAATGAAATAATTTATTCGCCAGAACACGGTTAGTTAAAAATGTAATGTTTAAATTTACATAGTGATTGAATCGCGTTCTCGGTCATATAATATTGGCATACGATTCTTTTATATAATTTTTTTCGTAGGTAGGTTGGTATCACATAACTACAGCTGCAATGAAATATTTTGAAAGCAATTCAATATCTATATTTTATTATTATATATTTTTAGTAAACACTACAATTCAAAAACCATAATTTATTTTAAATACATATCATCACGCCGAGTCCCTAACGGGGTAGGCAGAGAATATACAGCGCCAGCACTCTCTAGACTTGCATAGCCCGGGCTGGCGTGCTTAGTTTATTTTATTTATTTATTTTATAATATTTGTACGAAGAAGGATACATTAACGGTTTTTCAACTTAAATTTAGGTCAGAGCAAAAATCATATACTTACTTTTGACCGCAAAGATCAAAGCCTTTTCGCACAAGAATCTCTTAGGAAAAAAGCCCGAATAAATATATCCTTGCCATTGGTGCCACGCGAGGCATTGGTAATCAATTAAAGTAATCAGACCTTTTTCGGTAAAATTGCGGGATTAACGCCGTGTTACCATCCCGTCACACTGATCCGGCGATTAGGAACGGCCTAATCGAATATTCTGCTTATTGGATCTTTGGAACAGAAAGTGTTTGATTACGTCTGAATTGGGGACGAAATGCGAACGCCAAGATTTAGCCATCATTAATCTCATCTACCATCAAGCATTTCTCCACCAACTGTTCATAAATACCAGGATATTGTTCATGGAGAAGAAGCAGGCTTACTATTCTGGCGAATTATCACTTGCGCGTTGCCAGCCAGTGTTCGGAGAGCTATACTGTATTGGAAGCATAATAAGATTAGTCTTAGGGATTTAGGGAGGGATTAGTCCCTCTGCTGCCAACTCATTATAACAATCCTCCCCACTCCCCAAGCAGCTCATTATTGGTAACCCTATTCATCAGGCAGGAACACAACTCAAAAAATTGTGTTATTTGGCTACGGACTTCTATAAGGTGGAGGTCCTGCCATAGTCGGGCAGCTCCAAATTCGAACGGGAAACCAGTTATGCGTTTAATACCTATATAGGAAGATATAGGTGGAGTATCTTGAATAAGTCTTTAATTAAAATCTCTCTTCTATATTTTAACTAGGTATGCCCGTGGTTTCAACCGTAAGTAACTGCATCATGCAACTGCATAACATATATAAATATATGATAACAGTCCCACTCCCTTGGGAAGAAGCGTGATGACCAACAAACAAACTGGTCCTCATTACAATTTTAGTGTAGGTTTTGGCAACTTCCGAACGAAATACGGGGTTTCAGCGCCATTATAATTGAATCGAAACAAAATTTGTGGACACGACACAATGTGACGTTGACAGGAGACGTGGGGTGACACGAGGACGAGTCCACCCCGAGTTAGATTGAGTTTATAAATAAGGAAGTAGGGGCCATTATTAGAAACAGCTCAACTGAAGTGCAAAATATTATGTACATTTAAATTATATATATCTTTAAGCCTTCCCACGAGGATCCCCGAAGAGGTGTGTAGGTAGTACCTACACACCCACTTTCCGCCAGAGATATTTTAGGTGTCAACGTGACAGGTGGTGAGTCCATCACCGTTACTCAAGCACGTCTATACATACGCCTTAGAATTGCTTCTCAGACATATGCAGGTTTCCTCTCGATGTTTTACTTCAGAGTAAAGCTCGTGGTGTGACTAAACACTGTACCTAAGTTGAGAAAAACTCATTGGCACAGTCGGGATTTGATCTTGCAATCAAACACAGTTTGATTATTACGTGAAAACTCATTGGTACTTTGAACTGGCTGTCTTTGTGTTGCAGGCCACTACTTAAACCACTCTACCACCACGGCTTGATAAATAACTGTGTAAAAACTACTTCTGCACTAGTAACTAGTGAAAAATCCCCAAATAACTGAGCGTAAAAATTGAGTAAAACACTTAATTGTAGCCTGCAACACTTAATTGTAGGCTAGCTGTCCAAGCCAAATGACCACTGCGGTCCTTGAAAACGTTATTACCATTAACAATAAACATTTTGAAGCAAATATTCAATTAAAGTTATTCGCAACATTAATACATTTACAATTCCCACGGAGAAGAAAATTAAATCTACACAACCTTCTATTCTATCAAAGCAAAAGAAACTAAGTAATCCTTACCGAATAGAGAATATACACCTTATAATCAGGGTGGTAAAATCCAGTTCCCCTTGTTGTACTGACTGTCGCTAACGTTGTTGTTGGTTCCACTTGATTAGGAAGTAAATTGTGACTAAGATTTGCACTACAAGGAGAAAGTAATCCAATTGTGTAGAGAATAAAGGACTGTTTTGGCTGAACGCTGTACTTAGTAAGATTTAATATTGTATGCTGCTTGCATACAGACTCGATCGATGTGGAAACGCCGGCACGCAGTATAAATAACTCAACCGAAATATTTATATTAATTGCCATTAACAGGGCTTGTGTATTTAGTATATTTCACTAGATGTGCCTCTTGGAGCCCCCGCCTTTAAATATTAAGCTCCCTTATGTACTCGAAACCGATGAGCATGTATGAATAGACTGATGAATGTGGACGAAGCGAAGTATGTGAGCCTAGAGAGAACTGGCGCTCTATACACTCTGCCTACCCCGTCTATGGCCCAACGTTCGACGACTATGCGGCAGAAGTTACCGGCCCATTCCCACTTCAGTTTGGCGGCCTTAAGACACCTCTGTGATACGTAAAGATAAATACTATACGTGGAAAAAGGCTGCCGTAGAAACGCGGCACCGTTGTGCTACCAGCCCACTAAGAGGAAAATGAGGGAAGCGGGTTGCATACTAATAGTGGGTCAAACCTACCTAATTATATCCGTGGTATTAAGGGAACTGTACTCAGCATAAGCGATGTATTGTGTTAGGGGAGGCAGGGCATACTAATCACTTATTACAGATCTTTGCTATCTCTGAGGCATGGTGACCAGATGAAGAAGGAATAAACAACACAAGCTGTCCCCTACTGTAAAATTAGAGCCCATTGGTAGTGTTACGAAGGTACGAAGATGAAATGTAACTCCCAGGACGGCTAGTTCAGAATTAATGTATTTGCATTGTTTATATAAATACTAGCTTATGCCCGCGGCTTCGCCCGCGTGAAGTTCGAAAAAGTAGCTTATGTATTTTCCTGCTAGAATCGGTTCAGCCGCTATGCCATGAAAGAGCATCATACTTCGGCTTGGCTAACTCAACACAAGCTAATTGGCTTGAGTCAACTTAGTCGCAGCTTGACTGGCAACGACGTAGCACTTATTCAGCATTTAGGTAAAATGCCTTCTTAGGTGCTTAGAAACTGCAGGACATATACTAGATGAGTGTAAAAAAACAAGAAGGATGTGTCTTTTCATTTGTAAGTAATGTAAATTTGTTTTATCTATCAAAAATACGAAAATTTTACATAAAATTTTAATCTGAATTAACTCCTGCGACGATACCACTGCGCCACTCGCGCGAACGAAACAAGTAGCGCGTTACGTTTAAGAGCGAAAGAGAGAACGTTTAGAGCTCGACATATTGGCACGTGGCTGTGCTGTTATCCCTTTCTGACAACTAGGATTCATATACTTCGTGTTCTTTTAATCTCATCAGTGTGCTTAATGCCGTTGTATGAGTTGTGTATTGTAGCTATATGTAGGTATAGCATACAATTTGCCATGTTTATACTTCATATTCAAGGAGTATAACGTCTCTATAGACAAAACCTCATTGGGAAGAACCGCAAACATCCAAACTTACTAACTTTCCCATTTATAATATTAGTAAGATTTCTTCACGTTTCTTATGTATACGTACAAAACAATGGTTAACTTTCTTCGTTAAGGCCTTGCTTTTTTTACTTCAGAGACGATACGCAAGCATTTGATAAGCGATATAGGGAGTGAGTTCCTTAAGAAACGCCATGAGGTCATTGAGGCCGATGGTGGCAACGAGAACTGGAATATCAATTCATAAATTCATTCAAAAAATAAGAGAGGTAGGGCATAAGGGGTTCCCGTTCGAATTTGGAGCTGCCCGACTGGGGCAGGACCTCCACCTAATGGAAGTCCGTAGCCAAATAACACAATTTATTGTGTTGTGTTCCTACGCGGTGAATAAGGTTTCCAGTAATGAGCTCCTTGGTGAGGGGGGAGGGGGGAGGATTGTTACATTGTGTTTGGAAGCAGAGGGATTAATCCCATTATGCTGCCAACACACTATAACTCTCCGAACACAGAGTGGCAACGCGCAAGTGATACTTCGGTATCGTGAGCGTAAATAGGCTGCGGTAACCGTTTCCCATCAGGTGGGCCGTATGCATGTTTGTCGCTCTTGTTGTATAATAAAAAATAAAAAAAAGAAGCTTGTCGTAGGGAGAAGTCTTTATTGAAGACTGATTGATTATAGTGGTGTTCTACGATAACAGGAGAGGCATCTCAAGAAAGATATGACAGGTGTTTCTCGTCTTAAAATTGATGGTAAATGTAGTTTTTTATTTATTTATGTGACGTTCAATACTTAGTTTTCCCTGTCTCCCTGGAGATGTATAAAATATTTTTGATTTTGAAGTGAACCCTCACGCCTTCCCCCAAGGATCCTCCAAGGGATAGGCAGAGGTAATACCCACACACCCGCTTTCCGCCAGGGATATATTTTAGGTGCCAACGTTACAGATGGCGAGTCCGTCGCCGTTACTCAAGCACGACTATACGCCTTTGAATTACTTCTCAGGCGAATGCAGGTTTCCTCTCGATGTTTTCCTCACCGTAAAGCTCGTGGTGTGACTAATGATTGTACTTAAGTTCAGAAAAAGTCATTGGTACAGTCGGTATTCGAACTTGCGATCTTTGTGTAGAAGGCAACTGCTCGAACCACTTGGCCACAACGGCTGTCGATGTTTCAGATCAAGAATATCACTTCTCAATGCGACGCTTTTTGTAATCCGTTGTGCTCAGCAATTAACGAAGAAATATTAACATTTGCGCAGAGAGCAAGAAAATATAGGTAGCGGCCTGAGGTAAGCGGATTAAAGAGTTTTGTGTGTTTCCCAATTAAAATTGCTATGTTGAAGATTCCCATTGAACGAAAATTACTGGAGTGTGATTCATTTCGTAGCGAATTTATGTGGAGGTAAATATTCGTGCCATTGTGTAGACTATAATTTTTATACTAGCGATTTTTTTAATATAATTGAATCGTAATTTGTATGGTAAATCGTCCTGAATGGCTCCTGAAGTCAGAATCAGAAACTTCGGAACAATGGACGGAATGTTCGGGGAAATTAGTCTACTATAATTATCCTCCCGCCTTCCCACAAGGGACAACGTAGGGGTAGGCAGAAGTGTATAGGTAGTACCTACACACCCACTTTCCGCCAGAGTTATATTTTAGGTGCGTGACGTGACAGAAGGCGAGTCCGTCGCCGTTACTCAAGCACGACTTTACTATACATACGCCTTTGAAATGCTACTCCGTTAAACTCTTGGTGTGAATAATCACTGTACTGCACTGTAGTTCAGAAAAACTCACTGGTACAGTCGCAGTCGAGATTCGAACCTTCGATCTTTGTGTCGCAGACATCTACTCGAACCACTCGGCCACCACAGCCTATTCTATAATGATATAATAACGTACTATTAAATTCTGTAATAACAATATTTATTATTAAATAAAGGTAAACAACTGGCGTGAACGAAGGTGTGATTGTAAAGATGAAGAACAGCAGGTTACGTTGGTTTGAACATATAGAAAGGATGAGTGATGAAAGATTAACGAAACAGAGCGAAAGTGTGTACAAGAAGAGGCAGAGGAAGACCACGTTCCATCCAATTACTTGAACCAAATCGATTGGACGCTCAAGGACGGCAACGGTAAGAGTACTCGAAACCGACGAGCATGAATGAAGAGACTGATGAATGTGGACGAAGCGAAGAGGTATGCAAGTCTAGAGAGAACTGGCGCTCTATACTCTCTGGTTATCTCGTTAGGGACTCGGCGTGATGATATGTATATAAATATAAGTTTCTGGGATCTTAACTCGCTACCGCTCCCGCCTGCGCTCCCAACAGTACACCTTGCCACAGTGTTTTCTATACCGTAATGAATCGCACGTCAAAGCCAGCTGGGCTGCTAGTACTCGGTGGAAAATTAATTTTGTTCCTGCATTGTAATCTTTGTTTGACGGTCAATGTGTTTTTCAATATTCAATATTCTTTTCAAGAGAGAAACACGGCCGCTATTCACGGGCACAATGGAATAGGTCCCTTCTGGCTCTGGTAATTAGATGGGTATTAAAGATTTGAGGTATTTTTCATACTTGTTTGATCAGAATAAGCCGTAGTGACCGAAGGGTTTTTCCGAGTTTAAATACAGTGATTAATGTTTTTTGGTATACTATATGGGTGGCAAACAAGCATGCGGTCTGCCTGATGGTAAGCGGTTACCGCCGCCTATGGACGTTTGCTACACCAGGGGTATTGCCCTCGCGCACTGTCGATCGTCGACATGCAGGAATCATTCACACCCTTCTTGCAGAACTCCATACTGTACTCACAAGGGAAATCTTCAACGGGGAGCTCATTCTATAGCTTGAGCGTTCGCTGAAGAAAACTCCTTTGGAACCTCGCAATGCGAGACAAGGCATGGGGATGAATACCCCGTTGATGGCGAGAGGTGCTGTGTTAGAAAGTAAACATGGGCATCATGTCGAACATCAAACAGCATTGTATTGGAAAACATCGCGACGAAACCAGTATCTGTTTTGTCATCATGTCGAGTACCTCACGCGTAGGTGAGATAATAGATCGCCTGTTCTCACTAGACTTCAGTTCCTTCACACATGCTAAGATTGTCAAGTTTACAGACAGACGTTCGGCAACGTACGTGAGAACCTCTTTGATGTTTAAGCATATTCTTGGAGTTTGATGCCGATGAAAGGAATAATGAAAGTGGACGAAGCGAAACAAGTATGTGAGGATCGTAGCAAGTGGAAAGAAGTGGCCTCTGCCTACCCCTACGGGAAAGAGGCGTGATTATATAATCATATGTATTCATGCTGATCCCATTTCTCGTCAAACCTTGAACCTTAAAGAGCCCCACTGCTACAATTAAGGCCATAAACACTCAATCCCTCCGCCTTCAAAGCAATAATAATAAAAAGGATGGCAACAGGAATGGCAGCGTTGATATATTCTCATGATACGAACATATTTAATGCCGTTAGGATTACTAGAAGCTTTTATCTGAATCGGTGCACATAAGTTGGAGTTGTGTTCACGAATGGTATGTACTGGGCGCGACGATTCCCTCAAGAGGCAGAAAGAGGGCCACTTCTATCTGGTAGAGTTGCGCATCTATGCTACACATCTACACTTATAATAATTATATATCCTCACGCCTTCCCATAAGGATCCCCGAAGGGGCAGGCAGAGGAGGCCCACACACCCACTTTCCGCCAGAGATATATTTTTGGTGGCAACGTGACAGATTGCGCCTTTGAATTGCTCCTCATACGTATGCAGGTTTCCTCTCGATGTTTTCCTTCACTGTAAAGCTCGCGGTGTGACTAATCACTGTACGTAAATTCAGAAGAACTTAACTCTGTACTCTTCAGGAAAAAACTCAACGGGGAGCTCATTCCACATACCATTCATCTTTTACAATTGCCTCTCGTTCAGGGTCTGAACGCCCGAGCGAAGCCCTTGACAAGGTGTTGGTAGCCGCTTACCATCAAGACTTCTTTGGTTCTTTGGTAGTTTTCTAACACCACTGGGAATTTGGGTTGTGTTCGAATCTTTGCTAGCCGCCTCAACACACACACACAACTATCGACGTAGAAAAAATTATCACCGAACGAAATATAAATCCCCAACCAGTACAAATCCTGTACAATCTAGCAACAGGACATTTTACGATGTTGGAGCTATCCCCTTATATCCCGCGTCTGATTGCCTTGCCCTCGGAGTACTGGCCGCAAATGAAATGGGTATAGGGAATTTATGACGATATTTTGCTGTCTGTACCTATCCCACCCGAGGGTTTGTTATGAATGAAAATAAATAGTTGGTTTTCGATATTCGTTTAGCAATAGCGGTAGAGGATTTACCGATCCACCACGAGATATCGAGGGCTCTTCGCAAAGAATAAATAGCGTTGGAAAATACGAGTTATCTCACAACTAGTGTTCCTGTAAGGCTTCTTGGGGTATTAAAAACGATCATTATATGAAGCCGTAGTGGCCGAGTGGTTCGAGCAGTTGCCTCGCAATCGCAAGTTCGAATCCCGACTGGTGCCATCATTGGTACTAGTCGGGATTCGACTGTGAACTTAAGTTCTAATCACTGTACTTAAGTTCAGAAAAACTCATGTTTTTCTAAACTTAAGTACATTGAATAGTCACAATAAAGAGAGGTAGGGCATAACGGGTTTTCCGTTCTAATTTGGAGCTGCCCGACTGGGGCAGGACCTCCACCTTATAGAACGTAGGTGTGTTCCTACGCGGTGAATAAGGTTTCCAGTAATGAGCTACTTGGGGAGGGGGGAGGATTGTTATATTGTGTTGGCAGCAGAGGGATTAGTCCCATTATGCTGCCAACACAGTATAACTCTCCGAGCACAGAGTGGTAACGCGCAAGTGATACTTCGGTATCGTGAGCGTAAATAGGCTACGGTAACCGTTTTCCATCAGGTGGGCCGTATGCTTGTTTGCCACTCTTGTTGTATAAAAAAAAATCACTGAGTGTAACTAACGACGAATAAACGTTTTGGAATCTTATTCGACCGCTGCCTACCCATCGATAAAATTCCTATGTATGAGGATAAGCCCTATTACAGTATAGGTATGTACAATAAGAGAATACTGTTGTAATGTGATAGTTGCTATCGCATATCAACACCTGACGCGGCAACTGTGATTATGGCGGAACAAAATTGCCCGTCCGAATCGCTATGGCTATGTGTGGCATAAGGCATAGGAGAAAGAGGTTTATATCGACGTGTTACTAGAGACTAGCTAGGTACTCCGCCTTCACTCGCGTAACATTTGATTTTACTGGAAATCTTTTTTAATAAAATTTACATTTTGCATTATTTAGAAATATTGTTAAACTCTTACTGTTCTTCTTCTTCTGTTTACTGCTCTGTCGACCACATGCTCCACAGGAATTATGTCATCTGAGGACACTGTTTGTCTATGTATTAACTTAATTTAAATTTACGTTTTTCTTTTTTTATGTGAGACTGTTTGTGTTCCTAAATAAAGTAAATTAAAAAAATAAGTTCCTCATGTTATCCTCACGCCTTCCCACAAGGGAGGTAGGTAGGCACACCCACTTTCCACCAGAGATATATTATAGATGCCAACGTGACAGATGGCGAGACCGTCGCCGTTACTCAAGGACGACTATACATACGCCTTTGAATTTTTTCTCAAGCGTATGCAGGCTTCCTCTCGATGTTTTCCTTCACCGTAAATCTCGTGGTATGACTAATCACAGTTAAGAAAAACTCATTGGTACAGTCAGGATTCGAACATGCAATATGTGTGATGTAAGCAACTACCCGAACCGTTCGGCTACTGCGACTGTACTAATAAAATGGTCCGATGGGTGATTCTTTTGACTTGGACCGAAATGCTTTCACTAGATTGAATGTTATAAGAATGATTTGGTCCGACACACCTCTGGTAGTTTGATGCAATAATAATGCGGTTCCTTTCACACCTCTACCGTGCCAATCATTCTGTGGTGAACACGGAAATCAGTACTAAGAACATACATACATCCTTATCATCACACCGAGTCGTTACTCAAGCACGACTATACATACGCCTCTGAATTGCTTCTCAGACGTATGCAGGTTTCCTCTCCATGTTTTCTTTCACCGTTAAGCTCGAGGTGCGACTAATCACTGTACTTAAGTTTAGAAAAACTCATTGGAACAGTCGGGATTCGAACTTGAGATCTTTGTGTAAGCAACTACTCGAACCACAGGGCCACCACAGGTCTTAAGGCGTCACGAGTAAATAATAGTCCATGTGTTGAGCACCAAAGAAGTCGATGTCCTCGGATGCTCGTGTGAACTATTGAACTATTTGTCCTGCTCTTAGAAACGCTAGAGGGTTAGGTACTAATAAAACCACAACTGCGTTCTGAACTTCTGACTCGCTATTGAGATCAGATTACACAAAAGAGAGAGAAGAGAAGAGGAGGGAGGATTGAGAGAGAAGGAAAGAGGTAGAGAGAATTGAAGAGAAGAGAAGAGAAGAGAGAGAGATTTATTAAAAATGCACTTAGACTAATACTATACAATGAGAACGAAACGATAGCCCGTTCTATTTTTGATAAGCGCCATCTAGTGGTCACTTGTGAACTAAAAAATTACAATTTGCATTTGGTCTCAAACATACCGCCCACCAAGGACATATAGTGACGAAATGTCCTTCGTACTGATCTTAATGCATTAAATGTTTTTTAATTAATGTACAGGTTCTTACACATACAACATGTTTGTACTTATTAAAAAAATATGAAAACAATGTAACAAAACAATGTTAAAACATTTAGGGTACTACATTTAAAAATAAAAGGAACAATTAAATTTATGAACTAACAATAAGTTCAAACAAGAAGGAAAAAAAGGTAAATGTATACTTTAATACATTTGTAACAGAAACAAACTCCTAATCTATATTAAACATTTTAAAAATTAACAAGCCCGTCAAGACAAATAATAAGATTAATCAGCTATATTTTAGTCTGATATAGGTAAAATACTTTTTCATGATAGATGATTTGGTGCGTAATGTGACTACTCGGGTGACATTATCATCACCTGGGTGTTTTTCTACAATACGACCTAATAACCAACGACTTGGCGGCAAATCATCTTCTTTAATTAAAACTACATCCCCCACCTCTGGTTCTGGAACCTTAGAAGACCACTTGTATCTTTTCATTAGGTTAGCAATATATTCTTGGGACCATCGCTTCCAAAAAGACTGCACCATACGTTGAACAAATTGCCACCTACTTAAAGTGCTTATGGCTGAACTCTCAAAATTATAATCCGGAACATTAACAAGCGGTTCTCCTATTAAAAAATGACCTGGTGTTAGGGGCAATGGCTCTCCAGGATCTTCTACATTGGCAACACTCATAGGCCGTGAATTTAAGCAAGCCTCAATTTGATTTAGTAATGTAGTTAACTCCTCATACGTGAGAGTTGAGTCTCCTATGACTCGTTTTAGATGATACTTCGTGGATTTCACTCCTGCCTCCCACAAGCCGCCAAAATTGGGTGCATGCGGGGGAATAAAGTGCCATTCGGTACCATTTGCTTCCAGGTGCTCGGCTATATTGGACTGATTACTAATTAATTGCTTTAGCTCTCTGGAGGCACCAACAAAGGTAGTGCCGTTGTCGCTCCACAACTTGGCGCAGTGACCGCGTCTGGCCACGAATCGCTTAAAAGCTGCTAAAAAGGCTTGCGTGCTCATGTCGCTCACCACTTCAAGGTGTAGCGCACGGGTCGCCATACATACGAAGAGGCATATGTAACCCTTGTACGAACGATGTCCTCGACCTCTTGTTGTCCTTATATTAATAGGGCCGGCATAGTCCACACCACTATGCAAGAATGGTCTCGCTGGAGTACATCGAACTGATGGGAGTGAACCCATCATCTGATTTTTGATGTTAGCTCTTTGCTTAGCACATGTCACACACTTGCGAACGAACTGTTTGACTAGGTTTCTCACACCAATTATCCAGTAAGCTGTTCTCAAATAATTAATTACTAGTTGCGGGCCACCGTGCAAGGTTTTGTTGTGAGCGTCCGCTACGAGAAGGTACGTGAAATGCGCATTGTGTGGTAATACTATTGGATGTTTAGTTTGTTCATCCAATGGGGACTTTTGAAGTCTGCCCTGTACTCGCATAATGCCCTTGTTATCTAGGTAAGTGCATAAAGATTTTAATTTACTTGATTTTGATTGTATATAACCCTTGTCCTTTATTTGTATAAGTTCAACTGTAAATATTTCTCTTTGTGTTTTCTTAATACAACAATCTAAGGCTTGATCTATTTCTTGTTTATGTAAATATGTATTATGTTTTCTTTTATATAAAAATCTACGACAATATGCCACAACTCTTAAAAGCCTTGATAATGAAGAAAACCTTTCCATGAAGTCACTATTTGTAGAAACTATAGCAATATGTGCTTTGATGGACTGCTCTAAATCTATGCTCAAATCTTTTGGTCTTTTATATTCAATAAGTTTTTGTTTCAGAAAGTGTGGTCCCGAAAACCACATTGTACTATTTATAAATAAACTAGGGGGTAATCCCCTTGATGCGCAATCTGCTGGGTTTTCCTTGGTTGAAACATGAAACCATTGAGTCGATCTCATAGATGTTAAAATCTCCGATGTGCGGTTAGCCACGAACGTTTTCCACTTGCTTGGATGACTATGAAGCCAAGCGAGTACTATGGTGGAATCCGTCCATGCTATGATCTTATCCTGTGATATATTCAAAACTTCCGCTGTTTCTACCAAAAGGTTTGATAACAGTACTGCTCCGCACAATTCCAAACGAGGAATGCTGACTTGTTTGACAGGAGCAACTCTATTTTTTGCTACCACAAGCATTGAATTTACTTGACCTAAGGAATCCACAATCCTCAAATAAACTACGGCTGAGTAAGCGGCCTTGGATGCGTCACAGAATCCATGAAGCTCTAGATCATCGCCTAACTTTATGCCAAGCCAACGAGGTATCTGAACTTCTCTCAATCGTGACAACTCTTCTCTGTAAGTACTCCATTCCCGTAACAGTTCGGGGCTTAGTTCTTCATCCCAACCAATACCTGCGATCCATAATTTCTGAATAAATATTTTAGCTAGCACTATACTTGGAGCCAACCACCCTAGTGGATCGAATAATCGGGCGATGTCAGAAATTACAGTTCTTTTTGTTACAGATGCAGATGTCAGTGGTGGAAGATTCACCGAGTACTGGAAGGTGTCATTATTTCGATCCCAGGCAAGACCAAGAATTTTTATTGTACTATCTGTTTTTATGTTAATGTCCTTTACATTTTTGTTCTCATTTATCTCCGTTCTCTGATTTTTCATATCTAGTGTACTATTTTTTATTGTGTTCTTATTATTTGACTGATCTATATGTTCACCGTCTTTTTTATCTTGAAGTTCTATCAGTTTTATTTCATCTAATAGCTGCTCATTATTACTGTTCCATTTTTGCAACACAAATCCACCTTTTTTTAGTAGTCCTGTCATTTGTTTATATATTTCCACCCCGTCTTTTACGCTTACACATCCACTCATAAAATCATCCATGTAAAAGCAGTTTAAGACCATTTCAGCTACTAGAGGGTATTTTTCACCTTCATCATACACAATTTGGTGCAATGTCCTAACTGCTTGATAGGGTGCTGACGCTGTTCCGAACGTGATAGTGACCAATTCATAATCTTTTATTTCAGTTTGAGGATTATCACGCCAGAGAATTCGCTGGAACATGGTGTCTTCCGCGGCAACTCTTACCTGACGGTACATTTTAACAATGTCAGCTACTATTCCTATGACATGCACTCTCCACTTCATCACGGTGTGTCTCAATTCAGCTTGCAACGTCGGTCCAATCATCAGGGTGTCATTCAAGGATATTCCGTTATTATTCTTTTGAGATGCATTGAACACAACACGAACCTTTGTAGTTGACTTGTCATCTCTTATCACCGCGTGATGTGGCAAATATACTGCTATATCCTTTCTGTCGTCGTCCTTTTCTACCAGTTTCATATGTCCTAATTGTATGTATTCATTCATTACTTCCGTATATTTTTCTTTTAAGTTCTTATCTCCCTTAAATCTTTTTTCTAACGACTTAAATCTAGCTTCAGCGATAGCGCGTGACCTGCCAGACACACAAGGAGGATGTTCATCTCGAAACGGTAACCTAACTATGTACCTTCCATCATCCTTTCGCCTTGTCGTACTACAATATTTTTCTTCGCATCGTTGTTCTTCTGGGGTAAGTATTTTTCTTTTATTATTTACGTGCTCTTCAATTTCCCAAAATTGCCTTAAAATTTGATCTTCCGTGAACTGTGCATGATTTACACTAATATTAAATTCATTGCTTTTATTTTTCAGATTTTCAACTACACCTGAAAGTACCCAGCCTAATGTGGTACTTTGTGCAATTAGAGTGCGAGATGGGTTCTTCAACATACCTTCCTTTAGCATACAGCTGTAGGCATCAGCACCTAATAAAATATCTATTTTATTAGGTTGATAGAACTGAGGATCTGCTAGTTCTAGTTTTGACTTGTCAATCCAATCAAAAGCTGCACTATCTATGGCGTGCTCTGGTAAGTATGATGTGATTTTCTTTAATATGTACGCGTTGATCTTCAATTCAAAACCTGGATCTAATCGCGAATAAATTTTTAGTTGTACCATGTGCTTTGCCATAGTTGATTTATGGCCTATTCCAGATACGATTCCCTGAATAGGTATCTTTTTAAGAGCTAAAAGCTGCACTGTTGCCTCTGTAATAAAACAAGCCTGTGAGCCCTGATCAACCAATGCCCTTATATGCATGTAGCCACCCGTCTTAGACTCGGCTTTAATTAGAGCTGTGGCTAATAAAACCTGCCTGGGCATGAGAGTTTGGTTGGTGGATATATGAGATGAGACTACCGGTGTGGTACTAGTTGATGGACTAGTGTTCCTGAGAGCTGCCCGAGGCATGTCTCGATCTTTGTTCTGGTCACCACCAAGATGTAGCAAAGAGTGGTGACGCTTACCGCAAAGCTTGCAGCAGGTTGGTTTCTTGCAGTTTAAAACACTGTGATTTCCTCCTAAACAATTAAAACAGATCCTATTTTTTGCTACAAAATCGCGTTTAAAATCTATGGTCTGTTTAATGAACTCCTTGCAGAAGCAAAGTTTGTGAGCTTCGGAACAAAACTCACATCGTATATAATCATTTACCGCTACCATAGCCTTCGGTGCGAGTGATCTATTGACCTGTTGAGCAAAAACCTTTTTTGGCTCTATGAACTCTAAAGCGCGAAAACGATTGCCAAGGAAGGTAGAAAATTGACTAAAGGTAGGCAGTTCCATGAAGTCATTGCTACTGATGCTTAGTTCCCATTGTTTTCGCGTTTCAGCATCGAGTTTAAAAGTAACAATGTGTATAATAATGATGTCCCAAGTAGTCACATTTACACCTTGATTACTAAGCGCACTAAGACAATCGTTGGTTGTATCGAGCAGTTCTTTTATAGCAATTGCTGATTCAACCTGCATACGTTTTATTCCAAATAGGCGTTTTAGAATGCAATTTACTAAATATCTTTTATTATTGTAACGCTTTTCTAGGTGAGCCCAACACGGTGCGTAATTAGAGTCCGATACTGGTGTGTGCCGAACCAACTGTTCAGCCTCACCACTTAAATGTGATTTTAAATAGTGCATCTTTTGCACATTATCTAAGTTGTCATTTTTATGAACAAGAGATACAAACAAGTCCCTAAATGTAGTCCACTCAGAGTAATTACCCGTAAAAGTTGGAATACATATTTTGGGTAGTTGGACTAATGACTTAAATGCGTTAGTATTACCGCTAATTTCTTTATCATCTTTAGTCGTTGCTTTATTTATATTGAACTTATTGAGCATAGCTTTTATAACACATTTGTAAGTAATGTATGTATCCTCTGTACTGTCATACATCTCCATTATTGTATCAGAATCATGTGAAACGTACAACTCATGTAACTTGGTGTTGTTTGCTACATATGAGCTCCAATCCTTTTCTAATAATTCCAATTTAGTTTCAATATATTCTAAAGTTAACCTATCTTTAGGACTTTTTTTTAAATTAGTTAATCCCTTTTGCATTACACCTTGCAGATTCTTTAAAACATTAACTAATCCCTCCATTGTTCTAAATTAAAAATGAATAAATTAAAAGAAACTAAATTCGACCTCACATTAATATAAACAAATATAAGAAAATTAGTAAAATTTTCTAAGTCCTAAAATATTTTGTAAATTTTACAAGTGTTTGAACTTTGGGTCGGAAATCGGGCACGGATTCCCCGTTCTCCCGTTTTATCTTAACTGTACTAAGTCCTTAACTACATAAACTAACTAATATTTTTCTTAAGACACTTAAGAAAAAGACACTTTTATTTAAGGCACAAATTGTACTCACGGCAACTATTCTGCACTCACAAAACCCCGTCGATCTTCTGAACGTACTTTGGAACGGTGGCGTCACGTCACTTGCACTGCTCGTCACGTGAACTGCTCTGCTTGCTCTTCCCGCGCCGCGTTGTGGGATCCCAAGTACCGTTGCCGCAGCGATCCACTGCGAGTACTTGTATCCCGGGCTGGGATTGCACTTCAAAAAACGAGGACGTATCCGGCTCGAAGGACCAATGTTGAGCACCAAAGAAGTCGATGTCCTCGGATGCTCGTGTGAACTATTGAACTATTTGTCCTGCTCTTAGAAACGCTAGAGGGTTAGGTACTAATAAAACCACAACTGCGTTCTGAACTTCTGACTCGCTATTGAGATCAGATTACACAAAAGAGAGAGAAGAGAAGAGGAGGGAGGATTGAGAGAGAAGGAAAGAGGTAGAGAGAATTGAAGAGAAGAGAAGAGAAGAGAGAGAGATTTATTAAAAATGCACTTAGACTAATACTATACAATGAGAACGAAACGATAGCCCGTTCTATTTTTGATAAGCGCCATCTAGTGGTCACTTGTGAACTAAAAAATTACAATTTGCATTTGGTCTCAAACACCATGTATACGCTCCTTTAGCTTAGATATATATTCTAAGCGACCGATGTAACTGGGTTGCTTTGAATTTTGTATGATATTAGGGTTTTATTTCTTGCTTTGGTTTTATTGGCAGTTCGATGATAGCATTTGGTATTTGAATTTTAATGAAGAGATGTCTAGGCGACCGTTGGAACTCCTGTTCGGGAACATATGTATTCTAATTTTGAATTTTGATTAAATTTTAATATTAAAGTATCAACGAGGCAGAGGTAGACCACGTTCCAACTACCTAGATCAAAGGACGGGAACGTCAGGACTACCTACTCGAAACCGACGAGCATGTATGAAGAGACTAATGAATGTGGACGAAGCGAAAGAGTTATGTAAGTCTAGAGAGAGCTGGCGCTCTATACTCTCTGCCTACCCCGTTAGCGACTCGGCGTGATGCTATGTATGAAAAAAGTATCAGTATATTTAGGGTTGGCAACGCGAGAGTGACACTATTAGTGTTGCAAGCCTCCAAACGCGGGGGTAACCGCTTACCCTCAGACGAACTTTACGCTTCCTAGCCACAATGATATAGATATAGATATTGTTTGTTAACAAAAACAAATAATAAGAGATAAAAGATACAATTTGCACATATCAACGCCTCTTCATTATAGTTCTTAAAAGGTATGCGCAAAGGTATATATATATATATATATCCCGTCTTCCCGCAAGAGTCCTGGAATGAGAAGGAGGCAAAGGTATATATATATATATATAGTATATCTAGTACTATAGGTAGTATAGCTAGTGCCATCCACCAAGACACGCCCCACTATTCTTCCCTATTGTTTATAGTGTAAGTGCCAACCTTCCGCTAATGTTTGAGTATTTCCGGTACACACTGATTACCTATGAGTGCACACGCACACTACGATGAATACACTCGGATCATACTCCCCGCATCCCGCGACCCCCTCGACTAGAAGATGGTGGGTCGCGTCTTCGTGAATGGCACAATCTTTACCCACTTTCCACCAGAGATATACTATAGGTGGCAACGTGACAGATGGCGAGTCCTTCGCCGTTACTTAAGCCTCAGACATACCCCTATGAATTCTTTCTCAAACGTGATCAGGTTTCCTCTTGAACTATATCATGGTTCACTGTACTTAAGCTTAGAAAAACTCATTGGTACAGTCGGGTTTCGAATTTGCAATCTTTGTGTCGCAGGCAACTACTCAAATCACCCCGACTTGTAGTATGAATAATAATAATAATATGTCCTCACGCCATCCCATAAGGGTCCCAGAAGGCGTCGGCAGAAGTGTATAGATAACACCCACTTAATGAAGTATGAATGTAAATAGGAAAATACCTGAAGTATATTAATACTTCTATAACTTCCTGTCGCCCACAACACGGTTTGAAATGCACGTTAGTACGTGCATTGAATATGCATTAACAATATAAACACCAAAAGCCTTTGTTTCCATTTAGATAAGGTTCAAGTATCAATATTGGTTCCGGGAAAATATTATGAAAATATTTCTATGCAACATGAAAAATTCATCGGTCTCTTTGTACTGTGTCATGAATATTGAGCCGCTTTACACTTGTGACAATAAAGCTTAGAATTATGTGTATTTCTTTTCGCTGTCTGGTTTAGCGGAGTATCTGGCTGTGGAATGTCAGTTTGTGCGTTTGGGCAGAGGAAGACCACGTTCCAACTACCCAGATCAAATGGTTCGGACACGCAAAGATAGTAACGCCTAGAAAACTGGAAACCGGCGAGAAAATATTATTTATTATTAAGTTATTCGTGTAGTTTTCTAGTGCGAAAAGTGGGTTCAATTACACCTTTGCGCATACCTTTTAAGAACTATAATGAAGAGGCGTTGATATGTGCAAATTGTATCTTTTATCTCTTATTATTTGTTTTTGTTAACAAACAATTTCTATATCATTGTGGCTAGGAAGCGTAAAGTTCGTCTGAGGGTAAGCGGTTACCCCCGCGTTTGGAGGCTTGCAACACTAATAGTGTCACTCTCGCGTTGCCAACCCTAAATATACTGATACTTTTTTCATACATAGCATCACGCCGAGTCGCTAACGGGGTAGGCAGAGAGTATAGAGCGCCAGCTCTCTCTAGACTTACATAACTCTTTCGCTTCGTCCACATTCATTAGTCTCTTCATACATGCTCGTCGGTTTCGAGTAGGTAGTCCTGACGTTCCCGTCCTTTGATCTAGGTAGTTGGAACGTGGTCTACCTCTGCCTCGTTGATACTTTAATATTAACATTTAATCAAAATTTGCCACCTATAGTATATCTCTGGTGGAAAGTGGGTAAAGATTGTGCCATTCACGAAGACGCGACCCACCATCTTCTAGTCGAGGGGGTCGCGGGATGCGGGGAGTATGATCCGAGTGTATTCATTGTAGTGTGCGTGTGCACTCATAGGTAATCAGTGTGTACCGGAAATACTCAAACATTAGCGGAAGGTTGGCACTTACACTATAAACAATAGGGAAGAATAGTGGGGCGCGTCTTGGTGAATGGCACTAGCTATACTACCTATAGTACTAGATATACTATATATATATATATATACCTTTGCCTCCTTCTCATTCCAGGACTCTTGCGGGAAGACGGGATATATATATATATATATATATATATATATATCTAGCTATTTATATAACTAGCTCTCCCGCCCAGCTTCGCCCGGGTGAAAAAGTTGATCTTCCTGAATCACGGTCGCAGCGCCACCTATCGGGTTCAATTGTGATGTAAGCTATCCTATCTTTTAAGTTGGATCAAACTGCATACGGTGTGCAAATTTGATTGAAATCGGTTAAGTAGTTTAGGAGCCCATCGCGGACAAACAACGTGACACGTAATGTATATACATACATATCATCACGCCAAGTCCCTAACGGGGTAGGCAGAGAGTATAGAGCGCCAGTTCTCTCTAGACTTACATACCTGTTTCGCTTCGTCCACATTAATCAGTCTCTTCATACATGCTCGTCGGTTTCGAGTACTCTTTACGTTCCCGTCCTTGAGAGTCCGATCTATTTGATCCAGGTAGTTGGAACGTGACCTTCCTCTGCCTCTTCTTGCACACACTTTTGCTTTGTATATCTGTTTCGTCAATCTTTCTTCACTCATCCTTTCTATGTGTCCAAACCAACGTAACATGCCTTTCTTCATCTTTACAATCACGCCCTTATTCACGCCAGTTGATTTGCGAATCTCTTCATTGCGGATTCGATCTAATATCGTTACGCCGCACATTTTTCGAAGAGATCGCATCTCGACTGCATTCAAGCTATTTTCATACTTCCTCTGACATACCCAGGATTCGCTGCCATACAACAAGGTAGGTACCAATATCGCGTTGTGGACAGCAACTCGAGCATTCTTGCTCAGACTTTTATATATATTAAGAAGGTATATTCGCGAGGTTCTTATAAACAAACAGCCTTTTTTTTAATATCAGTATAGTTTGAGAGAACTTCTAATAATACATACATACATATCATCACGCCGAGTCCCTAACGGGGTAGGCAGAGAGTATAGAGCGCCAGTTCTCTCTAGACTTACATACCTCTTTCGCTTCGTCCACGTTCATCAGTCTCTTCATACATGCTCGTCGGTTTCGAGTACTCTTAACGTTCCTGTCCTTGAGCGTCCGATCTATTTGATCCAGGTAGTTGGAACGTGGCCTTCCTCTGCCTCTTCTTGCACACACTTTTGCTTTGTATATCCTAATAATATATATATATATATAATTTGTATATCCTATATTCTAATAATAATAAAGAATAAAGTGAAAAGCATCGAAGGAAAAGTCTCATTCGAATATAAAATGAATTAAGTAGATCACCTTAACGACACCAAATTAACCCAAATCACTGAGATAATTAGCCGGAGACTTGTTAATTTGCAGACTCACAGAGACTGGAGCCCTCTTCCGGTCTCGGCCGGATATTTAATCGATTATCGTAATCGACTTAATCGGTATTCTATTCGATTAGCTCATTAACACCTATTTATTGGCACCTAAGGTATTTGCTGACATCATGTAATTATGATGATTGGATTAATCGATCGGATATTCAAGAATTAGAACGTCATAAGTACTCGAATGGCGAACATGTTTGAAGATCCTAATAAAACTAATTTTGTAATTGCATTTAATTTTCTAAAAAAAACAGTATTTAATTAAGACTGAAAAAGGATTCCTGCATGGTCGGCAGCGCGCGAGGAAGACCCCTGGTGTTGCATGCGTCCATAGGCGGCGGTAACCGCTTGCCATCAGGCGGACCGCATGCTTGCTTGCCAACCGTGTGGTATAAAAAAAAAATATATCCTCACGCCTTCCCACAAGGGTCCCACAAGGGTCCCCGAAGGGGTAGGCAGAGATGTATAGGTAATACCCACACACCCACTTTCCGCCAGAGGCATATTAGGTGCCAACGCGACAGATGGCGAATCCATCGCCGTTACTCAAGCACGTCTATACATACGCCTTTGAATTTCTTCTCAGACGTATGCAGGTTTCCTCTCGATGTTTTCCTTCACCGTTAAGCTCGTGGTGTGACTAACCACTGTACTTAAGTTCAGAAAAACTCATTGGTACAGTCGGGATTCGAACTTGCGACCTTTGCGTCGCAGGCAACTGCTCGAACCACTCGGCCACCACGGCTCTTTCGTATAAAAAAAATATATATATGTATATATATATTTATTTATTTATTTATATGCTTTATTGTACACCATAATTTAATCAGGACAGAACATCATAGACAGACAAAGTACAATTGGCGGTCTTATCGCACTCGGCGATCTCTTCCAGACAACCTTTGGATGGAATTGATTGATATTGATATACAAGTAATTTGGTAGTTGAAAGTGTACGGCATCTTATTGAGTAAACATTTTGTATATAATATTATACATATATACATATACAAACATATATACATATACATATCGATACAAATATATTTATTTATAATTATTATTACTGCAGAGAATTAAGGTAATGTTCCTTTACAAGTAGCTTGAAGGAATGGGGAGTCTTTGATTGTCTTATGGACAATGGCAGCGCGTTCCACAGACGCACTGCTTGAACGGCAAAAATATATATATATGTTCATAAATTTGTAGTCAGTTATTGTAGTATTGTGGTCATTGTAGTCAGTTAGCAGGTATGTATATAACATATCCTCACGCCTTCCCATGGTGTATTTGTAGTAATCCACACACCCAGGTATGTATCTATAATATAAACATTTTAAACGATAAGGATGAATAGTGGGGAGCGTCTTCGTAGATCTATACATCAAAATATTTACAAATTGATGAAACTTATTCCCTCTGTCAACCCTTCATCACATTACGAACAAAATAAAATCAATAAGGATCACACAATAGTATACAAAGTTACAAGGAAGTGATAAACTAAGTTGGAATTCACATTACTGTCCAAACTGTGAGGCAAAGGGCCCGTAGCTGGCAGACGAGCGGCTAAAACGCGGCGGCTTTTTTAAAGTATTTTCAGTCGGTCAGTATTAAAGCCCAACATTATTGTAAACTGGCTGTGACCGCGACTTCGTCCACGTTAAATAAAAAAAAAAGATCTTGTTTAATTTCTTAAATAAATGTAGCCAAGTTATTACTTTTTACATCAGCTATGTGCCAGTGAAAGTCCCGTCAAAATCGGTCCAGTCGAAATATATAAAATACCCGAAAAAACAGACAAATAGAAAAAAATATATATATTTTGGTATATGTTCCGTGTATACATCCATATGTATTTAGGAAACAGCTAGTTATTTTAATATCACAAACAGACACTCCAATTTTATTTATTAATAGATATGAATGAATAAATATAAAGATAAATATTTAATAACACCTCGGGACGATTGCAGACAAATAAAAGAAAGAAGAATAATTAAATTAAAGTTGGATACATTTTATTCATCAAGTGCGATATCTACAATTGTCATAGTCCCAAATTAAGCCAAGCTTGTAAAAAACTACGGTAACTAGACAAAGACATTTCTGTTCTTATAAAGATAGACACACCCAGAAAGACTAAGGTACAAAATACTCGACGGTGGGCGGCATTATTAGATATTTGCAAAAACATAAATCTTCTCTTACTAATATTATAAATTTCTAAGTTTGTAAGTTTTGATGTTTGCGGTTCTTTCACAGCCAAACGGCTGAACCGATTTGGCTGAAAGTTGAAATGGTGATGGCTTTTACATACAATAAGGCTGTAGGCTACTATTTAATCCTGAAAAATTCAAAAGTTCTCATATTATAAAGTATGATGCTCTTTCACGGCATAGCGGCTGAGCTGATTCTAGCAAAAAATTATTGTAGCTACTTTTTCGAACTCCACACAGGCGAATCCGCCGGCATAAGCTAGTTTATAATATTTTCAGAATTATTATACCGAGTTCGAAACGCTCGTCTGTTGCACACGAAAGCGTTTGTTAATGAATAGTTGGTTCCAAATGTGAAATGTTTACACACGATAGAAACGTGCTATTTGCCTGTTTGTCTGTGCATTTGTCCACATTGTATCAGCAGAGATTTGACTAAAAGGTCATTCACTCTTATTAACATACAAACTGTTACGTTCCCTCTCGATGCTTTGCCTTCACCAAATAGCTCTTGGTGTGGCTAAGCACTGTAGGTACTTAAGTTCGGAAAAATTCATTGATACAGTCGGGCTTCGAACTTGCAATATTTATGTTGCAAGCAACTACCACTTGGTCTGGTTTTAGAATTTATTTCAATCTATATATATAAAAATGAATATTTGTCTGTATGTCCTTTAAATTCTAGAGCAAGTGAATGAATTTGTATATCTTGGAAGCATGTTCACACGAGATGGAAAGTATGAAAAAGATATTGAAAGAAGGATAACTGCCGGAAATAAGGTGAATGGAGCCATGTCGGCGTTGATGGGCAGTAAAAGTCTGAGCAAGAATGCTCGAGTTGCTGTCCACAACGCGATATTGGTACCTACCTTATTGTATGGCAGCGAATCCTGGGTATGTCAGAGGAAGTATGAAAATAGCTTGAATGCAGTCGAGATGAGATCTCTTCGAAAAATGTGCGGCGTAACGATATTAGATCGAATCCGCAATGAAGAGATTCGCAAATCAACTGGCGTGAATGAGGGCGTGATTGTAAAGATGAAGAAAGGCATGTTACGTTGGTTTGGACACATAGAAAGGATGAGTGAAGAAAGATTGACGAAACAGATATACAAAGCAAAAGTGGGTGCAAGAAGAGGCAGAGGAAGGCCACGTTCCAACTACCTGGACCAAATAGATCGGACTCTCAAGGACGGGAACGTTAAGAGTACTCGAAACCGACGAGCATGTATGAAGAGACTGATGAATGTGGACGAAGCGAAAGAGGTATGTAAGTCTAGAGAGAACTGGCGCTCTATACTCTCTGCCTACCCCGTTAGGGACTCGGCGTGATGATATGTATGTATGTATGTATGTATGTCCTTTAAAGAATCTTAAACGGCTGGGCCGATTTTAATGAAATTTTCTGTGTATCTTCAGGTGGATTCGGGAAAGGTTTAGATTCACAATTGGACCCGATAGGTGGCGCTGCGATCGTGTTTCAGGAAATTTAACTTTTCACCCGGGAAAAGCTGTCCCTTTCTGTGTGTCTCAAGGTGGATTAAAGAATGGTTTAGGTTCACAATTGGACCCGATAGGTGGC
Source organism: Drepana falcataria (assembly GCA_945859725.1). NCBI lineage: Eukaryota > Metazoa > Arthropoda > Insecta > Lepidoptera > Drepanidae > Drepana > Drepana falcataria. The sequence goes on along the minus strand of OX243946.1, from coordinate 6,744,435 downwards.
GCTACGATCGTGTTTCAGGAAAATTTACTTTTTCACCCGGGCGAAGCTGGGTTGGACAGTTAGTTATATATAAAATTCTAGTAGGTTTTACCACCATAAAGTTAGTGAGACAATTCAATTGAAGTCCAGACCAACTCTTGTCATCATTACGGTCAAAATTTCAAGTTTATCTATGGATAAAACGATACCAAGCTTACTTCTATTAACCTCGGAAATCATAAAGTTCCTCTTGGCTCTCATAAAATAAATTCACCAAAGAGATCTACATACAATGCAATGCAACCCGACTAAATAAAGTAGGTCATTGGCCGGGGCGGTAATAAAGTCATAGCTGTAGAGGAGATTACCTCCTCTATTTGGCTAGCTTATCTCTGTCCCGCAGTGCGCAGGCAAAGAATAAGTTTTATATTACCCAGATAGGCCCTAGGGCTGTTTACATATTTATTATTCGTTCTTCCATGAGAGTTCCCGAAGCAGTAGTCGGCGATGTAAAAACATACACTTTTCGCCCGCGATTTGTAAATAGAGTTAAATGTACCGATGTTTTATACGAAACTAGTTGTCCCACCCAGCTTCACTTGGGTGAAAAAATAAAAGCCACAAATCCAGTGGCGCCACCTATCGTTCCAATAGTGAATCTAAACCATTCTCGAATCCACCTGAAGACACAGAAAATTTCATTAAAATTGGTCCAGCTCTTTACGATTCTTTAAAGGACATACAGACAATTATTCATTTTTATATATATAGATATGCATGTCAAACTACAAATCTGCAACCGAATACGTAACACCTAACCCAAACGATAGAGGATTGAAAACAAAGTAAAACAATCAGTTTTTTAATGGACTGATGTACTGGGATAAAGCGAAAGAGATATGTGATGTTAAGGGACGATTCTCTCTCTCTCTGCCTGCCTCGTTAGGGTGGTTTAGAGTGTTTTACTCGAACGACTCAGTCACCACGGCTTACTGATATTATTATTATATTTGGGTATCTGTCGGCAACAGATGCCTTCTAAGCCCGTTCCAGGTTTGTGTTAAAATCTTTTCTTCGCATTGCTTAGTCTTTGCTGCCGAGACAGAGCGACGCCCGCGTCAAATTAAACAAATCCCGTTGGAGTTATGACAATATTTATATTTGCCCGACTCACCCCCAACTGAAAGGCTGCAAACGACTTTATTTGAATATTTAAAAGTACAAATGTCCGTCCGACAAGTAAAAATTGTACGCTAAATTTAAGTTTGTGCGTATTATTATTTATATATCACACGCCTTCCCACAAGGGTTCGCAAAGGGGTAGGGTTTGACAGATATAGATTTTATATAGATATAGATATAGATACAGATTTTAGATATGACACATACTTGTGCCCCCTTAAGTTGAATAAAAGATTTTTGATTAGAATACGATTTTAAAAAAAAGCTTAATTTGAATATGTTCGTAATATTGACATTTTTATTATATAATTATACATACATACATATCATCACGCCAAGTCCCTAGCGGGGTAGGCAGAGAGTATAGAGCGCCAGTTCTCTCTAGACTTACATACCTCTTTCGCTTCGTCCACGTTCATCAGTCTCTTCATACATGCTCGTCTATATAATTATAATATAATATATCCTCACGTCTTCCCACAAGGGTCCCCGAAGGGGTAGGCAGAGGTGTATAGGTAATACCCACACACCCACTTTCCGCCACAGGTATATTAGGTGCCAACGACTATACATACGCCTTTGAATTTCTTCTCAGACATATGTAGGTTTCCTCTCGATGTTTTCCTTCACCGTAAAGCTCGTGGTGTGACTAATCACTGTACTTTAGTTCAGAAAAACTCATTGGTACAAACAGTCGGGATTCGAACTTGCGACCTTTGCGTCGCAGGCAACTGCTCGAACCACTCGGCCACCACGGCTATTATTATATTTATATACATTTTTATTGATATTTTTTATTTTTTTAATACCACATGGGTAGCAAACAACCATGCGGTTCGCCTGTTTTTTTTTTTTCTTTTTTATACAACAAGAGTGGCAAACAAGCATACGGCCCACCTGATGGGAAACGGTTACCGTAGCCTATTTACGCTCACGATACCGAAGTATCACTTGCGCGTTGCCACTCTGTGTTCGGAGAGTTATAGTGTGTTGGCAGCATAATGGGTTTAATCCCTCTGCTTCCAACACAATGTAACAATCCTCCCCCCTCCCCAAGGAGCTCATTACTGGAAACCTTATTCACCGCGTAGAAACACAACACAAAAAATATGTTATTTGGCTACGGACTTCTATAAGGTGGAGGTCCTGCCCCAGTCGGGCAGCTTCAAATTCGAACGGGGAAACCCGTTATGCCCTACCTCTCTTATGGTAAGCGGCTACCGCCGGTTGCCGCCGTTACGCCAGTAGTATCAGTCTCTCGTTGCCAACCCTGCAGGAATCTTTTCACACCCTTCTTGAAGAACTCCATGCTGTACTCTCCAGGGAAAACCTCAACGGGGAGCTCATTCCACAGCGTGAGCATTTGCGGAAGGAAACTCTTTTGGAACTGCGCAGTGCGAGACCATTTAAAGTAAATCGTGTTCACTCAGACAGACGGACGTGGTGAGGCAATTGGTTTTATTATGTGCACTGCACATATATAGCTGTAGCTTTGTCTCAGTTTACGATGCATCATCGTGTATACGGAATTGTGAGGAGTTCTTATTAAGGTTTGCGAACAATTTGATAATTAAAATAAAATGTTTTCATGTTGGAACCTCAAACATATCTCTGGCGGAAAGTGGGTGTGTGAGTATTACCTATAAACCTCGGCCTACCGCTTCAGGGACCCTAATGGGAAGCCGTGAGTATATATTATTATTAATTATTAAAAAAAGCAGTGGTAGCCGAGGGGTTCGAGTGACATAAAGATCGCAAGCTCGAATCCCGACTGTAATCCCGAGTTTTTATGAACTTACGTACAGTGATTAGTCATATTACGAGCTTTACGGTGAAGGAAAACATCGAGAGTAAACCTGCATACGTTTGAGAAAGAAATTCAAAGGCGTATGTATGTGTTGTCGTGCGTGATTCGCGGCGATGGACTCACCATCTGTCACATTGGCATCTAATATATCTCTGGCGGAAAGTGGGTGGGTGGGTACTACCTGTACACCTTTGCCTACCCCTTCGGGGACCCTTGTGGGAAGGCGTGAGGATATTTATGATGAATTATGTATATATAATGAGCTCCCCGTTGAGGTTTTCCCTGGAGAGTACAGCCTGGAGTTCTTCAAGAAGGGTGTGAAAAGATTCCTGCAGGGTCGGCAACGCGCGAGTGATACCCCTGGTGTTGCAAGCGTCCATAGGCGGCGGTAACCGCTTACCATCAGGCGGACCGCATGCTTGTTTGCCACCCAAGTGGTATAAAAAAAAATTATAATTAAAAAAAACACATAAAGATAACATAACTTAAAGATTACAGCAAATCCTATGCATGTATGGTTCTAAAATGCCCAATCCGTGCGGGTTTAAATCGCTCTTGTCCAATATTTATTTCTTAAAAACCATCTAAGCTCGATCTTACAAGCAGCTTAGAAAAGTAAGAAGGGTAGAATCCCATTTTTACCTCCGGGCTATTTTTCTAATGGGTACGTGAGCGCGAAAATCGTAATTACATCGCAGGTTTGCCGGTGACAGGGATCGATTTAATCCGAACGATTTAAGGGAGGGCCATTCCTACAATTATTATTTTGGATATGAAATATTATTTACAACAACCTTATCTTACTAGTCTTACTTCTTACTAATATTTGAAGGCGCAAGTTTGTAAGTTCGAATGTTTGGATTATTGCGGTACTTTCACGGCAAAACGGCTGAACCGATTTGGCTGAATATGAATTTGGCTTATACCTTGGCTACATTTTAATCCAGAAAAATAAATAAGCGACTCTTTCGAACTCCTCGCGAGCGAAATCGCGGGAAAAAGCTAGTATTTTTATATCCTTAGAGCTGCAAACACGCTGGCCTTATGACAGTAAGCAGTTGCCGCCGTCCATGGACGATTGCTAAACTGTGCGCTACCAACATTGTCATAATTGCAACGGATAGGTATGTATTAGAATGAAAAACCCGAAATATAATAAATTATAAAGTATAGTCCTCGCTCACGCATAACCTGAACTGACCTGAACGAAATGAGATGAACTTTGGTTTTGAGATAGATTAACATATAGGACATATTTTTTTGCTAGAAAATAATACTTCTATTAAATTTACGGTGAAGGAAAACATCGAGAGGAAACCTGCATATGTTTGAGAAGCAATTCAAAGGCGTATGTATAGTCGTGCTTGAGTAGCGGCGATGGACTCGCCATCTCTTAAGTTGGTACCTAAAATATATCTCTGGCGGAAAGCGGATGTGTGGGCACCTCTGCCTACCCCTTCGGCAACCCTTATGGGAAGGCGTGAGAAATAGTTTTCTTATTAAATATTTTCAATAGTCTACCGAGCGCTTCCCCTTAACTCAGTGGGGGAATAAATTGTGGCTTTCGATAAATGCCTTAGCATATCTCGTTCCGAGGAAATATATATCCTCCTAAATTGTTAAATTCATTCCTGGAAGCCTAAACGGTACGCCTTTTTCTAGCTATCTAGTATTTAGGATGAAGACTAATTAAAGTAGGTCTAAAGCGTAAACGACTTGATGTTATGAAGAAAATATATAAAAATACTAGTTTCGCTCGGGTAAAAAAAAAAAATTTCCTTAATCACGATCGCAGCGCCCCCTATCGGGTCAAATTGTGATGTAAGCTATCCTATATTTTAAGTTGGATCAAACTGCACATGGTGTGCAAATTTGATTGAAATCGGTTAAGTAGTTTAGGAGCCCATCGCGGACAAACAACTTGACACGTAATTTATATATATTTTTATATATTATTTATATAAATTATATATTAAGAAGATGACAAAGAGTAGGTACTGACAAACTTATTTTTCTCCTACCACACGCTTGCGCTACGGCTACATAACATATCACCGGAAAACGGGTGGTTTGTTCCCCGATTACGGGAAGATTTGTGGCCAGAGCTCCGAAGCTAATTCCCACTTTTTCCCGTGGCGTTCGCACTAATGACGTTGCGAGATGATACATTGCCCAGGATATTTCAAGGTCACGTGACGCCAAGAGAAATTACATTAATTCGTTTGACATACAAATATATATAATCCTACTAATTATATATAGAGCCGTGGTGGCCGAGTGGTTCGAGCAGTTGCCTGCGACGCAAAGGTTGCAAGTTCATATCCCGACTGTCAGTACCAATGAGTTTTACTGAACTTAAGTACAGTGATTAGTCACACCACGAGTTTAACGGTCAATGAAAACATCGAAAGGTAACCTGTATACTGTCTGAGAAGCAATTCAATGGCGTATGTGTAGCCATGCGTGAAGACGGCAATGGATTCGCCATTTGTCACGTTGGTACCTAAAATAAATCTTTGGCGGAAAGTGCGTGTGTGGCTAGGGCTACTATCTACCTACCTCTGCCTACCCCTTTAGTGACCCTTGTAGGAAGGCGTGAGGATATAAATATATTCTTATAGACCGCTTTCGTTTCATTCAAATTCATCACCGTCTTCATACATGCTGAGAGTACGATCGTCCGACCTATCTGATCTAGGCTGTTGGAACGTGGTCTGCCTCGGCCTCTTCTTGCACACACTTTCGTTTTGTATTCTGTTTCATCAATCTTTCTTCATCCTATCTATATATCCAAACCAACGTAACATGCCTTTCTTCATATTTACAATCTCTCCCTCGTTCACGCCAGTTGCTTTGCAAATCTCTACAGTCAATCTAATATCGTTACGCTGTTCATTTTCTCGAAGAGAACTCTAGCATAGTTTTATTTGCTATAGAAAAGCTGTTGTTTATCAAACGCAACAAAGGAAATTAAAGGGTTTTCCTGTTGTAAGGAAAAAGGGGAAAATGATAAATTATGTTCGGTGCAAGGTATTATTTACGAGAACCTTACTCTCAGCTTGAGGTTGGGCCACCGGTCAGCCTTGGGATTGGCTCTTAAAAGTAGGTTATATTATATTTGGACCTTTGAGCCATGATATAAGATATAAAATCTGAATGCTTATACTACACTTTGAATGTTGCTACGCTATTGCATTAGGTTTTTACCTGTAAAATAGTTGTAAGTTGATAAATAAATTAATAAATAAATATTCTGAAATAATTTTAGCTTTGGTAGTTGCGGTCCGAGTAGCCAATGAGACTATAGCAATTGTTCTATGCTTAAATTCCCACAAGAGTCCCCGAAGGGGTAGGCAGAGGTGTATAGAAACTACCTACACACCCACTTTCCAGACAGATGGCGAATCCATCGCCGTTACTCAAGCACGACTATACATTTGCCTTTGAATTGCTCCTCAGACGAATGCAGGTTTCCTCTCGGTGTTTTCAATCACCTTAAAGGTCGTGGTGTGGCTAATCACTGTACTTAAGTTCTGAAAAACTCATTGGTACAGTCGGGATTTGAACTTGCGATCTTTGTGTCGCAGGCAACTGCTCGAACCACTCGCCCACCACGGCTTTATGCTTAAATTCACTAATAATTCACACCACGAGTATTACACTTAAAGAAAACATACAGAGGAAATCTACATACGATTGAAAGACGTATGTGCTTAAGAAATGGCGATTGATATCGCCAGTGAGACGTGGGTGCTTTGGATTAATCTTCACATTTCTGCCTACCCCTAGGAAAGGGAAGGGAAATAGTATGAAGATAGGCATCTGTACGTTTACATAAAACTAACGCTACTGTCTCTTTACTCCTTGAGGGACTCTGATGTATGTTTAATACGAATGAACACAATTTTTAACCCGCAATCGTAATTCGAAGTGGGCGGGATAGGATGAAGCCAACTGTTGACATATGAGATCTATACGTGAACTAATTAGGAGCCCGCCAGACAACCCGACGCCACGGTAAAAATGTGTAACGAACTATATTGATTGTGTGACGTGGCTTAAGGTATAAGCAGAGAGTTTGCGAGTAACAGAATGGAAACCAAGCAAGGAAAGGCATTCTAGTATGAATCACTGACCCCTATTTTTTTACTACTAGGTTAAAGCAAGCACGCACCCGTTTGTAGGCAGTTACCGCCTTTAGACGCTTGCAACACTTGGGAAGAATCTTTCTACGCCTTTTTGATGAACTCTATGCTGTTCTCTCTAGGGAATCCTCAATGGGGAGTTCATTGCACAGCCTGAGCGTTCGCGGAAGGAAACTCCTTTGAAACCGCGTTTGAGCGTATTTCATAGACGTCGAGCTAACATCGTAAATGTGTCAATTTGTAGAAATGTGTGTTCCTCTTGCACGCAAGAATTACTGAATGAAAATGTTCATGACAATATTAATAAAACGTAATTATATGCAGGTTACGCCGATACTTAGGTCATACATGGGAAACTTACATTCAGCAGTAGATGCTTTACGGCTTGAACGATAATGATACAGAATCTTTGCTATATGTAAGTCTCCTGAACAGCAAAGATTGCACGTTCAAACGTCGATAGAATGAACGAGTTCTGAAGTTGAATACAGTGATTAGTCACACCACGAGATTTTCGGTGAAGGAAAACAACGAGAGGAAACCTGCATACGTTTGGGAAGAAATACAAAAACCCATGTATAGTCGATGAATGACGAAACGAAACGACTCTCTGTCAGTCTTGTTGACACCGAAGTATTTTAAGAGAGGTAGGGCATAACGGGTTTCCCGTTCGAATTCGGAGCTGCCCGACTGGGGCAGAACCCCCACCTTATAGAAGTCCGTAGCCAAATAACACAATTTTTTGTGTTGTGTTCCTACGTGGTGAATAAGGTTTCCAGTAATGAGCTCCTTGGGGAGGGGGGAGGATTGTTACATTGTGTTGGAAGCAGAGGGATTAAACCCATTATGCTGCCAACACACTATAACTCTCCGAACACAGAGTGGCAACACGCAAGTGATACTTCAGTGTCGTGAGCGTAAATAGGCTGCGGTAACCGTTTCCCATCAGATGGGCCGTATGCTTGTTTGCCACTCTTGTTGTATAAATAAAAAAAATATATATATATCTCTGGCAAAACGAAGGTGTTGATCTTTGTCTTCGGGGACCCTAATGGGGAGGCGTAAAGTTATATTATTATTATTAGATATTTTATTCAGTTCATGACTTGGACCACTGTGCAGTGTGTACATAAATATATACCATCGCGTATTTTTTCTGCGCAAACGAAACGAGAACCTTATTTTCGTTACAACTTATAACAATGTTTGTGTAATATTTTATCTTAGTACATGTACTCATAGATGTATCATAACTATCGTCTAAAATGCCATGGTGGCCGAGTGGTTCGAGTAGTTGCCTGCAACACAAAGGTTGTAAGTTCGAATCGTACTAATGAGATTAGTTTACGGTAGAGGAAAACAACGATAGAAAACCTTTGTACATCACGTTTGAGAAGAAATTCTGACGTATGTATAGTGCTTTGGTAACGGCGATGCACTCGCCATCTGTCACGTTGACACCGAAAATATTTCTCTGTTGGAAAGTTGGTGTTCGGCGACCCTAGTGGGAAGTCATGAAGATATTTATACCATAGTGTTCGTTTTGTAAATATTCTGTATACACACTTATCTTATATACTCGGTAATGAATTTCTTTGAAAGCGTATGCACGTTTCCACTCGTTTTCTGACTAATCACTGTACTTAAGTTCAGAAAACCTCTTTGGTACATTGATTACAGTTGAGTACAGTGATTAAATCTATACTAATATTATAAAGAGGAAAGATTTGTTTGTTTGTTTGTTTGTAATGAATAGGCTCCGAAACTACTGGACCGATTTCAAAAATTCTTTCACCTTTAGAAAGCTACATTATCCCCGAGTAACATAGGCTATATTAAATTGGACCCGATAGGTGGCGCTGCGATCGAGTTTCAAGAATTTTAACTTTTTACCCGGGCGAAGCTTTCTGTGTCTTAAGCTAGATTCGAGAATGGTTTAGATTTACAATTGGACCCGATAGGTGGCGCTGCGATCGTGTTACGGGCAATTTAACTTTTTCACCCGAGCGAAGCTGGGCGGGACAGCTAGTATATTATAAAGCGCAGTTAAGTTACAACAGCAATGACAAACGAATTACCTCTCATTTAGAAAATGCTTTCGTGTGTTCGTTAAAATAATAGCACAATTTGGTGAAAACGCTAATAAACTCTAAGCCTTTACTTACCATGTTTCGACAGTATCGTTAAATTTTTGTACCGTCATTGGAATAAACAGACGCATATACAGTTTTACATTATTAACTACGTATAGACCAAGAGCCGCGGGACAGAATTATATCCTTTAAAATACATTTATTTTCATTAACCGTGACCGTTCATTTCAGAAGCCGTGGTGGCCGAGTGGTTCGAGCAGTTGCCTGTGACACAAAGATCGCAAGTTCGAATCCCGACTGTACCAATGAGTTTTTCTGATCTTAAGTACAGTGATTAGTCACACCACGAGCTTTACGGTGAAGGAAAACATCGAGAGGAAACCTGCATACGTCTGAGAAGAAATTCAAAGGCGTATGTATACTCGTGCTTGAGTAACGGCGATGGACTCGCCATCTGTCACGTTGGCACCTAATATACCTCTGGCGGCAAAGTGGGTGTGTGGGTATTACCTATACACCTCTGCCTACCCCTTCGGGGACCCTTGTGGGAAGGCGTGAGGATATATATATATATATATATATATATATATATATATATATATATATATCCTCACGCCTATATATATATATATATCCTCACGCCTTCCCACATGGCGAGTGCATCGCCGTTACCAAAGCACTATACATACGTCAGAATTTCTTCTCAAACGTGATGTACAAAGGTTTTCTGTCGTTGTTTTCCTCCACCGTAAACTAATCTCATTACAAAAACATATATATATACTTTCATTATCAAAACATAACATAATTTGTAACAAAAAACAGTTGTAACTAACAACTTACAGATACAATATTTGACATATATCGGTAACTACTTACCTTTAGATAAAATATTTAACCCAAATCGGTATCCCGAGGCAATATGCCATGAAGACTAGCAGCATTGCAACGCTGGATAGCAATTTTGATACTCTGAGCGAGATATGTTGAAGCCCGCCTGCCACGAGTAAAAAAAAATTTACTACTAAATTAGAATTATATCTATTAAACAAACATTTAGATTAAATTATTATTAAACAAATAATTTGTTAAAGAAGCATTATTGTAGATATATTTAAACAAGCCATCGTTTTTACATTAAGTACTCGAAACCGTCTTGCATGTATGAAGTAGCTGATGAATGTGGATGAACCAAAACAGTCTGTAGGTCAAGTGAGAACATACACTCTTATATCTCTGTCTTCACCGTGTATGACTTGGCATGATTTTATGTAAGTTTTTTATTCACGGCATTTCAATACGATTATAATAATTTTTTTTTTTTTTTTATACAACAAGAGTGGCAAACAAGCATACGGCCCACCTGATGGGAAACGGTGACCGTAGCCTATTTACGCTCACGATACCGAAGTATCACTTGCGTGTTGCCACTCTGTGTTCGGAGTATTATAGTGTGTTGGCAGCATAAGGTTTAATCCCTCTGCTTCCAACACACTGTAACAATCCTCCCCCCTCCCCAAGGAGCTCATTACTGGAAACCTTATTCACCACGTAGGAACACAACACAATAAATTGTGTTATTTGGCCACGGACTTCTATAAGGTGGAGGTCCTGCCCCAGTCGGGCAGCTCCGAATTCGAACGGGAAAACCGTTATGCCCTACCTCTCTTAAATAAATATAAATACATAAGACATTCAAGACTAAGGTAAAATATTCGTCGTCGTCACACAAATATTTATATACGCGGGACACATCAAGTTATCGAGCCAGAGCCAGAGCCAGCTCGGATCAATGGACTAGTTGGCCATCTAAAACCTAAATGACAAATTTACACTATGCAAAAATTTTTACCTTATGTATCTTGCATGCTTGCAAACAAACATGCTTACATATCATCACGCAAAGTCCCTCACATCTGATAATTTATAGATTGGTAAAAATAAACTTCTCTCTCCTTACAAAGATAAGACAACGGTATCGGCCGCCGCCTCCTGGCCTATCTCTAAACTAACAACCGCTTAAGTTAACACAAAAATGCGCATTACATTGTGACTTAACACATTCCCAACTTAAATTTTACCTCACGATTAGCTTAAGTTCCACTCGCTGGACTGAAGTGTATGTTTGCTGCAGTAAAACGTGTGCATACAGGGTGTGTCAGATAATAAGCTCAAACAAGTGGCAAGCGCACACTGAAACAAAAATATGCTTATATAATTAAAAAAAAAGATTCACTTTTGTTTGTATGTAATTTTGTTTTTTAAACAAAATTACATAGAACCTAACTACGTTCCTATTTTTTTCATGCTATTAAAAGTAAAAAAAAAACTCATAAAAACGGTGCAAATATTAATCCCTTAAAAATTATATGTATGAGAATGTGAAAAGAAGGGGTTGTCTCTAAACGCTGAAAAGACTAAGCACTAATTAGCACAGTCTGAGTATATACTAATTAGCACAGTCTGAGTATACAGGCGAATATTTCGCTCAGCGAATCAGCATTGCCATACAACGTGGCAATGCCGCTAGTCTTCTTGGCACCCTTCCGCGTGACACAGATTTGGGACATTTATTCTATTTATAGTCAGTTTATATTTATTATTGCAATAAGATAAATCCATTTCAAAGAAGGCATGATTAAGAAACAAACTTCTACACTAACCTTCAATAATAATATCAGTAGGATATCGCATATACATCTGTCGTAGTTATAACTGTTATAACCATCGGACTGATTTGAGCGCAGTGTTTGCTCACAGATTTAACAAGACCGTGGACTCAAACGCGGTTTTACTTAGCTCAATGTAATTGTGTTTAAAGGTTCATTAAACCACATTCTTCAGTAAAAAATATGGTAAAATCTGGGGTTGGTTGAAGAATGGAGATTGTTAAACTGTACGATTCATATCGTTTGTCAGTTTTTGTAGATATTGTTTTGATTCTTACAAATCTATAATATATCCTCACGCCTTCCCACAAGGGTCCCCGAAGGGGTTGGGTGTGCAGGTAGTACCCACACACCCACTTTTCACCAGAGATATATTTTAGTGACAGATGGAGAGTCTATCGCCGTTTCTCAAGCATAGCTATATCTCTTTGAATCTTTGATTTTTTCCTCCAGCTCGTGTACCCACGAGCTGTTACCCACTGTACATAAAACCTCGTTGGTACGGCCGGGATTCGAAACTGTAATCTTTGTGAAGCAGGCGACTGCTGTAAACGTTCTTCATTCCAAGCATCTGAAATGATGACCTCATCCTTATGTGGCAGTCATAAACAGACATTATATTTTTTAAAATGGAAAACATGATGTTTAATCTATTCTAAATTTACATAAACTATATCTAAGTTACAACCATTAACATGTTTTTGCAGTTATATAACCAAAGTAGGCTTGTTTAAACCAGGCTATTTGTTATTATATATATATATATATATATATATATATATATATATATCTAAAGGCAGGTTAGACAGGTATGGCGTAACGGGTTTCCCGTTCGAATTTGGAGTTGCCCGACTGGGGTAGGACCTCCACCTCATAGAAGTCCGTAGCCAAATATTTTGTGTTGTGTTCCTAATTGTTGAATAAGGTTCCCAGTAATGGGCTCCTGGAGGAGGGGAAACTTAGTGGCAACGTGCAATTGATACTTCGGTATCGTGAGCGTAAATTGTTATAGTATATAAAAAAAGAAATATTTATTTATCCAAGTCTAGCGGTCCTTCCCGGCTTCGCACGGGTGGACGAAAGATTTTTTTATAAAGGAAAATATAGCCTATATCACTCAAGGTGAATGTAGCTTTCCAATGGTGAAAGAATTTTTCAAATCGGTCCAGAAGTTTTGGAGCCTATTCAATACAAACAAACAGGCAAATCTTTCCTCTTTATAATATAAAACTAGCTGTCCCGCCCAGCTTTGCTCGGGTGAAAAAGTTAAATTGCCCGTAACACGATCGCAGCGCCACCTATCGGGTCCAATTGTAAATCTAAACCATTCTCGAATCCACCTTAAGACACACAGAAAGGGATAACTTCGCACGGGTGAAAAAGTTAAAATTCCTAAAACTCGATCGCAGCGCCACCTATTGGGTCCAATTTAATATAGCCTATGTTACTCGGGGATAATGTAGCTTTCCAAAGGTGAAAGAATTTTTGAAATCGGTCCAGTAGTTTCGGAGCCTATTCATTACAAACAAACAAACAAATCTTTCCTCTTTATAATATTAGTATAGATAAAGTATAGACGGGTTGCGACAGTCCTCTACTCTAGTCACCCTAGATGTTCACCAAATCAAAAACCAGATAATATCTTAATTCAATACTTTCGTTGGCTCATTTTTATAACATCCGGAACAAAACTGTTTAATGTCCAATTTAAATAAGTGAATTAAAGCAAATGCTCCACGATCCGCCCGCGCCCACTCGCACGTTACGGATCGGAATCCCATTCGGGGCAGGTTCAACAGATTGTTATCTTTTATCGATACGCTACTGATGTCTCGATGTATATTTATTGCTTTTTATCGGTGTGTGATAATTTAATCACGTTATTTATTCAGTCTGGGTTAGCATAGGCGGGTATGAATTTTTACCACAATCTCACGCCTTCCAACAAAAACGACCCCCGAACCAACTTCCCCGAAGGCGCAGGCCCTCACACCCTTTTTCCATGTGCCAACGTGGCAGATGGCAAGTTTATCGCCGTTACTCAAGCACGACTTTAATACGCCTTTGAATTACTTCTCAAACGTATGCAGATTTTCTCTCGATGTTTGTTTCACTGGAAATCTCGTGTGACTCATCACAAATTTTACCACAATGTTGGCAAATAAGCTGATTCACCTGATGGAAAACCCTTCTTAAAGAACTCCATGCTTCACTCTCTTACAAAAACCTCAACAGGGAGTTCATTCCACAGCCGGAGCATGCGCGTATACTCCTTTTGAAACAGTACAAGACCTGTCATTTGATTGGCACAGTCACTGGGACAATAAAATTGTCTCGCTCTTCTTCTTCACGCTTTGTTAACTTGTCCCTAAGCGGTTTGGCAGAGGTGTTACAACGCATTTTCGTTGGAGGTATATTTAGGTTCATGAAAAGAAGCGATTCCATCACCTTTCCTAGAACACAACATCTATATCAACAATCTGCTTTAATCTACAGACATCGAACTCGTAACCTTGAGCATAGAAGATCTGTAGCAGGACCACTACCATCATGCTTGACGGTCGGAAAGATTGCAAAAGAAAAATATCATAGATTACAAACAAACCAACATTTTGATGTTTGTTTGTGAATTCGAAGAAAATTTAAAGATTTTTCAGTCGCGACAAAAATGCGAGACAACATTCTTGTCCCACACGCTTGTCTCGTACTGTGTATAGTATCTAGAGAAAGCGCTCGTTTAGTTATCGAGCGATCTAATGCGTCGATTCTGGAGCATCGGTATATATTAGTAAGTATACTAATATTACGAAAATACAGAATTTGTTTGTCTGTTTGTTTAAGCACGCTAATCTTTGAGGTAGAGAATCTGATTGATGCCAAATTGAAAATCTGCCTATTAATTAAAAACAACGTTACTTTCTGGGAGAAAGATAGCGAGTGAGAGAGTTCATTGGTTGAATTCATTCGTCATACAATCGTTCAATAGCAACAACTTAATTACACAATAGATGGCATTACTGGTATTTTGATATAATACTAACACTGACCACTTGCGGCTTTCAAATGCAATATGCAAGAACCTTCCAGAAGAAAATTGGCTACATAAGCCACATCCGAATCACGAGAGACACCTCAATCAAAGTTGTAACGTTCGCCATAACCGAAATCGGTCGGTTTATCATCATCATCATCAATCCGATTTGAAATTTTTTTTGTTTCAGTCAGCCCGTTTATTAAGGTAGGTTTGTACACAAGGGAACGGATAATATTATCAAAAAAAATATATATAGGTATTATCATCTTTTTAAAGAGGTCTGGCGCCGTCTAATCGAGACCTCTCAGGCGGGCTGGGACATATCTCGCTCAGAGAATCAGCATTGCTATCCAGCGTGGCAGTGCTGCTAGTCTTGTTGTTATTGTAAATTAATGTTTAAAAAGATTCTTAAGAGCCTCTGCCCGCGGCTTAATCCGCGTGCAGTTAAAAAGTAGCTTATGTATTTCCCTGCTAGAATAGGTTCAACCGCTGTGCCGTGATATAGCAACAAATAAGTAAACTTTCGCTTTTATAATATTAATACCTCTAGCCTAGTCTATAAGTCATCACCATTTCGACTTACAGCCAAATCGGTTCAGCCGTTTTGCCGTGAAAGAACCGCAAACATCCAAATATCCAAACTTACGAACTTTCGCCGGTATAATATTAGTAAGATTAGTAAGATTTGAACTACCTAGATCAAATCGATCGGACACTCAAGGACGGGAATGTTAAGAATACTCAAAACTGACCCGACTAATTAATGTGAACGAAGCGAAAGAAGTATACTAGTCTAGAGAGAACTGGCGCCCTTGTCTCTTTGCCTGCTCCGTTAGGAAATCGATATGTATGTATGTATCTATATGATAATTTCTCAAAGGTATTTTGTCCGTATCAAATATCTCTCTTAATAATGTTTGATGCGTCGTCCCTTTGAAGAATAATTTTCCCTCTAATAACGAAAAATATGTCCACCTTTTTTTTTCATCTTTTTAAATATTAAAATTATAATTACTTTACAGTGCAAAAGCATTGGAATCAGCTTTTACGAGGGAGAAGCCGCGGTGACTAGCTGATCAAAATTAACGCAGGTGAGCGAGTGAGACACCGTGTGTGTAAAGACTTGTATGCGAACCTGTCAACGGTACAGGTCGCGGTTTGATTCCCGTTGAGTGCAGTTATTTGTGTGATGAGCACGAGTATTTAAGCTTTGCTTAATTCGGAGCTATATCTATATTAGACTATAGAAGTCATATGAGGGTAGGGAACAACTAGTAGTTAACGCCTTCCCACAAGGATTCCCTGAAGGGGGTAGGCAGAGGTGTACAGGTAGTACCCACATCCCAACTTCGTAACTTTCGTGATAATTAGTGAGACTATATATTCCAATATTATACGTTAAAGAGGTCACAGATTATTATAGAAAATTTCAAAAAACGTGCCGCATTTTATCATTTTTTCAGAGGAAACCTAACATTGTTTGTAGTAAGCAAGTCTACCGAAAATAAGTAATTTGAGCAAAAGCGCGAGCGTTTTGACATATTGTCCTGTGAGAACAACGGCATTTTTCACGATAAAGGCTCACACACATTGATGCGGCAACAAAGATTCGTTTGTTTGTAAGTACCGTATTAACAGCAGACTGAGTGGTTCGAACATCGCAAAAATTGCAAATTCGTACCCCCACTGTACTAATGAGTTGTTCTAAACTTAAGTACAGTGATTGCTCATATCGGGAGCTTTACATTACAGAAAAACATCGAGAGGAAACCTGTATACGTTTGAGAAGAAACTCCCTCATTCACGCCAGTTGATTTTCGAAACTTTTCATTGCGGATTCGATCTAAGATCGTTACTCCGCACATTTTTCGAAGAGATCGCATCTCAACTGCATTTAAGCTATTTTCATACTTCCTCTGACATATCCAGGATTCGCTGCCATACAATAAGCTAGGCACAATGATTTAGGTATTTAATTATTATTATTGTATTAATAATTCATACATACATATAATCACGCCAAGTCCCTAACGGGGTAGGCAGACAGTATAGAGCGCCAGTTCTCTCTAGACTTACATACCTCTTTCGCTTCGTCCACATTCATCAGTCTCTTCATACATGCTCGTCGGTTTCGAGTACTCTTAACGTTCCCGTCCTTGAGAGTCCGATCTATTTGATCCAGGTAGTTGGAACGTGGCCTTCCTCTGCCTCTTCTTGCACACACTTTTGCTTTGTATATCTGTTTCGTCAATCTTTCTTCACTCATCCTTTCTATGTGTTCAAACCAACGTAACATGCCTTTCTTCATCTTTACAATCACGCCCTCATTCGCGCCAGTTGATTTGCGAATCTCTCTCTCATTCTTCGAAGAGATCGCATCTCGACTGCATTCAAGCTATTTTCATACTTCCTCTGACATACCCAGGATTCGCTGCCATACAATAAGGTAGGTACCAATATCGCGTTGTGGACAGCAACTCGAGCATTCTTGCTCAGACTTTTACTGCCCATCAACGCCGATATGGCTCCATTCACCTTATTTCCGGCAGTTATCCTTCTTTCAATATCTTTTTCATACTTTCCATCTCGTGTGAACATGCTTCCAAGATAAACAAATTCATTCACTTGCTTTAGAATTTGCCCATTTACCGATATTGCACACTCGGTCACTTGTTCATCTCTTTCGAATACCAGAACCTTAGTCTTGCCAGCGTTTAGGCGCAGCCCCTTCTTTTCACATTCTTCTTTCATTATGGTAACTAGTGACTGCAGTTCGCCCTCTGATGACGCCAGTAAAACCGCGTCATCGGCGTATAGTAGGCAGTTGACCACTAAGTTTCCCATTTTCACTCCACATCCGTTCGTTCTTAGTGCTCTCAGACAGTTATCTAGATATATAATGAACAGCCAGGCAGACATGATACACCCTTGTTTGACCCCCGACTTCACATCAAACCAGGGTGACATCTCACCGTTAACCCTAACGCACGCCTCGCTATCACTATAGAGTGATTTCACGGCATGCAGTAGGGAACTGCTCACTCCATATCCAGGCAACACGTCCCAGAGTTCCTTTCGTACGACTCTATCAAATGCCTTCTCTAAGTCGACGAAAGCGCAGAAAACCCTTTGGTTAATATCCAAAAACTTTTCCGCGATTCCGCGAAGCGAGAAGGTTTGATCCATACATCCTCTTCCTGGTCTAAATCCACCTTGGGATTCCCAGAGAAACCTTTCGGATCGCTCTTGCATTCTTATCGTCAGGATCTTCGTGTACACTTTACTAGCTAAGCTGACCAAGCTGATGGCTCTGTAGTTGGAGCAGTCCAATCGTGATCCCTTTCCTTTATAGAAAGGCACGATGACTGCTCGCCTCCAGTCGTCCGGAACATCACCCTTTTCCCAGCAAAGATTGCATAGCAAATAGATGACGTCCCAGACCGCTGGTCCACCGTACTTGATCATCTCAGCCGTAATCCCATCTATTCCCGCAGCTTTTCCACATTTCAGACTTCTTATCGCACTTACAATCTCTCCCATACTTATTTTATCCGCTATAGGATCCTCGACAGATTCTGTTGGAGGCAGCTCTATGAGTAGATCAGCGGCATCATCATCATACATATCTTTGTAGAATTCACTCCATCGCCTGAGGACGTCAGTTTTGTCAGTCAGTATGTCATTGTCCTTCGAAATAATCACATTCATCCTACTACTGGCTGTAACACAATTTCTGGTCTTCTTAACTTCCCTCCAAAAAAGTTTTGCATTGTCTTTGAAATTATGCGACAGTTTTTCGTCTACAGTCATTTGGAACCTCTCACGCTTCTGAGCTATTATCTCTTTCGGACGATTTTTTTGCAGGCGATATTTTTCTTTCATCTTTTCTTTCATACTTTCACTTGAGCTGGACATAGCCAAAATGTCTTGCCTTGCATCCTTCTTCTTTTTAACTTCTTCTTTCACTTCATCATCCCACCAACCATCGCCATTTTTGGTTGTCCGCTCTTTCGAAATGCCACAAACCTCTTTCGCGGCGCATAAAATGCTGGACTTAAGGAACTGCCAATAAACATCGACACTCTCAAACACATCTTTCGGGGGACAGGCTAGCTGTTCAAATACCCTTTCTTGATATCTGTCTCTAATAGCCGCATCTTGAAGCCTCCAGCTTTTGGTGCGGTCTGCGACTGCAGAACAGGGACTCCCAGCACGGGATCGCCAGCCCGCGAACAGACCTCTTATTCTAGTTATAACTAGAAAGTGGTCCGTTCCCAGGTCGGCTCCCCTATACACCCTGGTGTCCATCACCTGTGTTCTGAGTCGCTGATCTATTAGAAACAGATCTATCATGCTTCGCTCATTTTTCCGTTCCCATGTATACTGATGAATCCTCTTGTGGTCGAACATGGTGTTCACCACAAAAAGGTCTCTCTCCATGCATACATCTAATATCAGCTTGCCTGCCTCGTTCACTCTCTTATCACCATACTTGCCAAGTACTGCCTCGTAATCCTTACGGGCTGTCCCGACCCATCCATTCAGATCTCCACAAATAATCAGCTTTTCATTCCCTTCTTTCGTCTCTAGAACATTACTCACACATTCCCAGAACTTATTCAGGTCGCAAGTGTCCGCTGAGGCCACCGGAGCATACACCGCGACTAAAAATAGTCGGGTAAGGCCTATTTTAAAGCGAGCCCAAATAAGTCTGGGGCTCACCGCATCATAACTTATCATACATTCTGCCAAGCGGCTGGATAGTAGAATTCCCACTGCCTGGCAGGCGTGCTCGGTGTTTGCCACTCCTGACCACAGCACTAAACTCCCGCCCGGGAGCTCGTCTACTCCACTACCCTTCCGCTTGGTTTCAGACAAGCACACAACATCTAACTCGCTCTCTGTCATAACATCGATCAATTCGTTCATCTTATCAGCCATACCTCCTCTTACATTCCATACACCCATTCTACACTCCACACTCCACTTCCCGCCGTGAGGCACTCCACGTGATGGGTGGCGGTCCCCATCGCCGCACTGTGCTGAATTTTTCGCACCAGCGGGGACGGACTGGTGCGCGTCGCCTCGGGGGCACGCCCTAACAGCCGTCCGGCCAATGCGCATCGAGTATTATGTATTAATAATAGCGGTGTAATATTAACAATGGTTTGTATTGTAAAGCAGCACGATTCTCAATACATATTTTGTCCTAAAATATTTTCATGCAGGATCCCTTGGTAGGCTTACTCGTCAAGCACGCGGATGCTTCTTTGCGAAATCAGTGGTATAAAAAATATCTCACCGAGATATTTATATCCAAGCGATTTTTCCTCGTCTACCAACTACGATACAACTTTATTGTTATGACGTCATCATTCGTTCGCGTTCGCCGGCCGAGTGTGTGCTGGGTACCCGACAAATCGCTTTTGTCCAATAAAATGTGTATCCCCGTACGTAAACCGGGAGAAATTTGAGTAATGTACGGAATTTGTCAACATTTCACTTTTTTCTTTGGCAAAGATGTTGCGAGCTTCCTTCGATTAATTTTATAAATGACTAGCGGTTACTCGCGACGTCGTCCGATTTAAAACTCATTTTGAGTTTGAGTTAGTCTCGAGTTGAGTTTGATATGTTTTTAATAAATTAAGTACAGTGATTAGTCACACCACGAGGTTTATGGTGAAGGAAAACGTTGAGAGGAAACCTGCATAAGCTTGAGAAGCAATTCATAGGCGTATGTATAGTCGTGCTTGAGTAACGGCGATGGACTCGCCATCTGTCACGTTGACAACTGACATATATCTCTGGCGGAAAGTGGGTGTGTGTATACTCCCTATACACCTCTGCCCACCAAGATATATTATATTATTATTATTATTTATTTCTCCATATCAAGTAGATAAACATTAATTAAAACACGATCGAGCTCAAACTATGTAAAACGTTATCGAAACGTACCAAAAACAATGATTCTAAAATTAAAATACTATTCTCTGTATTTTATTGGTTGCCATAAAAAAAAGTAATAAACAGTCAAGCGTGAGTCGGACATGGGCGTAGGTGGATTTCAACGTAAATCGTTTCATGAATTATTTATGTCTTGAGATAATAAATCTGGTGAAATTTGTGTTTCAGCTATGTATGTATTTGTGTATACATATAATATATATCCTCACGCCTTCCCACAAGGGTAGGCAGGACTTAGTGACTACACTCCCACTTTTCGCTGCAGATATATTTTAGATGCTAACGTGACCACTGGGCTGTACATGGCGAGACCGAAGCCGATTTATACATTAAAAAAAACATCGGAATGAACAACCTCCGTTGTTGAAATAAATTACAAAGGCTTTTTCGCAACCAATTGTTTCTTCAAAAATGGTTCTTTAACCAACAAGGTTTGTCTCTTGGGAAGGCGTGAATAATAATATCATAATTGACCTTGACGAGCAGGGAACACTCTGTATAAAGCTCAATCGTCATATCTCTAGAGGGATGGCGATTATGTCCACCCCAGCGGACCACAGATGGCGTTGAGCGAAACGCTGGGATTTTGACAGATAAGGGATTTCGCAAACTTGTGACTGATGCCTCTTATTCAACTCGTGTTGGGGTACAATAATCTGCGAAACGCGATTTTAATACTGTCGGGTACTGCTTACCCTTAAGAGGACAGCTTAATTATCAACGTCTTTCTCATTTCTTCACACCTTCCCCTGATACTGACACAAGGGACCTGATAGAAGTAGGCAGGGGTGTGTAGGCAGAAGGTGGGTGTGTACCTTCCGCCGGAGATATATTTTAGATGTCAACGTGACAGATGGCGAGGCAATCGCCGTTACTCAAGCTCGCTTTAATCAATACGATCTGTTTTATAGCTATCAGCCTGTAGAAGATCCATCAGAATCAGTCCAATCGTTTCGGACAGACACTTTAGTCTTAATGACGGCCGTCTGGTCGAGTGGTTTGATTGCGAAGATTGAGATTGCAGGTTGCATTCCCGCTTGGATTCCCGCTGAGGGCAGATATTTGTGTGACGAAGACGAGTATTTGTACCTTAATCTTGGATGTCCTATGTATTTATGTATATATCTATCTATATATATAAGTATATGGTAGTCTAGTTACAATTGTACAAGCTTTGCTTAATGTGCGGATGTCAATTTATAAGGTATTTATATTTTATTAATTATATATTGAAATTGAAGCCGTGGTGGCCGAGTGGTTCGAGCAGTTGCCTGCGACGCAAAGGTCGCAAGTTCGAATCCCGACTGTACCAATGAGTTTTCTGAACTTAAGTACAGTGATTAGTCACACCACGAGCTGAACGGTGAAGGAAAAATCGAGAGGAAACCTGCATACATCTGAGAAGAAATTCAAAGGCGTATGTATAGTCAGTCGTGCTGGAGTAACGGCGATGGACTCGCCATCTGTCACGTTGGCACCTAATATACCTCTGGCGGAAAGTGGGTGTGTGGGTATTACCTATACACCTCTGCCTACCCCTTCGGGGACCCTTGTGGGAAGGCGTGAGGATATATTATATTTTATATTATTGTTATTATATATTAGTATGCTTCGCTTACAGCTTGCACCACACGCAAAGGTTCAAATACCCAAGAGAAAATTCGGGTGAAAATCGCCTCAGCCGAGCCACATGTGTTAACCTAAATTATTAAACTTTTTATTACTGTTCAACACTCAAATAACCATAAAACTTCCTTAGCCCGTGGAAATATAGTAGGAAATAAATAATTATATTTATACCTAAGGTTCAGAAGTTTGCAGAGAACTGGCGCTATACTCTCTCTAGCTCCCCGTGAGGGACTCGGCATGATGATAATAATATATATCGCTCACGCCTTCCCTTAAGGGTCCCCGACGGGGAGGCGTATGTTTAGTCGTGCTTGAGTAACGGTGACCGACTCGCCAACTGTCACGTTAGCCAAAATATATCGCTGGCGGAAAGTGGGTGTGTGGGCACTACCAATGCACCTCTGCACACCCCTTCGGGGACCTTTGTGGTAAGGCGTGAGGAAATACACTTGTCATCAGAAAAAATAGTATATTTAGGAATATATATGTTAAATGTCGTTTAATAGTGAATAATATGATGTATTATTCACTTACAAAACATAAAAAAATTTCTAGTTACCTTAGTAAAAGCTTTGCTTAATTACGAAGCGAAATAAATGTATGAACATAAGTCTAAAGAGAACTGGCGTACTCTCTTTGCCTACCCGGCTAGGATCTCGGCGTGATGTATGTATGTTTAAATTACGGGTCAAGACTCATGGGTAAAAGTTATTGGATTAGTCGCAGGGGCTTAATCCGCAGCTAGCAGGATTCCTCTCGACGATTTCCTTTGCCATAAAACTAGTAATGTGATTAGTATGTGTCGGTAAATGTATGTTAGAGTAAAGCCAGTTCTTTATAGACGTCCACTTTCACTTAGGCCACATTCATCAGTCTCTTCATACATACATATAATCACGCCTCTTTCTCGTAGGGGTAAGCAGAGACCACTTCTCTCCACTTGCTACGATCCTTACATACTTCTTTCGCTTCGTCCTCTTTAATTATTCTCTTCATGCATGCTTGCCAATTTCAAGTATTTTGATATCCTCTCTTTCCCTCATTTAGTGTCCGAATGACTTGATCAGGGTAGTTAGAACGTGGTTAATTATCGTACTTAAGTTCAGAAAAACTATTGGTTATAGTCGGGACTGGACCAAGCAATCTTTGCTGACAACCACCCGGCCACTACGGTTGGCAAAATACTGAGTAATACACACAATTTCCCATATTTTCGCGGGAGGCTTTATTCCTCTCGCGTTGAATGGAGGCGTAGACCGAAAATACATTAGCGGTATTAACAAAATACCTGTCTAAGGGGAGGGAAATTAATGAAACGTCAAGCCTTTCTCACTTGTTTTTTGACCCCTGAGGTTTTTCAGCCCTTAATGCCAATAGCTGAATAACAGACTACTTACAATAGGAAAGTTGCTCATACTTGTCATAAGGCACAATTAATTGAGGCAAATAATAATAAAAATTTAGAAGAAATTACTTAAAGTCGGGATACGAACTTGCAATCTTTGTATTACGGGCGACAGCTCGAACTTTTCAGCCACTACTCGGCGACCTTCGAGAAGCTGGGAAAATTTGAACATAGCAAGAACCACTACGGCTTCTATATTTTTCATGAAAGATTATACGACGTACATATACGAGTACAAGGTCTTATTAACTTCGTCCCAATTTTCAGAGCCAATTGTTATGTCCAGACAACTCCTGGTTATCTCTGCTTCCAACCACTGACTCGGGACTACGTTATCAGGGGCCCTGTTCCTAAGCGGTCGCATTGTTTGATAATACTTCGAAACGAGTATAAGGTATCTTTTAAATAGTTTAAGACTCGTGTTGGCAGAATTGTTCGAGTAGCATTCTACGCAAGCTAGCTTTACCGCGAAAGAAAGGTGTCTTCTCGATATTTTCCGTCGCCGTAAAGCTAGTGGTGTGACTAATCACTGTACTTAAGTTCAGAAAAACTCATTGGTGCAGTCGGGATTCGAACTAGCGATCTTTGTGACGTAGGCTACTCGAACCACTCGGCTACCACGGCTTGAATAAGATTTCCCTTAGCTCCTTGGGGAGGGGAGAAAATTAACATATTGTGTTTGCATCAGAGGGATTAGTCCCATTATGCTGCCAACACACTATAACTCTCCGAACACAGAGTGGCAACGCGCAAGTGATACTTCGGTATCGTGAGCGTAAATAGGCTACGGTAAACGTTTCCCATCAGGTGGGCTATATACGCATTTGCCACACAAGTTGCAAAAAAAAAATATGCCGATCAGATATAAATAGATTCAACATATTGTTTAAAAATATGGCAGTGGAAATATAACATTGGACACAGAAAGGATGAGTGAAGAAAGATTGACGAAACAGATATACAAAGCAAAAGTATGTGCAAGAAGAGGCAGAGGAAGGCCACGTTCCAACTACCTGGATCAAATAGATCGGACTCTCAAGGACAGGAACGTTAAGAGTACTCGAAACCGACGAGCATGTATGAAGAGACTGATGAATGTGGACGAAGCGAAAGAGGTATGTAAGTCTAGAGAGAACTGGCGCTCTATACTCTCTGCCTACCCTCTCTATACTCTATACTCTCTGACTTGGCGTGATGATATGTATATGTATATGACATATAAACTAGCATTACATCTCACACAAATACCGCGTATTTGTACCAAAGACCTTTAAGACCGTTATTAAAAAGAATTGCTCGTGAAATGGCGCAATTTATTTGGCAGTGAGTGTACAAAATAAAAGCATCATTAATTTGCCTGTATGTGTAGCGGCGTCACCGTCAGGGCCAGTCTTTTTTAACACCCCTACTTCGGGGATGAATGGGGTAAGTATTTCTGTAAATCATCGCGTTTATTTCAACAGATGTTGCGAGGGAGATACTTAAACAATAATTAATTAAGGATTACACCGCGATCCTTTTATACAAATGAATAAATATTTAAAATTCATATAATTTTGATAGAATTTTGTATCCCCACATCTACGGCAAAAGAGACTTGTAAATGTAGAACGAATTTTTGATCTACTTTTGAGGTAGTCGATGTGATGATGTTGGTAAAATAAAAGCTATTGCAGTGTAATGCTTGGCTATCATTTTTCCTATATTCTGTTATTGTATAATTAGCGTTTGCTAATGCTAGCTTTAACTTGAAGATAAGGTAGAGAAGTAAGGTAACTTGAATTTTTTTTGACGTAGCTTATTGCAAAAGCGTCATGTTAAGAGACAAAGGAAAATATACCTTAAAACTCATAAAACTATTCCTTTGACTAATGTGAGAACGAAACCTATAAAATCCTACGCTTTAGAGATTAAATTCAAACGTCCATAACCACTAAGTACCCCATTATTACTAAACCAGGTACTTAACGCCATGTTACCTCTAAATAACCAAAATATACTATCAAACGAATGCCGAAAATCGCTCTACATGACATATCAATTAATTATACAGTCTTCTAATCGATATTTATAGTCTAATTAAAGTATTTTATTACAGTTATGCGACTATAGAGCTATTGAGTTGCGTAAACGGTTAAAACTGTAGGAAAATACATTGGAGAAGACACTACTCGGTGTTCTCACGCCTTCCCACAAGGGTCCCCGAAGGGGTAGGCAGAGGTGTATAGGTAATACCCACACACCCACTTTCCGCCAGGGGTATATAAGGTGCCAACGTGACAGGTGGCGAGTCCATCGCCGTTACTCAAGCACGACTATACATACGCCTTTGATTTTTTTCTCAGACGTATGCAGGTTTCCTCTCGATGTTTTCCTTCACCGTAAAGCTCGTGGTGTGACTAATCACTGTACTTAAGTTCAGAAAAAACTCATTGGTACAGTCGGGATTCGAACTTGCGACCTTTGCGTCGCAGGCAACTGCTCGAACCACTCGGCCACCACGGCTTCTACATGTGGTATAATTACAGACTCCATCTATCCAGACCATATCGATCGGACACTTGAGGACGTAAGAGTAATCATAAGTGGCGAGTATGTATAAATAAAGTGACTGACGAATGAAGAGAACAACGAGGTCTGTAAGTGTAGAGAAAACTGTCATACATACATATCTTTACGCCGAGTCCCTAACGGGGTTGGCAGAGAGTATAGAGCGCCAGTTCTCTCTAGACTTACATACCTCTTTCGCTTCGTCCGCATTCATCAGTCCCTTTATACATGCTCGTTGGTTTCTACCTACTCTTGACGTCCCCGTTCTTGAGCGTCCTATTGCATAATTTTTTTTTTTTTTATACAACAAGAGTGGCAAACAAGCATACGGCCCACCTGATGGGAAACGGTTACCGTAGCCTATTTACGCTCACGATACTAAAGTATCACTTGCGCGTTGCCACTCTGTGTTTGGAGAGTTATAGTGTGTTGGCAGCATAATGGGTTTAATCCCTCTGCTTCCAACACAATGTAACAATCCTCCCCCCTCCCCAAGGAGCTCATTACTGGAAACCTTATTCACCGCGTAGGAACACAACACAATAAATTGTGTTATTTGGCTACGGACTTCTGTAAGGTGGAGGTCCTGCCCCAGTCGGGCAGCTCCGAATTCGAACGGGAAACCCGTTATGCCCTACCTCTCTTTAAATATATTCATCAGTTTACAGAGAAAACTGGCGCTCTAATTATTTCCGCCTTCTACGTGATGATATGAAAGATAATTTATTGAGCCTGTATTTTGGGTGAGGACCTACAATGACCATTTTGGAAAAGTTCCATACCTATAATATGCAACACAAATATTGCATGTTCGAATCCCGTCTGTACCAATTAGTTTTTCTGAAATTATGTACAGTGATTATACACACTATAAACTTTACAGCGAAGGAAAACGTCGAGAGGAAACCTGCATACGTTTGAAAAGAAATCGAAATCAAAGGCGTCTGTATCAACATGCTTGGGAAACAGCGATAGACACGCCATCTGCCACGTTGGCTTAAAATATCTCCGGTGAAAAGTGTGTGTGTTGCTACACATCGTGTGATAGCAATTTTTTTTATTTAGTATGAGACGTTCAATATTTGTTCTTTGAGTCTCATTCGTTGAATAATAGATTTAGATTACATCTATATAACACTGGTCGTGTTATCAATATATATCATACTTAAATTAAGATGCGAAGTCAAATCCCGACACAGAATTAAGTCATAAATATAGTCAAAAAAAGTCGCACGAGAAGCTAGTATATTTACACGAACGCATTGATAAATCCCATTATGCTAGTGATGTGACATCTGATCGGAATAAATAGACATTTTATCGATTTTATTCGATTAGAAGGCCGTACCTTTGGATTAGCGTAATTAAGTTGATATGACGTAAGTTAATACGCAATATTTCTCACGTTGATATTGAGATACTTTGGGACGATGGGAAATCGTGGAAACTCACCGCTTTCTACAATCTTACTAATATTATAAATGTGAAAGTTTGTAAGTTTGGATGTTTGCGGTTCTTTCAGGGCCAAACGGCTGAACCGATTTGGCTGAAAGTTGAAATGGTGATGGCTATACACCTAGGAATAGGTCATAGGCTACATGTTTTTTTTTATCCTGAAAATTTCAAAGTTCTTATATTATAATGTAAGATGCTCTTTCACGGCATAACGGCTGAACCGATTCTAGCAGGAAAATTTTCAAAGCTACTTTTACAACTCCACGCGGGCGAAGCCGCGGGCATAAGCTAGTATAATATAAATTAGAAACACATTTTATATCTGAATTAATTAAAAATAAGCCGTGGTGGACGAGTGGTTGGAGTAGTTTCCTGCGACACAAAGATCACAAATTCGAATACCAGTGTACCAATGAGTTTTTCTGAACTTAAGTACAGTGATTAGCCACTCCACGAGCTTTACGGTAAGGAAAAACATCGAGAGGAATCTTGCATACGCTTGAGAAGCAATTCAAAGCAATTAAAAAATTCTATATATTATATAAAAAGTCGTGCTTGAGTAACGGCGGAAAGTGTGTGTGTAGGTATTACATATACACCTCTGCCTACCTCTTCGGGGATCCTTGTGGGGGAAGTCGTGAGGATATATTATTATTATTAATTACAATTTATCAAAGACGTGGCAGAGGAAGACCACGTTCTAACTACCTAGATCTAATCGATCGGACACTCAAATATGAGAACGACAAGAGTACTCGAAACCAGCAAGCATGTATGTAGAGACTGAAGAATGTGTATGAAGCGAAAAAGGTCTGCAAGCTTAATGAGAACCAGCGCTCTACACTCTTTGCCTACCCCGTGATCACACAAATGTCTGCCCTCAGTTGGAATCGAACTCGCGAACTTAAGCTTTGCTCTGTAGTCCGTCAGTAGCTCTGGCCGCTAGACCAGAAGGTTTCGTATCAATATCACTTGCATTGACTATCCATCGTTGTACAAAGATTAGCCAAATCCGCTAAGCTTTCGGAGCACTAAATCTATATTAGTATGCAAGACCACCGGTAATCCAAGATTATCATAGTATATATATGTATGTATATATTTGTATTAAGTAACAAAATGGGTGTGACAGAAAATTCATGGGAATATATCGCGCTCGATTATGTATTGTTTGTTTGATAGAAGCGTCTGTTTTTTATACAACAAGAGTGGCAAACAGGCATACGGCTTACCCGATGGAAAACGGTTACCGCAGCCTATTTACGCATAGAATACCGAAGTATCACATTCGCGTTGCCACTCTGTTTTCGGAGCGTTATACTGTGTTGGCAGCATAATGGGACTAATCCCTCTGCTGCCAACACAATATAACAACCCTCCCAACTCCCCAAGGAGCTCATTACTGGAAACCTTATTCACCGCGTAGGTACACAACACAAACAATTTTGTTATTTGGCTACGGACTTCTATAAGGCGGAAGTCGTGCCCCAGTCGGGCAGCTCCAAATTCGAACGGGAAATCCGTTATGCCCTACCTCTCTTGATGACAAGAAGGTTGGCACTTATGTTAAAGAGTCAGCATTGCCATACAGCGCGGCAATGCCGCCAGCTTTCTTGGTACCCTCCCGCGGGCCAACGATTTGGGACAGGTGTTTCGTTTGGTTTGGGTGCTAGTCTATCTCCTACTTTGTTAATTTTTCCCAGTGTGCAATTTGTTCTATTTAGTGGTGGCGGGAATGAAATATAACACTAGGCAGGCATGTTATATGCATATTTTCACGCCTTGCCACAAGGGACCCCGCGGCGTTCCCCAAGGTGTTGGTACACGAGGTAACCATGTTTAATCCTCACAACTCACTCTTTTCGTCTGAGATATATTTAAAGTGTCAACGTGACAGATGGCTTATCCGTTACCGTTTCAGAATTTCTTCTCAAACGTACGGTTTCCTTACGATGTATTCCTTCCCTTTAAAAATATCAGCTAGAAAATGACGTTTAAATAGGATTTCCACGGCAACAATGCACTTAGTATTGGTAGCGTGCGACCACAAATCATACGAACTAGCTCGTTCCTTGTACGTTAGCACAATACACTATACAAACAGTACCACAACGCGTGAACGCTCAACGCACACTATGCTATCTTGTTAACACAACAGCTAATGCAATCACGTGGCCATGAGCTCACAAACAATGTACTAAGGTATACCTCTGTACGACTGTTAATTAATTGGCAGATATGAAAAAAACTGTTTTAGTTTTTTTTTAGTTTTTGTTTTTGTTTTAGAGCCGTGGTGGCCGAGTGGTTCGAGCATTTGCCTGCGTCGCAAAGGTCGCAAGTTCGAATCCCGACTGTACCAATGAGTTTTTCTGAACTTAAGTACAGTGATTAGTCACACCACGAGCTTTACGGTGAAGGAAAACATCGAGAGGAAACCTGCATACGTCTGAGAAGAAATTCAAAGGCGTATGTATATTCGTGCTGGAGTAACGGCGATGGACTCGCCATCGGTCACGTTGGCACCTAATATACCTCTGGCGGACAGTGGGTGTGTGGGTATCACCTATACACCTCTGCCTACCCCTTTGGGGATATTGTTTTATTATTAAAGCATGAAATACTTCGTGGAACTCGAAAATCGGCAATTATTCTTCATCATATCAGCAGCTTCCAACAAAGCGTATGTAAACTTTTTTTATACAACTAGACTGGCAAACAAGCATACGGGCCCACCTGATGGAAAACGGTTACCGCAGCCTATTTACGCTTGCAATACCGAAGTATCACTTGCGCGTTGCCACTCTGTGTTCGGAGAGTTATACTGTGTTGGCCGCACAATGGTACTAATCCCTCTGCTGCCAACACAATATAACAATCCTCCCCCCTCCCAAAGGAGCTCATTACTGGAAACCTTGTATGTAAATATTAAAAGCATATTTCGGAATACGTTCATACCATCACGCAGAGTTCCTTACGAGGTAGGCAGAGAGAGTAGAGATTCATTTCGCTCTAGATTTGCTTCTCTTTTAGATCTCTTCTAGACGTCATTCGCTTAATTTACATTAAATCAGTCTTTTCAAAGATAGAACAGCACTCTATGTTTGCTAAAGATATGTGTCTTCGTGCTTTAGAATGTAAGTACAGTGTTTACCAAGTAGATGGCTTACTGTTATCATATTATTTACTATGCGTCACTTTTCTACGGATCGTTTGTATAGCAAACACGTCTTGAATATATTTCTATTTCCTGTTTCAAACGCTCCCGTGGTGAGTTGTTTTATCAATAAACTTTATTGTATACAAAAAATATTTGCTGTTATTGTGAGTTATTGCTGTTAGAATTATAACTCAAGATTAAATTTGAACGTACTACGGTCGTCTGGTCGTGGGTTTGATCTCCGCCAGCAATATATAGGGTGAAAAAATATCTGTTAAATATATAACTTCAGGTGCTCCCAAAAGGGTAGGCAGAGGTGAATCACACCGGAGATTTACTTACAGGCTAACGATTAACCACTTAGTGTAAGTTCACAGAAAAACTCATTGGTACAATCGCGATTCGAAGTCACAATCTTTGCGATACATGCGATTACTTGAACCACTGGGTCACCACGGAGTTTTATTCCGAATCTGTCGAATAAATTACGTGTATACGCTCTTAAGAGGGTCTGATGTCAGAAGCGTCAACATTTTAATTTCCCTCCTTATCACACCTCATGTTAATCTCATGTGGCAACCCTGTCACTGTCCATCAGATAACTGAGAGCGAGATTAACATAGCGGACGATAGACCTCACATTAAGACAACGATCCGACTTGTTGAAAAGTCGCTTAAGTTTGAATTTCGACACTCTAAGTGAAATGCGCAGTCGTATTGAATAATTGGATTATCGCGTTCTTTAGGAGATACGTTCATAATTGCTCTGGACTCCTTCATGGTAGGCGAATGTGTTGTAATAACCTCTTTTTGCAGTGTTTATACTTAGATGCCAACATAACATATAACAACAAGTGAATCGTCGCATTAAGCGTATGCAGTATCCTCAATATGTTTTCCTTCACCTTGATTAGATAAATCACTGTCCTACAGACCGGATTTAAACCTGCAATCTACCTTCTCTTCTTCACCATCGCGAAGGGATTAATTCCCATACCTTGGAACCAAAGAAGTTTGCCACTTGGTGGTTTCAGTAGGGTTTCCTGGCGCAAACGCTCATTTATATATTTATTACAAAAAATATATATAAGCTCACAGCTATATAGCCAAAGCACTTATATATGTACACTTATAGTAAAGAACATATGCTATATACAAATAATAATTTGATAAATTAGGCTAATTATATACAATGAACCAAGTTGAGGCAACATACATGACTACTACATGAATTGCGTAGGTATGTATAGTCGTGGTTTGTAACGGCGATGGACTCGCCACCTCTCACGGTTGCGCCTAAAGTATATCTCTAGCGGAAAGTGGGTGTGTGGGTCCCTATACACCTCTGCCTACCCCATCGGGGACCCTTGTGGGAAGGCGTGGGGATATACATACATACATATCATCACGCCAAGTCCCTAACGGGGTAGGCAGAGAGTATAGAGCGCCAGTACTCTCTAGACTTACATACCTACCTCTTTCGCTTCGTCCACATTCATCAGTCTCTTCATACATGCTCGTCGGTTTCGAGTACTCTTAACGTTCCCGCCCTTGAGAGTCCGATCTATTTGATCCAGGTAGCTGGAACGTGGCCTTCCTTTGCCTCTTCTTGCACACACTTTTGCTTTGTATATCTGTTTCGTCAATCTTTCTTCACTCATCATTTCTATGTGTCCAAACCAACGTAACATGCCTTTCTTCATCTTTACAATCACGCCCTCATTCACGCCAGTTGATTTGCGAATCTCTTAATTGTGGGGATATATTATTATTATAAATGACTACATTCGGAGATACAAATGTGCCGACGTATTGTTCCGACAGTATCGCTGAACAAGTCCAACTGTGGGTACTGAGCGAGATGTCCCGTCTCCGAAGCTCCCTGTTGTCAAGAGAGTACAGCATTACATCAGGAAGGGCATAATTAAGGTTCATACAGGATCGAAGCCTGTGAGCGTTACCCCTGGTGCTGCAACCGACCGTAGGTGGCCGTAAACGCCCGCCACAGTGGTACAAAAGCACTTGTACTCTATCTAATTACGAAGTTAAGTTTCGTCAACCGCGCTTTGAAAACAAGATTGTTAATTAAGTATTCTTACTTATAAGTAAGCGGCGCCTGTCTCATGTTAATTTTACGCAGCTAATTAACATAATTTCAATATTAATTGTGTCCAATTTATTAATTGGTATTATGATTGGCATCTGACTTGGGTCGGCTTCCGAAGTGAGTTATAATGACAATCCATATTTAATGTTTATTAATAATAATAATAAATACCTTGGGACAATTCCACTAAAATTGACCTAGTCCCAAACTAAGCAAAGTTTGTACTATGGAAACAAGACAACGATATAGACGGATATATACATAAATACATCGGACATCCAAGACTAAGGTACAAATACTCGTGTTTATCACACAAATATCTTCCCTCAGCGGGAATCGAATCCGCTACCTCCAGTTTCGCAGTCTGGAGCTCTAACCACAAGACCAGACGGCCGTCAGTATAGTAATGTCACAGTAAAATCGGTCCGTCTGTCTGTATGCTACTTTTGTACTTGCAAACTATTTTTTGTAGTATTTAGTAAGCAAACAGTTCTTTCTATTTTCAAAACAAAAAGTTGCGAGTACTTAAACGAATTAATGACATATGATTTTGTTAATGATGTTCTGATTGCTAGATCTTTATTATGATTCTACGCCGACAACGGCGGAACACATATGACTTTTTTAACTAAAATACAAGGACATCTACACGTGTAAAAAACCGTGACAAATGGCGAGTCAGCCTTTTTCTCAACCACAACTATATTTTATTTATTTATATATTTTTTTTTATTTTATTTATTTATTTATATTTATATTTTTATACTATACATACATTAATCTTTGCATTTCTTCTCAAAGGTTGAACGTTGAAGATAACAGAAAACAAAATCCTTCACCGTATAGTTTACGATGCGATTAAATCAAAGCACTTAATTTTTATTTATCTTAAAAAAAATAGTTATTTGAACTTGCAATATTATAATCTTCTTAATATACATATATATTTTATTACGTGTCACGTTGTTTGTCCGCGATGGACTCCTAAACTAGGTACTTAACCGATTTGCACACCGTGTGCAGTTTGATCCAACTTAAAAGATAGGACAGCTTACATCACAATTGGACCCGAATGGTGGCACTGCGATCGTATCTCAGGAAGTTTAACTTAAGCCACTCTATCACCGAGGCTTATTACAGAATATATTAATACGTACCTCACATATAAAGGCAAATAATACCTTCCAAGTTGCAGAAACAAAGCCGATATTACCTGAAAAGAAAATATCAATACTTTAGACAAAGCAGACAAGGTATGTTTGCAGGACCTGTGAAGCGGGACATGTCACGTAATCCCCTAGGGACCATCTGCCTGGTACTATTATTGCAACCCTAACGAGGTACACAGACTAATTACGCTTCATCTAAATGCATCAGTCTCTTCATAAATGCACGCCGGTTTCGAGTACTCTTGACGTTCCTCTCCTGTCCAGTGAGTTTTCGATCGATTTAATCTAGGTAATTAGAACTTGGTCTTTCTCTGTCGCCACTTTTACTGCTATTGTGTTTCAACATTAATATTTATCTATAAAGAAAGGTATGTATGTCCCTACGGGGCCCCTTATGGACTGCTGTTAACTCCCTCCCGGGGAAGGCAGAGAGTGTTGAGCGCCAGCTCTCTCTAGACGTATGTCTTTCGCTTCATACACATTGTAGGACAAGTGCGACTTAAAAACTTAGTTCGAAAATCGAAGCTCTTAAGTCATCAATATATTACAGAGTCCAATCGCATTACACGAGCCACGAATAACCGGACGCCATAAATATATAACCTCCGCGTATTGGTTCCACGCGATACGACAGATATTTGAGGTTGGCTTCGCATGGCCAACGTTTGGGATACGATACCAACAGAAGCTTCAAAATATTATTTGAAGCAATTTTTATATAATTTTGTTAACATATAGCATAATGTAAATAAAACTATTCTATTAAATTGAAAAAGAAAAAACCGCGGTGGCCTAGAGGTTCAAGTAGTTGCCTGTAACACAAAGATTATGAGTTCGTATAATGACTGTACCAATCTGGCCTAGAGATAGATTTTTCATCAGCACGCCAAGTCCCTAACGGGGTAGGCAGAGAGTATAGAGCGCCAATTCTCTCTAGACTTACATACCTTTTTCGCTTCGTCCACATTCATCAGTCTCTTCATACATGCTCGTCGGTTTCGAGTACTCTTAACGTTCCCGACCTCGGATCGGATATAGATTTTTATTTTAGGAATATTATCACACTCTTCTTGAAGACCTATATGCTGTACCAAATTATAAACTGGATAATAAATACCTTGGGACAATTCCACTCATATTGATTTAGCCCCAAACTAAGCAAAGCTTGTATTATTGAAACTAGACAACGTTATAGATACTTATATAGATAGATATATACATAAATACATAGAACATCGAAGGTACAAATACTCGTGTTCATCACACAAATTTCTGCCCACAGAGGGCATCGAACCCGCGACCTCAAGCTTTGCAGGAGCTCTGATCACTAGACCAGAAGGTCGTCAAATCCGAATCCAAAACCGTCTGGATTGACACAAGATATTAATATGTGTCTCTAATCTTTCTTTTCTAGATCTAAAACTACATTAATTTAGTCACAACGTCAATAGATTAGTCACACCATTAGCTTTACGGTGAAGGAAAACATCGACAGGAAACCTGCATACATTTGCGAAGCAATTCAAAGGCGTATGTATAGTCGTGCTTGAGTAACGGCGACGGACTCACCATCTGTCACATAAAATATATCTCTGGCGAAGAGTGGGTGTGTACAACCGTTACACCTCTGCCTACCCCTTCGGGGAACCCTTATGGGAATGCGTGAGGATATATAGTATATGTAAAACTATATTATATTATATTATTATTACAATTAGTTGAGCATTTATTTTATCACCAACACATGTAGCTCGCCAATATTTGCCAATACCAGCGAATACGACTGCCAGTATTGGCCATGCGATCGTAAAATAGCCAATTTGTCAAGCGGGCGATTTTAAAACATAATACGCGTGAACTCAGCGGGTGCCGTGCTTTTCCACACTATAGGTGTTAACTCATGCAAACATTTTTACGGTTTAAAAAATGTTTACTATCCCGCCAGAAAATTGCATTTAAAAACGAATTGCGTAGGTATACCGCGCGATATTTGTACCAGCTTATTTAGATTTTATTTTCCTCTTCATTCATTTCAAATTTAATTGACATCAATCATTGTTTCAGAATCAATAATCTTACTAATATTATAAATGTGAAAGTTTGTAAGTTTGGATGTTTGCGGTTCTTTCACGGCCAAACGTCTAAACCGATTTGGCTGAAAGTTGAAATCGTGATGGCTTATACCTAGGTGAATTAAAACATCGAGAGGAAACCTGTATGCAGGTTTCGTGTCGTCGTTGTTTTGTCTGAGAAGCATTTCAATGGCGTATGTAATAGTCGTGCTTGAGTAATCTGTCAAGTTGGCACCTTAAATATAAGATGGAAAGTGGGTGTGTGGGTACTGCCTATAAACCTCTGCCTACCCCTTCGGGGACCATTGTGGGAAGGCGTGAGGCCACCGTTTGCTATCGACGTGCTACCAAAGGAAGCGAATCAAATTAAACGCGGGTAAAACCACAGGGTACCACTAGTATTTAATGTTTCAAGAAGCGGACCGTCATCGTCACCTCCCGCCGTGAGAACGTATAAAATATCTCGAATTAGTTTTAATCGATTATTTATGTAATCATTCGATTAAATTATTGCCCCTTCAGCCCAGTTTCGATTCTAATCGCGTTTTTAGTGTAGTTATGTTTTGGCGGTTATTAATGAGCCCATAAAATCATAATAAACTGCTGAAAATGGGCATTCAGTCCATATTTTACACTTTTAGTGCAGTTGGCTTGATTGTTCTTTATATATTACAATATGCCGGAAGCTATCGACTCCTAAGGTTGGCACTTGATCTATTCATCCGGTCATCGGATTTTCCTTATCCTTTTTAGCTCTATTTAATCCTGTTGTGATAATTATAAATTGTTCCCTTTTCCTGGTCAAAACGTACATCACATCTACATATAAATTATTTTTGTATTTATAGAGATAACATCTGTAATATTTATTTCCAATATCGTCAATTAAAAGTATGTACAAAAGACTTTTTATATAGGTACTTACAGATAAAATATTTGACCCAATTTGGTATCCCCAGGCAACGTAATATAAGCCCGCTTTGCTAACTACTCCTGGTACTTAGAACTAGCACTGGTAAACAGAGTATAGCACCGGGTCGGAAGGGGTAGGCAGAGATTGATTTTAAGTGCCAACGTGACAGATGGCGGGATCATCGCCGTGACTCAAGCACGACAACATACGCTTTTTTATATTCGCCGTTCAATAAGTGTTCCCTACGTCCTTTACGTTGAATAAAATAATTTTGGGTCGACTTTAATTTTGAAACGTGATCTTCTTTCTTAACGATGAATGATTTATTTCTCGCCGCCGGGGTGTTGATGCTGTAATTAAGATGATGAATATATACATCATGGATAAATAATTTCGTAACCAGTGGACCGAGTTGACTTAATTTTTAACTAATCAAAGTTGTCATTTCGGTACGTTTTATAATATAAGCAATATATAAGCCACTTATTTATATAATAAGCTGTGGCGGCCCAGTGGTTCGAATAGTTGCCTGCAACACGATAATTGCAAGTTCGAGCCCAACCGTACCAATTATTTTTTCTTAACTTAAGTGTCTTAAGCTTTCGTCGCTTCCAACGCAAAGATTGCAAGTTCGAATTCCACCTGTGTCAATGAGTTTTTACGATGATGTTCAAACATCGACTGAAAATCTGCATACAGTTGTATGAAGAATTCAAAAACTTTAGAATCGTTTCGTGCTTGAGAAACGGCGATGGACTCGCCATCTGTCACGTTAGCACCTAAATATATATCTGGCGGAAGGTCTGTGCTGATGCACCGCTACCTAAGCTTTGAACATTGTAGGCTTTGTAGATTCCCAGATCTTGCTAACTTTGTTATAATTATCTTGTTTTGTATAGTAAGCAACGACGTATTGTCGGGCTTACGCTGTTCCCCCATACTTAAGTACTAATGCTGTAACATAATACTATTGTTATTGTATACCTAATGATTTGAAAAGAGTAACCATGGAGTTTCTTGCCGGTTCTTCTCCATGGAAACGACCAACCCGAACCGTGCCCCTTTTTTGACGTTTTATAAGTGCCTACCTAGGCCTATGTGAAATAAAAATATTTTGATTTTGATTTTGGGGGACCTTTGTAAAAACAACGTATCTCTCGTCCAAAAGATTTTAAATATGCCTAATTTGTATGTCTAACACAACCCGGTATCGTAAACAAATAATTCATAAGACCTGACACTTGTACCACGAGACCTTCCCTAGCTTTAAAACTTTACGCATCAAGGGGTCACCATAGCTTGGGGCTCGTTAGTAGGCGATAGAATAGAATACATTCCGCGTAGAAAGTTTAAAATAGAAATAATAGTTTCGAGTTCATAGGTTATGGTCCCAGCCCATTTGTGTACGTGTTCCAATGCTTGAATATCAATATTTATAGCTAGTTAACATGATATAAGCTTAATAAAATCGTTAAAACTGTAAATATTGGGAATAACATTAATTCTATGCGTCCGCAATGAAAGTGAGCCGTGGTGGTAGAGTTCGAGGTGCCTGCAAATTGCAATTTTAAACGACTATACAATCCCCAATGAGTTCCATAAGTGCAGTGAATTGTTACCTTACGAATTTGAGAGGTTAAGTAAAGGTGCGTTGAGAAGGAATTCAATGACGTATGACAAAGCCATACGACTACATTTGTAGATTTTTTCTGGATCAATAGTTAATGCAGTGACGTATGTACAGTCGTGTTTGAGACAGGGGAATGGACTCGCCATCTGTCACATTGGCACTTAAAGATTGGCAAATCTAGGTAGATGGAACTTTGGCTTTGAATATCTTTGTATATTTGTTTATTAATACAAACATACATATCATCACGCCAAGTCCCTAACGGGGTAGGCAGAGAGTATAGAGCGCCAGTTCTCTTTAGACTTAAGAGAGGTAGGGCATAACGGGTTTCCCGTTCGAATTCGGAGCTGCCCGACTGGGGCAGGACCTCCACCTTATAGAAGTCCGTAGCCAAATAACGCAATTTTTTGTGTTGTGTTCCTACGCGGTGAATAAGGTTTCCAGTAATGAGCTCCTTGGGGAGGGGGGAGGATTGTTACATTGTGTTGGAAGCAGAGGGATTAAACCCATTATGCTGCCAACGTACTATAACTCTCCGAATACAGAGTGGCAACACGCAAGTGATACTTCGGTATCGTGAGCATAAATAGGCTGCGGAAACCGTTTCCCATCAGATGGACCGTATGCTTGTTTGCCACTCTTTTTGTACAAAAAAAAAAAACTTACATTCCTCTTTCGCTTCGTCCACATTCATCAGTCTCTTCATACATGCTCGTCGGTTTCGAGTACTCTTAACGTTCCCGTCTTGAGCGTCCGATCGATTTGATTTATTAATGACATAAAAAAATTTTACTTAGTCAGATTCTCTGATAACATATTTATAATTTTATCGTTAGGTACATCATATTTTTAACATTATGAAATAGTAAGGCAACATTATGAAATTAATGTTGTAATTTTTTTTTATATTTATTAGCATCCTTTCATTGTAACCTTTTCCATATTCGAGCAACTATTCTATTTTCAAAGACACCCCCTATACACACGTAGACATGACTATGTCGCAAAAGGTTGCCAGCCCGAATGTAGGGTAAGCGCTTTAAAATATAACCGGCACAGCAACGCCCGCTCGTCGGAACTTTAACAATTAACGAGACAGGCCGTTCATTTTGGGAGAATACTACCTACTAATAGTAAGTATAAATGCAGATGTTTGTTCCTCTTTCAGGCAAAAACTACAGAACAAAATTGACTATTAGCTAGATTAACATATACGATATGTTATAGA
Organism: Drepana falcataria; assembly: GCA_945859725.1. Classification (NCBI taxonomy): domain Eukaryota; kingdom Metazoa; phylum Arthropoda; class Insecta; order Lepidoptera; family Drepanidae; genus Drepana; species Drepana falcataria. The sequence goes on along the minus strand of OX243946.1, from coordinate 6,704,244 downwards.
GAGCCGTGGTGGCCGAGTGGTTCGTGTAGTACTAAATAAAAATATATATATCCTTACGCCTTCCCACAAGGGTCCCCGAAGGGGCAGGCAGATACCCTCTGTCTACCTCGTAAGTACGTCTGTACATACTTACGAGGTAGGCAGAGGGTATAGCGCCAGTTCTCTATAAATCAAATCAAAATATTTTTATTTCACATAGGCCCAGGTGGGCACTTATAAAACGTCGAAAAAGAAGCACGGTTCGAGTTGGTCGCTTCCATGGAGAAGAACCGACAAGAAACTTCATGGTTACTCTTTTCAAATCATTAGGCATATATAATAACAATATTTTTGCGTTACAGCAATAGTACCCAAGTATGGGGGAACACGTATTGATTTATAGATCTCTCTAACGTCCAACTTCACGTGCGACACAACATACAGAGCCAGTATAACGAATTAGTGCTAATTCGCAGTACAAAGCATAATCACTCAACAATAATCGCGCCATACAATCAATTAGGTAAGCTAGTTTAATAAATGGATTCAAGAATTAACGCCTTTCAAATGGCTACGAACAAAAAATTAATTCAGATTTTGATGACTTACAAAGCATGTTCGCAATCCATACATATAATTAAATTGTAACAGGATGTCTGTACATCGTAGATATCGAAGAGAAACTAGTGTGGGAGGTCCTGTTTTGTTTGTTGGTTTGCGTGGATCACGCAAAAATTTCTGTATGATATTGAATGCAGTTTTCACCAATATATTGCTACATTGCCCACAATGTTTGCCGTGGGGTAGGCAAAGGTGTGTAGTACCCACACGCAGACACATTTCGTCGGAGATATTTTTCAGGTGCCAAGAGATGGCGAATCTATCGCTGTGTAAAGTATAGTCTGAATTTCTTCTCAATGATTTCCTTTCAACGTTTACCTTTACCGTGAAGTATACTTCAATAATACGATTAATTGCAGTCGAGATCAAATTTGCAATCTTTGTGTTGCAGGCGACAACGCGAACAACTCGGCCACCACAAAATATAAGCTACATTTTAATGCAAGTACATTAAAATGTTTTATATTTTGTTATAATTCGACTGAATATGCGACGCTGCGTCCGCGTTTTAATTATTTTTAATGCAAGCAAAGCTGAACGGAACAACTAGTATCTATGTGCGTATAATCACCAAGACTAGGAAAAAACGCATCAGTATTGAAAGAGAATTCGACAGGTCGACAAAAACACGATTCGATTTATCACTCGAGCTATCAAATCGAATTATTATAATCGAGGGTTAATTAACATCTGTTGGATACAGTCTCGAATCATACGGAGTATCGATTAGGTGTTGAATTTAAATCGATAAATTTGCATAAAGCAACTATTTTGGAGGTGATTTCAAATGTTTTAGACAAACGTAGGTGATCGTGTTATAATTACATCAACGAGTGCGGAATCAGAAGCACACATTACCATTTTTTTATTTAAAAAAAAAGTTGACGTGTAAGTATTTACAAGCCGTTATGGCTGATTGGCTTAAGAAGTCGTCTGCGGAATAAAGCTAATGATCACTCCATGAGTTAAACGGTAAAGCAACGCATCATCTTTACTCTGCCAGTCTTGTTGACTAGCACGGAAAGTAAAGAATGTAGTTATATACCGCAATTTTTCCATATATCAAACTTTTAATAAATTATTATTGACTAGTTGTCCCGCCCAGCTTCGCTTGGGTGAAAAATAAAAGCCACGGACCCAGTGGCGTTACCTATCGGTCCAATTGAGAATATAAACCATTCTCGAATCCACCTGAAGAAACACAGATTTTTTTTAACACAATTCGAGGACCTTCGGGGCGCTAGGATATATGAAGATGCGTATGGGCTATGGTTACCGCATAATCAGCCCACTCTCTGCGTCATGTAAAGAACATTCCGTTATTCTACAATCTTATCTCATTTTCGATAGATTAACCCAATCTTTTGGCTATTTACATATATTTTCGTCGTCAGTTGAATGACCTATACTAATATAATTTTTCATCCCAACGCTGCGTCAATGTAATGTTATACAAATGTTTATCTTAATATTAATAACAATAAATTCACAATGTTTTTCCTCGTGACACTATAAAAACGTTTAACTGGTGTGCTCAGAATTAATTGACGATTCTATAAATTATCACGTTGTATACGAAACTAGCAAAGGTTTTTGTTATATGACATTGTAAATAAATAAATAAATACTCAATCGAGTCAACAGATATCGTCATCTGTGCAATTTGGTCTAGAAACGTCCGCCCAGGTCTACTCCTTCCACACTCACATTCACACTCGCCTCACCTATACACTTTTTTCGTCAATCGTTCTTCATTCATTCTCTCGACATGGCCAAACCATCTCAGATTGAGATGGATCTTTCTTGGAATTAAATATGGTGTAGATTAACTACTGGCCAGATATCGCTAGGAGATAACATGGACTGCATAAGATTCTTGAATTAAGTTCTAATAATTAAATGTAAAAAGTGTCCCATAAAAAAACTCTAATAGTCTTAACCCTTTCAATTCTCCCGCACCCCAGGCGTAACCAGCGCTTTCTTTGGTTCGAAATTAACTCGTGAACTGTTAGAAACAAGAATTAAAACTCCTTGGAGCCTCCCGGGAACAACGGTTACCAGATAAGCCACAATATATTATAGAATAAGTAACTCATCTCCCTAATGAACTCATGATTCTCATCATTCAAATATATATTTATCTTCATAACTTCCCACAAGGGTCACCGAAAGGGTAGACAGATGGCAAGTCTGTCTCAAGTTTATTTAAACACGTAAGTCTTTAAATTGCTTAACAAACGTAAGCAGGTGTCTTCTCGATATTTTCTTCACCGCAAAGCTTGTGGTGTGACTAATCTCTGTACTGTGCAGAAAAACTATTGGTACAGCCGGGATTCGCACTTGGAATGTTTGTGTTGCAGGCGACTGCTCGAATCAACCGGCCACCACGGCACTTCTGTAATCATTGTACGTTTAGAAAAAATATTGGTACCGATCGTAGGGGTTTTGAATTTGCATTAGAGCTTTCCGTTTCAATTTCCGAACAGAAAACGCTACTATGTATATATTAATAATATTAAGGAATCCTATAATGAGCTCCTTGGGGAGGGGGGAGGATTGTTATATTGTGTTGGAAGCAGAGGGATGAGTCCCATTAGTCCTCCGATCGCAGTGTGGCAACGTGCAAGTGATACTTCGGTATCGTGAGCGTAAATAGGCTATGATACCGTTTATCAATAGGAGGGCCGGATACTTGTTAGCCACTCTTGAGGTATAAAAAACGTCCAAACGGCTGAACGGAGGCGGACAAATTTTGCACAGAGATAGGTTATTCACCACAAAAATCAAAAATGGAATCAAATTCTACTCGAGGGAAACCGTGGCGCACTACTAATATCATACATCATACATATCATCACGCCGAGTACCTAACGGGGTAGGCAGAGAGTATAGATCGCCAGTTGTCTCTAGACTTACATACCTCAACTAATATTTAATACGTCAATGATGTACTGCGAGGTTTATTATGACGTTGACCATAGTTAAACAGTACGGAGGTTTTAAACACTGGCAGGGAGAGATGGAAAAAGTTTTCATTTATTGGGACACATGGGATTCCAGTTCGACGAACTTGGTTCTTAATGATTAACTAGTGAAAGAAGAGAAAGAAAAGAAAAGAAAGAAAGAGAAAGAGAAGAAAAGTTTTCATCATACTCGCGTTTTATGATTTACTTTAATAAATAATAGGCAGAATGAAGAAGTTTTAACTCTCTTGGGCTATCAAAGAAATATTGTGAATATTAACATTGTTTGGAGCATGATAAGTTAGTAAGATATAGTGTTTTTATACATACAAATGCGACTGTGGACGCTTGCAACATCATGGATCTCGGTAGCGCGTTGCCGACCCCGCAGGATTTTTTTCAAATCCTTGAAGAACTCCATGCTGTACTCTCCAGAGAAAACCTCAACGGGGAGCTCATTCCACAGCCTGAGCGTTCGTATAAGGAAACGGTACCGTCTGTCACTGGAACACTTATCTGTATGAGATGTAGTTCGTTAAACCGGTATTTTTTTATTTTTATTTTATTGCTCTTATTGTATATAAACAGATTTGCAAAACTGGGGTGAACGGGGTATGATTTTAAAGATGAAGAAAGGCATGTTACGATGGTAAGGACATAAAGAAAGGATCAGTGAAGAATGATTGACGAAACAGATGTACAAAGCGAAAGTGTGTGCAAGCAGGGCCGCCGTAAGCGGGCGTGCAAGGCGTGCACCGCACGCGGGCGGCACGTCCAGGGGGGCGGCAAATCGGGCGGGCGACTCATACCTTATTCAAGTCATTGTACCCCTGACCGGTCGACTCCTACGCAGAAGGCGCGCATAGGATACCACCTTGGGGTGCCTGCAGCGGGCTAGCCGGTCTAGGTAGCGCGCGACCAATAGGCAATTTATATATTTTTTTTAATTTTTCACAATCATAATTAAGCGCAAAAGATTACAAGGTGGCGAAGCAATCACGGAGGAAACACAATTTTTTTTTATGAGGTAAAAAAATCTATTATGATTGGTAATTTGAATTACTAGGCTGTTAAATGTTAAATAAAAGCTTATTAATTATACATCAAAATTAATGCAGATTCTAAAAATATATAGTTTCCGTAACCCCAAAGTAGCTCATATTAAAATATTTTTTCTTTTTTACAAAACCTCCCAAAGAGGATTATGAGAAGATTTCATTGGTTTCTGTCCCATCACCAGCTCCACGGGTGAAGGTCTATAAAATTTTGTTAAGGATTAATTTTCACAATTAAATCTCAACATTCAAAATTTCGCAAATGTAAAGGCAAGAAGAGATACCCTCATTCACGCCAGTTGATTTGTGAATATCGTAATTGTGGATTCGATCTAAGATCGTTACTCCGCACATTTTTTGAAGAGATCGCATCTCAACTGCATTCAAGCTTCCTATGACATAACCAGGATTCGCTGACATACAATAAAGTATGCACCAACATCGCATGGTGGACAGCATCTCGATAATTCTTGCTCAGAATTTTATTGCCCATCAACGTCGACATGGCCCCATTCACCTTATTACCGGCAGTTATCCTTCTTTCAATATCTTTTACATACTTTCCATCTCGTGTGAACATGCTTCCTAGATATACAAATTCATTCACTTGCTCTAGAATTTGCACACTCGGTCACTTGTTCATCTCTTTCGAATACCAGAAACTTAGTCTTGCCAGCGTTTAGCCGCAGCCCCTTCTTTTCACATTCTTCTTTCATTATGGTAAGTAGTGACTGCAGTTCGCCCTCTGATGACGCCAGTAAAACCGCGTCATCGGCGTATAAAAGGCAGTTGACCACTAAGTTTCCCATTTCCACTCCACATCCGTTCGTTTTTAAAGGATTTCAGAAAGTTATCTAGATTTATAATGATCAGGCAGGCAAACATGATATACCATTGTCTGACCCCCCGTCTTCACATCAAACCAGGATGACATCTCACCGTTAACCCCAACGCATGCCTTGCTATCACTATAGAGTGATTTCACGGCATGCAGTAGGGAACTGCTCACTCCATATCCAGGCAACACGTCCCAGAGTTCCTTTCGTGCGACTCTATCAAATGCCTTCTCTAAGTCGACGAAAGCGCAGAAAACTTTCTGGTTAACATCCAAAAACCTTTCCGCGATTCCGCAAAGCGAGAAGGTTTGATCCATACATCCTTTTCCTGGTCTAAATCCACCTTGGGATTCCCAGAGAAACCTTTCGGATCGCACTTGCATTCTGATCCTGACGATCAGAATGCAAGAGCAATGCAAGATAAAATTTATAAAAATACATATGTTACTTAAAATAAAAGTTTTGTCTTGGTTGTTGTTTTTTCCCCACCATAATGAGAAAACATTGATTATCCTTTTTTTAACAAAACTCAAGAGTAAGTAAGCGTAGGGCGGCATAATCGGTATTGCACGCGGGCGACGAAACAGCTAGCGGCGGGCCTGTGTGCAAGAAGAGGCAGAGCAAAACCACATTCCAACGACCTAGATCAAATCGATCGGACACTTAAGGATGGGAACGACAAGAGTACACGAAACCGACGAACATGTATGAAGAGACTGATGAATATGGACAAAGCGAAAGGGGTATTAGTCTACAGAGCGCTCTACTTTCTACCTACACCGGCAAATAGGTGAAGTGTAAATTAAAAGACTATTTATTTTTTGGACAGTGCTTGTACAAGTTAATTATTCATTGAAGTATCTCCTTTTAATCATTGCAATTCCTGGATTAGGATGCTTCTCTCATCCATAGCAATTTTAAATCTGAGTACATATACAATGTTTATAACATTCAATCATTAAAAGATGGAAAAGCATTGTGTGTTCAATATTGTGTGTGTGTGTGTGTGTGTGTGTGTGTGTGTGTTTTTCTTTAATGTAAATTCTAGCAACGGCTGCACGAACTCCCCAACACTGTGTCCCGTGTTCATTGTGCAGTAACAACTACAACGTGAACGGCGCTTGCTTATTTGGTTACTCGCAGTTGACTCCTTAAATTAGCATTTCTTATTTACCGTAGCAACAGTTTAGTTCACAACTAAGGTAATTAAGCTCTTTAATACTCTAAAACATCCAGAGGAAAACGTTTGTGAAGTAATTCAAACAGGTATAGTCGTGCTTGAGAAACGGCAATGAACTCGCCATCTGCTACGTTTAATAATATATCCTCACTTCCCACAAGGGGTAGCTAGCGGTGTATAGGTAGTACCCCACCCACTTTCCGCCAGAGATATATTAGGTGCCAACGTGACATATGGCGAGTCCATCGCCGTTACTCAAGCACGACTATACATACGCCTTTGAATTACTTCTCAGACGTATGCAGGTTTCTTCTCGATATATTCCTTCACCGTAAAGCTCGTGGTGGGACTAATCACTGTGGTTAAGTTTAGAAAAACTCATTGGTACAGTCGGGATTCGACGACCATCTGTTACGTTTGTACCTAAATACATATCCGGCGCAAAGAGGGTGTTGCTACCGCTGCCTACCCTTGCTACCCTTGTGTGAAGGCGTAAAGACAGGCTTAAGCACTAATGAGTTTTTTAGGGTGTATAGTTTTTCAAGAATATTGTGAAAAATGACGTTGTAAGCAAATATGCGGAGAGAACCATTGGCGCGTAGTACTCTAGACTTACATAGCTCGTTCGTCTTTCGTCACATATAAGAGAGGTAGGGCATAACGGGTTTCCCGTTCGAATTCGGAGCTGCCCGACTGGGGCAGGACCTCCACCTTATAGAAGTCCGTAGCCAAATAACACTATTTATTGTTTAGTGTTCCTGCGCGGTGAATAAGGTTTCCAGTAATGAGCTCCTTGGGGAGGGGGAGGATTGTTACATTGTGTTGGAAGCAGAGGGATGAAACGCATTATGCTGCCAACACACTATAACTCTCCGAACACAGAGAGGCAACACGCAAGTGATACTTCAGTATCGTGAGCGTAAATAGGCTGCGGTAACCGTTTCCCATCAGGTGGGCCGTATGCTTGTTTGCCACTCTTGTTGTATAAAAAAAAAACAAAGCACATAAACACACTTAAATTATAGACTTAAGGAACCTCTTTCGAGATTATAGTGTGAAGGCATGAAGGTGCATACGAAAACTTAGCCTACGTGAGTATAAATGATACCAAAAGGCACACACGGGTTATATCGCGTTTTTCAAGCAACCCAAATGGCACAAATCGATACCAGACCACCTCTAATAATAGATGGAGCCTTGAAAGCCGCGTGAGCTCCAAATAAGTACACATAAAATAATACGTAATGGTATGGTTGTAAAGATGTCTTTAACTTAAGTTTAAATGTTAAAGGAAGGTTGAGTCAAAGATTGTCCAAACAGATATACAGTATGAAAGTGTTAAGGTGAGGCAGAGACTACGTCCCAACTACTTAGGTAAAATCGATCGAATATTGAATACTGGAAATTTTTATGGGCAAGTTCAAATCCTGACCGTACCAATGAGTTTTTCTGAACTTTATTACAGTGATTAGTCACACCACAAGCTTTACGGTGAAGGAAAACATCGAGAAACCTGCATTTTCTAACCTAAAATATATCTCCGGTGAAATGGTCTGTGGGTTCCACCTACTCACCACTACCCTACCCCTTTGGGGACCTTTATGGGAAGCCGTGAAGATGTATTACATTTACTTCTAAACCAAAGTCTATCTCATTCCGTTCAAGTTCTGGGGTGATTGAGTAACAATAATAATAATAATAATATATCCTAGGGGAAGATATCCTAGAAGGGGTAGGCAGAGGTGTATAGGTAATACCCACACACCCACTTTCCGCCAGAGGTATATTAGGTGCCAACGTGACAGATGGCGAGTCCATCGCCGTTACTCAAGCACGACTATACATACGCCTTTGAATTTCTTCTCAGACGTATGCAGGTTTCCTCTCGATGTTTTCCTTCAACGTAAAGCTCGTGGTGTGACTAATCACTGTACTTAAGTTCAGAAAAACTCATTGGTACAGTCGGGATTTGAACTTGCGACCTTTGCGTCGCAGGCAACTGCTCGAACCACTCGGCCACCACGGCTCTTTTGAGTCTTTGAGTAACAATATATATATATATATATATCCTCACGCCTTCCCACAAGGGTCCCCGAAGGGGTAGGCAGAGGTGTATAGGTAATACCCACACACCCACTTTCCGCCAGAGGTATATTAGGTGCCAACGTGACAGATGGCGAGTCCATCGCCGTTACTCCAGCACGACTATACATACGCCTTTGAATTTCTTCTCAGACGTATGCAGGTTTCCTCTCGATGTTTTCCTTCACCGTTCAGCTCGTGGTGTGACTAATCACTGTACTTAAGTTCAGAAAAACTCATTGGTACAGTCGGGATTCGAACTTGCGATCTTTGCGTCGCAGGCAACTGCTCGAACCACTCGGCCACCACGGCTTATAACAATATTTATTTAATTTGTAAGATTCTCGCGCCGTCTAGTCGAGACCTCTCGTGACAGGCGGGCTGGAACATATCTCGCTCAGAGAATCAGCATTGCTATCCAGCGTGGCAATGCTGCTAATCTTCTTGGCACGTTGCCTCGGAATACCGATTTGGGACAAATATTTTATCTGTAAGCAGTTAGTTTCAACTGTTCTGTGTAAATATTGTTAATTGTTATTGTAAATAAAGTTTACTAAGATTCCACAACAGATGAAGTATCGGGCCACGAGCTACGTTATTACCGTATATCTTTCTCGTAATATTTTCACTTAACGAAAGTCACGAGACGTTTGTGTCAGTTCAGTAGAAACACTGAGTAAAGTACTTGAAAACAACTCCGTAGCGATGCACTGGGAATGTAATGAAAACACATGTGTAGAATATTAACTAGAATGGAGCTTGGAACAAGACGAAGATATATTGTACATGCACGAAGACAATTGGTTTCGCTTGTAATAATTCTTGCCACAAGCATACAAATGTACCGAAATAAATCTAAGAAAAATGGTATAGTTTTAGTTGGAGCAGACTTATAATAATAATAAATAATAAATACCTGGGACAATTCCACACAAATTGACCTAGTCCCAAATTAAGCAAAGCTTGTGTTATGGTAACTAGACAACGATATATTTACTTATATAGATAGATATATACTTAAATACATCGGACATCCAAGACTAAGGTACAAATATTCGTATATTATTTTATCACACATATATCTGCCCTCAGCGGGATTCGAACCCGCAACCTCAAGTTTCGCAGTCAGGAGCTCTAACCACTAGACCAGACTTTTAAAATAATTAAATTAATCATTAAAAAAAAACTGTGGTTTTATAGTGATTCCTCAAGCACGACTATACATACGCCATTGAGTTTCATCTCAAACGTATTTTTAAGGTTTCCTCTGGAGGTTTTCCTTCACCGTGAAGCTCGTGGTGTCATTAATCACTGTACTTAAATTCAGAAAACTTATTGGTACAGTCGCTATTCCAATTTGCAATGTTTCTGTTGCAGGCAATTACTCAAACCACTCGGCCACCACGGACCTTTTATATATCTTACTAGCAGTCCCGCCCAGCTTTGCTTGGGTGAAAGAATAAAAACTTCTGAAACACAATCGCAGCGCCGCCTATCGGGTCCAATTGAGAATCTAACTAAACCATTCTCGAATTTTCGACTCCACCTGAAGACACACAGACAATTTTATTGAAATCGGTCCAGCCGCTTAGGGGGAGATTAGTGAAAAACACGCGCACAGAAGAAATATATACATATACTAGTTGTCCCGCCCAGCTTCGCTCGGGTGGAAAAAAAAAGATGGTGGCGCTACCTATCGGGTCCAATTGTGAATCTAAACCATTCCCAGATCCCCTTGAACACACACAAAAAATTTCATTAAAATCGGTCCAGGCGTTTAAGAGGAGTTCAGTGACATACAAACTCACAGAAGAATTATATATATAAAGATATGTATAGATTATTATGAAGAGTACCTTTTCGTTTATTTAAACTATGGTGCAATCAAAATGTCCGTAAAACGCCCGCACTGGCACTTGCCCCCCATTCTTTTATTGCGAAAGTTTGGACACTCGACCGACGGAATTCGGTACCAAGCGGCAACTTCCCTCATTCGCAACGATACAAATTTCACGAAAGAGAATTGCGAATTGAAAAACGCTGAGAACTGTACTCTCATAATTATATTGTTCGAGGGATAAGCTTTTTACAACAACCGTTTTTGTATTAAGTTGGTTCTTTTATGCGGATTTCTTTCTTAAAAGTTGTTTTGCTTAAAGAAGTTTTACGGAGTTGGTAAAGTACCTGATACCTGATACCTGAGACAATTCCACACAAATTGACCTAGTCCCAAATTAAGCAAAGCTTGTGTTATGGTAACCAGACAACGATATATTTACTTATATAGATAGATATATACTTAAATACATAGGACATCCAAGACTAAGGTACAAATATCTGCCCTCAGCGGGATTCGAACCCGCGACCTCAAGTTTCGCAGTCAGGAGCTCTAACCACTAGACCAGACGGTCGTCAAGTGTTCGTATCTATAATATTCTTTTTTAAATGTATAAATGACCAACTCGTTAGTTCACGCCATCTAACAAGGGTCCACGAAGGGGTCGGCAGAGATGTAACACAGCACTAAATTTTCACCTGAAATATACTTAGGTGTCAAATCGACAGGTGGCGAGTCCATCGCTACTCGAGCACGACTTTAAAATACATCTTTGATTTTTTTCTAATATGTCAGGTCTCGATGTCTTCCTTCACCGTAAAACTCGTGGTGTGACTTACTAAAGTAAATATATAAACTTATATTTACTTTAGTAAGGACGTTAGGAACTCGGCGAGATGATAATTATGATATGATGTAAGTAGTTCCAAAGAATCGTTATTCGATTAGACCCAATAAATCAAACAAAGATAAGTATTGAGTATCGATGTGTTTTTGCCTAGCGCTAACTTGGAGGTACAATTTGCTTTCGTTCAAAAACTTATCCAATAAAAACTTGAATAATAGCATCCGTGACATACAGAAGCCAAGCCTCAATTTTATTGTTCGCCGATACTGAAAAACAACGCTGCCTCACTATTTATTTCGACATAGGAACGAATACTGTACAATTTTCGCAAACAAAAGTTCGTCTAGCTTTTATTGAAACTATACGAACTATCGAGTTATTGCAAAGTCGGCCTGCAACACTTAGATTGCAAGTTCGAATCCCAACTGTATCAATGAGTTTTTCTGAACTTAAGTACAGTGATTACACACCACGAGTTCTACGGTGAAGGAAAACAACATCGAGAGGAAACCTGCATACGTCTGAGAAGAAATTAAATGACCCGTAAATCTGTCACGTTATCACGAAAAATATATCTCAGGCGGAAAGTGGGTGTGAGTACAACCTCTGCCTACCCCTTCGGGGGCGCATGTGGGAAGACACTAACATACACTTCACTTACCATCGGGTGTATTAGAGCCTTGTTTGTCATCTCAGTGGTATATGAAAAAGAAAAAACGAGTCAACAATAAAATTGAATCGAAGCCATAAATATGCCGCCACCCTCGATATAAAAATATACTTATTTCTACGACAAGCTTCCCATAAAACAGGCCATTTCCTCTTCCGAGTCACAATCGAGCCTTATCTTTTACATTTATTAAGGACGACAACAGATATACGATGCGAAAGTGTTTGGAAAAAGAGGCAGAGGAAGACCACGTCCCAACTACCTAGGTCAAATCGATCGGACGCTCAAGGACGGAAACTTCAAAGTACTCAAAACCGGCGAGCTTGTGGGAAGAGACTGAGGACTGTGGATGAAGCGAAAGAGGTATGTACATAAGTCAAGAGAGAGCTGGCGCTCTACTCACTCTGCCTACCCCGTAGGGAGTATTCCAATTCTATAAACATTAAGCCGTGGTGGCGGAGTGGTTTCAGTAGTCACCTGCAGTACAAAGATTGCGAGCTCGAATACTGACTGTACCAATAAGTTTTACTGAACTTAAGTATAGTTATTTTTTAAAGCACAAGCGTTATGGTGAAGGAAAATATCGAGAGGAAACCTGCATACGTTTGAGATGAAATTCCTTAGACGTATAGGCAGTCGTTCTTGAGAATCGGCGATGGTCTCGTCATCTGTCACGTTGGCTCCTAAAATTTGTCTCCGGCGAATCGAGGGTGTTGTTACAAATTCTACTTCTACACTACTACTCCGCCTACCCTCTCGGCAACTTTGTGAAAGGACGTGACGGATATTTAGTGGCTGAAAACATCGATCCGAAATTAAATTAAGGCTTTCCATTCCAGCGATTTTCAGCGTCACTTTATTGTATCAAGGGTTGGTTTGATACAATTCACGAAATACAGATTTCCAAAGTTCGCAACTTTAATGTGAATATTTCCGAACGTAAAGCTGTTTCGTATTTCAAATATGAATCTTAAATGTCCTTTAATTTTGCAATAATTAATGAAGTTTCGACTTCTCTTTACTCAAAAACAATTTGTTAGTCGACGTATTTGTACATAGCACCACTCTTCGCACTAGGGTCCTCGAAGGGGTAGGCAGAGGTGTGTAGTACACAGCCTCTTTTCAGCGCAGATATGCAGACGCCAACGGCGAAAGATTGTGAGTCCGTTGCCGTTTGTCAATCATACACCTTTGGATTTCTTCTCAGACGTATGCAGGTTTCCTTTCGATGTTTTCCTTCACCGTAAAGCTCGTGGTGTGAAACCAAAACTAGTTGAGAAGATATTCATAGATGTATATGTTTGTTAGGCGTATGTATAGTCGTGCTTGAGTTATTATTATTTATATGTTTGACGAATAGCGATTGACATAAACAAAACGTTTATTAAAAAAAAACTGCCTGTCAAATTAGAATCGGCGAAGTCGCGGCCGCAGCTAGTTTCATAGTAAAATTCACATTTACTATGATGGCCGACCCATTGACATGCGAACAATAACGACAATAACAAGAGAGGTAGGGCAAAACGGGTTTCCCGTTCGAATTTGGAGCTGCCCGACTGGGGCAGGACCTCCACCTTACAGAAGTCCGTAGCCAAATAACACAATTTATTGTGTTGTGTTCCTACGCGGTGAATAAGGTTTCCAGAAATGAGCTCCTTGGGGAGGGGGAGGATTGTTACAATGTGTTGAAGCAGAGGGATTAAACCCATTATGCTGCCAACACACTGTAACTCTCCGAACACAGAGTGGCAACGCGCAAGTGATACTTGGGTATCGTGAGCGTAAATAGGCTACGGTAACCGTTTCCCATCAGGTGGGCCGTATGCTTGTTTGCCACTCTTGTTGTATAAAAAAAAAACGAAATTATAATGATCTCAAACTCTCAGCAATGAACTCAGAATTTCTAAAAAACTTTCCCTAAAGGAGTTCCTTCGCAAGGTTTTACAATAAAACAGTGAAAAGTAATTTAGCTTTAAACTGCTTGTTTTACTGGAAATTATTATACTAGTCGCTTGGTCCGAAGAACTATCCCGGCAGGAATGTATGGTCACATACTACCGATATTATACATACATATATATCATCATGCCCAGTCCCCAAAGGGTAGGCAGTAAGTGTAGAGCGACAGCTCTCTCTAGACAGCAGACGTTGAAGTTCCAATCCTTGACTGTCCACTCAATTAATCTAGATAGATGGGATTGGATATATATATATATATATATATATATATATATATATATATATATACGCCTCACGCCTCTCTCTCTAGACTTACAGAATTTGAAGTTCCAATCCTTGACTCAATCCCATCTATCTAGATTAATTGAGTGGACAGTCAAGGATTGGAACTTCAAATTCTGTAAGTCTAGAGAGAGAGGCGTGAGGCGTATATATATATGTATATACATATATATATATATACGCCTCACGCCTTCCCATGAGGGTCCCCGAAGGGGTAGGCAGAGGTATATAGGTAATACCCACACACCCACTTTCCGCCAGAGATATATTTTAGCTGCCAACGTGACAGATGGCGAGTACATCGCCGTTACTCAAGCACGACTATACATACGCCTTTGAATTACTTCTCAGACGTATGCAGGTTTCCTCTCGATGTTTTCCTTCACCGTAAAGCTCGTGGTGTGACTAATCACTGTACTTAAGTTCTGAAAATCTCATTGGTACAGTCGGGATTCGAACTTGCGATCTTTGTGTCGCAGGTAACTGCTCGAAATTATTATACTAGTCGCTTGGTCCGAAGAACTATCCCGGCAGGAATGTATGGTCACATACTACCGATATTATACATACATATATATCATCATGCCCAGTCCCCAAAGGGTAGGCAGTAAGTGTAGAGCGACAGCTCTCTCTAGACAGCAGACGTTGAAGTTCCAATCCTTGACTGTCCACTCAATTAATCTAGATAGATGGGATTGAGTCAAGGATTGGAACTTCAAATTCTGTAAGTCTAGAGAGAGAGGCGTGAGGCGTATATATATATATATATATATACATATATATATATATACGCCTCACGCCGTCCCATGAGGGTCCCCGAAGGGGTAGGCAGAGGTATATAGGTAATACCCACACACCCACTTTCCGCCAGAGATATATTTTAGCTGCCAACGTGACAGATGGCGAGTCCATCGCCGTTACTCAAGCACGACTATACATACGCCTTTGAATTACTTCTCAGACGTATGCAGGTTTCCTCTCGATGTTTTCCTTCACCGTAAAGCTCGTGGTGTGACTAATCACTGTACTTAAGCTCTGAAAATCTCATTGGTACAGTCGGGATTCGAACTTGCGATCTTTGTGTCGCAGGTAACTGCTCGAACCAAACGGCCACCACGTCTAACATTAGTATTACGCTAGTAGTACATTAAATAGACTTGTACACTATAGGTATACACTTTAATAAAAGTTGGAAATCTCTCACCACAGTTGATTATATTTGTTAGATACGCGATGGAAACTTTGGAGAACGCACGCCTCTTGTATGTCGGCTCGAGTGGTTTTCTCCTGGGATATAGTTGACAAGATTAAGCTCAGCGTTATTTAGGCAATTGTTCATGTGGTTTCATGTACTCTAGAGTTATGTTGTAGTGTAACGGATATCGTTATTTTATAACTCTAAGGTGCAAGCATTCATATATATTTTTAACAATAAGACAATGGAGCAGAGTTGGCCGATTGGTTCTAGCAGTTGCCTGCGACGCCAAGGTCGCAAGTTCGAATCCCGACTGTACCAATGAGTTTTTCTGAACTTAAGTACAGTGATTAGTCACACCACGAGCTTTACGGTGAAGGAAAACATCGAGAGGAAACCTGCATACGTCAGAGAAGAAATTCAAAGGCGTATGTATAGTCGTGCTTGAGTAACGGCGATGGACTCGCCATCTGTCACGTTGGCACCTAATATAACTATGGCGGAAAGTGGGTGTGTGGGTATTACCTATACACCTCTGCCTACCCCTTCGGGGACCCTTAAGGGAAGGCGTGAGGATATATTATAACAATAAGACCACGTGCCACCTAACTAGGTCAATTTGATCTGATGCTCAAGGATAGGAACGTCAAAAGTACCTACTCGAAACCGACGAGTATGTAGATACCGATGAATGTGGACGCAGCGAAAATGGTGTATACATACATAATTGTAGAGAGAACTAGCGATCTACCCTCTGCCTACCCCATGAGGGACTCGACGTGAGACTGAGCCACACAATTATTGTTACCAAGTGTGTGTTAGTAATATTTACAAAGAACAGTTGTGTTAGTTAATATTACTTCACTATTATTCGAAGGACTTTACCTTTACGCATTCCTACAAGGCGTAGGCGGATGTGTGTAGGCAGTACCTACACACCCACTTTCCACCAGAGATATATTAGGTGCCAACGTGATAAAAAGCGAGTCCATCGCCGTTAATCAAGCACGACTATACATACTTTGAATTACTTCTCAGAAATTAATAATATTTACAAAGAACAGTTGAAACTAACTACTTACAGATAAAATAATTGTCCCAAATCGGTATCCCGAGGCAACTTGCCAAGAAGACTAGCAGCATTGCCACGCTGGATAGCAATGCTGATTCTCTGAGCGAGATATGTTCCAGCCCGCCTGTCACGAGAGGTCTCGACTAGACGGCGCGAGACCTCTTTAAAAAGATGGTGTGCCTCAGGACCCCAAGGCCCCAGAGTTTCAACCGCAAATGCAGCAAATATGTAACCTGACCCGAGACAGGCATACTTGCGGCGCTTGAGGCACTCCTGCTGAGCAGCAGCGGCGCCGGCCGCTACCGATGTGTCAGGAAGATGGGAAGGAGTCAGTGTATCGACACACGTACCGTCCCACACTAAGGGCCGACCCATCCTCCATGGCATCAGAGACATACCGTCCGGCCTCAGGCCATCGCCGCGAGCGAGACCGACTGGTTCTAGCACAGCAGGCACGCCGGCGCTGACCAGAGCCCGGCGTATCAAGTCATTTATGGAGGAATGACATGATATCCGGCCGGCACTGCTCAATATCTTAATATATATAAATTACGTGTCACATTGTTTGTCTGCGATGGGCTCCTAAACTACTAAACCGATTTCAATCTAATTTCCACACCGTGTGCAGTTTGATCCAACTTAAAAGATAGGATAGCTTACATCACAATTGGACCCCATAGGTGGCGCTGCGATCGTGTTTCAGGAAGTTTAACTTTTTCACCCGGGCGAAGCTGGGCGGGAGTATATATATATATATATATAATTGTAATAATAATGTAATTGCCCTGCATCGGATAGCGTGAATTTTAAGACAACAGTATCTTCTCTATTTCGTCTACTCTACGTTCAGTTTTAATGTACGACATCAATTTGAAAGTACCCGTATTTCAGTGTAAAATAAACTAGTTCCCCTTTGTAGCGATCGCGGTACGAAACCTTGAAAAATAATACATTTTTACGACCCATTCCTTTGATCTGAACGCACTGCATAATGCTACACAGTATTTCCATTACACGCAAAAGAGCCATAGCTATCGAAAGTGGATTCGCACCTCAATGAAATGTTATTGTATGGAAGTTATTTTTTATGCTTATATTTAAATGGGAGCAGCTACGACATTTAATGGATTGGTAAATTTAACAGGCCTGTTCCATTAAGCTTTTTCTGCTACCTGCACGAAGGGTAGGCAGAGGAATCATAACATGTTACGACTTAGTGTATGTTAAGTGCAATGTGGTTGGTGGCAAGAACACCTAAGTAATTGATGGGAGCATTATAAGGTGCCCTAGCTGTGTGCAGGCGTGGGCTACCTCCAAAGCCTCCAATCATAGCAAGAAATGTTGCCGAAACACACACCAATTCCTCGTGGTGTAGGAAAAGAGAGTAGAGCGCTAGTTTTCTTAAAAATTACTGACCTTCGTCGCTTCTTCCACGTTCACAGTTGCCGAAAAAGTACTCATAGTAGAAATATATATAAATACCTAAATAAATAAATACCTTGGGACAATTTCACACAAATTGACCTAATTCCAAATTAAGCAATGCTTGTGTTATGGTAACTAGAAAACGACTTATTTACTTTTAATACATAGGAAATCAAAGACTAAGCTACAAATACTCGTGTTCATCACACAAATATCTGTCTTCAGCGGAATTCGAACCCACGACCTCATGTTTCGCAGTCAGCTCTAACCACTATCCCTAGCCGCCAAGTATAAATAATATCGCTGTCGGAATCATTGTCAATATTTTTTTGTGACATCTCCCCAACAGTAGCAATGTTCGGTGCGTAAATACGATATCAAAGGGACTTATACACACGCTGACGTCAAATAAATATCAACTTGAATCCGGTTTGTTACAACAGCCTCTGGCGACGGCTCGGGATCCGGATCTTTAGTCAATATTTTGTTTGAATGTGACAGAAAGGCTGCTCACTTGAGACGAAGTAACGATATTCATTATTAACATAGGTACATATATTTACATGTGTGCAAGAAGAGGCAGAGGAAGGCCACGTTCCAACTACCTGGATCAAATCGATCGGACTCTCAAGGACGGGAACGTCAACCGACGAGCATGTATGAAGAGACTGATGAATGTGGACGAAGCGAAAGAGATATGTAAGTCTAGAGAGAACTGGCGCTCTATACTCTCTGCCTACCCCGTTAGGGACTCGGCGTGATGATATGATGATGATGATATATTTATGTACATCACGTATATAACAAATAATGTATCCTTATGCCTTCCCATTAGGGTCGCCGAAGGGCCAACATTCCCCCAGAGATATATTTTAGGTGCCAACGTGACAGATGGCGAGTCCATAGCCGTTACACAAGTACCACTATACGTACGTATTTTAATATATTCTCAAGCGTGTTTAGGTTTTCCCACAATGTTCTCCTTTACCATAAAGCTCGTCGTGACTAATCACTGTACTTAAGTTCAGAGAAACTCATTAGTACAGTCAGAATTCGAATTTGCAATGTTTACCTTGCAAACAACTTCTTTCCACGACTATACACACGTCTTTGAATTTCTTCTCAAACATCCGCAGGTTTCCCTTCGATGTTTTACTTCGCCGTAGAACTTCTCGACTATTATATCCGGGATTAGAACCTCGCAATCTGCAGTCAACCACTCGAACCACCCAGCAACCACTCCAATAATGTAGTAATAGCTATGCAGCCCTTGACTTTTCCAATGTATCACTTTTATTTTGGCACAGACGGAACACGGTAACATGATATTCTAACACAGCGCGCACGTAGCCCCATATTACCCTGGTACTTGGGACGTCTTACGAGACCGTTAGGTCGTTCGTTTCGTCACCCTCCTTAACACATTCTGCCCAAATCACGTCTCGTAACGATTATTGACTTACACGCATCCAGCTGTTTTCACTTTTTTCGCGAATAAATCCTATTTACATACATACATATCATCACGCCAGGTCCCTAACAGGGTAGGCAGAGAGTATAGAGCGCCAGTTCTCTCTAGACTTACATACTTCTTTCGCTTCGTCCACATTCATCAGTCTCTTCATACATGCTCGTCGGTTTCGAGTACTCTTAACGTTCCTGTCGTTGAGCGTCCGATCGATTTGATCCAGGTAGTTGGAACGTGGCCTTCCTCTGCCTCTTCTTGCACACACTTTTGCTTTGTATATCTGTTTCGTCAATCTTTCTTATAAATCCTATTTATATTTGAAATAATAGTAAATAATTAGTAACAGCGACGGGCTTGCCATCTGTCGCGTTAACACCTATATATATATATATATATATATATATATATATATATATATATAATTATATATATATCTGGCTGAAAGTGGGCCTTTTCTTTTTCTTTGGTTTCTAGTCACAATTTCACATTTATAATATTAGTGGCCGTGGTGGCCGAGTGGTTCGAGCAGTTGCCTGTGGAAAGTGGGTGTGTGGGTATTACCTATACACCTCTACCTACCCCTTCGGGGACCCTTGTGGGAAGGCGTGAGGATATATATAATATAATATTAGTAGGACGAGCCGTGGTGGCCGAGTGGTTCGAGCAGTTGCCTGCGACGCAAAGGTCGCAAGTTCGAATCCCGACTGTACCAATGAGTTTTTCTGAACTTAAGTACAGTGATTAGTCACACCACGAGCTTTACGGTGAAGGAAAACATCGAGAAGAAACCTGCATACGTCTGAGAAGAAATTCAAAGGCGTATGTATAATCGTGCTGGAGTAACGGCGATGGACTCGCCATCTGTCACGTTGACACCTAATATACCTCTGACGGAAAGTGGGTGTGTGGGTATTACCTATACACCTCTACCTACCCCTTCGGGGACCCTTATGGGAAGGCGTGAGGATATATATAATATAATATTAGTAGGATGAACTACTGTATAAATTAGAATAGCTTTTCATAAAAAAGGTTGCTACAGCGACCACATCAAGCCAACTGAACCTCAAATATAATAACCCACTGTGACCTTCAGTGGATCTTGACCGTCTGCGCTCTTTACGCTTTTTCGCTTTGATGTCATATGTTTTTGATATCATTTATATTTTCTAAATCTTTTCTGAAACGAGCCGAAAAACACCCAATTCATTCAAATATATTTTTAAATGGATTTTTTTTATTGGTTGGCAAACGTAGTGTATACGCCCTCCGACCAGGTGAAGGACTGCTGGCAGATGCTGGATGCGGCAAGCTGAAGACAGGGCGCTATGGCGCTCTTTAGGGGAGGGGAGGCCTATGTCCAGCAGTGGACTAGAGTGGGCTGATGATGATGATGATGAAGTTCTTTTTTTTTTTATACCACTTGGCAAACTAGCATGCGGTCCGCCTGATGGTAAACGGTTACCGCCGCCTATGGACGCTTGCAACACCAGGGGTATCACTCGCGCGTTGTCGACCCTGAAGTCTTCGGGGCTAGGACGGTGGTGGCCGTGGTGGTTCGATTAGTCGCCTACAATGCAAAGATTTCAAGTTCGTATCCCGACTGTATGAGTATGAGTTCTCTGAACCTATTGTTGTAAATTTTACAAAGTGATAGCTTTATGGTGAAGGAATACAACCAGAGGAAACCTGCATACGTCTGAGAAGCAATTCAAAGGCTTCTGTATAGTCGTACTTGAGTAACGGTGATAGACTCGCCGTCTGTCACGTCGGCACCTTAATCTCTGATGGAAAGCGGGTGTGAGAGTACTATATACACACCTCTGCCTACCCCTTCGAGGACCCGTATGGTAAGGCGTGAGGAAGATAGATTATTACACTTATACTAAGCAGAAAGGTCCCATACATTCTAATCGCAGGACTTGTATTAGTAACTTCGTAGCATCATTCATTCCGTAGATGTGCTACGAAGTGTTACGAAGAGCTACGAAGTACTACGCATGTATCTACGGGTTGTTACTGGACAGTTTCATAGAGATATGAGTGGTAATGTTTGGTTTATACTTGAAATGAGATAATTTACTTTATACTCATGTCAATAGTACTCGAAACCGGCGACCATGTATGGCAAGGTGAATGCGACCCGTCGTGATGATATGTTTGTACAAACACTCAATGAAAAGCAATAAAAACACAATTTATACTGTTGTGTTCCTACGTGGTGAATAAGGTTTCCAGTAATGAGCTCCTTGAGGAGGGGGGAGGATTGTTACATTGTGTTGGAAGCAGAGGGATTAAACCCATTATGCTGCTGCACCCATTATGATGCTGCACTATAACTCTCCGAACACAGAGTGGCAACGTGCAAGTGATACTTTGGTATCGTGAGCGTAAATAGGCTACGGTAATCGTTTCCCATCAGGTGGGCCGTATGCTTGTTTGCGAGTGGCAATAAAAATGTGGTTGTATAAAAAAATAAAATAAAAATTACTTAGTCATTAAGTTATCATATTAATCTATAATGCAGCTGCACGCTAGCGGTCCATGCTATATAATAGGGTAAGGTTTGATTTATTTTAATTTATTCTTAATTTTGATTTGGAGTTTTTAATTTCTACCCTTTAAAAAACAGTGTATTTTATTTAAATTAATTTATAGATTTTATATATGAAGGAAATTAATCATAATATAATTAACTCAAAGCACTCGAACCTCTGTTATTTAATTGTCAACCAGCAAAATGATGCAGTCAACCGAAATTATGATGACATGCGGAAAACAGCTTAGTTAATATGTTAAAAGGTTAACATTCGCTCGCAAGTGTTTGTGCAAAAACGGAAGTGCTGAGTATAGTACATTTTCGCCCTAGCGTGAGTCAGCAGGGTGGGGCCTCAGTGGCAGCGGGCGTGTCTATGAAAACTGTTATAAATAAAACCATCGAAAATCAAAATTAAAATATTTTATTCAACGTAAGGGACACAGGGAACACTTATTGAACGTCACATATTTAATATAAACTAAAGCTACCACCGTTTCCAAGAAAATACCTGCCAGGAGAAGAAACGGCGAAACAAACTCCCCGGTTTCTTTACTAACATTTTTCCCTTTTATGTAGGGTTAGAAAAGATTAAACTTACATATAAACTCAGTACAAAAGGAACAATTCTTTGCCATGCATGGCCATAATTCAAAAATCTACATATATACATATCATCATGCCCCTAACGGTGTAAGCAGAGAGTATAGAGCGTCAGTTCTCTCTAGATTTGCATATCTCATTGGCTTCGTCCACATTCATCAGTCTCTTCATACATGCTCGTCGGTTTCAAGTACTCAAATAATCTAATGTTGTAATATTTTGCACTGTCCTTATTTTTTATAGTTGTTTTTATCAATCCATCAATATTTATCTGCAATATAATTATTAGATGTGTATTCGTTACAAATAAGAGAAAATTATACAATACTACAAATAATAAGAAGCTGTTGTTCGCCGAGTGGTTTGAGCTGCTTCTTAACTTAAGTAACATCGAGAGGAATTCTGCACACGTTTGAGTAGACTTTCAAAGACGTATGTATAATTGTGCTTGAGTAACGGCGATGGATTCGCCATCAATCACGTTGTCACCTAAAATCTCTAAACACCTCTGCCTACCTCGTCGGAGACCCTTGTGGGGAAGGCTTGAGGATGCAATATATTATTTGACAAAAACTTACATAACTACGCCTTTGAATTTCTTCTCAAACATATGCAGGTCTCCTCTCGATGTTTTCCTTCACCGTAAAGCTGGTTGGGTGACTAATAACTGTACTTACGTTAATAAAAATCATTGCTACAGTCGGGATTCGAACTTTAAATCTTTGCGATGCAGGCAACTACTCTAAATGTTCATCATCAACATCATATCAACACCTCGGCGTGTTCCTACCTTCCCTAGCTTAGCCTAGTTCCTAACTTCCCTAACGTGGTAGGCAGAGAGTATAGAGCGCCAGTTCTCTACAGACTTACATACTTCTTACGCTTCATCCACATTCATCAGTCTCATACATGCTCGTCAGTTTCGAGTACTCTTGTCGTTCCCGTTTGTTTTTTTCTGATTGTTTCCGTTCAGTATGCAAACAAGGGTAATATAATTATTCCTCCGTGAGTATGTAACCCTCTCACAGTCCATCCCAACAAACCACACTTTAGTAAACAAGCCGGCGATTAGCGCACAATTGGTGCAAAAACCCGCGGGACCCTCGTATCCAACACGTAATATTGTGATCCCGACTCGGGCGGGTTTCTTACGCTAGAAAATGTTGCTCAAATATAATAAAAATTTTCTCGTGTAATACTCACAAAATAAAGTGTTTCATCACAAATATGTACGTGTGTTTGCAGATTGTTTATATCTTTACACAGTATACTTTACACAGCCGTGGTGGCCGAGTGGTTCGTCGACCTGCGACGCAAAGGTCGCAAGTTCGAATCCCGACTGTAGCAATGATTTTTATTAACGTAAGTACAGTTATTAGTCACCCAACAAGCTTTACGGTGAAGGAAAACATCGAGAGGAGACCTGCATATGTTTGAGAAGAAATTCAAAGGCGTATGTATAGTCGTGCTTGAGTAACGGCGATGGACTCGCCATCTGTCACGTTGGCACCTAATATACCTCTGGCGGAAAGTGGGTGTGTGGGTTTTACCTGTACACCTCTGCCTTCCCCTTCGGGGACCCTTGTGGGAAGGCGAAGTATAAAATATCGCTTGTTTGCATGATATATCCTAAGCAGAGCAGTTATTATATAGATGTACCAGCTGTAGCCCGCGACTTCGTCCGCGTGGAATTTAACAAAAAAGTTTTTGTTCAGTTTTTTAAATAAAAGTAGCCTAACTTACTCCTTTTTCTATCAGCTATCTGCCAGTGAAAGTTTCGTCCAAATCGGTCCAGCCGTTTCAGAGTTTATCCGGAACAAACAGACAAAATATGGCAAAAAATATATATACATCTGTCCCGTGTATACATCCATATGCATTCAGTATAAAGCGGTTATTTTAATATTACAAACAGACTACAATTTTATTTATTTGTATGTATAAAATTTTACATTTATATAGTGGTCCCGCCCAGCTTCGCTTGGGTGAAAAAAGTAAATGCCCTAAAACACGATCACAGCGCCACCTATCGGGTCCAATTGTGAATCTAAACCATTCTCAAATCCATCTGAAGACACAGAAAATTTCATTAAAATCGGTCCAGCCGTTTAGGAGGAGTTCAGTGACATACACACTCACAGAAGAATTATATATATAAAGAAGATAATGCAGACAAATAACATATTATAAAAACTTTCCTTTTATAAAAACTGCCTACCCCATTAGGGACTTGGCGTGATGATACGATATGATATCTTAATATATATAAATTACGTGTCACGTTGTTTGTCCGCGATGGGCTCCTAAACCAATTAACCGATTTCAATCAAATTTGCACATCGTGTGCAGTTTGATCCAACTTAAAAGATAGGATAGCTTACATCTCAATTGGACCCGATAGGTGGCGCTGCGATCGTGTTTAAGGAAGTTTAACTTTTTCCCCCGGGCGAAGCTGGGCGGGACAGCTAGTCTTAATATATATAAATTACGTGTCACGTTGTTTGTCCGCGATGGGCTCCTAAACTACTTAACCGATTTCAATCAAATTTGCACACCGTGTGCAGTTTGATCCAACTTAAAAGATAGGATAACTTACATCACAATTGGACCCGATAGGTGGCGCTGCGATTGTTTTCAGGAACTTTTTCACCCGGGCGAAGCTGGGCGGGACAGCTAGTGATTTAAAAAACCTTTCAATCAAGAACAGAGTTAGGTAAAACAAAGCATGTCTTATGTTAAAACTGGAAGGAAATCATATGTCTTTTTCCTCGCAACCATTTCCATACGTTCATCTCATTTGTAGGAGTGGGTAATACAATTTAAATTTACGTACAAACGGCAGCAGACTCCTAACGAATGAAATAATACAAGGGAAAAGGCTTCATATTTTGTGTACAAACATTTTGTGTACACTTTAGTCTGCTACGCAACAAGATAAATGTTCTATATCTACCTGCTAAATGTAGACAACATTTTGGGGTATCGTATGGTAGGATATAAAACTCTTAGTCAATTACGTTGTAGGCTTTGTGGATTCCCAGGTCTTGTTAACTTTGTTATATCGATATTTTTTTGGAGTTTACTCCTTAAGAATCGATTTTCATATATAAGGCGCCCGGTATGAGAAAAATATGAGAGGTAAAATCTACTGATGAATGACCTCGTTACGTTTTTGGTGCGCACCTATGGTGCGCAACTTTCTAATTTGGTTGTGACCAACCGCGCTCAGTACGCCGCCGCCGCTTGTGTGTGACAGTTGTACAATCCGCTTTCAATAAGTTTGAAAAACAAGTGCAGATATGCCGTATTGCTCCATTCTTGAGTGCAGGAATGCTAGCCGGACAAAAATCTAGCTAATAGTGGCATTTCCTATCATCGGGAAGTGTTATTTAATTAAATTTTATTTTATTACGTTAATTTTGTTTTATGTCCAAATTTTTTTAATTGTACAATACAAAAATCAATCTTATGTAAGGGCAATAAGATCGAATTTTATCTGTAATAATAGTTAAAGAACTTTCTAGAAAATTGCATCAGTTTCGCGCTACTCAACCAGTGCGAGGGTGTAGTCAATAAAGTATCGATATCGATAATCCGATTTTTACGATAGTTTTACTACTTATTTATCAACATTCCTAATGAAATATTTGTGCACATCTGAAATTGACTATTGTGAAAAGTTTAATGTAAAATATTTCGCCGATTAGTTATAATAAATGTATATAAAATGAATAAATATATATTTATATATGTATATTATTTTCATTAATTTGTTAATTTACCCTTTCATATGATATTAATATTATTTTCAGTTGGATATATTCTTTTTGCGTATGTTTAGGCAATCGTACTTAAGGAGTAAACTCCAGTCGTGCGTCGGAGCTGACACACACAATTTTTTTTCATACAACAAGAGTGGCAAACAAGCATACGGCCCACCTGATGGGAAACGGTTACCGTAGCCTATTTACGCTCATGATACCGAAGTATCACTTGCGCGTTGCCACTCTGTGTTCGGAGAGTTATAGTGTGTTGGCAGCATAATGTTTAGCATAAGGTTTAATCCCTCTGCTTCCAACACAATGTAACAATCCTCCCCCCTCCCCAAGGAGCTCATTACTGGGAACCTTATTCACCGCGTAACACAAAAAATTTAGTTATTTGGCTACGGACTTTACGGACTGTAAGGTGGAGGTCCTGCCCCAGTCGGGCAGCTCCGAATTCGAACGGGAAACCCGTTATGCCCTACCTCTCTTGGTTTACGCTTTGTATAGGAAGCAACGACCTATTGTCGGCCTGCGCTGATACCCCATACTTAAGTACCCATACATTTCATATGGTATACAATAAATAAATAAATACCTGGGACAATTGCACACAAATTGACCTAGTCCCAAAGTAAGCAAAGCTTGTGTTATGGTAACTAGACAACGATATATTTACTTATATAGATAGACTAGTAGTTCCTGAGATTAGCGCGTTCAAACAAACAAACTCTTCAGCTTTATAATATTAGTATAGATAAAAAAGGTTATAGTGAGTCAATCTTAAAAGATAGACATATGCTGTCGTGGACTTTTTTCTAGAAATTTTAAAGAGGAACAATTCCCTCATACATGATATTTGTGTAACTTAAACCGTTTACGCAGCGCACGCAACGGAAGCTCTCAAAAAGGAATATTTTTTTCCCGTTCTGGCAACATTATTCATTTATGCTTCGCTCCTATTGGTCGTAGCGTGATGTTATATAGCCTAAAGACTTCCTAGAAAAATGGACTATATAATATAAAAGAATTTTACAATTCCAACCAGTAGTTCCTGAGATTAGCGCGTTCAAACAAACAAACAAACTCTTCAGATTTATAATATTAGTATAGATATATACATAAATACATAGGACATCCAAGACTAAGGTACAAATACTCGTGTTCATCACACAAATGTCTGCCCTCAGCGGGATTCGAACCCGCGACCTCAAGTTTCTCAGTCAGGAGCTCTAACTAGACCAGACAACAATAACAATAGTATTATGTTAATACAGTTAACTGTAACATAATTATATAGTTATTGTATACCATAGGATTTGTAAAAAGTAACCATAGTGTTTCTTTCCGGTTCTTCTCCTAATAAATATAATTATATAATATATCCTCACGCCTTCCCACAAGGGTCCCCGAAGGGGTAGGCAGAGGTGTATAGGTAATACCCACACACCCACTTTCCGCCAGAGGTATATTAGGTGCCAACGTGACAGATGGCGAGTCCATCGCCGTTACTCAAGCACGACTATACATACGCCTTTGAATTTCTTCTCAGACGTATGCAGGTTTCCTCTCGATGTTTTCCTTCATCGTAAAGCTCGTGGTGTGACTAATCACTGTACTTAAGTTCAGAAAAACTCATTGGTACAGTCGGGATTCGAACTCTCCAATGTAAATGGATACCAAAAAATTACGAATGAGTGTTAAAGATTGTAATAACGTAAAGAAAATAGTTACCGTCATGCTTACAACTTCATAAAAACAGAGGGAAACCTTATTCCTTTCACTGTGTCCCAAAAATCGCTATTGTATTTACGCCATTATTCTTATAAAGTTCGGGGACCAAATGGAAGATTCAACTTTCAAAGCATAATATCAACCCGATTTTATCTACGTCCATCAATATCCGCCACTCAAAATATTAAAGCAATCGAACCTCAAAAGATTGTTAATAAAAAAATCTGGAGCGTTAGCCTTCGGCTTGTCATCAAATATTTCGAGCAAAAAAATGGTCAGGAGAGACCGTGCAGGTAGATCTGAAGGTTCTGTATATAAAAAAGTTATATGCAAGGAGTACTTACTAAGTAGTGGTTTGAGATCCTACTCTATCGTATTAATCATACTTCGAGATTTACCTTTACCATACCTTTTGTAGAATTTAAAGCTATCGTTAAAAGTGAATTAATTCAAAAGGCTTATTATAAAACATCAGATTATTTTAATGATGGCCATGCATGGCAATGAATTGCTCCTCTTGTACAGAGTATATATATGTAACTTTAATCTTTTCTACCCCTACGTAAAAGGGAACAAATGTTAAAAAAGCAAACCGGGGAGTTTGTTTCGCCGTTTCTTCTCCTGGCAGGTATTTTTTCTTGGAAACGGTGGTAACTTTAGTTTATATTAAATATGTGACGTTCAATAAGTGTTCCCTGTGTCCCTTACGTTGAATGAAATATTTTGATTTAGATTTTAGATTAACGGTGAAGGAAAACATCGAGAGGAGACTTGCATACTTTTGAGAGGAAATTCAAAGACATGTATATAGTCGTACTTGAGAAACGGCGATGGTCTCGGCCTATGCCGCGTTGGCACCTAAATATATTTCCCTCTGCCTTCCCCTTCGAGGACCTTTATGGGGAGACGTAGAATTAATAAAAAAAGTTATATAAATCCTGAGCCGTGGTGGCCGAGTGGATCGAGCAGTTGCCTGCGACACAAAGATCGCAAGTTCGAATCCCGGCTGTACCAATGAGTTTTTCTGAACTTAAGTACAGTGATTAGTAACACCACGAGCTTTACGGTGAGGGCAATAATCGAAAGGAAACCTGCATACGTCTGAGAAGAAATTCAAAGCCGTATGTATAGTCGTGCTTGAGTAACGGCGATGGACTCGCCATCTGTCACGTTAGCACCTAATATACCTCTGGCGGAAAGTGGGTGTGTGGGTATTACCTATACACCTCTGCCTACCCCTTCGGGGACCCTTGTGGGAAGGCGTGAGGATATTATTATTATTATTATTATTATAAATCCAGTGCCGTAGTTATAGCCTATAGTTCATTCCACATGAGTACCCTAAAACTGACACTCTGTAGGGAAAAGTATGAAAAAGTTAATATTTAATTGTGATTCTGAAGTTGGTCGTATTTTTGTCGAGTTTATTGGAACCGCTCCCACGGAATACATTATATAACTGGGAACTCATCTCTTATAGATATTGTTTACTTTAACGTGTTTTGTATATTTTCGATAAAAACCTTTGAAGTTTTTTTACCCAACAATTGTAGCAAATCAACATACAGGCCAACAACATAAATACAGGCCATCTGATGGTAAACGGTTACCGAACTCTCTTAATTACCTATTTCGAGACGCAGTGTTAAGCATAAAGACATACCTATATTCTATCAGTTCATATTAGATTTTGGAAAGGGGGTTACATTCTATACATACATGCATACATAGTATCACGCCTTTAGTCCCTAGCGGGGTAGGCAGAGAGTATAGACCGCCAGTTCTCTCCAGACTTACATACCTCTTTCGCTTCGTCCACATTCATCAGCCTCTTCATTTCTCGTTGGTTTCGAGTACTCTTGACGTTCCCGTCCTTGAGCGTCCGATTGATTTGATCCAGGTAGTTTACATTCTATAATAATAAAATAATTATATATCCTCACGCCTTCCCACAAAGGTCCCCGAAGGAGTAGAGGTGTATTAATAGGTAGTACCCATACACCCACTTTCCGCCAGAGATACATATATTTTCCAACATGACACACATGGCGACTCCATAGCCGTTACTCCTGCACGACTATACATACGCCTTTGAATTGCTTCTCAGACGTATGCAGGTTTCCTCTCGATGATTCTTTCACCGTAACGTGATCATTGATACAGTGGGGTGCGAATTTGCGATCTTCGTATCGCAGGCAACTAGCACTCGGCCACCATGGCGTCAGTAATTTATCTGGATATTTTTCTGTATTAAAGTCGAAATCCCTATAAAGTCTGCCTATTCAAGATTGAAATCAGACAATTGGTATTGCTTAGACATAACAATGACAGCCGACGTCACCGTAAAATCAACTTTACCTGAATGGAGACTGCCTTAAAATCTAATTCGGCGAAAAACTAATTTGACATTAACAATTTTCTATGACTCGGTATTTATTTTAACAAATGAAAATGTAATTGTGTTGTTCAGTCTAGTGTCAACGGGGCTGTAATTGGGTACGTAAACATTATTTTCTTTTTAATTATCTCGCGCTACGTTAGTTCCGGGAACTTTCTGCTACTTAAACGAGCAGTGAGAGAACAAAAGTCAAGCACTTCTTAGGTTCTAATCAAATACGACTAAGCACTGTCTGTGGGGTGAGGACCTCGGCTAAATGCGTTACTGATTCAACAACGTCAAGAGCTAGAAAACTGGGCTAAGCTGATGCTTATTATTTCGATTGATAGTTACACCAAGAGCTATACGGTGAAGGTAAACACCGAAAGGAAGTCTGCATACGTTTGAGAAGGAATTCTAAGTCCAATGTATAATACGAGACGTGGTGGCCGAGTGGTTCGAGTAGTTGCCTGCGAATCCCGACTGTACCAATGAGTTTTTCTGAACTTAATTACAGTGATTAGTCACACCACGACCTTTACGGTGAAGGAAAACACCGAGAGGAAACCTGCATACTACTGAGAAGCAATTTAAAGGCGTATCAAAATCTAAATCAAAATATTTTATTCAACGTAAGGGACACAGGGAACACTTATTGAACGTCACATACTTAATATAAACTAAATTTACCACCGTTTCCAAATGCGTACCTATGTATTGTGGTGCTTGAGTAACGGCGATGGACTCGCCATCTGTCACATTGGCACCTACAATATATCTATGGCTGATAGTGGGTGTGTTGGTACTACCTATACACCTCTGCATACCCCTTCGGGGACCCTTGTGGGAAGGCTATTTATTCTTATCACTGAAAGACGTCTGGATCTGCATATCTGGATAATGTGTCGGAATACTTTGAGCATTCATATGCACTACACAATTTTTTTTTTATTTACAATAACAACAATTAATAATATTTACAAAGAACAGTTGAAACTAACTACTTACAGATAAAATATTTGTCCCAAATCGGTATCCCGAGGCAACGTGCCAAGAAGACTAGCAGCATTGCCACGCTGGATAGCAATGCTGATTCTCTGAGCGAGATATGTTCCAGCCCGCCTGTCACGAGAGGTCTCGACTAGACGGCGCGAGACCTCTTTAAAAAGATGGTGAGCCTCAGGACCCCAAGGCCCCAGAGTTTCAACCGCAAATGCAGCAAATATGTAACCTGACCCGAGACAAGCATACTTGCGGCGCTTGAGGCACTCCTGCTGAGCAGCAGCGGCGCCGGCCGCCACCGATGTGTCAGGAAGATGGGAAGGAGCCAGTGTATCGACACACGTAGCGTCCCACACTAAGAGCCTACCCATCCTCCATGGCATCAGAGACATACCGTCCGGCCTCCGGTCATCGCCGCGAGCGAGACCGACTGGTTCCAGCACAGCAGGCACGCCGGCGCTGACCAGAGCCCGGCGTATTAAGTCATTTATGGAGGAATGACGTGATCCGGCCGGCACTGCTGATGCAGGATAGACCATGGTGTCCGGAGTCATTGACAATGTCCCCGCAGTGACACCGATGTGGGACAATACATTTAGCGCCTAAACGTAGGCTCGCACACAATCCGAAGGTTGCATCATCTAACAGCGTACCGATATTAAAAGAGGGCAATGCATGAAGCCAGAGTCCGGACTCCCATCTAGCGATTGCCAGGAGACGGGCTCTATCAGCAGAGTTGAATGCACTATCGAGAAGTGCATTATAGGCCAACCTACTGATAGGCACATCCCATTGTTTTTGTATGTGCGGATTAAGGGGAACGTCTGTGTTTGGGCATGCCATAATCCAGGCATCTCTGGCCTCAGCCAAGTGCGAAACCTTAAATTAAACAAACGTGCTTCACTCTGAAGTAAGTTATTATGCTGGATTTAATTAAGCACATAGTCCAAAAATACTAACGCCATAACGAAATCCAACGGCTTTATTAAAGACGAACGTGTAACTGACATGACCACTTCCCTTAAATAGAATCCCCAATCAATTGTATCCGCAATACAGTCAGCAAACAGAATATTGACCGAGCACAATGCACACGGACTCGCAATAAAGAGGGAAAACTCCCTCCGCCTTATAATACAGCTGACGCGGCATGATTTCGCGATACAGTAGGCATCACTGCCCGGAAAAACTATTTGTGAAGAAATCTCACCAACGCCAGAGTAAATAACACATAGCTGTTTCTTAATGTTGTAACAAAGTCCTACTAATTGACAGCCATCTGGTTTAGTGATTAGAGCTCCTGACTGCGAAACTTGAGGTCGCGGGTTCGATTCCCGCTGAAGGCAGATATTTGTGTGATGAATACGAGTGTTTGTACCTTAGTCTATGTCCTTTATCTATTTATACAAGTAAACTAGTTGTCCCGCCCAGCTTCGCTCGGGTGAAAAAATACGATAGTGGCGCATCCTATCGAGTCCAATTGTGAATCTAGACCATGATCGAATCCACCTGAAGACAGAAAACTTCATTTAAATCGGTCCAGCTGTTTACGATTATATAAATGTGATGTGCTGGCAGGTGAATGGAAGGTGATTTTGAATGAGTTTCTGGCATACGCAGAAAGAAGGCCATCTTCTTCTCGGCAATAAATTTATATTAACCTTATTTATTATTACTCATATGTATTTTTTTAGCTTATACCTCCACATTAGCGTAAATGACCACGTTGTCGTGCTAATTGTAAATAAATAAATAAATAAATAAATAAAGGACATACAGATAAACTTTTTTTTTTAATATAGAAGTTGAAATCGTTACAGCCGGTATAACAAGGTAACAAGAAAGTATTTATATTGTGCCCATCGAGAAAATTACAAAATTTATTTGCATTTCTTCCAAGGCGCAAACAGTTATCAGCCCCCAATCCATTTAACTAATTCGATACAAAATACCTGAGTTCTACCTTTTTTATAGCGAAAACAAATTGTACGCTATAAGCTGGGTAATTTTATTAATTGATTTTGGAAAAAATTACTGAATAAAGTTAACGAAGACTATGCTCGTGCCGCCTTTGATACCCAACGAGTCCCCGAAGGTCGTATAGGTAGTACCCACACTCTCACATTCCGCCAGAGATATATTTTAGGTGCAAACGTGACTATCGCCATTACTCAAACACGACTATACATACGCCTATGAATAATCACGGTTTACATTGCATACTGACATATACCCTGCAGAAATGCATCTCAAAGGGGGCAGTTCTCTTTAACTACATATCTCTCTACACTTCATACACATTCATTATTCTAAACACAATTATCGAAAAAAGGTTGGCATAACAATTAAGCATCCCAAATAAATATGAAACCGTTTCCATAGTGATTATATTATCTCGCATCTTATCCAGTACGTTCATGGTCGCGTATAAATTGGACTTCCTCAAGGAAAATGCGATAAGAAAAACATTTTTCGACATGACAGTTGATACGGACATGCCCCACAGTGGGGCATTTAGGACGGGGCCTTAATTTGTAAGATAATGCGTTCATTTAATGAAATGATTTGTTGTTTTGTCTGGACAACCATTGTGAAAAGGTTCTGGTTTAATTGCTTTTGCGTATGTCGTGTTCGAAAGTAGTAGAAATGCGAAAGTTTGTGCGGATGTTATAAAAACTGAACGAAACTAAAATGGACCAGAGCTGGAAGAAATTTGCAGTACAGTGGTAGGTGTTGTTGTTAGCATGGTACATTCCACTACAGGGCAAAGGCACCCCCATGATTTCCAGGTGGTTCTGTCCAATGCTAGTGTTAGCCAGTCTACTGATGTGTCGACCAGATCTTGTCGTCATCTCCTTCGTGGTCTACCTCGCTGGCGAATCAAAATCTTAATCAAATATAAAAAATCTTTTATTCAACGTAAGGGATATAGGGAACACTTTTTGAACGTCATCTTCTTTATTTATATATATATATTTCTTCTGTACATGTGTTTGTCACTCAACTCCTAAACGACTGTAACGATTTTAGATTCTAGATTCCCAATTTTACCCGATAGGTGGCGCTACGTGATCGTGTTTCAGGAAATTTGTTTTTTTTGCCCGAGCGAAGCTGGGCGGGACAACTAGTAGTCTAAATAAAATACTAAAGTTATTTGTAGTTAATAGTTGGATAAATACATGAGATAAGTTTTCCATTAAAAATTTTGCAAATATTCAGGTGGGTGAAGTCGTGGGGCACAGTTAGTTAAGAAATAAACTTTAAACTTTAAATTAAAAATAATGTTATGAAATGTTAACTATATTCACGGAATCCTTGCTTTGTTCCTAATTTGCTAATTACGAAGAATAACTCAGTTGTACTCCTATCTCACGCCCAGTAGAGTCATTTTAAAAGGCTTAGATCCCCGATCTCATTCAGGGATGTATCAGGTATCCATAACAAAGGATGGATAAAACAGATGTATAAAGAGAAAGTGCCTGCAGAAAGGGAAAGAGGAAGACCTGGTTAGGATAACTACAAAGATCCAACCGATAGGACAATCAAAGATGAGAACGACAAGAGTACTCGAAACTAGGGAGCACGTGTGAGTGGACTGATGCCTGTGGATGAAGCGAAAGAGATCTGTAAGTCAAGAGAGAACTGGCGCTTTAGTCTGCCTACACTGTTAAGGTCTCGACGTGATGTTATTTAAGTATATAATATATATTATTTCCGATGTTTCCGCCACTATTAATATATGTACAATTAATTCGCTTGCCGCTACAGTTCAAACCACTGTATAAACCGACCAAGAAAATTGTCAACATAAACACGTACATCCTGATTCCGGGTGGGATAATGTAATTTGCCGGGTTATTCTCCCTGTGGTGTCGTTAAACGGAACATGTTACATGTGCGGATATTCCGACGTGGGAATAAGTCGCGCGGATATTACGAATTGGCAAGTCGAACTCGAGGCGCGAATAACTTGGAAACAAATACGATTGATAAATGACACTTAAAAGTTTTTAAGTGGCTTACGGATTTCTATTGATATGTATCATTGCATCTATTATTGTATTTGGTAATGGATAATTTGGATATATAGAACAAGTGAATGAAATTTCTATATCTAGGAAGCATGTTCACACGAGATGGAAAGTATGAAAAAGATATTGAAAGAAGGATAACTGCCGGAAATAAGGTGAGGAGCCATGTCGGCGGTGATAGGCAGTAAAAGTCTGAGCAAGAATGCTCGAGTTGCTGTCCACAACGCGATATTGGTACCTACCTTATTGTATAGCAGCGAATCCTGGGTATATCAGAGGTAGTATGAAAATAGCTTGAATGCAGTTGAGATGCGATCTCTTTGAAAATCGAGCGGAGTAACGATCTTAGATCGAATCCGCAATGAAAAGATTCGCAAAAAAACTGACATGAACGGGGGTATGATTGTAAAGATGAAGAAAGGTATGTTACGTTGGTTTGGACATATAGAAAGGATGAGTGAAGAAAGATTGACGAAACAGATATACAAAGCAAAAGTGTGTGCAAGAAGAGGCAGAGGAAGGCCACGTTCCAACTACCTGGATCAAATCGATCGGGCGCTCAAGGACGGGAACGTTAACAGTATTCGAAACCGACGAGCATGTATGAAGAGACTGATGAATGTGGACGAAGCGAAAGAGGTATGTAAGTCTAGAGAGAACTGGCGCTCTATACTCTCTGCCTACACTGTTAGGGACTCGGCGTGATGATATGTATGTATGTCATTTAGATATGGCAAACAAAGATATGATATGCTTTGGAAGCAGTACAAGGGGCGAATAAGAACCTCTTTCTGCCGCCACAGCCTCAACACAGAAACACGATCCAACAGAGTCTCCAGACCCTACCGTATACCGGAGGCATATTGTATATTCATATTTCATCTCCAATTTATACACATACTCGTATTAAGCTAACAGTATCAGATATTGTTAATAATTTTCTCCATACATTGCACACCAAAATTAAATTAAGCAGGTAATTTCCATAATGAACATTGAAATTACAACATGCTACATGAACGTAACGCACAATTTATATTATAATGGTGGTATCAAGATAGATATGTATGATATCTTCACGTCACAGGGGTCCACGAAGGGTAGGCAGGGCGATATATTTTTTTTATACAACTTGGGTGGCAAACAAGCTTGTGTGTGTCCTATAGACCACGTGTCTTGGAAGGCAAAGAAGATGGTAGGTCGAACTGAGCATGCATCTGACATTGGTAGGGAGTAGCGCTCGATCGCCGCGAGTGGGAGAGATGGAGACCCTTTTGCCCAGCAGTGAGTCGTAGGTAGCCATAAAATAAATCTTCATATATCTTCACGTGTGCCCACACATGCACTATTAATCGGGGACATATTTTAGGTGCCACCGTGACAGATGGCGTATCCATCATCGCTTCTCAAGTACGACTTTCACGTCTTTGAATTTCTTCTCAAACACATGCAGGTTTCTTCTCTATATTTTCTTTCGTGTAGTGTAACCAAGCACTGTATATAAGTTCAGCATAAGTAAATTATGCAGTCGGGATACGAACTTGCAATCTTAGTGTTACAGGCAACTATCCGACCCACGCCACCACGGCTCCTATGATAATTGTTTCATATACCGATCCTGTTGCCAAACCATAGGGTTTGTAAAATTACTATGATAGTGTTATATTAATGTGAGTAGCTTTGATACCGACCACAACAATGTTGGGAAATTGGCATTGCAATGTGGTATCAAATGCCGCAGGAACATTCCTGCGCCATGAATATTGAAGATTACCTGAAACAAAAAGGGATCAATACTTAAATGTATTCAAACATAAATATTTCATGCAACGTATTCCTAAGAGGCTGAAATATGTGTCACAACACAGACACTTTTCAACTTGTGAGAAGTTGTCAAGTTATATCTATGTACGCTTTGCTCGTTCTGGATACTATCGCATTTTATTTAATTCGTGTCCTTTTTTATTTATACGTAAAACAACGGATGATTAGAAACCGTGAAGAGTTTTGGCTTTTTGACTTCATTGGCGTATTTGAAAACTGCAATGGTGAGTATAAATGTCTTCTTGCACGCACCGCTGTCGCCCCACGTTGGGCGCCCAACTCGACACAATAGAAATTTGTGTTGTGTTCCTACGCGGTGAATAAGATTTCCAGTAATGAGCTCCTTGGGGAGGGGGGAGGATTGTTACATTGTGTTGGAAGCAGAGGGATTAAACCCATTATGCTGCCAACACACTATAACTCTCTGAACACAGAGTGGCAACACGCAAGTGATACTTCGGTATCGTGAGCGTAAATAGGCTGCGGTAACAGTTTCTCATCAGATGGGCCGTATGCTTGTTTGCCACTCTTGTTGTATAAAAAAAAAAGATTTAATCTATCGCTATATAAGTACCCAGGACCAGTTTCAATTGTGATGTAATATATCATGAGCTCCTTTTGCCTCTGTTGGCGATTTGTAATGGCGATGGCAAAGTATCAATTATTCTAGTCACATCACCGACTCACCCAGCGGACAAATTGTATTTATTTCAGCCACCGTCTCAGAATAAGGATGCCGACTAGATTCGATAAGTAGAAAGATCGCCCATGAATCAAGAAATACCTATTATTTATTATTGCGTAATTCCAAAACGAACGTTTACTTGTAAACGACAAGCAAACTACAACGTTTTAACCTTATTACTAGTCCAGAATTACTCCTTGTGTTGAGAGCACCCACAACCATATACGGTAAACACGAGCCATTAACGCAAGCTCGGTTGTAACCCAAGTGTGGCGGGTTAGAGGGTTCCTAACCGTACACGTACGGTAGTTAGTAGGTTGGTGGGTCAGCAATAAAAGTGTACAATTTTCTTATGTATTTGTATGCCTTAAATTTCGCGAACCGCATTTTGTACGAAATGTAAGCTTTGGAACTGGTGAACGTATTAAAGTTAACAGCTACTCTAGTAGTTCTAGAAAGATAATCGCCAGAAAAAGATAATTGACAGAAAAAACAAGAATAAACAAAGATTAATAAAACACATATATAGTTTTCGAAAGTGTGTGCATGAAGAGGCAGAGGAAGACAACGTACTAATTATCTTAATCAAATCTATTTGACGCTCAAAGATGGGAACGTCAAGCGTATTTGAAAACGGCGAAGATGTATGAAGCGAAAGAAGTCTAAAGGCACTCTACTCTCTACCTACCCAGTAAGGGTCTCGGCGTGAACATATAAATTTGTTTGTATGAAAAAAACTCTATAGACTATATTTTACGGTTCAAATTCAAATACATCGTAGCAGATCGCTTCTAGAACGTCGAGTCGGAACTGTCTTTAAGCTTATTAAATAGTTTCCTGTCGCATTGACACGCCCATTCTATGTTTACACACTTAACAGTTTTTGTGGTCGTGCTTTTGTGTGGGAGTTTAACTGTAAAGTTTTGTTCAAGTACTGACTAATGTATTTCTTTGACGTAAAACAGATAATGGACATCAATATCATAAAGGAGCTGTTATTGTCGATAGTTTAATAAAAACAAGTGAACACAATAAAATATTTGTCCCAAGTTTCAATAAGCACCAGGTAAGTGAACTTTCAAGAGTGAACATGATGCTGAAATTGTTATCAACGAATATGTGTTTCCTGCTTCGTATTGGGTTCTGTATCAGTGAACTTTAAATGAGCTTGTGTGCAATTTTGATTGTAAACGCCTAAACATTTCAAAAGCAATTCAGATACTTTATAGTTAATTTTGAAGAGCTGTGTTGGCCGAGTGGTTCGAGTAGTTGCCTGTAACACAAAGATTGCAAGTTCGAAT
Organism: Drepana falcataria; assembly: GCA_945859725.1. Classification (NCBI taxonomy): domain Eukaryota; kingdom Metazoa; phylum Arthropoda; class Insecta; order Lepidoptera; family Drepanidae; genus Drepana; species Drepana falcataria. The sequence goes on along the minus strand of OX243946.1, from coordinate 6,664,916 downwards.
CCCGACCAAGGAGTTTTTCTGAACTTAAGTACTTGTGATAAGTCACACCACGCGTTACGGTGTAGTTACGGTGTTACGGTTACGGTACAGTTACGGTGAAGGAAAACATAGAGAAAACCTGAATACGTCTGAGAAGAAATTGAAAGGTGTATGTATAGTAGTGCCTGAGTAACGGCGATGGACTCGCCATCTGTCAACTAAAATATATCTCTGGCGGAAAGTGGATGTGTGGGTTCCACCTACACATCTCTGCCTACCCTTCCCTATATATATATATATATATATAATTTTAAAGTTGACATCTTAAACAACTCAACTTACTAATAGATTAGCAAAAAAATCTCATGTCAACAAAGTATTCTCAAGGCGAGATAAACAAACCCCGAAAGTGCTATGTGCAAAAAGAGTTTTATAAAGTAGTTAGTGGAGAAAACACAAATATTATTTATACAACAAGAGTGGCTAACAAGCATACGGCCCACCCGATGGAAAACGGTTACCGCAGCCTATTTACGCTTACAATACCGAAGTATCACCTGCGTGTTGCCACTCTGTGTTCGCAGAGTTATACTGTGTTGGCAACATAATTGAAGTAATCCCTCTGCTGCCAAAAGATTATAATAGTCCTAACCCCCTCCCCAAGGAGCACATTACTGGTAACCTTATTCACCGCGTAGGAACTCAACACAAAAACATGTGTTATTTGGCTACGGGCTTCTATAAGGTGGAGGTCCTGCCCCAGTCGGGCAGCTCTAAATTCGAACGGGAAACCCGTTATGCCCTACCTCTCTTAAATTCTCTGAAAGAGGCACCGCAAATATGTAACCTCTTTCTAGCGAAGCATATTTTAAGCTTTCCTGTAGTACAGGACAGGAGCATCGTTCAAGAGCCTTTAGAAAATGGGACAGCGTCGCTAAAAAGCGGTATTTTGGCTTTTATGAAAATGTTTCAAAACACCTATAAAAAATCTTAATGAAACGAATATATTTGTTGTTTCGTACTCCCAAATATTTTTATTGATTTATTTAACATCCAAACTTACATCTATCATCACAGTACAGTACCAAAACGATAGATAAAAAAAAAATCCTCTCGCCTTCCCACAAGGGTCCCCGAAGGGGTAGGCAGAGGTGTATGGGTAATACCCACACACCCACTTACCGCCAGAGGTATATTAGGTGCCAACGTGACAGACGGCGAGTCCATCGCCGTTACTCAAGCACGACTATACATACGCCTTTGAATTTCTTCTCAGACGTATGCAGGTTTCCTCTCGATGTTTATTTATTTATGAGACAATATAGCAGGTAAAATATAAAGCTGTATTAGTGAATTCACCCAAAGAGCAGGCAAATACGTCAACAATTTCAGCAATGTGGATTTAGAAGTAATAATCGAATTTGGAAAATATTTTTCCAATCGATAATAATAATAGTACGTTCTATTTTCTCACATAAAAAGACCTACTACTTAAGCATTATAATTAACAATTTAGTAAAAATGGATATGATGTATGGACTTAGATAATATCTTATTCAATAAACTATATGTTGAATGAACAGGCTATCATTTGCTCAAGAGTGACATTATTTATCATTTGATAAAAACAGTAAATAATACAAAAATACAAAAACATAGTAAAATTATATATCTTCACGCCTTCTCAAAAGGGGTAGGCAGAGGTGTGTAGGTAGTACCCACACACCCAATTACCGCCAGAGATATATTTTAGATGCAGTCCATCGCCGTTTTTCAAACATACATACGTCTTTGAATTTCTCCTCAAACCTGAATGGCTTCCTCTCAATGTTTTCCTTCACCGTAAAGCTCGTGGTGTGACTAATCACTGTACTTAAATTGAGGAAAACTCATATGTGTACAGTCGGATATCGAACTTGCACTCTTTGTGGTTGCAGACGACTACACGAACCACTCGGCCTCCACGCCTTAAAACATTATCTCCGGCGAACATTCCAATATAAAATAATAAAATAAAATAACAGAAAAGGCAGACGTAACCGCAGGCTACAGCGAGTATTCAATAAAACATAGATACGTCAAAACAGTTTAGCTTTTCTCAGAGCATCACATAAATTTCGCTGTCAGACATTATGTAAATATACGAAAGCTCAAATAAATTTGTCTACATGGTATAAGTAAGTATATATATATACTTTAAGTAATGCCCTGTCTACGACCAGTCATAACGTCGAGACGCGTAGGTAAGCTGAAATTCTAGCAAAATATTTTTATTGGACCAACATACAGGGAGTTATATACAGGGAGGTATTGCGAATATATTCTCATGACGACGCATATCACGAATAGCTCAAAAGATATGGATATCAACATTATTAAAATACTCACTTCAAAACATGGTTTTAAGTTTTTATTTTAAGAAACATTTAATCTATACTAATATTATAAATATTATAAATTTTCATAATCAGTCATCAATTCATCACTTAAGAAGAAGAACGAAGAAGAAGAATGTTATAAAGAGGAAAGATTTATTTGTAAGTATGTTTGTAAGGAATTGGCTCAAAGAGTACTGGACCGATTTTAAAAATTCTTTAACCATTTGAATGCTACATTATCACTGATTAACATAGGCTATTTTAATTGCAAGAAAAAAAAATATGCCATAAATGTGAATTTAATAAATAAATGTCCATCCGTGCGAAGCCAAGACGGGCCGCTAGTAATATATAAAGGAGATGGTACCATTACGTTATAGCCGATTTATATGTGAAATTAAGGCCAAGAATTTGTCCATCCATTTATTTTTCTGTTCAGATTATTGTGCTCTATATATAACGGTAAAAGGTAATAGATCGGACTCTCAAGGACGGGAACGTTAAGAGTACTCGAAACCGACGAGCATGTATGAAGAGACTGATGAATGTGGACGAAGCGAAAGAGGTATGTAAGTCTAGAGAGAACTGGCGCTCTATACTCTCTGCCTACCCCGTTAGGGACTTGGTGTGATGATATGTATGTATGTATATGGTAATAGAACATTTGCTGAAATATGTATTGAGCAAATGCTCTATTCCCTAACGCATCCTGTATATACAGGCAAATCAGAGATCTGGAACAGGGAATTTCATCTGTTTGTTTTTACTCTTCCAAGTCTTAAATACTGATGCATAAGAATAATACAGATTATCATCGCTACTGAAAATGACGTTGTATTTTATTGTAGTCTAAAGAGAACTGGCGCTCTATACTCTCTGCTTACCCCATTAGGAATCGGCGTGATGATATATATGTATGTATGTATTTTTTTTTTTTATACCATAAGAGTGGCAAACAAGCATACGGCCCACCTGATGGGAAATGGTTACCGTAGCCTATTTACGCTCACGATACCTAAGTATCACTTGCGCGTTGCCACTCTGTGTTCAGAGAGTTATACTGTGTTGGCAACATAATAGGTCTAATCCCTCGGTTGCCAACACAATATAACAATCCCCCCTCCCCAAGGAGCCCATTACTGGAAACCTTATTCACCGCGTAGGAACACAACACAATAAATTGTGTTATTTAGCTACGGACTTCTATAAGGTGGAGGTCCTGCCCCAGTCAGCATTATATCCAAAGTACAGAGAAAGGAAACAGGGCCTGTGAAAACGCAAGCGAAGCCATCGACAAAAGCTACTGTTTCTTGAATTGCTCGTTTGGCACTTAGGGGCTAAGTTTAGACATCACACGGGTCTAGGACGACTGACATGAACTTCACAAGAAGCCAGTTTTGGCAATCCTTATCTGTTAGTTACTTTGTGCTTTCAACCGATTTGCCACAGGCGCTGAACATACCAATATAAGTATAGTAATATATATATCCTCACGCCTTCCCACAAGGGTCCCCGAAGGGGTAGGCAGAGGTGTATAGGTAATACCCACACACCCACTTTCCGCCAGAGGTATATTAGGTGCCAACGTGACAGATGGCGAGTCCATCGCCGTTACTCCAGCACGACTATACATACGTCTTTGAATTTCTTCTCAGACGTATGCAGGTTTCTTTTCGATGTTTTCCTTCACCGTTAAGCTCGTGGTGTGACTAATCACTGTACTTAAGTTCAGAAAAACTCATTGGTACAGTCGGGATTCGAACTTGCGACCTTTGCGTCGCAGGCAACTGCTCGAACCACTCGGCCACCACGGCATAAGTATAGTAAAGATAGGAAAACCTTTGTCAATTATCAAATTCATTCCCTAATTAAGTTAGACTCTAACTAAAGCACTAAGCCGAGAACTGCATATTATTGTAGCCAAGTAATTACGAAGTTCGAATTAAATATGTTACATTTCATCTTGTGTCTGTGTCATACATTCTTCTCCAGAATTTCTTACAATGAGTAATAACTTTGCAATTGCGATATTCAGTTTCATGACTGATAATAGCCTGGTGCAACGTGCAACGGGTCAAGCACGACTATACATACGCCTTTGAATTGCTTCCCAGACGAATGCAGGTTTCCTCTCGACGTTTTCCTTCACCGTAAAGCTCGTGGTGTGACTAATCAGTGTACTTAAGTTAGAAAAAACTCATTGTTACAGTCGGGCTTCGAACTTGCGATCTTTGTGTCGCAGGCAACTACCACCCACTCGGCCACCACGGTTTCACACGGCTTTAACTTTAAGATGATTTTTTAAACACAACTGTACTTTGCATTGAGCTGCAAACCATTTCACGAAGAGAATAAAGTGCCTTGCTCTAAACTGGCTAAGTGTTCGCTGGTTTATAGCCATTTATTTCCTCAACTGTGCCTCATGCTTTATCTGAACCAGTCAGGATCGTAAGTACATCGACGTAGCAAACTATTAACTTAGACAAAGACTTCTTCCCAATCGTCCCGGGAAAGTTTGTTGCGTTTCAATTATTCTAACTGATCAATAATCGGAAGGATTAAAACTATTCCAGCAGTTCTCACGCGAAAATGTAAACTTTGACTACCATGATCTTTAAGTTTCTTCTGAAACATCATATGTACTCGACATTTTCGTTTACCGAAAAGCTCGTGGGGTGTTTAATCACTGTGTTAAGATTTAGATTCAGAAATAACTCATTGTAAGTCGGACTCTCAAAGACGGGAACGTCAAGAGTACTCGAAACCGGCCAGCATGTATGAAGGGACTGATGAATGTGGACGAAGCGAAAGAGGTATATAAGTCTAGAGAGAACTGGCGCTCTATTGCCTCTACTCTGTTAGGGACTCAGCTTGATGATGTATACCTATGTATGTAAGTCGGAATTCAACTGTTTAAGCTACTACCAACGATCTCTACTATCACGAAATCTGCTCTCACTCTACACAAAATATATTATAGTAAAAAATATGATTTTCCATTATAATGAAACCTGGTAATGACCCTTTAATTTCGGTGTGTACTCCAATAACTCACGTTATTAAGTTGTTTGTTGTTTCTCTTTGAGGATCATTTCGGTGAGTTATAACAAAGATTATGGCTTGTGCGTTTATTGCTCTGACGGCACAAGATTTTCATCGACTAAGTTGAGCTGTTTCAAAACACGCGTATCAGTTCTGTTTGTGGTCCCAGCAAACGATGAAAAATAGAACATATTATTACATACATACATATCATCACGCCGAGTCCCTAATGGGGTAGGCAGAGAGAATAGAGCGCCAGTTCTCTCTAGACTTACATACCTTTTTCGCTTCGTCCACATTCATCAGTCTCTGCACATGCTCATCGGTTTCGAGTACTCTGGAAGTTCCCATCCTTGATTTTTGCGGGTATGCTTCTGAACCCTCTTCTAAGATCACGATCGGTTCAAAGTACCATAAAAATCATAGAAATTGAAGAAAATAATTTAAAACCTGTTTTGTTCAACTGAATTTCCGAGTAGTTGTTAACTTTTGTGACCCCAAACATTTATCGAGTATCACCTTTGAGTTGTTTTGAGTGCAAACAAACTTTACCGACCCTCCTAAATGCCGAGCCCTTATGTGATTGCAATGGATTTATTTTCATTATAATACATATATAAATATTTGCTTTTATATCGTGGATTAGAGCGTGCCCTTTACAGGAAATCCAGGGGAATGAAATGGATATCCTGCGGCCATGCTTCTGTTTATAAATAATTATAAATTATTTGGGTAACAGGCGGATCAATACAAAGGTGCTTTTACCGACCCTTTTACAAGTACATGGAATAGGTATATTTTGTTTACGCATGTGAAGGTGTAAAACCCTCTTCAATAATTAACTTTTTAATATTAAACGTAAGGGACACAGGGAACTTATTGATCGTCGCGTAGTAAATATAAAATTACCGTTACCACCGTTCCCAAGAAAAGAAAACCTAGTCAGGAGAAAAACGGTGAAAGAAACTCCGCGGTTTCATTTATTAAAAATAAACTGATTTTAAGTACAGTGATGGAACACACGACGAGCTTTGCGGTTTTGGAAAACATCGAGAGGAAGCCTGCATACGCTTGAGACGAAATTCGATAACGTATGAACAGTCGTGCTTGAGTAACGATGGACACGTCATCTGCCACGTTAGCACCTAAAATATATCTTCGGCGGAAAGAAGGTGTGTGTTAGGTAGTACCACCTCTGCCTACCCCTCTGGGAATCTTTGTGGGAAGGCGTGAGAATCTATGGAATAAATATAGAATTCCGCAATGTGGCATCTGATTGAACCCACCCGGGGAGGCACAGTGAGGGGGGAACGAAAGAGGAACGCGAAACCAATTCCCTTTTACTCACAATTTCATCGCATAAACCCTACCTCATAAATATAAGACATCGCGAAAACTTTGTAACTAATTAAATATTCCGCAGCGTCAGTGGAACTCATTAAAGGTATCAGCGACTCTGTAATTGTTTCGAATGACGTCTCCACAGAATCTGCACACACATTCGTAATGCTTATGTGAAAAGTTCGCCCAACAGTTGTCACGGCGCGGGGATTTCGTGATTTGTTTATAACTTTGCCAATAATATAAATCATTTTGTTTACTAACATTTATTTGCATGCATGATAAATTGTATTGGGTATACGATGAGGGTTTGTCATGGAGGTCATGGTGATAACCCACACATCTTTCGAAAAGGAGATGATGATGCGAATGATATATGCCTACCGCTTCGGAGAACCTTGAGGGAAGACGTGAGGATAGGATTTATAAGTTAAGGATATAATTTGTGACCTTATTACGGTTATGTTATTATACGTACTAGTAATTAATATTTAAGTGTCTTGCCGTGTGCTTTAAGCTTAAAATAAACCTTATGAATAAATAAATACCATCCATTTGGAGCCTTAGATCTATAAAACTAAACTTCACTTGACATACATGAGCCGAATCAAATGTAAATAAAGGTAAAAAGTATCGGAGACAAGAGCGCAGCTCCTAAATGTATAATAATATTCAAAGAAAAAAAATTCAAAGAGCGGTATTTGAACTTTTAAAGACTTCTTTAGTAGTGGTTGTGTGGTACAACCATTACGACTGAAAATGAACAAATATATAATCGTAACTATAAGGTATCAACAGACGTATAAAATTAGTGTAAGTGTTGGGCGCGCCCGAAGCATCCTCCATGTTTTAATAAAAGGTTTGGAGCGTGGCTCGTTTAATTGTTAAATACAGCCTTTGTTCAAACATTTCCAAGGTATATTTCAGCCCTTACGAGTTTCATCGCGATATTAAACTAAAGTGGAATTCAGACTTAAATAGTACTTAATGACGCGAGTACTGTTACTGTACTCTATGGACGATTTATGCAACAACCCGCCTGATGATAAGCGGTTATTATGACCTATAGTTAATAATAGGGGGTAGGCAGAGGTGCATAGGTAGTTCCCACACACCCACTTTCCGCCACAGATATATTTTAGGTGCCAACGTGACAGGTGGCGAATCCATCGGGGTTACTCAAGCACGGCTATACATACGCCTTTGAATTGCTTCTCTGACATATGCAGGTTTTCCCCTCGATGTTTTCCTTCCCCGTAAAGCTCGTGGTGTGACTAATAACTGTACTTAAGTTCAGAAAAACTCATTGTTACAGTCGGGATTCAAACTTGTGATCTTTGTGTTGCAGGCAACTTATCGAGCCACTCGGCCACCACGGCTTTCTGATCTATAATTAATAATAGTAATACCTTGAGACAATTCCAGCTCGGCTCTAGAACTCGCCTGTCTCATCTCTAGGACTCGCCTGTCTCATCTCTAGAACTCGCCTGTCTCATCTCTAGAACTCGCCTGTCTCATCTCTAGAACTCGCCTGTCTCATCTCTAGAACTCGCCTGTCTCATCTCTAGAACTCGCCTGTCTCATCTCTAGAACTCGCCTGTCTCATCTCTAGAACTCGCCTGTCTCATCTCTAGAACTCGCCTATTTATATATATTAAGATTTTATAGGAATAGTCTGATGGTGTGTTCATTGAAGATAACTATTGTAATAAATCGAAACATTGTGAGACAAACGGACGAGCTAATTTAATTTTCATGTAATAGTCTGGTCGTTTGTAGAAAACAAGTTTGTAGTTCTATTTGCGTTGTGAATAATTGTTATACATCAATTAAATAACAACGTTCTGTTGTTGGAAATTCGTGTCTAACTGAAGGTGGTATGGTTTTATTTGCATTGGGGAGTGTAATTGTGATTCCTTAGGTCAAGGTTTACATTTCTTGTGTTTAATCGTTTGAGCCATGGTGGCCGGGTGGTTCGAGAATTCGCCTGCAGCACAAAGATTGCAAGTTCCTTCCCTATCCTATCCCCACTGTACCAAAGATTTTTTTTATACCAAATGGGTGGCAAACAAGTGTGCGGTCCGCCTGATGGTAAACGGTTACCGCCGCCTATGGACGCTTGCAACACCAGGAGTGCCACTCGCGTGTTGCCAACCCTGCAGGAATCTTTTCACACCCTTCTTGAAGAACTCCATGCTGTAACTTAAGTACCTCGTGCTCGCACGGGGCGGGCGGAAGGGCACACCACGAGCTTTACAAAACTGCATACGCTTGAGAAGAAATTTAAAACCGTATGTATGCACATGCTTAAGTGATCTTGCTAATATTGTTATAATTAACTTGTTTTATGTATGCTTTGTATAGTAAGCAACGACCTATTGTCGGGCCTACATTGTTCCCCCATACTTAGGTACTATTGCTGTAACGAAAAAAAATATTGCATATGCCTAATGATTTGAAAAGAGTAACCATGGAGTTTCTTGCCGGTTCTTCTCCATGAAAGGGACCAACCCGAACCGTGCTCCTTCTTTTTCGACGTTTTATAAGTGCCCACCTAGGCCTATGTGAAATAAAAAGATTTTGATTTAGATTTTTTGAAGTAACAGCGGCTGACTCGCCATCTATCACGTTAGCACCTAAAATATATCTCTGACAGAAAGTGGGCGTGTGGGTACCTATACACCTATACACCTCTGCCTACTCCTTCAGGGACCCTTGTGGGAAGGCGTGAGGATTTAATAATTGTTAGAGCTTAATCAGATATCAGATATAAGGCTCGTAATGTGATAACTGACTGTAATTAGGTTCAGAAAAACTCAACGGTACAGACCACCAGGATATAAACTGCAAACTTAATATTGCATACAACTACTTCAACCACTCGGCCACCATGACTCTTTACGCTTCATCGTCATGATAATCCTTTGAAAAAGCAACCAGTTATGCGATATTGAGCCTAATTGTGTACACATTACGTACTTTTTCATCGCTGTAGCTTGCATAAACACAACACAAAGGTACTTGCATGCTAATATGAAAGCGGCTTGTAACAAAATGTTTGAGATTGGCTCTTGTATAGCTATGCTATGAGATGGTTATTGTTGTTAACGTAATATTAAATTTTTCTGAGGAAACTCTTTATATGAGGTAAGTTGGTAAACTCGCCACGGAATAGGGTCGGGGTGCCGGTTACGGCGTCTATTTGACGATTCGTGTTTTTAAGTACAAGAACGTGTGTTATTATAGTATACATATATCCTCACGCTTTCCCACAAGGGTCCCCTAATTGGCAGGCAGAGGTCTATAGGTAGCACCTACACACCCACTTTTCGCCAGAGACATATTTTAGGTGCTAACGTGACAGATGGCGAGTCCATCGCCGCTTCTCAAGTACGACTATAGATAAAAAATTTAATTGCTTCTCAGAAGTATGTAGGTTTCCTCTCCATGTTTTCCTTCACCATAAAGCTCGTGGTGTTCAATATCACTGTACTTAACCTCAGAAAAACTTATTGGTACAGTCGGGATTCGAACTTGCGAAAATGGTCTTGATATACTTTTAATCCTCCGGGGATCATTGTCGGAAGTCGTGAAGATGAAATGAATGAGTCGTGAAATACTTATAGGTATATACATACATACATACATATCATCACGCCAAGCCCCTAGCGGGGTAGGCAGAGAGTATAGAGCGCCAGTTCTCTCTAGACTTACATACTTCTTTCGCTTCGTCCACATTCATCAGTCTCGGTTTCGAGTGCTCTTAACGTTCCCGTCCTTGAGACTCCGATCTATTTGATCTAGGTAGTTGGAACGTGGCCTTCCTCTGCCTCTTCTTGCACACTCTTTTGCTTTGTTTATCTGTTTCGTCAATTTTTCTTCACTCATCCTTTCTATGTGTCCAAACCAACGTAACATGCCTTTCTTCATCTTTACAATCACTCCCTCATTCACGCCAGTTGATTTGCGAATCTCTTCATTGCGGATTCGATCTAAAATCGTTACTCCGCACATTTTTCGAAGAGATCGCATCTCAACTGCTGCACTGCACACACAAAAATTATATATAAATGTTAAAATTAGTGAGGAACAAATGATCGCAATTGGGTGAAATTTAAACGTGAAATATAGCTAGATTTATGAGCTGAATTAACGTTTAAGATATGCTTGCCTAGAAAAATTGATTAACTACGAAATCGATATAATTAGACCCGTGGTGGCCGAGTAGTTCGACTAGTTGCCTGCGACACAAAGATCGCAAGTTCGAATCCCGACTGTACCAATGAGTTTTTCTGAATTTAAGTACAGTGATTAGTCACACCACGAGCTTTACGGTGAAGGAAAACATCGTGAGGAAAGAAATTCAAAGGCTTATGTATAGTCGTGCTTGAGTAACGGCGATGGACTCGCCATCTGTCACGTTGGCACTTAATATACCTCTGGCGGAAAGTGAGTGTGTGGGTATTACCCATACACCTCTTTCTACCCCTTCGGGGACCCTTTTGGGAAGGCTTGAGGATATTATTATTATTTATTATTGTCGATATAATTGAATTTAAGCGGGCGAACCCATCGGGCACAGCTAGTTCTTAATCTCTATCCGTGACCCTCACCTCTCCGCTCACACTACAACCCCATCACAAAGTTCGTGAAAGCCTGTGGCGGAACTAGCAAGCGTTTGTGTATGTAATCCTTTGTGTCGTTTGTCGAGTCCCGGATTGAACCGCAATACGGGTGGGTGAGCATACACAGCCAGGTTCGACGTTAGACACACTAATTAGTGTTCAGCGTTGCGAAGATGCTATAAATAGGTCCATTCACGAATCCGCGCCCCCTTACCAGCCCAGCTCCCTTGCTTGCGAACCAGCAACGCCCTAAGCCGAGGTCCGAACCCCACAGGGGGTGCCCTTAGCTGTGTTGCTTAGTACTTAAGTGCCTGGCTGGAGGCCTAGGTCTCGCCTTTGTCCGGTTAAATAGCAAAAGTTCCCGGAACTCACGCTACGAGAGACAATACAAAAAAAAAAAACCACGCCCTACTATTCTTCCCTATAGTTTATAGTGTAAGTGTGCAACCTTCCACTAATGTGTGAGTATTGTCGGTACACACTGATTACCCATGAGTGCACACGCACACTACAATTAATAGACTCGGGTCATACTCCCCGCATCCCGAGACCGCCCGACTAGAAATTGGGGGGCGCGGTCTTCGTCGATGGTACTATCTATACCCGCTATGATGATGGATGGATGAAGGGAAAAAGGTCTGTAAGTCTAGAAAGAACTGGCGCTCTACTGTTTCAGCGTACCACATAAGGGACTCAGCATGATGAGGTACATATGTATGTGTGTGTGCGTCCCGCTCTTATATTTTTTTTTACCTAGTCTGAAACTAGGCTTGTGCTATAATAACTAAATAACCATATCTTACTAATATTATAAATGTGAAAGTTTGTATGTTTGGATGTTTGCGGTTCTTTCACGGCCAAACGGCTGAACCGATTTGGCTGAAAGTTGAAATGGTGATAGCTTATACCTAGGAATAGGATACAGGCTATTTTATTTTGTATTTCTTTTTTATACAACTAGAGTGGCAAACAAGCATACGGCCCATCTGATGGGACACGGTTACCGTAGCCTATTTACGCTCACGATACCGAAGTATCACTTGCGCGTTGCCACTCTGTTTTCGGAGAGTTATAGTGTGTTGGCATCATAATGGGTTTAATCCCTCTGCTTCCAACACAATATAACAATCCTCCCCCCTCCCCAAGGAGCTCATTACTGGAAACCTTATTCACCGCGTAGGAACACAACACAATAAACTGTGTTATTTGGCTACGGACTTCAATAAGGTGGAGGTCCTGCCCCAGTCGGGGAGCTCCGAATTTGAACGGGAAACCTGTTATGGCCTACCTGTCTTAATCTTATATATATATATATATATATATATATATATATATAATAATTGTATCCTGAAAAATTCAAATTTCTTATATTATAATGTATGATGCTCTGAACGAGGCTGAACCGATTCGAGCAGGAAAAATTCCAAAGCTACTTTTTCGAACTCCACGGGGACGAAGCCGCGGGCATAAGCTAGTTATACATACTCTAGCTTCCCACCCAGCTTCGCTTGTGTGAAAGGAATATATAATATTCCCACAAGGATCTCCGAGATGGGAAAAGATAGTAACTGATTCTACTAACATTATAAATGCGAAAGTTTGAGGATATTTATTACTCAATCACGCAAGAACGGCCAACGGAGCTGGATGAAATTATATTAGGCACTGCGATAGATTATTAGCTACATCAACAAATATAATAATATGTTTTAAACCGTTTAATGAAGAGCCGTGGTGGCCGAGTGGTTCGAGTAGTTGCCTGCGACACAAAGATCGCAAGTTCGAATCCCGACTGTACCAATGAGTTTTAATGAACTTAAGTACAGTGATTAGTCACACCACGAGCTTTACGGTGGAGGAAAACATCGAGAGGAAACCTGCATACGTCTGAGAAGCAATTCAAAGTCGTATGTAAAGTCGTGCTTGAGTAACGGCGATGGACTCGCCATCTGTCACGTTGGCACCTAATATATCTCTGGCGGAAAGTGGGTGTGTGGGTATTACCTATACACCTCTGCCTACCCCTTCGGGGACCCTTATAGGAAGGCGTGTGGATGTTTTAAACGAGAAAATAATGTGCAATAAAAATCTTATTTTACGTGGGTAAAACCGTGGGGCATAGCTAGTTTAATGAATATGGATGAAGTGAAAGATGCCTGTGAAACTAGAGAGATATCTCTTCTTTCTCTGCTTGCAGCGAGAGGAATAAACATTAAAAAAAATCCAATAATAATAAAGCACTTATTGCAGTCTCATAATGAAAAGCAATCACCAAATTCATAATAAATAGCAGCATCGAAAGGGTAGGCAGAGGTTAGTATTACCCAAACACCTACTTTTCGCTGGAGTTACATTTTAGACAGCCTGACAGATGGCGAGTCCATCGCCGTTTCTCAAACACGACTATATAATAGATAAGGTGAGATAAGATAGAACTACATACTTACGTACTTAGTTCATACATAGGTACGTCTTTGAATGTCTTCTCTTTTCTTTTCCTCTTAATAAAAATGTTATATAAACAAAGTATAATAAGTATCACTTCGCTGTGAACGCACGCCATTACGAGCGCGCCGCGAAACTTCCCCGTCTGAGGCGTAATAGCCGCGCCCCGGCTACGCTCTCGACACTTGTGAGGATTACGCGGAGATTCAGAATGATCATGTGAATTGGCTGGATTTCCAAAGGTAATTTTAGGCTATGAGTTTCTTCTTAAAGATACAGATATAGGTAAAATTCAACAGTATTTGAGCGCTAAGCTCCAGTTGTGATGCTGGGGTTCTTGGCTAATGAAACCACTAGGCTTGTTCATAAAATGAACTATAATTCAAGGCAACTGTGTACAAAAAGATCGTCGATGCGTGCGCGTGCTGTCGTTGTTGATGCGAGAGTGAATGGTGATGGCGGAGCGTTTAGGAGTAGGGGGCCAGTGGAGGACCCGAAGACCGACGATGTTGACCAGCCACGCCGCTCGATGTGACGTCAGTAACAAGTATAATATAAGACATGTATGAAGAGATCGACCTATATGGATGAAATGAAAGAGCTCTGTAAGCTTACAGAGAACTGACGCTCTACTCTCTCGGCGCGAGTTTGAGACTCGGCGCGATGATATGTACGTATGTATAATACTTGCCATAAATGTTTGGTGTATTTTTACCAGTACATAAATTAAGTTAAATAAATAAATAATACAGAACAAGACGACTAAAATACACTGTTCATAATATTTATATTTTTTTTTTTTATCCAACTAGAGTGGCAAACAAGCATAGGGCCCATCTGATGGGAAACGGTTACCGTAGCCTATTTACGCTCACGATACCGAAGTATCACTTGCGCGTTGCCACTCTGTGTTCGGAGAGTTACAGTACTTTTGCTTCAAACGCATTTATCAGTCCTTCTTTGCCGGTTTCACAACTCAACTGAAAGGATAACATTAAAAATTCCATGAAAACTAAGTTTTAATATCACCCCAGCCCTGATTTAAAAGCTCCAACCGAAATTTTATGAAATAATAATACTCGTAGGGCGGAAATAGGCGCCCAACGTGGTACACGGCTGCTAAATAATTCCCTGCCATGTAATGGGGCTGCGTTTACATTGGACTAGGGTTTCCCACGGAGTTGTATGAAATGTATGAATGGCTGTGTACATACTAAGCAGGCGAGTGGTCTTACTACGAACCTCAGTATGTACAAACATACGCGCGAGGGGCGCAGGATGTTAGAATACGCGAGTCGTATCCATTGCGGTGTTGCCATTACCATAAATATAGGTCTAAGGTTAATATTTAAACATGAATATTGAAGCTATGTTAGGTAGTCGTGATGGCTAGGGGTTTGATTCGTCGCCTATAGCGTAATATTAACAGTTCAGGCGACAAGTAATACATAAACTCGTCCTACATCCAACGGTCCATTTAGGACGACTTGCGAAAAATCTAAATAACTAATAATATGTTCTTTCTGCAATTCATACTACGTTACTATTAAAAAGATACAATCAGTAGCAAAAGTATTTGTGTATTGACTGTCACGGTGCATGTTTGTTACTTAATCATCTGGGTTTGCATTTCTTCACGCCTCAAACACCTCTGCTCGCCCCTTCGTGGACCCTTGGAGGTAGTGCCCACAAGCCTACTTTCCGCCAGAGATATATTTTAGGATTTTTTATACAGGATAATGATGTGTTATACAAGAAAAGATCTAAAATTTTAATCAATTGAAGACGAGTGAAGCCGGGAGTCATAGCAAGTATAATCATAATTAAAACCATGTCTAGGAAATGTTTCCAAGCAACGATTATGTAACGAAGACATTGTAGATCGTAATCTAAGATTGCTAAGGACTGTTTCACTTCACTGCGACACTGGAAATTTAACCGTCTTCCAAATAAGTCGTAAAAACGATTTTACACAACTTTATTGCGCAGCACGGAATCTATAAAGCGACTCGATACAAACGTGATTATTTAAATCAAACAAAGTTACACGACAAATCGATAATCGTTATCGCTCTATCAACATAAAATAGGGACCGGCGATACATTTTAATATCCAGCCTAGTTTCCTTGGAGTGGGCAATCAAAATGTCTCCTTTGACCCTTCAGAAACTTTGGCAGTTACGACGAGTTCTCGCTCGCATTCCATACTCGCTTGACTCCAGCACAATTCAAAACCTATATCGAAAAAAATCTGTCGCCATGACAGACGACTCCTTTTCGATCTTAAAGAGAGGGGAACAAATTTCGCGTTCAAATTTGGAGCAGCCCGACTGGTTCCACAATAAGATTGATCGATTGACTTGTTAGATCAATCAATTGAATGATTAGAAAATCCCGATGACACTACTAACCTTTCGGGTGGTGTTGTGTTTCTGTGGGGAGTATGGTTGCAAAAGCTCTAAGAGGAAGCGGTGTGTCGGCATTAGACGGATCAGTTTTAGCTGTTTTTTTATACCCATAAGGTGCCAAGTAAACGTGAAGTCCGCCTGATGGTGATCGATTACCGCCGTCCATGGCATTTGCAACACCAAGGGTATTGTTTGGCGTTGCCGACGTTCATGTTGATCTTGGTCTCTTTTTTCCTGTAAGGTCCGAGATATTTAAAAGAACACAAGTTTTTCCTCTTCTATTCCCAACAGTAAAGTCACTTCTAGAAGATAACTGAGTCGCCTCTTTTGATCGTCACCGATCCCTTAAGTATATCTCCGAGGTGTCTCTCACATGTAGGTGATATTACACTTCTGCCTACCCCTGCGGACTCCAGTGGGAAGACGTAAATATAGGATGATGACTGTAAACGGCAAGAATGAGACATCATCGGCCGCGACTTTTCGAAACGTGTCGAGTTGGCTGCGACTCGTACCGATAGTAGACAACCGAGTTGACGTAATTGTATCGAAATAGGTCAAGCAGTTTAAATATAATATTAATTAATCCCTCCGCTAAAGGGAATCGTTATTTATAACTTTAATCGCTTATCTTTAACGACGTGCCCACTCGAACTATGAAGATATTTAAACTTACATCGGAGAGGAAAATCCATGTTACAACATGGGTAATTGTCCTCGAAGGAGTCGGCAGAGAAGTACTACGTAACTGAGGGCAATTTCACCGCTTAGGCAATTGTGAACTGTTGCAAAAATTAAATAAAAATTATTTTAATTTATATAAATTAAATAAATAAATTACACAAATGTTTATTGAAGGCAGGGATCGTACCCTTATATACCCTTTATCATAGTAAGACCTGTAGATGGACTCGCCATCTGTCACATTTTGGCCTAAAAATATCTACTGAGAGAAGTAGGTGTGTGGGTAACTACAACTCACCTTTGCCTACCCCTTCGGAGACCCTTGTGGGAATGCGTCCAGATCATGATTTTTTTTAAAGTTTTCAATCATACAAAATAAAAATGTCGCAAAAGGTGTACGGTTCGGGTTGGCCGTTTCCATGCAGAAGAACCGGCAAGAAACTCCTTGGTTACTCTTTTCAAATCATTAGGTATACAATAATAATATTATTATGTTACAGCATTAGTACTTAAGTATGGGGGAACCGCGTAGGTCCGACAATAGGTTGTTGCTTACTATACAAAACATAAATTATATTATAAAATTTAAGAGAGGTAGGGCATAATGGGTTTCCCGTTCGATTTGGAGCTGCCCGACTGGGGCAGGACCTCCACCTTATAGAAGTCCGTAGCCAAATAACACAATTTATTGTGTTGTATTCCTACGTGGTGAATAAGGTTTCCAGTAATGAGCTCCTTGGGGAGGGGGGAGGATTGTTACATTGTGTTGGAAGCAGAGGGATTAAACCTTATGCTGCTAACACACTATACCTCTCCGAACACAGAGTGGCAACGCGCAAGTGATACTTCGGTATCTTGAGCGTAAATAGGCTACGGTAACCGTTTCCCATCAGGTGGGCCGTATGCTTGTTTGCCACTCTTGTTGTATAAAAAAAAAAATAACAAAGTTATGTACATTTACATTTTGGACAATAGGTACATTTTCTTTCGATGACACACAAAAATAATTATTATTTAACACCAAAGTTAAAACTGTTACGGAGTTGCCCCATTCAAAATGATAGCCGCGAAAGTTCGGTGTTTGATACCGTTGGAAAATAATAATTATGTTCAATGGGATAGATAATTAATTTAATTATCTTCTTAACTTAACTTCGCTAAGCCTACCATTTCGAAGAAGGGTCGACAAAGCTTAGACACATTGCGATTAGGAGAAGGCGACCACATTGCTATATAAAATCGTATAAACACTTAGGGATGGCAATATAAAGAGGATGGCTAATATTGATTTAAATTGGGTTATGAACAGAATTAAAGAAATAAATAAAATAATTTTATTTATTTCTTTAAAAAATATTTATTTATTTATTTCTTTCGTTGTCAAAATGACTACGTCAAAGCAAGAATTGCTTTGACGTAGTCATTTTGACACTAATTACATTGTGAGGGTCTAACTAACGATGTAACTAACATTACCTCTCATTGCTGTGCCCTTACAGGGAGTTAGATATTTTAATGCTACAGTAAATGCACCTATTGTATAATTTGTAATGTCTGAGAATGCAATAAATATCAATAAAAGATGTGTGAAGAAAGATTGCTGAAACATATAGACAATGATAAAGGGTGTAGGAGAAGAGGCAGAGGAAGATCTCATTCCAACTACCTACATCAAATCGATCGGATACTTAAGAACGAGTACTCGAAAGCGACGAGCATGTATGAAGACACGAATGCATTTGTAGCGAAATAGGTTTGTTTTTAGATATATTCATCCCCATACCTTGGAACCACAAAGGTCTCGCACTGTGCGCTTCCAAAGGAGTTTTCTTCCGCGAACGCTCAGGCTGTGGAACGAGCTCCCCGTTGAGGTTTTCCCTGGAGAGTACAGCATGGAGTTCTTCAAGAAGGGTGTGAAAAGATTCCTGCAGGGTCGGCAACGCGCGAGTGATACCCCTGGTGTTGCAAGCGTCCATAGGCGGCGGTAACCGCTTACCATCAGGCGGACCGCATGCTTGTTTGCCACCCAAGTCGTATTAAAAAAAAAAAAATTTAGAGAACTGGCGCTCTACTGTCTCAGCTTATTCTGTAAGGGACTCGGAATCATGATATACCGGAGTCATGGTACAGAAAAAAATATATTGATGTGAAACATCTATAGCCGCACGTAAAACCGATTTCTGGCGTGGCGACGCATGCCGTGGCGACGCGTCGCCATACTTCAGTTACCATCGACCAATTGTCACAGTAATACTGTCCTCAGAGGAAACATCGAATATAACTATTACCGAAGTCGACGACGTTATGAATTAAGTAGTTACGATTTGAAATAAATTCGTAAATTTTTGTATTTAATGAAAATAAATGTTTATTCAATAAATAGTCATCGTTATCTAGAAAAAAAAACGTAATATTTTATTTTATCATTATGACATATTTAGTTCCTATCACAATCTGTTCTTTTCTGCATATTACTTTTACAAAATAATGTCGATGTTTCACATCTGCCAGGCGTCCCGTGACGGCTCACATTATTTTTTTCAGGTATGGTTAGAGCTATAGACTCAAAATTTGGAGGGAAGACAGAGGGAAGGTGCCGAGAAACTATGAGAGGGTAAGAGGTAATTAGGGTGACCAAATTTCAGAGTTTATATGTGTGTATTTAAGATGCCTGAATTTACTGCAAGTAGTAAATTCAGACAAACAACTGAGTGGGTAAATGGGTGGGACGGTCACTTTTACCTTTGATAACGAGACCGCGCGATCGACCATTCCCGGAGAGTATTCCAGCGGCGCCATGACGGCTTACCGCAGAGCCGGGACACAGCGGTCACCCTTGGAATGCGTCGCTCACAAGTGACAATTCCAAGTGCAAACATCGCACGATAACTACAAATATGTCAATGCAGCATAACGGATTCTTTGTTAGCTTAGATTGGGCATGTGATGTGATTACATTGTTTTACAGCCATAACGGTATTTGAGCTTTCATTGTAGAAAGCAAACTGGTACCTATCGTTTGATGATCATTATTTAGACTAACTATTCAGTCTCGTACTTTTACGTATGGAAATCCAGATAGAATTGGCACTTTACCATCTCTACCTGTGAGGGACTGCAAAGCTTCAAAAGCAATATAAATATATAGAATACCCAACACTAAGGTAATAATTGTGTTCATCACATAAATATCTGCCCTCAGCGGGAATGCAACCCGTGACCTCTAGCTTCGCAGTCAGGAGCTCAGACCAGAAAGCCGTCGAATATGTATACTATGTAAAACGAAATGCCGTCGTCCATAGCTCCCTAGCCAACAATGAAGTACGTAAACTCCTTCCATTAGTATTGTCAACGACGGCACGGCTCGTTAGATAACTTGGACACAAGTTGTCTAATGTCCAACATTGTCTGACCACTTGCGATGACAATAAGGATTAGGACCTTCCTACCGTAGTGTTTGCCTCGTCAACTCGCAAGTGACTTAACCTACGTTAATTGTCCAAGGGCATAGTCTATATAAAATCAAAATAAAAGCCGTGGTGGCCGAGTAGTTGCCTTTCGATAGATCGCAAGTTCGAATACCGACAGTACCAATATTTATTTTTTTATACCACATGGGTGACAAACAAGCATGCGGTCCGCCTGATGGAAAGCTGTTACCGCCGCCTATGGACGCTTTCAACACCAGGGGTATCACTCGCGCGCTGCCGATCCTAAAAAATCTAATTCAAAATCAAAATCTTTTTATTTCACATAGGCCCAGGTGGGCACTTATAAAACGTCGAAAAAGAAGCACGGTTCGGGTTGGTCGCTTCCATGGAGAAGAACCAGCAAGAAACTCCATGGTTACTCTTTTCAAATCATTAGGTATATACAATATTTTTTTTCGTTACAGCAATAGTACCCAAGTATGGGGGAACAACGTAGGCCCGACAATAGGTCGTTGCTTACTATACAAAGCATACATAACTATATACATAGTCAATATACAGAATGGTACATCGCTACAAGCGATTTTTTCAACTAAGATTACCACCGGCTACGGACGCTTGCAACTAGGGGTATCTCCCCTCTCTCTATCTCTCTCTCGTATGTGAAAACGTAATACGAAGGAAAAATATGGCATACTCGCTGTCACTTCTAGCTTCTTTTGGGTGATAAAATAATTGGACACGTTCTCAGCGCCACCTATCGGGTCCAATTGTGAAGCTAAATCATTCAGAGATACACTAGTATTTTGTAGACTTCTATGACCTATTTTACTAGAAGAGCTAAACCCGAACATAACAAATCTCAATCGCAACATAGGGCTGTCAAAGCTGTGTCTGCTTTTATCAGAACCCTACAATCCCAGGGGCTAAGAGGAGTAAATATTTTATGCACGCGCTTAAAATTCATCCCCCACCCCTGACGCCGTTGCCCCAGGTACTCAGTTCATGAATTTGTTATTTAAAATATTATTCGTAAATTTTCACGTAATATGGGTTTATTTTCAAACCTACATTGTCAACGGGCTTTACGGTGAAGGAAAACATCGAGAGGAAACCCGCATACGCCTGAGAAGCAATTCAAAGGCGTATGTATAGTCGTGCTTGAGTAACGGCGACGGACTCGCCATCTGACACGTTAGCACCTAAAATATATCTCTGGCGGAAAGTGGGTGTGTGGGTATTACCTATACACCTCTGCCTACCCCTTTGGGGACCCTTGTGGGAAGGCGTGAGGATATATATACGTCATTCTACCACGTCCCCCGCAGTCACTCGGACTCTACTCAATACAGCTCTTTAAAGTTATAGCGACTTATAATATGTACTTTGAATACGTCTCTTCGAATTCTTTCGATTCTTCGAATCACGCCTTCCTACAGGGGTCCCCGAAAGGGTAGGCAGAGGTGTATAGGGAGTACCTACACACCCACTTTCCGCCAGACACATTTTTAGTGCCGATGTGTCAGATGACGAGTCCACTTTCCACCAGAGATGTATATATGTTAAGTGTATGACATATATGTATATATGTTAAGTTTTTATTACATTTAATAATATTTACAAAGAACAGTTGAAACTAACTACTTACAGATACAATATTTGTCCCAAATCGGTATCCCGAGGCAACGTGCCAAGAAGACTAGCAGCATTGCCACGCTGGATAGCAATGCTGATTCTCGGAGCGAGATGTTAAGTGTATGACGTATATATATAAAGTGTCACAACAGAACCACGATATATAACGTAACGAATGCTAAGTAGATCGAAATCTAAACGATGGACATCTTCTACCTATAAAGATGCTATCAAAATAATTTATAGCTTTCGGTTTTCGCATCACTCGTGGAATTTAAACCAGTTTTTCGGCTGATTTATGAAGTCAATACAATTAACTGTGAGATTCTATTCGACTTTGTATCAGCGCGTAAGTATGTTAATATCAAATTTGAATGTTAAACTCAGTAAATAAATGTTTAATTTGCATTCTGCTAACAGAAAACTAATTTCTATCAGAAATATTTTATGGTATGCCGGTGGATAGTTGAGGTCTATTTCACTTTGTAAGCCCGGCCCTTAAAAGAATCTTGCATACGTTTGAAATAAATTGAAAGATGCTGCACATTCTACGGCAGGTGAATGATATCTTTATATATATAATTCTTCTGTGAGTGTGTATGTCACTGAACTCCTCTCAAACGACTGGACCGATTCTGATGAATTTTTTTGTGTGTGTTCAAGGGGATCTGGGAATGGTTTAGATTCACAATTGGACCCGATAGGTGGCGCCACCATCTTTCTTTTTCCACCCGAGCGAAGCTGGGCGGGACAACTAGTTATATATAATATTATAAGAGGAAAGATTTGTATGTAAGTATGTGAGTATGTTTGTAAGAAATTGGCTCAAAAAGTACTGGATCGATTTTAAAAATTATCAATAATTAATATAGGCTATTTTAATTGGAAGACAATACATTTTTTATGCCAAATTGTTTGAAAAATAAATGTCCACCCGCCGGGCGAGCCGCTACTATTATATATCTTGGAAGTATGTTCACACGAGATGGAAAGATGGAGACAGGGAATCAGTGGGGTCGTATCTCTTGTATTTTAATTGGCAGTAAAAGCCTAAGTAGCAGTTTGTGTAGCTATGCGGAACGCTATGAGCCCCTTTTTTATATGCCGCCGAATCCTGGTTATGTGAGAGGAAGCATGAAAATAGTGTTAAATGAGGTTGAGAAGCGCTTCCTTCGAATGTACGACGTAACGATATAACTTATACTAGCACATTAGCGTAAATGACCACGTTGTCGTGCTAATCAATAAATAAATAAATAAATTAATTAATTAATTAATTAATAAGATCGAATCCGCAATGAAGGGCAAAGCAACAGCTGCTAATAAATCTGAAATTGTACATATACAAATCCTCACACCTTCCCACAAGGATCCCCGAAAGGATAGGCAGAGGTATATAGACCCCCACACCCACTTTCGATATCCTTGTAAAGCTCGTGGTGTGACTAACCATTGTACTTAAGTTCAATAAAACTCATTTTTACAGTCGGGATTTGAACTTGCAATCTTTATGTCGCAGGCAACTATGATGAGATTGTTGGGATGGAGAAATGTTACGTTGGCTTGGGCACATACAATTTGAGTGTTTATAGGTAGACCATGTTTCCATTACCTGTATCGAATCGAACGAACAAGGATTACGATAAAAGATATAGATAGAAGTAATCTAAATAAACTGACTGGTGGATGTGTATATAGTATAAATAAAATCTATTTGAAGCCGTGGTGGCCGAGTGGTTCGAGCAGTTGCCTGCGACGCAAAGGTCGCAAGTTCGAATCCCGACTGTACAAATGAGTTTTTCTGAACTTAAGTACAGTGATTAGTCACACCACGAGCTTTACGGTGAAGGAAAACATCGAGAGGAAACCTGCATACGTCTGAGAAGAAATTCAAAAGGCGTATGTATAGTCGTGCTTGAGTAACGGCGATGGACTCGCCATCTGTCACGTTGGCACCTAATATACCTCTGGCGGAAAGTGGGTGTGTGGGTATTACCTATACACCTCTGCCTACCCCTTCGGGGACCCTTGTGGGAAGGCGTGAGGATATATTATATATTATTATATTATATAAAATCTATTCTTCTATTGATGGTAAGTGGTTACCGTCGCCTACAGACGCTTACAACACTCAATACAGGAATGACTGGTGCTTTGCTCTCTCCATGTGTAACTTTCGACCATGGAATACAATTAATTTTCTAGCCCACCTTTATCTGCTCGCTTATAATACGTTCAGTTGAGATCCAGTAGCAAAAAACATAGGCAATTAAACTTCGGCCGAAGCTCCCGAGTTCGCAACAGGGACGACTGTTCATGACGGGAAACAATTATTTGTTTTAAACATTTTCCAGGTATTCTAGCTGGAATTAATTATTCTAAATAATAAAATATCCTTACGCCTACCCACAAGGGTCCCCGAATGGGTAGGCAGAGGTTTACAGGTAATACCCACAAACCCACTTTCCGCCAGAGATAAATTTTAGTTGCCAAAGTGATAGATGACGAGTCCATCGCCATAACTCAAGCACGACTATACGCCTTTGAATTTCTTCTTAAACGTATACAGGTTTTCTCTCGATGTTTTCATCCACCGTAAAGCTGTGTGTCTAATCACTTTACTCAAGTTCAGAAGAACTCATTGGTATCAGGATTCGAACTTGCAATCTACGTGTTACAGGCAACTCGAACCACACGCCCGATTAGGTAATCACGGCTCTGTCCATTATGATGAGTTCATAACTTTTATAGCCTATCCCGTGAGTGACTCAGAGTGATTATATGATATGATGAATAAACTTTACAAGCCAAAAACAATGGAGTGCCGACAGAAGGGAAAATTTGAACAATAATGTGTGTATTTTTTTAAACGTCAATATGTATTGAAATAACGCACGTAAGTGTATCTATGTACATATATAGTACAGTATACATATACCTCACCCACAAAGTGCTCAACGCGCTTCAAGAAGTATACACTTAAAAAAAATATATAGGGATCAAATTGTGAACCTCTTTTTATTTATAGTCGGTTAAGCCTTCTCAAATACGATGTTAGATCCCTTGTTTGTAAGGTAATGAGCCCGCAACGCTTTGATCTATGGAGGTTAAGCACGCGAGTCACTATCTGAGCAGGTATAAATATTTGTTAATTGCCCTCCTGTCAAGGATGTAACATCATTACTATGCTGTACCTCTATGGGAGCTGACGTTCCACGAAGCTTAACGGTTGCCAGACTAGCTCGAATTATGCTTGCAAATTTCGTTCTATTTTTAGACGCTAACTAGTGTTCGCCTAGTGGTCGAAATTAATTAAAATTTAAATTATTAGATGATATTAAAGACAATAGGGCCGTAAAGCCGCGACACAAAGATCGCAAGTTCGATTCCCGACTGTACCAATAAGTTTTTCTGAACTTAGTACAGTGATTAGCCACACCACGAGCTTTACGGTGAAGGAAAACATCGAGAGGAAACCTGCATACGTCTGAAGAGCAATTCAAAGGCGTATGTATAGGCGTGCTAGAGTAATAGCGATGGACTCGCCACCTGTCACGTTGGCACCTAAAAATATGTCTCTGGTTGAAAGTGGGTGTGTGGGTACTACCTATACACCTCTGCTATGGGGAGCCTTATGGGAAAGTAAGGATATGTTAAAGACAATAGAAAAACGGATAAGGCACCCAGCTCTTGAACCAAGGTGTCCCTTTTTAACGTATAGGGCAGTCAAAGAGATTGCGCTGGACAGAAGCAAATGGAAGGTCTTAACTTTATGATGATGAGTAGAAAATTATATTTTTGTCATGTCAGTTTAACCAGTGTGCTTAGTATCTGCCCGTGTCGAATATATGGTAGCGGCATCGATTTTACTATGAAATTTATTTCAAAAGGTATTTATTTATTTATAAATATTATTACAAAGACAA
This sequence comes from Drepana falcataria, assembly GCA_945859725.1. Taxonomy (NCBI): domain Eukaryota; kingdom Metazoa; phylum Arthropoda; class Insecta; order Lepidoptera; family Drepanidae; genus Drepana; species Drepana falcataria. The sequence continues at coordinate 6,639,022 of OX243946.1, read as the reverse complement.
AAACAACCTGAAATCAAGTTCGGCAAGTAAGAAACTTAATTATATATTGTTGAAATAAAGATAAAGTTTATCTGAAACGCCTGCCATATGTAGGTACTTTATACTAAGAGTGTTTATCTGTAAATCTACCTTAATCCTATAGACTTAGAAGCGGTATTTGAACACACCCAAAATTTTCCTTTACAACTCCCGTCACCTGTCCCACTGAAGACATTTCAATTTACAACTCAAACTGTAATATAAATTAAGTTCTAAATTAAAAAGTCCGTGAACATTATTGGAAAATTAAATTAGAAACAGTTTAATTAATTCAACATCTAACAATCAATTGACCTTTTCAATCAATTTTGTCTGGAACAATTTGTGCTCCAACTTGAGGTAATCTTTGAATTCACCATAATTTTTTTATGACGCCGAAAATAATAAGATCTTGAAATATTCGTTCAAACAAACGTGTAATAACAAACGTGAAGCCGTGGTTGTGGAGTGGTTCGAGAACTACCTACTTACCTCTGCCTACTACAAACCCTTGCAGTTTCCATGACCGTATCAAAGTTGTAAAAAAAACCTTGGAACCTCACACATGTAAAATGGGGACAAAAATGATATTTCTTTTTGCCCCCTCCTCATCAGCTAACAGTAGCTTGTAAATTTGTAATAAAAACACAAGTTTGTAGTATATACCTACATACATAATATGATGAATTTTAAAGGAAATCTATCACGGCTAAGTTGCCTTCAGAGGTTATCGATTATCGCCTTTAAAAATTTACAAGTACATTTAAAATGTACTTGGAACTACGGAACCTTACACTGCGTGTGGCCCGACACGCTCTTGACCAGTTTTATTTCACTTAATTCGTAGAATACTGATCTCTCGCAAATGTAATAACACGATTGTACATGCAAAGTTTATTTGCGTTCAAAGGGTTACGATCCAATCTATTTCAATTCAAATTAGTTGTTTACAGGGGTTTCATTATCGGAATCTAATAATTATAGATTTTACCGAATTTCATCTTCAATCCGTGTTAATTGATCGCTCGCAGCGAACTGTGTTTTTCAAACAAATCTTTATTTTGGTACGAAATGTCATGATAGGTGTTTTTGCATTATATGTTCACGCCTTCCCACAAGAGCACCCGAAGGGTTAGGAAGAGATGTGGAAGAGCAGGTGGAGCTTGACAGACGGAGAGTCTATTGCCGTTACTCAAGCACAACTATACATACGTCTTTGAATTTCTTCTTAAACGTATGCAGTTCCATCAACGTAAAGCTGTGTGACTGATCACTGTACTTAAGTTCAGAAAAATTCAATTGTACAGTCGGGATTCAAACTCAAGCACTTGGCCACCACGGCTCTTAAAACTTGAGTTCTATCACAAGGAGATTATTTAAACAATTTTTGATATTTATTCGCAATTTCTGGCCATTATATCTGAAAAAAAAAAATCTGCTAACATCCCGTAATTTTTCCAAGAAATAAATAAAATCATTACGCATTAAAATGTGATATACAGGTGTCAAACTGCTCCAAGAAAGGTTGGCAGAACTGTCTGACGAGTTGAGTAAAGACATAAATAATTTACTCATACAATACACACAGCAACAAAATACAATTCAGCATCTAGAAGTGACAAGAAAAACGTACACGTCAAACTCGATATCATTCATATTCGAACAGAGAAGTATACCTATGTACTGCGAAAGTGGGTAAGGCTCAGCGTAAGTTGATAAAATTCATAAACCAAATGCACAACGCCCAGTCTTGTAACTAGGGTTACCAACTTCATTTAATTTCCTATTTTATTTTCGATGAATATACATTATGCATAAAAAAAAATTAAAACACTATTTTTTCAATCATTAAGAGATGTGGTGAAGGAAACATCGAGAAGAAACCTAAACATATAATGATTGAGAAGAAATTCAAAGACGTATGTGTAGTCGTGCTTGAGTAACAGCGATAGTCTCGCCAATTATCCACGTTGGCATCTAAAATATATCTCTGGCGGAAAGGCGGAAAGTGGGTGTGTGGTTACCATCTACACTCATCTGCCTACCCTTTCAGAACCCTTGTGGGAAGGCGTGAAAATATATACTATGATGCAAAAGACCAACATTAATAATAAGTTATTTATTTGTCGATAACTTAAGAAGAAATAGAGGGATTTAACCATCGAATATAACGATAAGTGGGTATAGTATTTAAACAATACATTGATAAAAGAACTGAACGATACATACTTTTAACAGGGAATATAATAATATACTTTTATCCTACTTGGAAAATCTGATATGTTAATGTTCTAAAAAGTTGCCAACCCTACATCTATCATCCATTAGAAAATATGACAAGACTTTTAATTTAAGTAATGGTCAATGTCATGAAGTGTATACACAAAATTTCTTAAGGCCTTCCCACAAGGGTCTTCAAAGGGGTTATATTTAGATGCCAACGTGACAGATGGCGAGTCCATCGACGTTTCAGAAGCACGACTATAGTGTAATAATGTGACATCTGACATCTGTCAAGACGATACATAAAAACGTAGTGATTATGTACTCTGTGGTCGGAAGTAGGTGCAGCGTAAAAACTAAAATGTAAGAATATCACCATAATAAATATATTACATCTAAATTACATTTAAATTCCTTTCAAACATATACGGGATTCTTCGCGAGGTATCGGTTACGTAAAGCTGTGTATTACGCGGTGTAATTAAATACTGTAAAGAAAAACGCATCGGCACTGTCGAGATTCGAACTTGAAAACGTTGCGTTACAGTCAATTATGTAATTGTTAGCTGTGCCCCGTGATTTCACCCGGGTAATTTTTAATTTTATTAGAAGTGTTTTATTTCTTTTAGATCTTCTTCGAAAATAAATCCTCTCGGACAGGAGGCAATAGTTCAATATAAGAGCGAAATATCGGTGAATATTACGCTCAGCGAATCAACATGGCCTCCTTAGGGCAATCGCTTGTCTTGTTGTAGGATTCGCTGTCCTCACAAACGTATGTCGCATTTATGATAATAGTGGGATATAACGACTATGTAACCTATTATAGCTACCTATACTAGCTGTCCCGCCCAGCTTCGCCCGGGTAAAAAATTTTTTTTACCCCGTTTTTCAACTATTGCTTCCCCTATAGGCAATAGGTAAAAACGTGTTTTAAAAAAAGATGAGTTTTATAACATCCATTCTTAGCTGACCTCTACACCGCGAAACGAATACTCCTACAAAATTTCAAGTCAATCGGCCTTACAGTTCCTGAGATTTCGTGATGAGTGAGTTCAAAAATGGAATCTCCTATATATATAAAAAATAAAATATATATATATATATATATATATATATATATATATATATATATATAGATTGTATAACCCAGCCTAGTGTGGGAGCCTTAGTAATTAATGATTTTACATGTTCTTTTCTCTAAACTGAATGTTGTTATGTATGTTAAGGCAATAAAACTTATATATTAGCAAGTGAAACATAAATAACTCTAGTGGCATTTGAAAATGCTCAATGCAAAAAAAAAGATCGACTTTCTAATTTTATCTTCGACATTTTCCCTGTAGGACAAAAGCTTTGACATCTCATCGCATATTTAAGTAATGAACCGCTTTGTAATATTTCGCGTGACTGTTCTTTGTAGAATATAAAATGCAAAAGTTAATATGTTACCGAGTCTATTGTTTCTTTTGTTATTTTTTTCATAAAAGCACCCAGTATGTTAAATGCTCTGAGAGTTAAGGTTTTATTTATGCAAAGATAAGGACCGAAAAGGTTGAAAACTGATGCTCTCCGTTTAAAAATATTCAGGTGTTCATGTTATGTCAAATGTCAAAAGTAATAAAAACCGGCGAGCATCTAGAAAGAGCTAAGTCTAGAGAAAACTGGCGCTCTCCTCTTTATATCTACCCCGTGAGCAACTCAGCGTGATGATATCTATATATGTATATAAAAATGAATGTTTGTCAGTATGACCTTTATAGAATTTTAAACTATGCATTTGATCATGTGATGATCTTCAGCAAAGTGTTGTGAGCCCAAGGTTTCTGGTTTAAATTTAGACCCGACCACACAATTAGACCCGATAGGTGGCGCTGCGATCTTGTTTCAGAAGCTTTCATCTATACACAGGTACAAATAAATAAAATTGGAGTGTCTGTTTGTAATATTAAAAAAATCAAGTTTTACTAAATGCATATGGATGTATACACGGTACATATACCTAAATATATATTTTACCATTTTTATCTGTTTCTCTATCTGTCTGTCTATGTGTCTGTCTGTCTGTCTGTGTGTTCCGGGTAATCTCTGAAACGGCTGGACCGATTTTAGTGGGACTTTCACTGGCAGATAGCTGATATAAAAAGGAGTAACTTTAGAAACTGAACAATTTTTTTTTGTTAAATTCCACGCGGATGAAGTCGCGGGCACAGCTAGTATGTATATAAAGATCTCGTCTAAGACGCGAAGGGAATATCTTTCGATAAGTAGGTTTATGTAAAGCATTCTCTTCTGGAACATTTAATTCCGAACCGAGGATTCTCCGCGAGACAAGGATAATATTGGATGTCACCCTTATAAGACCTCTATTTTACGATCAATTTCAAATAGATATCAAAATAATGACAAGTATGTAAGGACGTAGATATAGTATGGAATATTCATTTATATATACACTAGCTTTTGCCCGCGGCTACGCCCGCGTGGAGTTCGAAAAAGTAGCTTGTGTATTTACCTGCTAGAATCGCAACAGCCGCTATACGGTAAAAGAGCTACATCTATACTAATATTATAAAGAGGAAAGATTTGTTTGTTTGTTTGTTTGTTTGTTTGTAATGAATAGGCTCCGAAACTACTGGACCGATTTCAAAAATTCTTTCACCTTTGGAAAGCTACATTATCCCCGAGTAACATAGGCTATATTAAATTGGACCCGATAGGTGGCGCTGCGATCGAGTTTCAAGAATTTTACCTTTTTACCCGGGCGAAGCTTTCTGTGTGTTTCTGTGTGTCTTAAGCTAGATTCGAGAATGGTTTAGATTTACAATTGGACCCAATAGGTGGCGCTGCGATCGTGTTACGGGCAATTTAACTTTTTCACCCGAGCGAAGCTGGGCGGGACAGCTAGTACTTTATAATATTAGTACTTTGAATTTCGGGATTCAAATGAGCCTATGTCCTAATCCTGGGTATACACCATCACCCTTTCAACTTCCAGCTAAATCGGCTCCGCTATTTTGCCCTGAAAGAGCAACAAACGACCAAACATCCAAACTTTCGCTTCCTTATTATTAATAAGTGGTAGCCTATGTCCTAATCCTAGGTATAAGCCATCACCGTTTCAACTTTCAGCCAAATCGGCTCAGCCGTTTTGCCGTGAAAGAGCAGCAAACATGCAAACATCCACACTTACAACTACTGTTTTCCTTCACCGTAAAGCTCGTGGCTAGATTAATGAGTATGTGAGCCATCCCAATAATATGAGGCATTTGAAAGGATATTTGTTCCTTTTTCACGCAAAGGAATATTTATATAAAGTTTAGATTTTAATATTATTTTTCTCCTGTACTTGTTTTAAATATCCCGTAGGCACTAATGTATTGTTTTTAAAACAATACATTAGTGCCTACGGGATATTTAAACGTACGTACGTAGGTCAAATTTTTTTTTCTACTCGCTTTCGGCTTTATCGAAACACGCAAAAGTGTTCGGACATTTCTCTACACATACAGAACTCTTTCGCTTTATACACATTCATCACGGATTGAAGATGAATGAAAGTGTAGTAGATACATCTAGAACAAAACAGCCTTTTACCAATCCCGTGAGGCACCCGGCATGATGATACCTCATCATATATCCCTTCCCGCAAGGGTACCCGAATGGGTAGGCAGAGGTGTATAGGTCACCACCTACCCACAGACCCACTTTCCGCCAGAGATATATTTTGCAACGTGACAGATGATAATTCCGTCGCCGTTACTCCAGCACGACTACACATACATACCTATGTAGGCATAAATAACGTTTGAAAAATACCCAGAGGGAACTTTCATATTTACAGAAATAACATAATTTAACAACGAAAATAGTCCATCCTTTGTATGATAACATAAAAATACACAAGAAAAGATAAAATACGGGCAGACGTCTAGTGGTTAGAGCTCCTGACTGCGAAACTTGAGGTTGCGTGTTCTATTTCCGCTGAGGGCAGTTATTTGTATGATGAACACGCGTATTTCTACCGAAGTATTGGATGATATATGTATCTATCTATATAAGTAAATATATCGTTGTCTAGTTACCATAACACAAGCTTTGCTTAATTTGGGGCTATATCAATTTGTGTGGAATTGTCCCAAGGTATTTATTTATTTATAATAAATTATTACTTAGAGTGAAAAATAAATTTAAACTCACCTTATTCCCAGTATCCAAGTAAGTATAACAATAAAACACACTTAACACCAACAAAAAACAGAAAACACGAATATTTTCTTCATAAATAAAAATTATCCATTGTCACTTCGCTGCACAATACAAGTTATATTCCCACGGTTTCTATGTTTTTTGTCACAATTCACAAAATAATCCGCGAACACTGTCCTTTAGGCAAATTGAAAAAAGAACTGCCAAATAGTTCGAAATTTTTGAATTGACGTACACGATACGCGCGCGGCGTGACACGAGAGACTGCGGCGGGCGCCTCGTGCCGAATGCCTTATGCGCATGGTTCCGGTCCACAACGAAACAGCTTACGACGCATTGCGTTATAAGTATTAGAATTAAAACAAGCCTTACGCGATGTTAGTGGAAAACTTATCACGCTTTCCATACATTTTCCTTCAGTTTATTACGCGTTTATTTATAATTAATGCGGTTCGTTTGTATAACGTTGATGAACGAAAAAATCATAGTTTTTTTTTATTAACTGAAAAGTAACAGTATCAAGGTCTTACTTTAATAAAATAAATGTATCTTTCAGATACCTAATATAATCCTCACGCCTTCCCACAAGGGTCCCCGAAGGGGTGGGCAGAGGTGTATAGGTAATACCCACACACCCACTACATATCTAGTTAATAATTTAATTTATGTATGTCATGCATGTTAAAATAATTTCTTTCTGTGGATACTGTATATATATATATATATATCCTCACGCCTTCCCACAAGGGTCCCCGAAGGGGTAGGCAGAGGTGTATAGGCAACACCCACACACCCACTTTCCGCCAGAGGTATATTAGGTGCCAACGTGACAGATGGCGAGACCATCGCCGTTACTCAAGCACGACTATACATACGCCTTAGAATTTCTTCTCAGACGTATGCTGGTTTCCTCTCGATGTTTTCCTTCACCGTAAAGCTCGTGGTGTGACTTACCACTGTACTTAAGTTCAGAAAAACTCATTGGTACAGTCGGGATTCGAACTTGCGACCTTTACGTCGCAGGCAACTGCTCGAACCTCTATTTGTTAAACTTATTGTTATTTGATGACTTTTGTATCCGGAATAAAACAAAAAAAGAATAGCTATATCCAAGCTTGTATAAATAAATACTCGTTACTTCCCAATTTAACTCGTTACTTTTGAAATGTTTAAAACAACGTCATATTCATAGACGCGCACGTGTTTTTGTACATAAAAATGAACTTAGGTTCAGTGATTAATCACACCCAAGCTTTACGGAGAAGGAAACATCGAGAGGAAGCCTGCAAACGTTTGAGAAAGCATTCAAAGACGTGTGCTTGAGTAATGGCGATGGATTCGTATAGATAGGATAGGTATACATAGGTTGATAACTAAGTATATCTCCGGTGAGAAGTGGGAGTAAACACGACAGTGTTTCAGAAATATTGAGACTTTTTATCACTCACCCTCACAAAGCTGTGTGTGATAGCTGTATTTTGTATCTACATATGTTAAAAAAATGCGGGACGTTCTTTAGTCACACCACGAGCATTGCGGTGAAGGAAGACATTGAAAGGAAACCTGCATACGTTTGAGAAGCAATTCAAAGGTGTATGTATAGTCGTGCTTGAGTGACGGCGATGGACTCGCCATCTGTCGCGTTAGCACCTAAAATATATCTCTGGCGGAAGGTGGGTGGGTTGGGTACTACCTACCAATACACCTCTGCTTTCCCCTTCGGGGACCCTTATGGTGAAGGCGTGACGATATATATACAAAAATCTCTCTCTCTTGTGTGAATACCATCTGTTTACTAATGAATGGAAAAATAATAGGTAAGTATGTTTGGAGTTCTACGAGAAGACTGCATTAAAATATTGACCTTTTTTTCTTATTAGTGTAAGTGGCTGTTCTAACATAGTAAAAAATATAAGTACGAGAACTGTCGGAGGTTTTAAGCAATATTTTAGATTAGGTTTTTAGTCAGAAACTTGGCACAACACGCTTGTGATGTAAGGCAAAAGGCTAAAAGCATGGTACAATAAATTATATGAAAAAAAATTGTGTGTGTCAGCTCCGACGCACGACTGGAGTTTACTCCTTAAGTACGATTGTCTAAACATACGCAAAAAGAGTTTATCCAACTGAAAATGAGATTAATACCATATGAAAGGGTAAATTAACAAATTAATGAAAATAATATACATATATAAATATATATTTATTCATTTTATATACATTTATTATAACTAATCGGCGAAATATTTTACATTAAACTTTTCACAATAGTCAATTTCAGATGTGCACAAATATTTCATTAGGAATGTTGATAAATAAGTAGTAAAACTATCGTAAAAATCGGATTATCGATATCGATACTTTATTGACTACACCCTCGCACTGGTTGAGTAGCGCGAAACTGATGCAATTTTCTAGAAAGTTCTTTAACTATTATTACAGATAAAATTCGATCTTATTGCCCTTACATAAGATTGATTTTTGTATTGTACAAATAAAAAAAATTTGGACATAAAACAAAATTAACGTAATAAAATAAAATTTAATTAAATAACACTTCCCGATGATAGGAAATGCCACTATTAGCTAGATTTTTGTCCGGCTAGCATTCCTGCACTCAAGAATGGAGCAATACGGCATATCTGCACTTGTTTTTCAAACTTATTGAAAGCGGATTGTACAACTGTCACACACAAGCGGTGGCGGCGTACTGAGTGCGGTTGGTCACAACCAAATTAGAAAGTTGCGCACCATAGGTGCATGCGCACCAAAAACGTAACGAGGTCATTCATCAATAGATTTTACCTCTCATATTTTTCTCATACCGGGCGCCTTATATATGAAAATCGATTCTTAAGAAGTAAACTCCAAAAATGACTTTTTTAGTTTCGTTTCTCAGTGTCGGAAAGTTGGCACGTCACGTCTGTAAAGTAAGGCTGAAAGGTAAAGGAGGGTCCAACAAATTATTTAAATAAAACGATTCAAGTGACGTATATTTCAAGGGAGTTGTCAAATTTAAATAACGATCTTTAGTCTCGGAAAGTTGGTACGTCACGATTGTGTAGTTGGACAAAAGGCTAAGCAGGGTATCCAATAAATTATTTTTAAAATATATTTCAAGTGACTTATTGCTTCCTAAATGTGTAGCTTTTGTTATTTGCGCGAATCCGTAAAAGCCGTACCTTTTCCCGTAAAGGGACTAGAAGGGTTTAGGTCGAAAAGGTATTTAGCGAATTTTAGCATTAAAATGTAGGGACAATTTTTTTACTGGCAACAATGTGGAGAATTTTTGATAATAAGCCCGTATTTATTTTTTTGGAACAGGCGCGTTGGTAATAATATGATTAAGTTCATTACGTCGGGTAAATTTACCTTGAATTTCGTTTTTGTTATTACCTACCCATAAAATCATGAAACAATCAGGGCAATACAGAAATATTGTCAAACTTATCTACCATACACTTATACATATGTACAGCTACTTCGAAAGGGTAGGCATAAGTAACACAACACCGTAATTAGCCTGAAATATATTTAGGTGTCAACTTGACACCGAGTCTATCACCGTTTCCCAATCACTCAATTACACCAATACGTCTTTAAATTTCTTCTCAGAAGTATGCAAGTTTCCTCTCGATGTTTTCCATCACCGTAAAGCTCGCGGTGTGACTGATCACTGTATTTAAGTTCGGATAAACGTATTGGTACAGTCCAGTAAGTACAGTATAGTACAGTACAGCATGCGACTTTTTGAACCACTCGACCGACACGACTCATCTATTAAAATAATTTACTAGTTGTCCTGCCCAGCTTCGCTTGGGTGAAAAATTAAAAGCCTATCGGGTATACCTAGAAGGAAAATATATATAAGGAACATTTATTCATAGAGAGAATATGCACTCTACCCTCACTTCCTTATGTGTGAGGGATGATATTTTATCTAAGCTTTCAAAATCAAAATCAAAAACGTAAGGGACAGAGGGAACAGTTATTGAACTTCACGTTTAATATAAACTAAAGTTACCAAAGTTACCACCGTTTCCAAGAAAAAATACCTGCCGGGAGAAGAAACGGCGAAACAAACTCCCCGGTTTGCTTTTTTAACATTTGTTCCCTTTTACGTAGGGGTAGGAAAGATTAAAGGTACATATATAAACTCTGTACAAGAGGAGCAATTCATTGCCACGCATGGCCATCATTAAAATAATCTGATGTTTTATAATAAGCCTTTTGAATTAATTTACTTTTAACGACAGCTTTTTTTAGGGTATTGATTGAGCATCCGTAGGCGACCCTAGTAGAGCGCTTGTACCAGAGGCATCGCTCTGGTAATGATTCGGAGACCGAGTTTCAAGGGGCCACCACTCTTGAGCTATGGATATCAGAAAAAATACCAGACAAGTGCGAGTTGGACTCGTATTCTAAGGTTCCGTGCGTTCATTTAACCCAAACCCGAAATACCAGAACTTGTGACGTCATACATGGATTTCCCAATATTAGAACTTACCGGATGTTAAATTTAAGAGCCGTGGTGGCCGAGTGTTTCTTGTAGTTACATACAACACGAAGAATACCAGTGCGAATCCCGACAGTACCAATGAGGTTTTCTGAACTTTAGCACAGTGATTAGACACACCACGAGCTTTACGGTGAAGGAAAACATCGAGAGGGAACCTGCATACGTTTGAGAAGTTCACAGGCGTATGTATGTCTCGTACACTAACTTAAGCACGCAACCGTAACTTAAGTACGTCTATACGTGCTTAAGTTACGGCGATGGACTTGCCATCCATCTGTCGCGTTAGCACCTAAAATATATGTCTGAAGGAACGTGGGTGTGTGGGTACTACTTATACACCTCTGCCTACTCCTTCGGGGTCCCTTGTGGAAGGCGTGGAGATATACAATTTTCTTGCTTGTTTCGCCCTTTTCTACTCAATGCCAATCTATAATAAGATGACAATGGTGAGATGTTATTTATGTGTACCTTTGTTCTATACATACTTACGAATAAGCACCAAAGGGAATAAGTGTTCCGTTTTATCGTTGCCGTACGGACCCCTAAAACACCTAACCGCGTGCTATACACATAAAGTCTCTTGACCCAAATACCATTATTTCGCCAAGGAGTTGCTGTCTGCGGGGAATATATTTGAGGAATGTGGCTATAAAGATTTATGGGTTTTATATTGAAGTGCATAAACACCGAACCTTGGGACAATTCGACACAAATTTACCTTGTCCTAAACTCAGTTCAATTTGAATATGGGACTAATGATAGATATTATATGCTCACGGCTTCCCACAAAGGTACCCGAAGGGGTAAGGAGAGGTGTATGCGTAGAACCCACACACCCATTTTCCGCTAGTTATATATTTTAGGTTCCAACGTGACAGATGGCGAGTCCATCGCCGTTACTCAGGCTCACTCTCTCTCAGTCAACCTAAGTAGGTTTCCTCTCGATCTTTTCCTTCACCCTAAAGCTCGTGGTGTGAGTAATTACTGTACTTAAATTCAGAAAAACTCATTGGTACCGTCGAGATTCCAACTTGCAATATTTGTGTTGCAGGCAACTACTCGGATCATTTGTCCACTATGGGTTCTTGCCACCTTAGTGATAAAAAATGTAAGATTAACTCCACGGAGGTATTTTGAATCGTGTGTCACATTATGGACACAAATTAGAATCGAATAGTCAGCCTCTATTGTCGAGTAATTCTCCTAATAACTTGAACACATCTAGGAAAACCAACAAATAAGTAGCCAACTCCAAGTACACTCAACCTATTAACCTCTATCTAGTAAGTTAACGAGCAAACTAACTACCCGTATATATATATATACATAATAGAAACACGTCTGTCCGGCGGCTTCCGTCACTTAGAACTAACTGTACAGTGGGGGACAAAAAGATTAAAGTGATTGAATATGGCTAATTGTGAAACATGGTCTGTGTGTGTTCAATTGCATATATATTTGTAACTTTAATATTTTTTGTAACGTTATTTGTAATGAATAAACTTAGCAACATATTTATTATAATCCTCACGCCTTCCCTCTAGGGTCCCGGAAGGGTAAGCAGAGGTGTGAAGGTAGTGACCACACGCCCACTGTCCGCCAGAGATATATTTTAGGTGCCAACGTGACAGATGGCGAGTCCATGGTTGATACTACCTATAAACCTCTGCGTACCCCTTCGGGGACCCTTGTGGGGAGGCTTGAGGATATATTATTTTGATTATTAAATACCTAATAAATAAATACCTTGGACAATTCCACACAAATTGATCTAGTCCCAAATTAAGCAAAGCTTGTGTTATGGTAACTAGACAACGACATATTTACTTATATAGATAGCTATATACTTAAATACATAGGACATCCAAGACTAAGGTATAAATATTCGTGTTCATCACACAAATATCTGCCATCAGCGGGATTCGAAGCCGCGACCTCAAGTTTCGCAGTCAGGAGCTCTAACCACTAGACCAGACGGTCGTCTAAACTATATTCTCTCTTAGTTATTCTCTATTAGTAAGTTTAAGCTAAAATAATTTTGTGTACATCAAAAAGTAGAATCAGCGTACAGCGTACCGTTTTCTTTGCCCCCTATTGTAAAGTTCCAGAAAGAATGCTGGATTCTTCGCTTCCTACGTAATGAATTGGTTGTCTGCTGGTCTGTTTACCAACTTGAGAAAAAAATTTATTTATGTGGGTTGTAATGGCCTGTTATTGTTTGTCATAGTGGGGTGGTTTCTCTCAGTGCTCCGTGTCATGTTTATTAGGGAACGGTAACAATTTATCGTTACACGTTTTGTATACTGGCCCTTAATTTACGAGATGACTACTACGTCATTTTACTAATATTAATAACTTTGTAAGTATATAAATTTATTTATTAATAGCCGTAGTGGCCGAGTGGTTCGAGTAGTTTCCTGCGACACAAAGATCGCAAGTTCGAATCCCGACTGTGACAATGAGTTTTTCCTAACTTAAGTACAGTGATTAGTCACACCACGAGCTTTACTGTGATGGAAAACATCGTGAGTAAACCTACATACGTTTCCTATCGATGTTGTCCTTCACCGTAAAATATAGTTTAAAAAAAAATACTAAAAAAACACGCTTTTTACAGAAAACTAAACTAAAAAATAAAAAATAAATTTTAATAAATTTGAATTAATAATAGTGTAAAAATTCTTAATAAATAATTTAAAAAAGCGTGGGGTGCATGGTGTCAATAGTTCTAAATATTTTATTGATATCTGTCAATAAAATACTTATATCTATAAGAATAGAAGATTTATTATTTCGACAATATCTTAAAAAGCACCCCACGCTTTTTTTAAATTATTACACGCTTTTTATTAGCTTCACTTGTATGTCAGCATGTCAGTATGTCAGTATGTAACTCTCCGTGGGTAATTAGCGCGCCTGCGGCCTTTCTTGGTTCTCGTAGCCGTTTCTCTGGCTCCCTTTTGAAAAATATCGAACTAAAAAGTTAATAATAAATATAGTTTAAAAAAAAAACTAAAAAAACACGTTTTTTACAGAAAACTAAACTAAAGAATAAAAAATAAATTTTAATAAATTTGAATTAATAATAGTGTAAAAATTCATAATAAATAATTTTAAAAAAGCCTGGGGTGCTTTTTAAGATATTGTCGAAATAATAAATCTTCTATTCTTATAGATATAAGTATTTTATTGACAGATATCAATAAAATATTTAGAACTATTGACACCATGCACCCCACGCTTTTTTTAAATTATTTATTAAGAATTTTTACACTATTATTAATTCAAATTTATTAAAAATTTTTTTTATTTTTTAGTTTAGTTTTCTGTAAAAAGCGTGTTTTTTTAGTTTTTTTTTTAAACTATATTTATTAAGAATTTTTACACTATTATTAATTCAAATTTATTAAAATTTATTTTTTATTTTTTAGTTTAGTTTTCTGTAAAAAGCGTGTTTTTTTAGTTTTTTTTTTTAAACTATATTTATTATTAACTTTTTAGTTCGATATTTTTCAAAAGGGAGCCAGAGAAACGGCTACGAGAACCAAGAAAGGCCGCAGGCGCGCTAATTACCCACGGAGAGTTACATACTGACATACTGACATACTGACATACTGACATACAAGTGAAGCTAATAAAAAGCGTGTAAAAAGCTATATGAACAACAGTCAAGATTAGAACTTGTAATCTTTGTATTGCAGGCACTGGAACCAGTCGGCCACCACGGGCTATGTCTATTAAATGGCAAGTTAATCTAAGCACACAGCATTGTAAGACAAATGAGGCAGCTTCTATTTTGCAAATGTTATTCCAAGCCGCTTTGCAATTAAAATCATAGCTATTCTACGTTCCGCTATTTGCTTTTACAATCACGATACCTTGTCGCAGTGATACAGGGTTAATGTTACTCTTGTTACGTTGATAATGTTGACTTTAAAGGGAAAACATCGAGATGAAATCTCCATTTGTATCCTCACGCCTTCCCACAAGGATCCAGAAAGGTACAGGCAGAAATGTATAGGTAGTACCCACACGCTTTCCGCCAGAGATATATTTTAGGTGCTAACGTGACAAATGGCGAGTCCATCGCCGTTACTCAAGCACGACTATACATTGAGCCTTTGAATTGCTCAGACGTGTGCAGGTTTCCTCTCGATGTTTTCCATCACCGTAAAGCTCGTGGTGTGACTAATCACTGCACTTATGTTCAGAAAAACGTATTGGTTCAGTCGGGATTCCTCGGCCACCACGGCATATGTACATATATGTATATGTGTATGTGTATTTGTGTGTGTAAATAAATGTCAGACGCATAGACGTGCCTGAAGCGGCTTTGGACTCGCCACCTGTCAGGTTGGTACATAAACATATCTCGGGTGAAAATAGAGTGACGATATCATTCAGTAATTTATCCAACAAAAAACTTACGGCGAAAAAACTAGCTTACGTTGTAAAGGAATCCAAATAATTACGCATGTAAAGACATCGACAAATGCGGACACACCAAATAACAAAATTGTTGGTGTTGTGTTCCTACGCGATCTCCAGTAATGAGCTCCTGTTGAGGCGTAGGATTTTTATATTGTGTTGGCAGCATAGGGATTAGTTCCATTATACTGCACAGTATAACTCTCCAAACAGAGTGGCAACGCGCATGTGATACATGGTATCGTGAGCGTAAATAGGCTACGGTAACCGTTTCCCATCTCGTGAGCCGTATGCTTGTTTACCACTCATATTGTATAAAAAAATATTCTAAAATATATAGTCTATTTGAAAATTGTAACGCCCGTATATACCATGTTTTTGCAAATAAAATTATTATTATTATTATATATTATTATTAAAAAACAACTATCACATAACACCACTATAGGCGACATTTAGGTGCTACAGCTTTTTCAACCTTAGCTTGTAGCGTGAAGAATAAGCACTGAAAAGTTTAACTTAACAGTAATTAGCAAAAGAGTCATATTTCTTTAGCCTGTAATACCCATATCATAAAGCTTAAGATGAAAACTAATGCGTTACCAGATTCCCCAGACATTACCTTTGAAGACTAAAAACCATTTCACTAAACACTAGATACAAGTAAATATACTCGATGCTAAGACGAGAAAGAAGTACATTTATCATGAAGCTCCTTTATAAGGTACGACGTTTGTGGTTGCTGCGCCCGTATATCCCTAGAGACCCTTCCAACGACATAAAATTGTATTTACAAGTCTAGAGAACTGGCGCTCTATACTCTCTGCCTACCCCGTTAGGAAGTCGGGGTGATGATATGTTGATGATGATGATACAAGTCTTGATTAGCTTATTTTCTTATGCAAAGCAGGTTACCGCCGCCAATGAAAGCAACACCAGAGGTATCCCTCACGCGCTGCCAACCCTGCAGGAATCTTTTCACACCTTTCTTGAAGAACTCCGTCTTTACCAACAGGGAAAATCTTACAGGAGGCAAAGGTGCATAGATACAGAAAGCGTGAGTGAAGAAAGAGACATACATAGGACCACGTTCCAACTACGTAGATCAAATCGATCAATGTGTGTGTGTGTGTGTGTATTAAGAGACTGATTAATGTGATTGACGCGAAAGAGGTGTCCGTAGGTCTAGAGAGGCGCTTTATTATCCTTGTCCGTAAGGAACTCGGCGTGATAATATTTCTTCGTAATGATAATGGATGAAGGGAAAGAGGTCTGGGTTTGAAGGGAAAGAGGACAGAAGACAATCTTACTAATATTATAAATGTTAAAGTTTGTAAGTTTTGATGTTCGCGGTTCTTTCACGGCCAAAAGGCTGAACCGATTTGGCTGAAAATTGAAATGGTGATAGCTAATACCTATATTATAATGTATGATCCTCTTTCACGGCATTGTGGCTGAACCGATTCTAGCAGGAAAATTTCAAAAGCTACTTTTTCGAAATACGACGGCGAAAACGTGGGAATAAGCTAGTTTAATAATAAATGCTAATTAAAATAATGTTCTAGCACCCAGTATATGAATCATGGCGCAGTGGTTCAGGAATTGCCCGTGAGTTTAACAGTTTTTTAACAGTTTATGCCATATTTCTATATTTTTTACAATACATACGACAATGTTTGTATCCACAAAACCTCACGGACTCAACTTCGAAGGCAAACATTGAAGCAGCTTGTCGGATACCGAAGTCGCCACAGCCATGGCTTGCCGCTAAACAAGCCATCTAGTTAACATATAAAAACGAATAACATAACATATTGGTGCAGCACGTGTAGATGGTAATGCATGTAATGTTGTCACTAACCTACATACTACGTTATTTCCGTTGGAGATATTGGATGCCAACGTGACAGATTGCAAGTCCGTCTCCGTGTATGCATGTTAGTGTTTACAGAAATCGTGTCGTCCTCGTCGCGTGACGTCTTAGCAATACTTTACGAGTACATTAATTATTTTCCGCAAAGGCATTGCCATTGAAAGATGTACGTTCACAAAGGATGAGAAATGAACCAGCCACTCTTACATTATTGTGGAAATATGGACAAACGCCGTGATTTGTAACGGTTACCTGCAATTTATCAAATACCGCTTTTATATAGATTTTCCGGCGAAATTTTCCGGGAATATTTTTGGTGGGTTAACTCTTTTTGATGCATAAAAGATATCCTTTATAGATGTACTAGCTTATACCCGCGGCTTCGCCCGCGTGCAGTTCGAAAAAGTAGATTTGGAAATTTTCCTGCTAGAATCGGTTCAGCCATTATCACCATTTAAACTTTCAGCCAAATCGGTTCAGCCGTCCCCAAATAATATTTAAATAAAATTACCAGTCCAGCCCAGCTCCCTTGCTCGCGATCCAGCAACGCCCTAAGCCGAGGTTCGTACCCCACAGGGGGTGCCCTTAGCTGTGTTGCTTAAAAATAAAGTGCCTGGCTGGAGGCCTAGGTCTCGCCATTGACGGTTAAGTAGCAAAAGTTCCCGGAACTCACGCTACGAGAGACAATACAAAAAAAAAAAAAAAAAAAAAAAAAACGGTTCAGCCGTTTGGCCGTGTAAGAACCGCAAACATCCAAACATCCAAACTTACAAACTTTCACATTTATAATATTAGTAAGATAAGATTGAGTAGATGTCGTTGGTACTAAGATTCTATTTTTAATCATAAATATATCCTCACGCCTTCGTATAGGTGGTGGTGTATAGGTAGTACCCACACACCCACTTTCCACCAAAGATATATTTTAGGTGCCAACATGACATGACGAGTCCATCGCAATTACTCAAGCACGATTATACATACGCCTTTGATTTGCTTGAGTAACAGCGATGGACTCGCCATCTGTCACGTTGACACCTTAAACATATCTTAGGCGGAAAGTGGGCGAGTGCGTACTACCTATAAACCTCTGCCCACCCCTTCGGCGACCCTTGTGGGAATTCGTCAGAATATATTATACTTCTGGAGATAATATATGAATTTAAAGCGACAAGGGAGAAGTTTTCAAAAATACTGAAACATTTTTACTAATTACATTAATTATAAAGCAGACAATTTGGCCTGATTCAACAATTCAAATAACATTACAATACAGAGTGAAGGGACCTCATTTCTATTCACAACTAAGTGTCGTTCCAAAAAGGTCGAAATTTTATTAAAAACTCCTCCAAGCAACAAGGATTCCTTACAAAATAAAAAAGGCAAAGAATTATTCTTTGCTGTGTCGGTCGAAGTGCTGTACAAAGCTGTACCAATAAGATTTTCCGAACTTAAGTACATCGATTTGTTTGTACGCAGTTACGAGCTGTGCGAAGGAGAACTACATACGGTTGAGAATAATTCAAGAGACGTATAACTCATGATAGAGAAACGGCGATGGACTCACCATCTGTCACATTGACACCTAAATATATCTATGTTTTTTCCTTTATTATCATACAAGCCTTAATAGTAAAATACAATAGTAAAGTAGCATAAGAAAACCACCAAGGTTTATGTAATGCTACATTCAGCATCAAAAGAAGTAAAAACAAGAAACATTTTTTTTTATACAACAAGAGTGGCAAACAAACATACGGCCCATCTGATGGGAAACGGTTACCGCAGCCTATTTACGCTCACGATACTGAAGTAACACTTGCGTGTTGCCACTCTGTGTTCGGAGAGTTATAGTGTGTTGGCAGCATAATGGGTTTAATCCCTCTGCTTCCAACACAATGTAACAATCCTCCCCCCTCCCCAAGGAGCTCATTACTGGAAACCTTATTCACCGCGTAGGAACACAACACAAAAAATTGTGTTATTTGGCTACGGACTTGTATAAGGTGGAGGTCCTGCCCCAGTCGGGCAGCTCCGAATTCGAACGGGAAACCCGTTATGCCCTACCTCTCTTATCTAAAATAACTTCTAAAATTCTCTAAAATAACAAACAACATGTTTATAAAAATGTTAAATAAAAGAAGGAGGTGCATATTAAAATACATAATAAACCTAATACCCTATCATATAACATCCGGCATACATAAGCTACTTATAAAATACAGTTTAAGATTACGCTTAACATTGTTTGGTGTTAATTTACATAAAATATTCGGGGGTAGTTGGTAAATAAGTCTAGGAACTAGATAAGCAGTTGTACGTTCCCCATAGCAATTGTCTGCTTTATATGTGGGTATCACTCGAGCAACTACTCGTGTGTATACAGGATTTGTTACTATTTGGCCGAGTTGTCGGTAAAAAAAATATTTTTTGAGTAATGTGTACTTAAATTGTGTATGTACTGGTAATATGTTGCAATTCTTAAAAAGCCAATTGGCTTAAAAATGCGCAAACTTCATTGACAAACTCAATTATCTATAGTCTTTTTGCTGATTGGTTTTTACAATTACGCTACAGAACCTTTAAGGAGCTCTTTCAATCTACAACCGATGACGACGGCTTTAAGGCGAATTTAGAATTCAATAGATTTTTCATGATTAGAAAAAAATGTGATGTTAAATATTTGTTGTCGGTTATATTCTGTCCTATTAGACTTGCAGGTGACGGTCTGGTGTAAATTTATTTGTTTTAATTGAAACATTTTATAATCTTACTTATTAGGGTTTGTTTGTTTGCTTAAAAGCGATAATCTCATGAACAATTAATCTGCTTTGTATTGTTTTAATAAGATAGTCCGTTAATTGAAATAAATAATAGTAAAAAAAAACTAAAAAACACGCTTTTTATAGAAAACCGAACTAAAAAATAGAAAATAAATTTCGATAATATCTTAAAAAGCGTGGGGTGCATGGTGTCAATAGTTATAAATATTTTATTGACAGATATTAGTAGAGTGATTATCATTTCGGTAATATCTTAAAAAGCACCCCACGCTTTTTAAGATATTATCGAAATTTATTTTCTATTTTTTAGTTCGGTTTTCTATAAAAAGCGTGTTTTTTAGTTTTTTTTAACTATTATTTATTTTCTACTTTTTAGTTATTAGTGTATTGTCATCGGTCCTCGATAAGTCTACAAAGTTTGAACGAAATCTGGCCGTTTAAAGTGGGTCAAAATCGAGCTCAAAGAAGTCGGTTACATACATACATACAGGTGAAGCTAATATAAAGCGTGTAAAAAGCTACGGGCTACATAACATCACGCTACGTCACATCTACGACATCTACGACTACAATGCGAAAGTGTTTGGAAGAAGAGGCAGAGGAACACCATGTTCTTGCGTGTCCGAACTTCAAGAGTACTCGAATCAAGCGAGTATGTATGTATGAAGAGACTGATGAATGTGGATGAAGCGAAAGAGATATTAAAGTCTAGATCGAACTCTCTCTGCGTATCCTGTTATATACTCGGCGTGATGATATGTATTAGATAGATATGTACATTCTTCACATCTTCGTCGTAGACCCCTCGGTGTACGCACGCCTTGCTAATTACCTTAAAATATTTTATTTAAGAATTCCAGTTGTTCTCAAACTTTTTTTATATATTTATTTCTGCAATGACAAAGAACTGCTTCACGTGTAGGAAGGAATTATCTGATGGTGCTCACTGTACAGTGTGCAACCAAGACTTCCATTACTGGTGTGCATCTATCACAGAAATCGGATACCGAAGACTAGGTGAAAGGAAAAATATCTGGAGTTGTCCGAAGTGTAAGCAAGGTGGACAACCTTCATCGCAGATGCCATCTGGATCGACTGGTCATTCATCTCTAGCGGTGACTCCTGTGTCATCTCCTCAGCCTAAGCCAGACTGTGACTCCCAAGTTCTCATAGAGATTAGATCTATTGCAGCCAAATTGGTCCCCTTGGAGACCCTAGCAGATGAAGTTAAGGCCCTCAGAACTGAACTGTCGGACATGAGGTCTTCTGTAAACGAGGCTAGTAAGTTCATTAAAGAGTTCAACTTAAAAATTGAAAACCTAGATTCTCGGCTGACACATGTTGAAAAGCTCCAAGAACAGCAAAAGGTTCTCCAAGACAAGATAGATCACATCGAAAATGACATGATGGCAAAAGAACAATGGGCCAGAATGAACAATGTGGAGATAAAGGGAGTGCCACAAGCAGACAAGGAAAATCTGTATGGTATAGTCGAATCGCTTGGAAGAGTAATTCAGTACTCCGTACCTAAGAGTTTGATCAACTTTGTGACTCGTGTACCCACTCGCGATGCCACCCTACCAAAGCCCATTATAGTTTGCTTTAATAACCGGTACGCGAAGGATGATTTTGTCGCTGCACCTAGAGGTAAAGCCAAGGAAATGTTCTTATCAAAGTCCGCCATTACTGCGTCTGACTTAGGAATGAAAGGAACCAATAGAATCTATGTGAATGATCATCTCACGCCGCGCATCAAAGACCTCTTGAACAAGGCTAGAAAAGCTGCATCTGAACATAGCTTCCGGTTCATCTGGGTGAAGAATGCTACGATACACGTACACGAAAAGATACCACAACTCCAGTGTTTTTTATAAGGAACGAAAGGGACATCTCAAAAATTGTGTGATATTGCCCATGCGATTCTTTATAGTTAATTTAATTAGGATATTATGCATCGAATCTTGCGGTTTGAACATCACTGACCACTTGTTTACTTTTATTTGTGCTATTACTGTCTTTCTTCAAGTAATATGTTGCAGTGCACAGTCATTTACTAATTGCTTTTATAAAACCCCGTATGTTGAGGCTACACACAGTGCTATTTTACTCTCTAAAACGTTAGCTGTAAGGTTGCTAATGTATTGTTACCCCATATTGTTTATGACGTATTGGGTCGAAGTGTTCTTATCTTTAACTCTCGGTCAGCCTATTATATTATTGAATATAATGCAATTTCAATTGGTTTTGTGTCCAACACAGTGCTACATTCTGTACTCAGCTCCGTGCGATAATTATTTACTTGCATACCCACAATTTATTTATAATTTTAAATATTATATATTATCTCGTAATTGTATTATCCCTAATTTGAATGTATCTACGATCGCTATAGAATATTACAAAATTCAATAAATTATCCGTTTATTACCAAAACGTAAGGGGCCTGCGCACAAAGACGAATACTTTCTTTGCGAATCTTTCACTAGGCAATCATGACATAATTTCACTAACAGAGACCTGGCTAGTTGATAGCTTGTCTAGCGGTGAGTTATTTGATTCTCGTTACGTTGTATGGAGGCGGGACCGCGATTACTCGCGTACTGCTCAGAAATACGGGGGTGGGGTTTTACTGGCAGTGAGACGCGATCTCGCTGTTATCGATAGACCTGATTGGAGAAGTTCAGCTGAAGACTTGTGGATTACTGTTACTTCAAAGTGTAGTAACCCTACAGTAAATTATAATATCCATATTTGTACTGTCTATTTGTGCCGCGAGGGCTGTGGCAACTCATACAAAATTCAATTACAAAATTTTACTCAAAGACTGTATGAGCTTGTTATAGCTCACCCCACCGACATATTTATGGTTATGGGTGACTTTAATTTTAAGGACGATGTCTCTTGGGATGTTACTCCGGGAGTAAAAGAACTTTTGCCTATTAACTGCACTGCTAATTATCTTCTTGACTTCTTCGATACAATCAACACATGTAATCTATCTCAGTTTAACGGGGAGCTAAATATCAATAATCGTCTACTTGACTTGGTCTTTTCTAATACAATGCTCACCGTCATAACCAGTGATGAACCACTAGTGCCCGTGGATACACATCACCAACCACTATCAATCGTAGTGGAATTTGTTGAGTTTCACATACTTGAACAGTCCAGTACAGTAAAATACAAATATAAAAATGTTGACTATTCTCCCATTGTAGCTGCCTTAAAGGATGTTGACTGGCAAGCGTGCCTGAAGTCTGGATCTTTAAATGACAGCGTTACGCTAGTATTTTATAATAAACTTTACGACCTTCGTGATAAATTCATTCCCAAAAAGTCTATAAAAACCTGTCATCATCCTCCCTGGTACAACTTATTAAAATGTCCCTTATTAAAATGTTGAAAGAAAAATACAAATTTCATTCCAAATATAAAACGTACGGAAATATTTCAGACTATCAAACTTTTTCACTACTGAGGAAACGGGCTATTATACTGGAAAAAGAATGCTTTAAAATATATATCGAGAAGATTGAAACATCAATTAAAACAGACCCAAAATTATTCTGGTCTTACATAAAAAGTAAAAAGGAGACCAATTCGTACCCAAACGTAATGTACTACAAAGATAAGTCAGCGGACACCGGAGAAAGCATATCTAACTTATTTTCGAGTTATTTTCAATCAAATTTTCAATCTTGCACTGGCGGATATCAACATGACAATAGCACTAACACACCACTCAGCTCCGCAAGCATTTCTTCGGTAGAAGTCACTTCAGATAAAGTCGAAAAGCTGATAAAATCATTAGACTTAAATAAAGCGGGGGGTCCTGACTCCATACCTCCAGTATTTATTGTTAATTGTGTGGCTGGTTTACTTGAACCCCTATGTATATTATTCGATAGGTCCTTAAGAGAAGGTGAGGTTCCGCATATTTGGAAATCTGCATTCGTCACGCCAATTTACAAAAAAGGAAATAAGTCTGACACTGAAAACTATCGCCCAATTTCCAAGCTTTGTTTGTTTGCCAAAATATTCGAGAAGTTAGTCTATGATGAAATCTACGCAGCGCTTAAGTCTTGTTTTGGTGATGAACAGCATGGTTTTCTCAAAAATCGGTCCACTACTTCAAATCTCATCATAGCTAATGACTTTATCACTGTTGGTATGGTAGACGGGGTCCAAGTCGATGTCGTGTTTACTGACTACAGTAAGTGCTTTGATCGGATCGACCATTCCATCCTTCTACGGAAGCTTCTTGCGGCTGGTATACATGGTGACCTTTTTCGGTGGTTTGCATCTTACATAGATAACCGTTCCCAAGCTGTTGTCCTGCAAGGTTATATATCTAAGTGGACCTCTATCCCATCTGGAGTCCCTCAGGGATCCATACTTGGCCCTCTTTTGTTTACAATTTTCATTATGGATATTAATAAATCATTTCTTCATTCGAAAATTTTATTATTTGCTGATGATATGAAAGTACTAAAAGTAGTTAACAATATTTCCGACGTCTATGACCTACAGACAGATTTAGTTAGATTTGAGAACTATTGCTTGAATAACAAATTAAGCCTCAATGTCCAAAAGTGCTTTTACATGACATTCACACGTAAGTTCAATGCCATTCAGTCTAAATATATATTGCTTAACCAACCACTGGTGAAGATAGATGAGATTAAGGACCTTGGTGTAATTCACGATTGCAAGCTCATTTTTGACAAACACATTGATAGTATAATTAAGAAAGCTTCCAAAGCACTCGGATTTATAATCAGGAGCTCATCTGTTTTTAATAATATTAAAACTATTAAAATACTGTATTGTGCCTTTGTGCGCAGTCACCTGGAATATGCTTCACAGGTATGGAACCCCCAGTATCAAATTTACAAGTCCCGAATTGAAAGCATTCAAGGTTTCTGCGATACCTAGATTTTAAGACCCAGCAAACATCGGAGAATTATGCACAACGTTGCTCACGCTATCACTTTTTACCCCTTGAAATTCGTCGCAACATCAGTGATATTTATTATCTTATGAATATTGCTAAAGGTCATGTCGATAGCCCCGCACTATTGTCAAAATTATCCCTTCGAACAAACCAATTGAATTTGAGGAATAGGCCAGTTCTATATGCACCCTTCACTAGCACAAATTATAGGAAAAATTCATTTTTAAACCGTAGCATTACCAGTTTTAATCACCACTCAGCACTTTATGATTTTGATGTATTTTGCACAAGTTCGGCATCTGTCAAAAGAACACTAACTGAGAATTACTTTAAGTGAGTTGTTATAGTTTTTTACTTATTATTACTGTATATTTTTCTTAGCTGTCTGTTTTATCTAATATTATTTTTTAAGCTATTATCTAAGAATATCCTATCCTCAAGAGGACTTATTTCATGCATGCAACTAAGGTTATCTTGTTTAACATTTATAGGTGAAGATTTGTTATTAGCATTTAGTTACATTTATGTTTTTATTTACGTGTATTACTTGCTGTAAATCTTCCTGCAATAAATAAATAAATAAATAAATTCCCACATAGTCAACCCAATTTTTCGCTCTATACCTAACGAAATTTACCGAGTCCCTTATTAGCTATTTGTAACACAATGCACAAGTTAATTGTATTTAATTGTAGGGTAGATGGCAGTTATTGTTATTTCATACAATTTACGCCTTAATGAAGTTAAGCTTTGAATGTGCAGTTAATTTTAACAGACTCTCCAAAATTAGGAGTTCAATAAACGATTTATTTTATTTCCTCTATTCAGCTGTATTTATTTACCTATATATATATCCTCACGCCTTCCCACAAGGGTCCCCGAAGGGGTAGGCAGAGGTGTATAGGTAGTACCCACACACCCACTTTCCGCCAGAGGTATATTAGGTGCCAACGTGACAGATGGCGAGTCTATCGCCGTTACTCAAGCACGACTATACATACGCCTTTGAATTTCTTCTCAGACGTATGCAGGTTTCCTCTCGATGTTTTCCTTCACCGTTAAGCTCGTAGTGTGACTAATCACTGTACTTAAGTTCAGAAAAACTCATTGGTACAGTCGGGATTCGAACTTGCGACCTTTGCGTCGCAGGTAACTGCTCGAACCACTCGGTCACCACGGCTTTATTTATTTACCTACATTATAATATTCAATGACGTATAGTCATACTTAGATTAAATCATTCAAACACTCAAAGATAGGAACCGAAACCGACGAGCATGTATGAAGAGACTGATGAATTTGGACGAAGCGAAAGATATATGTAAGTCTTGAGAGGAAAGGCGCTCTAGACTCTCTACCTACCCCGCTAGGTACTCGGCGTGATGTTATGTATGTATAATCGAAAGCTCGAGAGAGAGAAAAAGTAGTTAAATATAACTCCTTTAAAACACATTGTTGGTAAGCAGAATAGTGACAATCTTTTAGAATTTACATTGATGTTATTTTTTAAACGGCCAGTGCGCCACGAGGGCCCTAAAATGTAGCAATCATTTCAAACCACTATGTATGATAAAGCAGCATCTTAATGCACGCGACGTTATTGTAATAGCATGTCCTGGCTGCACTATAAACTTTTACAACACTGTATAATGTAATGTAATACAGGATGCGAGTTTCACAAGAATGTAATTTTGTTTATATTACATTTGTTTAATATGAATATCTTCTTCACGATTTCCAACAAGGGTCCCCGGAGCGGTAGGCAGAGATGTGTAGATAGTACCTACAAACGCTCTCTGATATATTTAAGACGTCAACATGACTCATAGCGAGTCCGTCGCCGTTACTAAAGCACAACTATACATACGTCTTTGAATTTCTTCCTAGAATTACCTGGTCATTGGTTCCCTTTCGGAAGTGGGAATAATTTTGTAGAACACCGAGCATCCACAGTTCATCGTGAAAACATTGTTTTTAACTGCCACAGAGATCATTAGCTATATGAATACATAGGATATATTTGATTATAGATTGAAATACTTATGAAATCAAATTCTATACGAATGAATTCGCGTGACACAGCTCGTTAAAAATAATAATAATTAAATAATAATATAATATATCCTCACGCCTTCCCATAAGGGTCCCCGAAGGGGTAGGCAGAGGTGTATAGGTAATACCCACACACCCACTATCCGCCAGAGGTATATTAGGTGCCAACGTGAAAGATGGCGAGTCCATCGCCGTTACTCAAGCACTACTATACATACGCCTTTTGAATTTCTTCCTTTTTTTTCGTTTCCTTCACCGTAAAGCTCGTGGTGTGACTAATCACTGTACTTAAGTTCAGAAAAACTCATTGGTACAGTCGGGATTCGAACTTGCGACCTTTGCGTCGCAGGCAACTGCTCGAACCACTCGGCCACCACGGCCATTTTATAATTTAAATTCTTATATTCTTAACTCTACCTGTATAAAAAGGACCCAATAGGACTCGATCATAAAATAGTCGGGTAATGAAATTGGATCGGCGTTCTTTTTTCTTTTTGCTCCACACCGATGACCGTCCCGTCTGAGTGTAGGCTGAGGGGCATATGGCCCAAGTGACAGAAGAATGATTCAATATGCATTTAATAAAATTCGAGTGATTTGTGTAGTGAGTAGTAGCAAGAGAGGTGGGCATAACGGGTATCCCGTTCGAATTTGGAGCTGCCCGACTGGGGCAGGACCTCCACCTTATACAATTCCGTAGCCAAATAACACAATTTTTTGTGTTGTGTTCCTACGCGGTGAATAAGGTTTCCAGTAATGTGCTCCTTGGGGAGGGGGGAGGATTGTTATATTTTGTTGGCAGCAGAGGGATTAGTCCCAGAGGTATATTAGCAGCACCTAATATACCTCTGGCGGAAAGTGGGTGTGTGGGTATTACCCATACACCTCTGCCTACCCCTTCGGGGACCCTTGTGGGAAGGCGTGAGGATTCTTTTTAAAATGTTTGTATTCCTTAATAAATAAAAAAAATCTAAAAAGTTTGATTCTAAAGTTTTAGCCGCTACCGCTCTCGCTCCCGCTTCGCTTTTGCCTTTAGCCCACACCACAAAAGCGACGATAGGCGAGTGGCTGATTTAAAATGTTACTTATTTCTGACTCAAATATTTACATTTGTATGCAGTTTTACAACTAAATAACTTTATACGTGGACAAAATTCAAGCTCTAAATCCGGTAAAGGGACAAAACTATTTCAATGTTTGATAACACACAAATATACGTTCGCTGGCTTTACTGGTAATGGAGATAAGAGACCTTTACCCAACTACTCATGAAGGAGGGATTATGTATCTCACTGGCGCATGCTAAGAGGTAACGCTTAAGCAGTGGCGTAGCTAGGTAACCAAAGGCCCAGGGGCAAAAATATACTAGGGCCCCAACTAAACTATTTAAAATCGTTTGTTCCGTATTGGAACGAAGTTTTGGAACGAAGTTCCTTATCGCGCGTTGCGAAAATAGGCTAGACGGAAAAAATTAAGACCTAAAGTTGTAACGACACTTTTTGCTAACGCATCTATGACGTGTACGAAAGACTAGACCTACAGAGTGCAGCGTCTGTCTATTCTTTCGCAGTGTGTGTATGTATATGTAAATTTTTTTTCTTTTTTTATTTTAATAGCGAATCAACTAAAGCATGTACTGAGGTACAAACTATAAAATCAAGGAAAAAGGAACCCCTCTCAAGTTTTTCGTCTTTCTCTTGCAATCTTAGTGTTGCAGGCAACTACTCAAACCACTCGGCCACCACGGGTCGTATTACTTTAATACCAGAAAACAAGCCTGATAGTAAGCGGTCACCAAGGATGTACCTCTCTGCTATCCTCACCTGCAGCGCTACATATTATGCCTTACAAAATCGATCTCATCATCAGAGAGTATAGACCGCCAGTTCTCTCTAGACTAACATACCTCTTTCGCTTAGTCTACATTTATCAGTCTCTTCATACATGCTCGTCGGTTTCGATCTCAAATTGCTTATTAACTTTTAAGCCGCTATCAATTAGGTATGATCGTAAATATTGTCCCTAATCTTGTCGGATTATCACCGTGAGAGAGTTGGGATAAAATTATTTGTTCTCTATGCGCAATAAAAAATTAACATTATCTCGCCCGTTCTAAATCATTCAATTGTTGTGTTCGTAACTCACTGATTATTTCATAGTAAAACGATTTTCTCTTCCGGCTATGATTCCTCGAAACGTGTATACGATTCGCGGTGGCCAGGTTTAAGTGTACACATGGCGAGTAGACATTGCACGTTCGAACTCCGGCGGTATCAAATAGTCTTGAATTATGAATGCTATATCACAACTATATACTCCGGCACTACTATACATACTCTTACGAATTTCTTCTCAGACGTATACAGGCTTCCTCTCGATGTTTTTCTTCACCGTAATGCTCTTGGAGTGACTAATTAAGTAAAATAGTAATTAAGTAAAAAAAACTCATTGGTATAGTCGGGATTCAAACTTGTAGTCTATGTGTTACAGCCGACTACTCACTTCACACTACTAAGAATATCTCTGGATAGCCACAAATGGAGAGAGCACCAACAATTACGCCGACAAGAGTTAAGCAATTAGATTAAATATGAAAGAAATGTCTTTATGTACTATGCTGGCGTTGCCAGTACCTATTAATACAATATAACGTAGCTATATTCAGTAGGTACGCTACTCATGAAAGTCAGCGGGTCTGTGACGCACACTTAATGCGGCTTCGTAATCCTCCCTTCATTTCACTTTTTACCCACGAAATTAATTCCCACGTACTGATCGCAGACAAATTGTATAAAGCCCGATACGTATACAATCATGCCGACAAAGAGAGTGAAGCGCCAGCTCTCTCTAGACTTACAGATCTCTTTCGCTAAGCTGATATTCATCATTCTATTCATACATGCTCGCCAGTTTCGATAACACTTGACCTTGCCATCCTATCCACTGATATATTTTTATATCACTTGGGTGGTAAAATAGCATGCGGCCCACCTGAAGGTAAGCGGTTACCGCCGCCTATGGACGCTTGCAACACCAGGGGTATCACTCGCGCGTTGCTGACCTTGCAGGAATCCTTTCAGAACCTTCTTGAAGAACTCCATGCTGTACTCACTCCAAGGAAAACCTCAACGGGGAGCTCATACCACAGCCTGAGCGTTCGCGGAGGAACTCCTTTGGAACCGCACAGTGTTTCGAAGGTATGGGGATGAATTCCCCGTCGATGGCGAGAGCTGCATTGGTAGAAGGTAGAAGTGGGCGGGATTTTACTGAACTTAAGTATGGTGATTAATCACGCCACAATTACAGTGAACGAATACATCGAGAGGAAACCTACATACACTTGACATTGAAAGACATTGAAAGACGTACATAAAGTTTGAGAAACGGCGATGGACTTGCCAACTGTCACGTTGACAGCTGAATGTGTCCCTGACTCACTGAGCCCTTGCGGGAATTCGGGACAGTATATAATATTATTATTGCGTTATCAAACCTTAGAATTGGATCCGACCATCAGCAGTTTTAGTTGCTGTCCCTCCCGCAGCTTCTCAAAGCGGATAGATTTAATTGTTTGGAACCGCTACGATCCGGGATTAACCAAAAAAATTACACTCATCCCATTCACACATCACATCAACAAAAAGTTAATATTTATTTTTGGAGCTCGAAAACCTGTGATCTCGTTCATAATTAAATTAAACCGAGTGTAATGTCTACCTACTACTTAAAGCTCAACGCATACATGTGTAATATCCCATACATATTACATGTAGTAGTAGCCGTGGTGGCAGAGTGGTTCGAGTAGATGCCTGCAACACAAAGATCGCAAGTTCGAATCCTGACTGTACCAATGAGTTTTTCTGAACGTAAGTACAGTGATTAGTGACACCGCGAGCTTTACGGTGTAGGAAAACATCGAGAGGAAACCTGCATACGCCTGAGAAGCAATTCAAAGGCGTATGTATAGTTGTGCTTGAGTAACGGCGATGGACTCGCCATCTGTCACGTTGGCACCTAAAATACCTCTGGCGGAGAGTGGGTGTATGAGTATTACCTATACACCTCTGCCTATCCCTTCAAGGAAGCTCCTAAAATAAAAGTAGCCTTAGTTACTCCTTTGTAGATCAGCTATCCGCCAGTAAAAGTCCCGTCAAAATCGGTCCAGTCTTTTCAGAAATTAGCCGGAACAAACAGACAGACAAAAAAATTATAAAATTATATTTTATAAGGGCAGTATGACATATGGTAGTTTTTTTTTCAATCAGAGTGAGTCCTCGGTTTTCTCAAGGCGTGTGCTTGAATTAATCCGCTCCTTGATGATCTTGTCACAATATAGAGATTGAAATGTAAACTTTATTTAGATAGGGATTAAGGTCATGTTATTCTTTTTTTTAACTAAATTAATTCATCTAACTTTTTCGTTGACTTCTTATAGATTTGAATATGTCAAATTTGACAGTAATTCGAAAAGTAACGGGCAAGAGTCATCTGGGATTGTAGCGTAGGTGTTTCCATTTGAATCGTGCCTTTAAAAAAAATACTATACGTATGTTAGAAATAGAGAGAAATTTGTAAATATGATTTTATTCAAACTATTTATTTATAATAACAACAATTAACAATATTTAAACATAATGTAAAAGATACAATTTTATCTGTAAGTCTGTCTGTTTTATCTGTAAGTCTGTCTGATTTATCGTATGTCAAAGAGGCCGATATATATCACTTAAAAACCTCTTTATTATGCCCAGTATCTGTAGACTGTCCATTGCAAATCCCCTTGAAGTATTTACGAGATCCCGCCTTTTAACTTGATCACTTTTTGTTGACCTAAACAACGTAGACCTGATTTACTGACTCTAACAGTGGGTCAAGGCAAGCAAGCCACCGTCCTTTCGACGTAGTCAATATATTAGATACTAGCTTGTGCCCGCGGCTTCGCGGCTTCGCGCTTCGCTTCGCGTGGAGTTCGAAAAAGTAGCTTATGTATTTTCGTGCTAGAATCGGTTCGGCCATTATGCCGTGAAAAAGCTACATACTTTATAATATTAGAGCTTTGAATTTTTTAAGATCAAATGTATCATATATCCTAATCCTAGGTAAGGCATCACCATTTAAAATTTCAGCTATACGCCTTTTTTTACGGTCGATTTTTTTTTTATCAATGAAAAGTATCTATATAAGTATAAGTGGATTTAGACCAGGAAGAGGATGTATGGATCAAACCTTCTCGCTTCGCGGAATCGCGGAAAAGTTTTTGGATATTAACCAAAGGGTTTTCTGCGCTTTCGTCGACTTAGAGAAGGCATTTGATAGAGTCGTACGAAAGGAACTCTGGGACGTGTTGCCTGGATATGGAGTGAGCAGTTCCCTACTGCATGCCGTGAAATCACTCTATAGTGATAGCGAGGCGTGCGTTAGGGTTAACGGTGAGATGTCACCCTGGTTTGATGTGAAGTCGGGGGTCAAACAAGGGTGTATCATGTCTGCCTGGCTGTTCATTATATATCTAGATAACTGTCTGAGAGCACTAAGAACGAACGGATGTGGAGTGAAAATGGGAAACTTAGTGGTCAACTGCCTACTATACGCCGATGACGCGGTTTTACTGGCGTCATCAGAGGGCGAACTGCAGTCACTAGTTACCATAATGAAAGAAGAATGTGAAAAGAAGGGGCTGCGCCTAAACGCTGGCAAGACTAAGGTTCTGGTATTCGAAAGAGATGAATAAGTGACCGAGTGTGCTATATCGGTAAATGGGCAAATTCTAGAGCAAGTGAATGAATTTGTATATCTTGGAAGCATGTTCACACGAGATGGAAAGTATGAAAAAGATATTGAAAGGAGGATAACTGCCGGAAATAAGGTGAATGGAGCCATGTCGGCGTTGATGGGCAGTAAAAGTCTGAGCAAGAATGCTCGAGTTGCTGTCCACAACGCGATATTGGTACCTACCTTATTGTATGGCAGCGAATCCTGGGTATGTCAGAGGAAGTATGAAAATAGCTTGAATGCAGTTGAGATGCGATCGCTTCGAAAAATGTGCGGAGTAACGATTTTAGATCGAATCCGCAATGAAGAGATTCGCAAATCAACTGGCGTGAATGAGGGCGTGATTGTAAAGATGAAGAAAGGCATGTTACGTTGGTTTGGACACATAGAAAGGATGAGTGAAGAAAGATTGACGAAACAGATATACAAAGCCAAAGTGTGTGCAAGAAGAGGCAGAGGAAGGCCACGTTCCAACTACCTGGATCAAATAGATCGGACTCTCAAGGACGGGAACGTTAAGAGTACTCGAAACCGACGAGCATGTATGAAGAGACTGATGAATGTGGACGAAGCGAAAGAGGTATGTAAGTCTAGAGAGAACTGGCGCTCTATACTCTCTGCCTACCCCGTTAGGGACTTGGCGTGATGATATGTATATGTATGTATGTATGTGAAAAGTATCCGTGATGTAGAGATATAGAGAGCCGTGGTGGCGGAGTGGTTCGAGCAGTTGCCTGCGTCGCAAAGGTCGCAAGTTCGAATCCCGCCTGTACCAATGAGTTTTTCTGAACTTAAGTACAGTGATTAGTCACACCACGAGCTGAACGGTGAAGGAAAACATCGTGAGGAAACCTGCATACGTCTGAGAAGAAATTCAAAGGCGTATGTATAGTCGTGCTGGAGTAACGGCGATGGACTCGCCATCTGTCACGTTGGCACCTAATATACCTCTGGCGGAAAGTGGGTGTGTGGGTATTACCTATACACCTCTGCCTACCCATTCGGGGACCCTTGTGGGAAGGCGTGAGGATATATTATTATATTATATATTATATTATATTATATTATGTTACTTCTAATACCTCCAAGAATATGTGTACAAAGTTTCATGATCGGTTAAGTAGTTTTTACGTGAAAGCGTAACAAACAAACTTACATTCACATTTATAATATTAGTAAGGATATTAATATTAATATATTTGGTGGTGTGAGCTCCTGGCTGTGAAACCTCAGGTCGCGAGTTTGATTCCCGCTAAGGTAGGTTATTTGTACTATGAACTATTTGCACCTTATTGTTGAATATCCTACGCATTTCTTTAAATTAATGAAGTTGTGTTCACAGTGTCACACGCGTTAAATGCTAGCAATATAATTAACGACTGTATATATTTACTGTTAGTTATAGACTACTGTTAATTATGAATGCGAATGTTTGTAACGATGTCCGTTCCTCTTTCATGCAAAAACTAAAATAAATAAAATAATAATATTCTTTCTTGTACACACACACATCTATAAGAACAAACAACAGAGAACAACATGTAATAGGCACACAAAGGCGGCCTTATCGCAAAAGCGATATTATATGTTTTATTTAAAAAATCTACCAATTTATTCGAATTAACGCGGCACAACTTGTTTAGTTAATGATAAAATAAAATATGACTTAATAGCCATAAGACGGAATAATATAATAATGTAGTAGTTCTTCTCAACCAACAGTGTGTATCATTAATATCATTATCATTATATAAATAAATGCTTTGATTTATTAGAGAAACTGTATCATACTAAGTATCAATCATATCAATATCATTACACATTTAGAATAACTTTTAACAACTCGTTCGCCAATAAATAATGCACTCTATTTCACTATTAATTGATTTTAAAGGGGGACAGCGCGTACGCAGTCCCCACTACCAAAAATAACGCGTCCGAGTTATCCACATTAGGGATAATCGCAAGGGTCAACCCAACCGCAGTGCAATGGAGGGGCCTCGCCCTGGGGGAACCGCCTTCTTGATCACGGTATCCCCTACGCCAGGTAAGTATGATTAAGTGAGGCGTTCTCGCGGTACTCATCAAACCGCGGAGACTCTCTATAGCGCGGTCCAGAATTTGTGTGTTGTTGTTGTAGCGACATCTACCGAGCGTTTTGAAAACGATTCCCTCGACTGTGGCTAGTACTAATACAAAAGGAGAGCAACTTTGAGCTCAATAAGCTCCTTTATTTCTATGAAGCGATTCGTCTACATATTCAGAAATGGGTACGTATATACATAATAACTTACCTAACGATAAAAGTATTTTCATCAATACTTCTCTTTCTAATAAAAATCACTGTATTTAGAAGTAGAAAAAAATATTGAACATGACTCGTGGCAACGTTGGAATACCGGGCTAGAGAGGCAAACGGGCATGTCCTTTGTAAAGGAATCCCTAACTGATCTATGTAAAGAGACTCAAAAAGAATGTGGAAACGAGCTTTGCTGAATTTCATTGGCCGTGTTTCCGAGAAAGAACTCTGACAAACGATAGCCAATGAACTGAATTGAGCGAAACAAAACACTGTATTTGCAGTGACAGTAAAAAACGAAAAAAAAAAATCTATCAGATTAACAGCTGTCTTTGATCAGCTATAACTATAGAGTATTTGTATACATACTTATATTATTCTTTGCCTAGTGAGTATTTCGAGCATAAAAATAGCATTACGTTGTAAACTTCTCATCAGAAGAATCGAAACACCTTGCAAGTTTATGTTTTGTAAGTATTAACTGTAAAATGTATATATATATTTAGGAATATATGTCAAAAAACATTTAATAGTGATATCTATTTTAGACAACGTGACAGACGGCGAGTCCATCGCCGTTGCTCAAGCACGACTATATGCAATTATATTAATTGTACAATTCAATTCTACCCAATTACCATATACAATTACATATAGGTAATATTCAAAATGGCTTACAAATCTATAGTTGAGTATGTTAGTTTATTGAGGACACAGTTTTTGGCAAACGGCTGATACAAAATGTCATGCGTGACATCGCAATATCATCGATAAAACTTTACCGGAACCCTTGCCAGCCAACTCTATCTTGTGCCAGATATTGATCCACATGAACTGGGTAAAGTATTAATATCTAGTTATAAGTTCACTAGCGGCTCGTCCCGGCTTCGCACGGGTGGACATAAGATTTTAAGCTATTGCAAAGATTTTATCGCGGGGTTTGAGTGCGGCGACCGAATCAAGAAATTCCGTAACGAAAATAAAACCTAACACCTTCAAAATTTAAACACATTCGAATATAGAACAGCTACAAATTCAAAATGGCCGGAAAATATGGAAACGCCTGAACTTAAAAGGCATGCCTAGTACGTAAGCAGCTGTTTGTGAGAAAGTATATACGTGTATTGCATAAGTTGATACAAAATGCTATGCAATAGCTTTACCGCGGCAGTCCCCGAGTGCCACCCTCTTTTTTATATAAATAAATGAATGAATGAATGAATATATAGCTTATGTAACTCAGGGTGAATGTAGCTTTCCAATGGTGAAATAGTTTTTCAAATCGGTCCAGAACTTTTTGGGCCAATTCGTTACAAACATACGTACATAAAAATCTTTCCTCTTTATAATATTACTATAGAATATATGTCCTGAAGAGTATGAAGCGTGAATTCTAAATGCTCTCGCAGTTCGCCTAGTCCGGGGCATCGGAGAGACAGTGTATCCGCGATGGACGTGGGAAGTGGCAGGTGTTGTGACCTATATATTATTTATGAGCTCAGAACAGGCGGCCCTGCGTCGATTGATTAATGTCGATCTGTCCAGACCAGGTGGTAGGACGCAAGTAACTGGGATTTGCTTGCCAATGAGTGAATAAAATGAGTATGTATGACGATATAAATGTAACTACTTACTTACTACTAAAAAGAAAAAAAAAATAATAATATAATAACTAAAAAATATTGTTAAAAGGAGTCCCTTTAGGCAGGGTTCCGAAGATACTGGCAGCGTTCCCCCTTTGAATAGCTAGGCTAATTCTTTGTCCGAGGTAGCTGCCAGCTCTTCGGTCTCCTGTGATGTCGACCAACCTTTTTGCTATTTCTTTAAATAGCATTGTGGCACTAGGACCCCACGGAGAGACAATGTCCCATTGACTCGGCGCTTACAAATGTCTTCGAGGAAAAGACGGTATTACTACGCCTTTTGTCGGCCCCCCCATGAAGATATATAACTATTATCAAGTTCGCTGGACTTATAATATATCCTCACGCCTTCCCACAAGGGTCCCGAAAGGGGTAGGCAGATGTGTATAGATAGTAACCACACACCCACTTTCCGCCAGCGATTATATTTAGTGCCAACGTGACAGATGGCGAGTCCGACGCCGTTACTCAAGCACGACTATACATACGCCTTTGAATTTCTTCTCAAGCGTATGCAGGTTTCCTCTCGATGTTTTTCTTCACCGTAGAGCTCGTGACGTGACGTGAAAAACTCATTGGTACAGTCGGAATTTGAACTTGCAATCTTTGTATCGCAGGCAACTATTCGAACCACTCGGCCACCACAGCTATGAATAATACATTTGCGCTATCTATCGACCTCGCCACTTCCCCAGCTC
The DNA here is from genome assembly GCA_945859725.1 of Drepana falcataria. Classification (NCBI taxonomy): domain Eukaryota; kingdom Metazoa; phylum Arthropoda; class Insecta; order Lepidoptera; family Drepanidae; genus Drepana; species Drepana falcataria. The sequence goes on along the minus strand of OX243946.1, from coordinate 6,601,551 downwards.
TAACGCAAAAAGACTAATATTAGCCGTACGCCAGGTATCCGTTATCTGCAATCCTTACTTCCAAAAATACCTGGATAATATTATAAGCTCAATTCAATTGCTATAATAAAGTTACCTCGACTTTCTTTACCAATATGATTAAGACGCAGAGTTTGTTGGTTCGAAGGCACTTATCAAAGGATCTATTTAAATGATTTGCAAAAATATTTTTGCATTGCATAGCCCATTTATTGAGGAATAATATATATATATAATATAGCCGTGGTGGCCGTGTGGTTCGATTAGTTACCTGCGACACAAAGATCGCAAGTTGGAATCCCTACAGTACCAATGAGATTTTCCGAGCTTAAGTACCGTGATTAGTGAAAGAAAACATCTAGAAGCAACCTGCATACGTCTGAGAAGCAATTCAATGGCGTATGTATAGTCCTGCTCGGCGATGAACTCGCCATCTTTCACGTTGGCACCTAAAATCTATCTCTGGTGGAAAGTGGGTGTGTGAGTATGTATTACCTATTCACCTCTGCCTACCCCTTCGGGTCCCTTGTGGGAAGGCGTGAGGAATAATATATTATAATATTGAGGCCTATATCTTCATAAAAGCATGAAGACCAAACGTAGAAAAGCGATGAATATGTAAATGTACATACATACATATCGTCACGCCGAGTCCCCAACGGGGTACGCAGAGAGTATAGAGCGCCAGTTCTCTCTAGACTAACATACCTCTTTCGCTTCGTCCACATTCATCAGTCCCTTCATACATCCTCGTCGGTTTCGAGTACCCTTGACGTTCCCGTCCTTGAGCGCCTTGTTCACATTAATTGTTTCAAAATATTATTTTCAAGTTCAAATAAATAATTAAGGTACCTTTACTATTTCATTATTTGAACTGGTAAACCTAATCTGAGCTCGAGCGAGATCTTAAATTACCACTTTCACGCGATCGTAGATATAGGTAGGTACCTTTTAACAATCACAGGTTTTGCGAAAGTCGTAATTTCGCATTTCAAATGAATTATCTACCACTCAAAACCAGTTAGGGTACGAATCTAGGATTACAATTTTGGTTGTAATCCCAGAATGTTTTTAACTACTAAAATTTTTATACAAACGTACATACGGAGAGCGGACTGACGAAGCGAAAGAGGTAGGTATGTGTAAGTTTGGAGAGAACTAGCGCTCTATACTCTCTGCCTACGGGCTCCCACACATAAACACGATACGACGTCGCGTCGTACAACGATGCGGCGTCGTAACGTGTCGATGCACGATACGACGTCGTGACGTTAGAAACTCACGATGCAATCCTGCGCAGTTGTTATTCAAAATTCATCTTTAGGTCTTTCCTAAAAGGCATCTTTAATCATTTCGTTATATGCCAAAAAGTAATGCATCACAGTTAAAAATGAATGTAATTATATATCTAACGCCTGTTACTTGAAAATCAGTTTGGCGATCAAATACGTAGGTACCATGTTTCTCAACTTCGTCCTCGTTCCTAAGTAATGATCAACTGTACCTAAAGATGAATTTTGAATAACAACTGCGCAGGATTGCATCGTGAGTTTCTAACGTCACGACGTCGTATCGTGCATCGACACGTTACGACGTCGCGTCGTTGTACGACGCGACGTCTCGTATCGTGTTTATGTGTGGGAGCCCTACCGGTGGGCGTAAGCGTAGGGACTTGTCGTGATGATATATATGTATGTATGTACATACGGAAAATATAATAGAAACTACATATTACCAAAATATACAGAATAAAATACCTAGTTACATTCAGCAGCAGATGTTAACGCGAAAAGAATTACGTACTCTTTTACGTATAAATGTTGTCTCCTTTGAACATCTACTATTAGGTATTTATTTTATGGTGTTATATATAAAATAGATATTTGACCAACTGTACTTTGACCACGTTCTAAGGACACTTCATATAAGAAACTAGCGGTCCGTCCCGGCTTCGCACGGATGGACATAAGTTTTTTACACAAGAAAATATAGCCCATGTCACTCAGGGTGAATGTAGCTTTCCAATGGTGAAATATTTTTCAAATCTGTCCAGTAGTTTTGGAGCCTATTCAATAACAAACAAACAAACAAACAATCAAATCTTTCCTCTCTATAATATACTATAATAAATAATGTATAATATAATATATCCTCACGCCTTCCCACAAGGGTCCCCGAACGGGTAGGCAGAGGTGTATAGATAATACCCATACACCCACTCTCCGCCGGAGGTACCTATATTAGGTGCCAACGTGACAGATGGCGAGTCCATCGCCGTTATTCCAGCACGACTATACATACGCCTTTGAATTTCTTCTCAGACGTCTGCAGGTTTCCTCTCGATGTTTTCCTTCACCGTAAAGCTCGTGGTGTGACTAATCACTGTACTTAAGTACATAAAAACTCATTGGTACAGTCGGGATTCGAACTTGCGACCTTTGCGTCGCAGGCAACTGCTCGAACCACTCGGCCACCACGGCTTTTACTATAATGTACTATAATATTATAAAGAGGAAAGATTTGATTGTTATATTGTTATTATGTGGAATGTGGACGAAGCGAAAGAGGTATGTAAGTCTAGAGAGAACTGGCGCTCTATACTCTCTGCCTACCACGTTAGGGACTCGGCGTGATGATGCGTATGTATTGTTATTATGTGATTGATATAATAGAGTATAGATAGATAAAGACTAGTATAGATAGGCAAATCGATACCTACATATATATAAACTGCCTAGGTTGATATTCGCTAGGGGAACACAGTTCAATACAAGCACGACATCTTGACGCCACGCTAGTCGCCACGCGCGCCGTCCGTCGCGCCGAACGCTGAATCTATACTTCACTTACATACCTAACGGGTTATAAGACTGAACGAGAAAAGTGCGATTCCGTATCACGCATCTGGGATTCCGTATGCATTGACTTGAGAGATCCTACTATGTAATTATATATAAATTACGTGTCACGTTGTTTGTCCGCGATGGCCTCCTAAACTACTGAGCCGATTTCAATCAAATCACAATTGGACCCGATAGGTGGCGCTGCGATCGTGTTTCAGGAAGTTTAACTTTTTCCCCCGGGCGAAGCTGGGCGGGACAGCTAGTGTAATTATAAATGCGAAAGTTTGCGGGGATGTTTGTTCGACATTCACGCAAATTCTACTCTATGGGATTGTTCGATATGTCTGAATCAACAAACAATATATTTTTATAGCAAATATTACGCGGGTGAAGTCGCGGGCTCCGATAGACCACTATTATTTTTCTCCAAAATTTACAAAAATATATCACAATAGAAAAAAAAAATATTCTTTCTTTTCCATAGATATACATAGAGGAGAAACTGTTGTCTATTAGGTACAATAAAAGGTGGAAAACGGCATATCTCGCCCCACAATACTTCCTTATGTATGTATGCAACCTTCCTCTAATGTTAGAGTATTGTGTCGGTACACACTGATTACCTATGACACACGCACACTACAATTAATAGACTCGGGTCATACTCCCTCATATCCCTCGTGGATGGCACTATCTGTAGCATCAGCAAATAATTGTAATAGGAAAAGTACCCGGCAAGCTAAACATACGAAATACAAGGAAGTCGTGGCTCAGCAACAGTGTATCTCATAAATATTTATACTAATATTTCATATCATCAGGACGAGTCTATCATACGTATATTGTCCTTAACTATACAAAAGTATACAGCTAGTTTTGCCAGACTAGAGATAACTATCGCTCTATACTTTCTCCTACCTTGCGAGTAGTTCGGCGTGATGACAATAAGAATATTAATGAATGAATAACATTTTGAAACGTAATTACAAACATATTAATAACTTTGAATATAGAAGAGGGTGTGTTACGACACTCCTCTGTCTCACCTTTGGTGACCCTTCTGGGGAGGAGTGAAGATAATATTAATGCGCCAATTGTATTTACATTCGTTGCTATTTTAAATTGACAGGCGCTACAGAATAAGTGAACTAAAATAACATCAATACCAATCTTTAGTATTAATTAACATTTAATATCAATTTAAATATTAAATATCAATATAGTTTATTGTCATAAAATATAAATAGTAGTCCTCCTAAATTTATACAAACACTCCACAGATTAAAAAGCAATGTTTACAGCTTCCATATATTAAACAATGCTTACATTTGTGATCGTCGCCTTTTTTAAGTTGATTGCACACTATGTCTGATGCTATTGACCAAAGACTATTTAATACTTGAAACTATTGACTAAGCGTAACGTGGGCTATTACGCATCTGTTATACAATATCCATTTCAGTCTAACTGATAAGTATCAATCCGATACTTAAATGGTTTGCATTCTCATCAATATTGTACATAATTTAGAATAGGATGTTCAAGATTCATAAAATAAAAAACTAAACATTAAATCGAAGACAGTGACATCTATTGATGTATTGGAGCATCTAATCTGGATGAAAGGAAAGTGGTCTATAAATTCTGCGAGAACTTGCGTGATACATACATATACATACACACTTGCTTCATAATATCTTACTTGTTTGTTTTAAATGTACATAGTTACAATATAAAAATTATATCCTAAAACTTCACTCATAAATATTTTATCACATTAATTGACTCCTCAATACTATGCTTTGTTCAATTGAAACTACCTCTGAATAAGATACCAAATTATGGATAGGCTTAGTATGAATAAAAAAACTGGAACCTGTATTTTTATTATCAGTTGAATCTATGTACTAGAAAGACTTGTATCCATTTCATAAACAACAAGCATAATCAAAACGTACCAAGCCAATATTGTTTTCAACAGTTGGCAGCAATGCTAAACGTTCAATTTCAAACGGTTTTCGAATCTATTTGTTTCATGGCGATAGGCAAATTTTTAAAAACTTTTTAAAGTGGTTTTCATATTACAATTATGTCAATTTTTAATGAATTACTGCCGAAAATCAATGAAATATCCAATGCTTTTACAAAAAACTATAACGATGACTTGAAGGTAAATTTGTGTTTGATGTAATGTTCCCCGTGTCCTAAGTTCCACTAGTACTTAAAAAAGGTGTTTTTATTTATATTTTAAACGGTGTTAAAGAAGTGAGTTGTGAAAAAAGATTGTGGTTGCAGGTAATATTTGAGGTTTTTGATAAGTTCGAAGAGGAATATCAAAGTGGCAGAGGCAGAGCGCGGGAGAAAGCTCTCAAAGAAAAGAACGCAACGACGATCCTGCAAAGCATAAACGAGGATGAAGGTATTTCTTCGTGTATAGTTTATTTATTATTATATTTCTTAAATTTACATGACTCATTTAGTCTTCTAAAATTACTATCGTATAATATATTTGTATGTCTGTATAATATACGTGCTCTGTTCCGCTGTTTCACCCGGGTTAAATCAATTTAATTGGTACTTTTTTCCTGTGATTAAAACATGCTGCAGCAATAATCTTTGTGCCAAATTCCATGCTATTCCAAAACCAAAATCGTTTATTCAACGTAGGGACACAGGGAAGACTTATTGAACGTTACATCTCTACTCGCTACTAATATTATAAATGCGAAAGTAGCTCTGTCTGTCTATCTGTTACCTTTTCACGCCTAAACTACTGAACCGATTTAAATGAAATTTGATACAGATATAGCCTAGAGCTTGAGAAGGACATAGGCTACTTTTTAATGCGAAAAAGGGTTGTAAGGGGTTGAAATAGGGGATTAAAGTTTGTATGGAAGTTTCGTCATTTTTGAAGCTAGAAGCTTGAAACTTATTTTTAGGCTCTTGATTACATATAAATTAATATTACATTCAAAGTTTGTAAAAATGTTACCCTTAAGGGGGTAAAAAAATGCTGCTTAATATCACTTTTCCGCGCGGACGAAGTCGCGGGCACAGCTAATACTTAATTAAAACTAGTGTTGTTCTATCATGCTTCTGCTGTTGTGGTGTGATTGAGCAACAAACACCTTATAAAACTTTCACATATTTATTGATTACTAGGATTAGCATGATTGGTAGGTAATACTTTATAATTAAGCTTTTCGCTGTGGATATGTGACTGATGGAAAAAATATATAAAAACAATTGTTGATGCGGATTATAGGTATATCATGCTAAAATTTCAGCTCGTTCGGTGCCACCTTTTTGAGTTTTTGAAGCTTACACAAACCAACATAACATTTATATATATATTGTTTACATACACTCAACACATAACATAACAATGTCGAACAGGCATGAGTACTATTTTGACTGTATGTATGTGTGTCTGTAATAAATGCTGGACACAAGAGCTTTTACAAGCAGACTACTAATTTCAGGTTGTGACTTAAACTTGTACAGATACAGGTCATTAGATATGCAGATAATTGTGAGGGAATCTGTATACACATTTAACAACTTAAAAATCCACTTCAAAACTCTTTCGTCGAGTGGAATGTAAATATATATGTATGAAGAGACTGATGAATGTGGATGGAATGGAAGAGGCCTGTAATTCTAGAGAGATCTGGCTACCCTGTGAGGGACTCTGTGTGTTTATATGTATTTAATCAAGTACTATAGTTTCTTTGAATAATTTGAATTGATAATATATGTAGAGCCAAAAACTTTTTCCTTATGTACCAATTGAAATATTCAAATGAATTTTATTTTTTTTATGTATGTAACTGTTACAAAATGTTGCATGTATGCTTTAAACTGCTTACTGTCAGCTGTATAGAATTAGTCCAAGACATTAGCGGACAGTGCAATTGAAGTATGAAATGTCCCTAATGAATCCTGGAAACATGCTTAAATTTGGTTTTCATATTAATGTATTTACTTTTACGTGAAGGAAAACATCGAGAGGAAACCTGCATATGTCTGAGAAGAAAATCAAAGGCGTATGTATAGTCGTGCTTGAGTAACGGCGATGGACTCGCCATCTGTCACATTGGCACCTAATATACCTCTGGCGGAAAGTGGGTGTGTGGGTATTACCTATACACCTCTGCCTACCCCTTCGGGGACCCTTGTGGGAAGGCGTGAGGATATATTATTATTTAGTATTATTACTTTTACGTACTTTTGTAGACCAGCAGAGAAATTCACTCCAGTTAAATCCACATCCAAATAAATTCGGACTCCAGTTAAATTAAAAAATTTGTTTCAGATGAACAATGTAAACCCAACGCAATTGAGGAGCCAAAACGTGGATCCAGTCCGAGTAACAAAGCACCCACTGATGCAACAAGTGTCACTATCAGTAGCCGTAGTTCAACAGAGAGTGTTGAAAGGGCTTCCAAGAAACGCAGCAAGAATGAAGTGGATGGAATGTCCAGTCCCGAACAGGACAAAAGGCAGAAGAGGAATGCTTCTGTCAAAGCACAGAGTATTATTAGCAAACAGGTAAAAGTTGTAACAATACATTTATAATCTACTAGCTGTGCCCGCGACTTCGTCCGCGCGGAAAAGTGATATTAAGCAGCATTTTTTTTTACCCCCTTAAGGGTAATATTTTTACAAACTTTGAATGTAATATTAATTTATATGTAATCAAGAGCCTAAAAAATTAGTTTCAAGCTTCTAGCTTCAAAAATTACGAAACTTCCATACAAACTTTAATCCCCTATTTCAAGCCCTTACAACTTCTTTTCGCATTAAAAAGTAGCCTATGTCCTTCCTCAGGCTCTAGGCTATATCTGTACCAAATTTCATTTAAATCGGTTCAGTAGTTTAGGCGTGAAAAGGTAACAGACAGACAGACAGAGTTACTTTCGCATTTATAATATTAGTAGGGATAATGAATTTAAAGCCGAGCTTGGAGTGATGAAGTAAGATCCGTGTCGACTGAGTGGTCCTAGTAGTGAAACGCAAATATTGAAAGGTACCTTTCCACTATGCCAATGATTTTTTCAAGTTGTCTGTATCATCTATACTGTGTTTTTACTTCATACAACATCACATTATTTAAATGCCATGCAAGTCAATGAATTGCTTCTCCTGTAGATAATACATAAATTTTATCTTTTTCTATCCCTACGTCAATCGGAACAAATGCTAAAAAAGGGAACCGGGCAGCGCGCGTAAAGACCTGGTGTTGCAAGCGTCCATAGGTGGCGGTAACCGCTTACCATCAGGCGGACCGCATGCTTGTTTGTCAACAATGTGGTAAAAAGAGAACATATGCCAGTTTCCACTCAATGTCTTCAATTACCACAATTCCCCGCACGATCATAGCTTTAGATTTAAATAAATACAAAATATTTCTCTTGTAGGTGAATGTAAACCTAGCTCAGAAACTCCGCCGCGACAATTCTACAGACAAGAGTCGCAGCCGCCGCCGTAAGGAAGACAAGGAGAATGCTGAACCTGCGCCTTCACTACAGAGTGAGTAGCAAGTAGTCTGTCCCATTACTATAAGCACTGGGAGATACCTCTGTCTCCCTCGGATTTTTTTTTATACAACCAGACTGGCAAACAAGCATACGGCCCATCTGATGGAAAACGGTTACCGCAGCTTATTTATTACGCTCACGATACCGAAGTATCACTTGCGCGTTGCCACTCTGTGTTCGGAGAGTTATAGTGTGTTGGCAGCATAATGGGTTTAATCCCTCTGCTTCCAACACAATGTAACAATCCTCCCCCCTCCCCAAGGAGCTCATTACTGGAAACTTTATTCACCGCGTAGGAACACAACACAAAAAATTTTGTTATTTGGCTACGGACTTCTGTAAGGTGGAGGGGGGGAAGGTCCTGCCCCAGTCGGTTTCTCTAATCAGTGCAGAATAGCCCCCCTAGAGAAAATCCCTTTTCTGTTCACACAGACACTGTTATTTTATATGGCGCTAGTGGTCCGTCCCAGCTTCGCACGGGTGGACATAAAGTTTTATAAAAGAGAATATAGCCTATGTCACTCAGGGTGAATGTAGCTTTCCAATGGTGAAGGAATTTTGCAAATCGGCACAGTAGTTTTTGAGTTTATTCATTACAAACATATACAAAAATACAAATCTTTCCACTTTATAATATTAGTATAGACTAGACTTGCTTTCGGAACAAAACATATCGATGTATTAATCCAGATAATAATCTATCTCTGTGCCAAATTTCATTCAAATCCGCATTAACTGTGACGGCAATATATTAAATTCATTGGAATGATAGTGGCGCCGTCTGTCGAAGATTGGTCGTACCAACTCTGAAACATTTGTGGGCACAACCTCATGCACAACACTTTGCTGAAGATCATCATATGTATGATCAAATGCATAGTTTACGATTCTATAAACGTAATAATGACAAACATTAAAATTACTTTTTCCGCAAGTAATGTCATTGCATACGATGGACAGCGTGAGCAGGAACAGAAAGGGATTTTGTCTAGAGCGGTATGTCCGGTAACTCCAACTGCAATAAAAAATACGAGGAGATTTTCGTCCCTGCCGTGCTAAAAGCATGTTCGAGTCGCAGGCTCGAGCCCCGCCCACAACAGTCTGTTTAACGATTAAATATTTTGTTCGTGAATGTAATGATGGTCTACGTTTTTATTTACATTCGGAAGAATATTTACTCAGTACATAATACATGAGTGTTCAATCGTTTTTACCTAAATAATCTTAGTGTCACTATATAATGCAAATCATATGTCTTCCAGTCAAACTAGAGAAGCTCTCCGTGGCGCCTGAACCAACGGAAGAGTCGTTGCCAGCGAACATTGAAGTCAAACAGGAACCTAATAAAGACGATATTGCCATGCCACCCCCTGTTGCGCCCATACCTAGTAAGTTTATTCTGAGTATCCTCACGCCTTCCCACAAGGGTCCCCGAAGGAGTAGGCAGAGGTGTATAGGTAATACCCACACATCAATTTTAGGTGCCAACGTGATAGATGGCGAATCCATCGCCGTTACTCAAGCACTACTATACATACGCCTTTGATTTGCTTCTCAGACATATGCAGGTTTCCTCTCGATATTTTCCATCACTGTAAAGCTCGTGGTGTGACTAATCACTGTACTTAAGTTCAGAAAAACTTATTGGTACAGTCGGGATTCGAACTTGCGATCTTTGCGTCGCAGGCAATTACTCGAACCACTCGGCCACAACGGCTTATTTAAAATATTAGTTCAGGTAATTGATTTATTGCTATAAAATAACATCTGCTCTCAGGGCCACGTAAGAACGTCGCGAAAGACAAGTCTGAAGATAGCAATGAGGACGACGGTTCTGGTAAAAGACGCACCACTCGAACCAAGAAGCAGACGGATGTTATGCTACCACCAGGTGAGAATACATAGTTCTTTAATTATAATAATAATCATTTATATGCAAAAACGGTATAAATTTGTTTTAATGAATAATTTTGTACATACATGTTTTGCTGAGTTTACAGCATGCAAATTTAGGTTAATGTTCAAAAAATTATTTAAACTATTAAAGCTATTGTCATTCAACCATTTATATAATTGAATTTTAACTGCCTATAGCTTAATATGTATGCTTTGTATAGTAAGCAACGACCTATTGTCGGGCCCACGTTGTTCCCCCATACTTAAGTACTAATGCTGTAACATAAAAATATTATTATTGTATACCTAATGATTTGAAAAGAGTAACCATGGAGTTTCTTGCCGGTTCTTCTCCATGGAAACGACCAACCCGAACCGTGCACCATTTTCGACGTTTTATAAGTGCCCACCTAGGCCTTTATGAAATAAAAATATTTTGATTTGATTTGATTTTAATAATTTAAATTTACCAGATAACAAGGTTATTATATATACCTTAATGCACGTGAACAGACAGCTATATAAACACTTACTGTATGCAATACAAATTGATATGTCTATACTAATATTATAAAGAGGAAAGATTTGTTTGTAATGAATAGGCTCCGAAATTACTGGACCGATTTCAAAAATTCTTTCACCTTTGGAAAGCTACATTATCCCCGAGTAACATAGGCTATATTAAATTGGACCCGACAGGTGGCGCTGCGATCGAGTTTCAAGAATTTTACCTTTTTACCCGGGCGAAGCTTTCTGTGTGTTTCTGTGTGTCTTAAGCTAGATTCGAGAATTGTTTAGATTTACAATTGGACCCAATAGGTGGCGCTGCGATCGTGTTACGGGCAATTTAACTTTTACACCCGAGCGAAACTGGGCGGGACAGCTAGTAATATATATAACGTTATGACTATCAACGGAATAGATAGATGGTGCGATCCACGAAGACGCGCCCCACCAATTTCTATTCGAGGGGGTCGCGGGATGCGGGGAGTATGACCCGAGTATATTAATAATTGTAGTGTGCGTGTGCACTTATAGGTAATCTGTGTGTACCGAGAATACTCAAACATTAGTGGAAGGTTCCTTAAGGAAGAATAGTGGGTTGCGTCTTCGTGAATGGCGCTATCTATATAACAATACTAGCAGGCCCGGCCACGCGTTGCTGTGGCTAAGGTTTTTGTTATATTACATACTGGTAAACGGTAAACGTATGGTAGTATGTCATGTAGCCGCCATCACATTGCTGTGCCCTCAAACGGGGTCTAATTTTATCTTTAAGTATAGTATATTTTGATATGAATGATGTCTGTGCTTTGGTTATTTTTACATGCAATAAATGTGTTTGATTTGATTTGGTATAGCAGTATAATCGAGTACCTAATATACCTCTGGCGGAAAGTGGGTGTGTGGGTATTACCCATACACCTCTGCCTACCCCTTCGGGGACCCTTGTGGGAAGGCGTGAGGATATTTTTTTATAATCGAGTACCCACTTGTATAACGAGCCGTGCCGTGCCGAGCCGTGGTGGCCGAATGGTTCGAGCAGTTGCCTGCGACACAAAGATCGCAAGTTCGAATCCCGACTGTACCAATGAGTTTTTCTGAACTTAAGTACAGTGATTAGTCACACCACGAGGTTTACGGTGAAGGAAAACATCGTGAGGAAACCTGCATACGTCTGAGAAGAAATTCAAAGGCGTATGTATAGTCGTGCTGGAATAACGGCGATGGACTCGCCATCTATCACGTTGGCACCTAATATACCTCTGGCGGAAAGTGGGTGTGTGGGTAATACCCATATACCTCTGCCTACCCCTTCGGGGACCCTTGTGGGAAGGCGTGAGGATATATATATATTTATACACTTGTATAAAGGTATAACCGAGTACGGTATAAGTATATAAAGGTGTATGGATGTCCCCGGCAGCGCGAGTGTCCGCGCGAGCCACCCGCGCCAGCTCGCGCGCCTCTCGGCCTGCGCCCTCCGAGCCGGCCGAGGACGCGCGCCCCAAGCGGACCCGCCCCAGGAAGGTGAGCTGCCCACCCCTGCCTACCTTGCTCACCATACTCAACATTCCCATGCTATGGAATGAGCAAATAATTAGAAAGAAACAGACTTCAAAATCAACAGTTCAAATGCTAAAAGCCGCCCGTATCCATAACTGAGTCTTTTAGTAAAAACTAAAGAATAAAAAAAAGCTTTCCCAGCCTTGTAGGTCCACCCATCTAGGTGCCCCAGGTGGTTGCAACGTGGCCTCTTTTTCGCATTGCATATCTGTTTCGTTGCCTTTCTTCATCTTTACAATCTTTACAATAGAACAAGTGTGGCAAACAAGCATACGGCCCACCCGACGGAAAACTGTTACCGCAGCCTATTTATGCTTACAATACCGAAGTATTACTTGCGCGTTGCCACTCTGTGTTCGGAGAGTTATACTGTGTTGGCAGCATAATGGGACTAATCCCTCTGCTGCCAACACAATATAACAATTATACCCCCTCCCCAAGGAGCTCATGAATAATAATATTTCCTTAAACTTTCACAGATATGATTGATACAAATTTAAAATGTGTTTTTGTAGAAAGTATCCGAAGAACCGGCACCCGATTTTGAAAAAGAGTCTACACAAGAAAATACAGTTGGTATGTACTATGTTTATATATATACAGATATACGCAGTTTCACAGTCTAAAATGTGTATATAATAATGTACTCGAAACTATTGAGTTAGTAGGTATGTAGATACTGATGAATGTGGACGAAGCGAAAGAGATTTGTTAGTCTTAAGAGAATTGTCTAAAGAAAGCTGGCGCTCCATTCCCTCTGCTTGCCCCTTTAGGGACTGCGTGATATGTATATATGTATAATTTATGAGGTGGTTCAAATGGTTGATTCAACACAAAGATTGCAAGTTTGAATCCCGACTGTACCAATGAGTTTTTCTGAATTGAAGTACAGGTATTTTTTGCTTTACGGTGAAGGAAACCATCGAGAGGAAACCTGCATCACACGTTTGAGAAGACATTAAAGGCGTATATATAGTCGTAACGGCGATGGACTCGCTATCTGTCACGTTGGCACCTTAAATATATCTCTGACGGAAAGAGAAGGTGGGTACTAAATATATACACCTCGGTCTACCCCTCGGGGACCCTTTTTGGAAGGCGTGAAGATATATATAATTTAATCATATTTATTCGATACCTATTTCGTAATGTATGTATATGTTGTTTTACCTAATGTTAACTTAAATAATATATTCAGCATCACCGACGGAAAAGCCGCGGCCGAAACGCACTCGCCGTGCTCAGAAAGATGCGTAAGTATCTTAATATACATAAATTATGACACCTAACATATCTCTGGCGGAAAGTGGGTGTGTGGGTGTATTACCTATACACCTCTTCGGGGACCCTTATGGGAAGGCGTGGGGATACTATTGTTATAATTATGTCACGTTGTTTGTCCGCGATAGACTCCTAAACTACTTAACCGATTTTGATCAAATTTGTACACCGTGTACAGTTTGATCCGACTTGACTTGCATCTCAATTTATAGGCGCAATATTATTTTTTTGCAAATAATATTATTATGGCCGAGTGGTTCGAGTAGTTGCCTACGACACAAAGATCGCAAGTTCGAATCCCGACTGTACCAATGAGTTTTACTGAACTTAAGTAGAGTGATTAGTCACACCACGAGCTTTACGGTGAAGGAAAACATCGAGAGAAAACCTGCATACGTCTGAGAAGCAAAGGCGTATGTATAGTCGTGCTTGAGCTACGGTGATGTACTCATGGCCATGCCATCAGTCACGTTTGCACCTAAAATATATCTCTCGTGGAAAGTGGGTGTGTGGGTACTACTTTGTGTTCCTAATAAATCGCACATATTTAGTTATTTCTGTAATCATGGCGCATAAAATTCATTCATAAAAACCTTATCTTCCAGCGAGAAACAAGCCGAACCCGAGGAGTCTACACAACCGGAAGCAACGACACCCCCAATGGAACCCCAACAGCCTATAACACTTAAAGAAGAGAGAATATCGCAACCGGAAACCCTAATACCCCAATCGCCAATCTTGCCTCAAAAGGGATCCAAAAAGCTACCTAAGAACCAAACGCAACCAACCCAGGTTGAGCGACCAGAGGAGTTGGACGAAACCTATAAACTTGACACTACAGTAAATATAGGCAATAGTATGGATAAAACTGTGGTACTTCCAAATGGGTTATACAATCACGCTCCCGTTACGCCGAAGACTATTGTAAGTACATATATTTTGCACCTGCACCACACCTTTTTCGACGTTTCATAAGTGCCCATCTAGGCCTATGTGAAGTAAAAATATTTTGATTTGATTTACATATGTATCCACGCACGTTAGACTTTTTTTTTCTGGTACCATGTGCTTTGTGTTATATCCTCACGTCTGCCTACAAAGGTCCCCGAAGGCGTAGGCAGAGGTGTATAGGTGTATAGGTAGTGCCCACACAACAACTTTCCGCTAGTTATTACAGTGGTTCGAGTAGTTTGCCTGGAACATGAAGGTTGCGAGCACAAATCCCAACTGTATCAATGAGTTTTTCTGAACTTAAGTACAATGATTAGTCGGCTATATGGTGTAGGAAATTTTCATACGTTTGAGAAGACATTCAAAGGCGTATGTATAGTCGTTCTTGAGTAACGGCGATGGACTCCCCATCTATCACGCTGGCACCTAACATATATATCTGGTGTAAAGTGGACTCTGCCTACCCCATCGGGGAACCTTGTGGGAACGCGTGAGGATGAGCAGTAGCTATGATCACGGGAACAATTTTCTTCATTGGGATAAAAGATTTCCTCAAAACACTTATTTAATTCACAGCGCGCCATGGACGAAACAGTCGTACTGGAGAAGACTATGGTTCTGGAAAAACCAAAGAATGTCATCATGGATGCTACAGTTGTCATAGAGAAAGGTTAGCAGCTGATTTGTAGTTTTTTTACAACTCTGATGTGGCAAAAAAAGCATGCGGTCCGCCTGATGGTAAGCGGTTATCGCCGCCTATTAACACTTGCAACACCAGGACGATCACTCGCACGTTGCTGACCCTGCAGGGATATTTTCACAACATTTAAGTATTCTACATTACTATCTGCGTATGTCATGCTTGAGAAACGGTGACGGACTCGCCATCTGTCACGTTTGCATATGTAATACTTATGTTGGAACATCAATGGCTGGTTTTCACATTTGCCGTCAGTAGAATATTAAATTTTGGTGGCTCCTATCGTATTTATTTACGAAAGCTCACAAGCATGTAAATTTTGTTATTACAATATTGAAACATACATAAACATAACGTTGGATCCGAATTTGCCGCTCTATTCCACTCAGCCTATTTGTAGATTCGCCACTGACATTCCTGTATTAGTCGTGGTGGCCGATTGGTTCGAGAAGTCGCCTGCTGCACAACGATTTGAAGATCGAAGTCTGTCTGAGGAAACGACCAACCCGAACCGTACACCATTTTCGACGTTTTATAAGTGCCCATCTAGGCCTATGTGAATAAAAAAAAATTTGTTTGTTGTACCAATGAGCTTTGCAGTGAAGGAAAACCTCGAGAGGAAACGTGCATGCGTTTGAGAAGAGATTCATAGGTGTTTGTGTAGTCGTGCTTTAAAAACGATGGACTCGCTATCTGTCACGTTGGTAGCTAAAATATATCTCCGGCGGAAAATGGGTGGGTACTGCTTACACACCTCTGCCTAAACCCTTCGGTATGAAATCGTTAAAATAATAAAATCATTATTATGTCCACAGATCCCCCGGTGGCGGAAGTGTCAGAAGACAACTCCCTGCTCACCGACGACAGCGACTGCGGCCAGCCGATGACACCGCCCAAGCAGGACATCCCGCCTCATCACCCGGCGTATGTAGTTGTATTCCTGGTCTACTAAATGATTTGAAAAGAGTAACCATGGAGTTTCTTGCCGGTTCTTCTCCATGGAAACGACCAACCCGAACTGTGTACCTTTTTCGACGTTTTATAAGTTCCCATCTAGGCCTATGTGAAATTAAAATATTTTGATCTGATTGGATTCATACTGATTATATATATACAACGGTGGAATACTTCCCCAAAATTTAAGCTCGTCGAGAAGACCGCATCAAAATGGCACTGCTTCCAGCTATTGTCGTGTTCCTAAAGCTACCAAAACTCTAATAGGAAAAGTTGGTCTAGCGGACAACTCTATGCCGCCAGCACTGAAACTCCTTTTTGAAGGTTCCAAAAACGATTTGACAAATAACTGATGGTTTATATGTTTCTCATTTGTTTTTTTATATCTTAGGTCCGCGGTAAAGGAGAAGGTCCAGCAATTTGAAGAGTTGGCGTCCAGGGTCACTCGGACCAAAACGAGAGCTATGGCCAAGAAGGTACGCCGCACATTTTTCAGAGAAAACGCATCTCTGTTACTGCTAGCTTAGCATAGCTAGCTGCTTATTTCATGTTTCCTCCAATATACACATAATTCACTGACGTACAATAAAGTGGGAACCAAAATCACGTTTTGAAATAAATAAATAAATCACGAATGGGGCGAAATAGGGGTTAAAGTTATTCTATTGGGCAATCTATAATTGTTCTAGTTGGTTATCTGAATTTCGCACTTAGCCTAAGAACGATGAAGAAACGAATAAAAACAACTGCGAAGAACGAGACTTCTAGGTACATACATATACATATCATCACGCCGAGTCCCTAACGGGGTAGGCAGAGATTATAGAGCGCCAGTTCTCTCTAGACTTGCTCTTCTAATCAGTCTCTTCATAAGTGCTTCTAGGTAAAGTAGGTACAAAGTATTTGATAATAAATTATTAAAAGTAGAGACGACTCCTTATTTAACTATGCGTATTGTATCGCCAGGATGAAACAACGGAGAACCATACGCCACCGGACAAGATATCCAAGCCGATACTATCTATTGAGACACTTAACAAAATGAATAGTATGATATTCAACGGGAAAGCGCCTCAGGTAACCTTTACTTCTCTTTCTTTTGCACTTCTTTTTTTCATCTCTTTCTTTATTGTATCTTACATGTATTTATGCCATGACATAAAATGCATAAAAGCTGTGGTTAGAGTAGTTGCCTGTGCGACACAAAGATCGCATGTTTGCATCCCGACTGTACCAATGAGTTTTTCTGAACTTAAGTACAGTGATTTGTCACACCACGAGCTTTACGGTGAAGGAAAACATCGAGAGGAAACCTGCCTACGTCTGAGAAGCAATTGAATGGCATATGTATAGTCGTGCTTGAGTAACGGCGATGGACTCGCCAGCTGTCACGTTGGCACCTAAAATATATCTCTGGCGGAAAGTGGTGTATGGGTATTACCTATACACCTCTGCCTATCCCTTTGGGACCCTTGTGGGAAGATGTGAGGATATATTATATGTATTTATTTCAGATATCAAGCTCAGCGAGCAAACCTCGTGTGAACATATCATCCGCAACAAAATCCTTCATACCAGCCTCCACATCCAAGTTGAGCGCCCTCTCCAAACACAAGGAAGCAGCCGAGGAGAGCCTCAGGAAAGAGAAAGATGATGCGAGGAAGAAGAAGGAAGCACTTTTGGAGGCTAAAAGAGAGCTGCAGAAGAGGTTAGCATCTATATCGATATTTTAAAGCGGTCTGAAGTGTCTTTGAAGATGTGAATCTCAGGGTCTACTAACCTGAAATAAACACCTGGAAACACTTCCATACAAATTAAAATAGTTCCACATTAAGCAATTTCGATTCGATAGATTCGATCTTAAATACTCCGCACATTTTTCGAAGAGATCGCATCTCATATGTATTATTTTTATACATAGATATATACATAAACACAAACAGGACATCCAAGACTAAGGTACCGTTGTTGATCACACAAATATCTGCCCTGAGCGGGAACTCGCAATCTCAAGCTCCGCAGTCAGAAGCTCTGTACATTAGACCAAACGGCCGTCCAAAAGGTGTGGAATATATGCCCACTTACTGGCTTGAGACACTCTAACTTGTATTGTGGAATTTTCTCTTTCTTCAAAAGACGTGATTTGGTACAGAAAACGCGAGGAGAAAATGGCCGCGGCAGCTGCGGCGCGCGAAGCGGCCGACAGGGAGCGCGCCGCGGCCATGGAGGCCGCCGCGCGCGAGCGGCTGGAGAAGCAGGCGCACGCCGACGCGGGCAAGCTGGAGAAGATGCGAGAGGCTGAGAAGGTGACTTAGCACTCGCTTATATATCATCATGTCAAAAAAAAATACATATAATAGAAATATACTATTTTCTAGTCTGGTCGAACAGTTGCCAGTATTGTGATCCCCCTTTATCTAGAACTGCTCTATATGCCAAAAATGGCAATATAGTTATGTTAAAAATATTCAAGAATCTTTAAAAAGAAAAAAAAGCTCTTTAAAAAGAAACTTTTAAAATGGCCCAGCAAAAACAACTACTATTCCATACAGGATTGTTTTTATGTTTGATAAAAGAAAGACTTTAATTTAAATTGTCATTTCTATCAAAAAAGTATTGCATTAATTTGTTGTAAAATATTACATAACTCCAACTGACTTAGTTAATAAGTATTTAAGTACCCATCTACGCATATTTTATTATATAAAAAAACTAATAATAAATATAAATAAAAATAAAAAGAACTTTAATATAATAAAACAAAAATTATAAAGAAACGCATGCCAATATTATGTAGCCGAACGCGCGATTCAATCACTATGTCCCACTTAAACATGTTCAACAAACCGTGTTCTGGCGAATGAATGATTGAATTAAATATCAGAAACGCGTGGAGCTGGCGCGCAAGGCGGCGGAGATGGAGGAGCGGCGCCGCGCCGAGGACGAGGCGCGGCGCCTGCGCCTGGCCGAGGACCAGCGCCGGGCCGACCTGGCGCGCCGCCGCCAGCTGGACGAGGCCGACGCGTCAGTACTCTATGCTCTATGCTCTATGCACTATGCACTATGCACTATGCCTGCACACGCGGCTCCCGTAGTCACTGTTGCCCAGTCACACCACGAACGGCTCACCCCGATTGGATGACATACATGCATACCATCACGCCGAGTCCCTAACGGGGTAGGCAGAGAGTATGGAACGCCAGTTCTCTCTAGACTTGCATATCTCTTTCGCTTTATCCACATTCCTCAGTCTCTTCATACATGCACGTCGGTTTCGAGTACTGACATGACATTTGACAGAATTAACCCAAAAACAGATGGATAATTTTCATTCCTTAAAAAATTACGGCGACGCACTCGCCATCTCACGATGGCACGTAAAATATAATCTCTGGTGGAAAGTGGGTGTGTGTGTTTACTACCTATACGCCTCTGCCTACCCCTTCGGGGACCCTTGTGGGAAGGCGTGAGGATATTTTATTATATAAACAATACGGCCACGGGCGGCAACTAGTAATCTAGTATATTGTCACACAATATAATTGGTTATTAGGCCTTTCTATGACAATGAAGGGATCATTGTTTCAAGTTACATATTATACACAAACGAAGTCGCGGCCGACTGCTAGTAAACTACATGAATTGTAACTTTGACCTTTATTGAGCTTTCAAAAATCAAAATCAAAATATTTTATTCAATGTAAGGGACACAGGGAACACTTATTGAACGCCACATATTTAATATAAACTAAAGTTACCACCGTTTCCAAGAAAAAAAGTACCTGCCAGGAGAAGAAACGGCGAAACATACTCCCTGGTTTGCTTTTTTAACATTTGTTCCCTTTTACGTAGGGGTAGAAAAGATTAAAGTTACATATATAAACTCTGTACAAGAGGAGCAATTCATTGCCATGCATGGCCATCATTAAAATAATCTGATGTTTTATAATAAGCCTTTTGAATTAATTTACTTTTAACGACAGCTTTAAATTCTACAAAAGGTAATTCAATTATTTTCCGAGGTAGCTTATTAAAAAAGCGTATACGTTGCCCGACAAATGAGTTTCTAGTTTTGTGTACTTTGGTTAACTTAGATTAGCTTGTAGTATCAGCGTGAGGATTTACTTTATATTTATATATATTGAAAAAAAATGGTTTTCAGTATGAAGAAGGAAGCGGTGATCATGGCGAAAGAGATGGAGAAGAGGAAAAAAGAATACATGGAAAAGCAGAAGATCAAACACAGACTGGAAGATAAGAGTAAGTACTCTTATACATACAGCTATTATAATGAACTCGCCATAAGATGGGTGTGTCTTATCTCCTTCTTACTAATATTGTATAAATGTGAAAGTTTGTAAGTTTGGGCGGTTCTGTCATGGTAAAACGCCTGAACCGATATGGCTGAAAGTTGAAATCGTGATGGCTTATGCAAAGATTCAAAAAGAAAATTCAAAGTTCCTACAGGAATAAAATTTGCCTTATAATTAGTAGTCAGTCAGATGTGAAATTACATTTTTATTTTGACACATGTTTGACAACTCAATCCTGTCATTACAAAATACATAATTCGATGTTCTAATATTATAAAGGCCTAAGTTTGTATGTTGCTCTTTCACGGTATAGTGACTGAACCGATTTTAGCAGGAAAACATTGTATCTACTTTTTCGAACTCCACGCAGGTGAAGCCGCTGGCATAAGCTAGTAGATTTATATAATTCCAATGTGTTGCCTCCCCAGCGCAAACCCCCTTAAAGTACGCGACCACGTCGGGCTACAGCGAGATGGAGCCGGTGTACATGTGCGACGGGTTCCAGTACCTCAACTCTGACGAGGACGAGGAGCCCGAAGACAGGCCGGTGCCCGACTGGAGCACCTCCAAGGTACATAGTTTCAACCACAAGGGAACTTCATTAGGATATACTGTGTGTAAACGTACATTGAAAAGAATAGCATTTAATTGGTACATATTTATTTATGGTTTCTCAACTACGAATGTTATAAATCAGCGCTCTTTAGAACATAACTAAATGTTTCAAAAATTATCGAAAAACAATATGTACACAAATTTCTCGACTGCCTCATAGCACTCGTTGATCGTAAAGTACCTGTCCTGTATTCAGACTAAATACCTCCAAAAATATTTGGACATTTGTAATTGTCTACACTTAGGCGTGTGTATGTGAGTGCGCCTGTGTATGTGTGTGTAGACTACAAGGGTGCCCTGTGTGTGTGTGTGTGTGTGTGTGCGAGCACCAGCTCACCCAGTGTATATGCGCGAGCACTCGCCCTGTGTGTGTGTGTGTGTATGCATGCGAGCACCAGCTCACCCAGTGTATATGCGCGAGCACTCGCCCTGTGTGTGTGTGTGTATGCATGCGAGCACCAGCTCACCCAGTGTATATGCGCGAGCACTCGCCCTGTGTGTGTGTGTGTGTGTGTGTGTATGCATGCGAGCACCAGCTCACCCAGTGTATATGCGCGAGCACTCGCCCTGTGTGTGTGTGTGTGCGTGTGTGTGACGCGTGCGTGCGCAGGCGCGGCGCGCGGCGCTGTGCGTGCAGGCGGGCGTGCGCGCGGCGCTGGTGGAGCGCCTGTTCCTGGTGCGCGAGCACTCGCCCGACCTGCGCGCCATCTTCCCCGCCATCGAGCGCGCGCGCCTCAAGCGGACCTCCTCCGCCGTGTGGCGCACGCCGCCGCAGAGGCGATGGTACGTAGCCACCGCACTGACACTCACGCCCCCTCCCTCAATGGTACGCGTCCTATCGCTCGATGGAACATGTCCTGTCACTGATTGGTACACACGCCCCCTCCCTCAATGGTACGCGTCCTATCACTCGATAGGAGGTATCCTATCACTCGATAGGACGTATCCTATCACTCGATAGGACGTATCCTATCACTCGATAGGACGTATCCTATCACTCGATAGGACGTATCCTATCACTCGATAGGACGTATCCTATCACTCGATAGGACGTATCCTATCGCTCGATGGTACACATACCATATCACTGAACACTACATTTGACATGTTTTATTTATTATCATGAATTTCACCTGTAATTAACGTGCATTCCAGATCTATGAAGACAATACCGGTAGAGTCGCAGGCGGCGTTGGTGTATATAGTAATGTTATTGTTATAATCATAACGTTTAAATTGTGTAATTAGTTTGTTCGCTACGTTGGCTATGCGGCATAGATAGTAGTATTATAATTATCAAGACCTTCATTAATATTACTGCACGTTTATCATGCAGTTTTTTTTATGAAACATTTCTACACGTTAATAAAATCATGCCATGTATTTTTGAACGCGATAATTTTCAATATGGAAGTGACTGATATTTAAAGGATAATTATATTCGACCGGTTTTTCCGACTTTATATCTTATAATTGGAATTGGCACAAATATTATAAGGAAAATCCCTTAAACTCGATATATTTATCTTGTTTGCCTTCCTAAGCCATCTTCAGACCAGGATATGAGCGGATTTGTATTCCAAGTAAGGACAACATTATGTAGATCATTCAGTTTGTCTAGGACAACGGTTGGTGTAGTCCAATGGATTCGTTTGTAACTAGCTGTGCTTTTTTGCAGGAATAAAAAGTATCTTGCTAATTAATCTATCTCTGTGCCGATTTCATCAAATTTCGTTCAGGCGTGATTGAGTAACGATCCTCACAAACTTTATATTTATAATATTAGTGCGAGATAATAGAATTGTTACGACCAGATAGACACATATGCAAAAAGTAGAGCGCCAGTTCTCTCTGTACTTACAAACTTTCACTTCATCCATATTATAGATAGTGCCATTCACGAAGGCACGCCCCACCAATTTCTAGTCGAGGGGGTCGCGGGATGCGGGGAGTATGACCCGACTCTATTAATTGTAGTGTGCGTGTGCACTCATAGGTAATCAGTGTGTACCGACAATACTCAAACATTAGTGGAAGGTTGCACACTTACACTATAAACTATGAGGAAGAACAGTGGGGCGCGTCTTGGTGGATGGCCTCATCAATAGCATAGCTAAATGAGTTGTAAAACTGTTCTCCCTGTCAAATCAATATATTAAGTTATCGACATACATTTATATATATTAGTGACGTAGATAGCTATGAGTAATATATGAAGTATTTTAGCACTATATGTAAATTTTACTAATTAATGTACAGGACATTATATCATCATCCTATGTCTCTGACGGGTAAGCTGAAACAGCGCCAGTGCTCTGTAGACTTGCAGACCTTTTTTGCTTCATCCACATATATCAATCTCTTCATACGTGTTCTCTGTATGGTCTGTAATTCCAGCTTAGCTAGCGAAAGCTCTACTCTCTCTGCTCTCCATATGGGGCTGGGCGTGATGATATATATGTGTGTGTGTGCATGCTAGTTGGATCAAATTGTTTAATGTGGCTACATCTAGATTTAGAATAATTGTACTGTTAAGACCGTTATGGCCTTTGGATTAAGTTAGAAAATAAATACATATAGTATTACTTTTGCATTTTTATTAACGCAAGCTTTTATCCAGCCCCAGTCCTGAGAATCGATATCTGCTCACTCACATGCCAACGTAAGTATCTACACTTAATAAGACGAAACCTTCAACATTGTGTTAATCCCGCTTATGAGAGGTAGGGCATAACGGGCTTCCCGTTCGAATTTGCAGCTGCCCGACTGGGGCAGGACCTTATAGAAGTCCGTGACCAAATAAAATAATTGTGTCGTGTTCCTGCGCGATGAATAAGCTTTCCAATAATAAGCTGCTTGGGGAGGTGGAGGTTGTTATGTTATGTTGGCGGCTGAGGGATAGTCCCATTATGCTGCCAATACAGTATAACTCCCAAAACAGTGGCATGCGCGTTGCAAGTGATACTCACTTATCGTGAGCATAAATAGGCTAAGGTAACCGCTTCCCATCAGGTGGGCATATACTTGTTTGCCACTCTTGTGGTATAAAAAAGAAATCTGACAACTATTTCGTTAAGAGGAACGAATATCTTAGCCAGCTTCATGTAAACATGTATATAAATATGACTGAATAAAACAGAGAAGAGAACAGAAAAAGCCGTGGTGGCCGAGTGTTTCGAGCAGTTGCCTGCGACACAAAGATCGCAAGTTCGAATCCCGACTGTACCAATGAGTTTTTCTGAACTTAAGTACAGTGATTAGTCACACCACGAGCTTTACGGTGAAGGAAAACATCGAGAGGAAACCTGCATAATACGTCTGAGAAGAAATTCAAAGGCGTATGTATAGTTGTGCTTGAGTAACGGCGATGGACTCGTCATCTGTCACGTTGGCACCTAATATAATACCTCTGGCGGAAAGTGGGTGTGTGGGTATTACCTATACACCTCTGCCTACCCCTTCGGGGCCGGGGACCCTTGTGGGTGGGAAGGCGTGAGTATATATTATTATTTATGAATAAAACACAGTTAATTCTAAACCAACCTTTATTAGACCACTGCCACACGAGGCAATTTCAGTACATTCTATCGAGAGGTAAAACACATTTACGATGAAAGGTGTAAAAGCCAGTGACGTGAATTGCGTGATTCCATCGATAAATGCACTACCCAGCTCGGGAATGTCGACAATTGTACATTTGACTATAGAATAACTGACAGTTGAAATAAATATATAACGGAGGAATTGATTTTAGTTGATGCCAACCCTTTTTTTTAACAAAAGTTTAATGTAGACGATCTTTATACATCGAGACAGGAAAGGCATGGGTTTTTATATTTTAGTGAAAATTGTATCAACACTGAATAAGAATTCTCTCAAATACGTCCCAATGCAATATAAGTTTAATGTTATTTTCGGGCTTATTTCAAAGCAGCAGCACCAGAGATAATTTCGATGAGCTCCCTGGTGATGACGGCCTGGCGGGTTCTGGAATTGAGAAAATGAAAATACGTTAAGAAAGTGAAAATCCTACTTAAATCGTACATGTCAGTGTGTGGAGAACTTTCTTCTTTTATGTTGACGAAAAAACATGAAAGCAAACGTGAAAAAAACGTGAAAGAAAGGAAGACCACTTTCCAACTGCAGATAGTGTCATCAACGAAGACGCGCCCCACTATTCTTCCTTATCTAAGCGTGCAACCTTCCACTTATGTTTGGGTATAATCGTTAAACACTGATTACCTACCTCTGAGTGCACACGCACACTACACTTGATAGAGTCCGGTCATACACTCCGCACACCGCGACCTCCTCGCTTAGAAATTGGTAGAGCGCGTCTTCGTGGATGGCACAATTTTTTTTTTAGGCACTATGTATACTTAGATCAAATCGATCAGATACTCAAGCATGGGAATGTATAATAGTCCTCGAAACGAGCATGTACAGAGACTGATTAACGTATATGAAGCGAAGGTCTCTGCCTACCGCATGAGGGACTCGGCGTGAAGATATATATATATATGTATGACATTCATACCTGTTGAAGGTCAGGGTGAGCTTGTCAATCATTTCTCCGGCGTTCTTGGAGGCGTTGTCCATAGCCGTCATGCGGGCAGACTGTTCGGAGCACGCGCCCTCCTTCATGGCGTAGTACAGCATCGAGGCCAGGGAGAACTCCATGTAAGACTGGAGCACGTCCGAGTCCAGGGAGTCGTATGTGGCCAGTTTTGGCGCGCTCTGGGAAGAACATTCATAAATAATGATAATATTATACTCACGCCTTTCCACAAAGGTCCCCCAAGGGGTAGGCAGAGGCGAATTAATCTTTTGAGACTTTATGCATTGAAACTTTAGTATTCTAGGTTTAAATTAAAGGCCCTAAATAGTTAGTGTACCTTGTACAGCATTGTCAATTTTTTCTGGGTGCTCCAATAACAATAAACCAATATAAAATTTGTAAAGAAACAGGATTGAATAATACAGACATGAATTGTGAGCAGAAAACTATTTTAATATACCTGCTCTACATAAACCGAAAGTAGATTCTCACTGCTTCTACGCTTAGATCTAAACTGCGCAATGGATTTTAATGTAGTTTAATAAATAGATAGAAAGGGATTCAAGACGAAGGTTTAAATGCACAGTTTAATAATGTACTACCCGCGGGGGTGGAGAAGTAACAATATATATGAACTTAACACGGGTGAATCTGCGGGATATAGTTTGTATATAGTCAAATACATACCTCGACAGCCTTTTGGCTCACGAGCGGCATATCAGCCTGAGAGTAGGACACGACAGACTTGAACTTGTTGTAGATAATCTTGCCCGATGAAAACTCGTAGCCCGAGGTCAGAATGGCAGCGGCGATTTGAGATGCGTCCAAGAATGTGGGAGGCAGCCGCCCGATCTGGTAAAAAGGAATGACTTGTAATTTTTGGAGGTACCAACGTGACAGATTTTGATCTTGCAATATTTGCGTTGTAGGCAACTTCTCCAACTACTCGGCCTGCTGTTCTTAAACTTAAATTTTACCAAAGCGTTCAGCCAAGTAAACAAAAATTTATAAATATATGTGCAAGTAATAGTTCAAGGACACATGAGAAATTCCAGAGTGGTACTACAGTATAACTGGTCTGAGTTGGAAAGTCAGTTGATAGATTAACACAAAAAATGGTCATCACCAACCTCATTTGCGACGCTGATGATATGCTTGCCATACAATCTCTGCAAGATGCTGCGCGACTTGTCACCCACGCAGATCACCTTGATGTTCTCCGCGCCGGGCTCGCTGAGGCGAGTGCGGATCACTTTGGATACACCAGTGTGCACAGCCCCGCATAGACCTAGAAGCAAATGTAAGAAAATGGCATTAGTCACCAAAAAGGGTTCAGCTTTTTTTTTAAATGTATGGTAACAATATAAGACGGAATCCACTATGACGAGATTCACAAATAATTAAGATTGTGATTGTATAGATGAATGAAGAATGTTTCCTTGGTTTGGACATAGGCTGTGATACATACAACGCGAAAAAGAAGAGGCAGAGGGAGACGGACTCTCAAGGATGGGAATATTAAGAGTACTCATCACTGGCAAGTATGAAATTACTGATGAATGTGGATGAAGCAAAAGAGAGTACAGCATGTAGTTCTTCAGTGAAAAGATTCCTGCAGGGTCGGCAACGCGCGAGTGATACCCCTGGTGTTGCAAGCGTCCATAGGCGGCGGTAACCACTTACCATCAGGCGGACCGCATGATTGTTTGCCACCCATTTGGTATAAAAAAAAATATAGAGTCCTGTAAGACAGAGAACTGACACTTCATTATCTATATATATATATCCTCACGCCTTCCCACAAGGGTCCCCGAAGTGGTAGGCAGAGGTGTATAGGTAATACCCACACACCCACTTTCCGCCAGAGGTATATTAGGTGCCAACGTGACAGATGGCGAGTCCATCGCCGTTACTCAAGCACGACTATACATACGCCTTTGAATTTCTTCTCAGACGTATGCAGGTTTCCTCTCGATGTTTTCCTTCACCGTAAAGCTCGTGGTGTGACTAGTCACTGTACTTAAGTTCAGAAAAAACTCATTGCCTACCAAACAAGGGGCTTGGCATGCTCATGTGTACATATGATAGATACATACATAGTATCTATCATAATGACATCCTATCCTCATATTAGTTTGTGCTTGTATGATCAAGAATAAATTGAGGTCTTACCTCTATCAGAGGTCATGGCAATGTACAATTGCTTGGGGTCGTCATCAGGAGTTGCCACCTTAAAGGAAATAATGTATTAAATACAAAACTAAGCAAGGTTGTTGACCACACTGGAAGTTTTATCTATGGTCTTTATTGTTTACACTAAGGTGTATCAATACACATATTTTAACATTGCAGTACAATCCTACTGATATTAGAAATGCCTTTATGTGAATCTTGTTCCTTATTAATGAAAAACAATTAGTTAACAAAAACTAACATGAAAATCAAATTTTATGCAGATAAAACTGTAGTGCATAGATAAAATATTTGTGTTAAGAATGTTGTAATTTTTATTATTTCTTATGTATTAAGTGAACCAACCTCAGCCCGGTCATAGAACTGCACTGCACCCTCGCCGTATGGGCGAGCGGCTTTCAGGTCTCGCTCTGCACGGCTGTATCTGTGCATTCACAATTTGGAAATAGTTGAATAATCATCCCATGCATGTAGTGATTACCTTCAATAAACATTTCTATAAAGTAAACTTTTCAATTATTGCAATCTGAAAAATGTTATTAGGGTAATTTGTAGTTTATTGAAATAGTTTTAAATCTTCTTTTAATGTTTTCGTGAATAAGACGGATAAGTCTTGAGAGAACAGACACAATGTTGTCCCTGTCTAGCCACTGTGAGGAAGTCTGTGTGATGATAGGTACAAAATAAATTTGACATTTCAA
The DNA here is from genome assembly GCA_945859725.1 of Drepana falcataria. Taxonomy (NCBI): domain Eukaryota; kingdom Metazoa; phylum Arthropoda; class Insecta; order Lepidoptera; family Drepanidae; genus Drepana; species Drepana falcataria. Next base: position 6,572,921 of record OX243946.1, on the reverse strand, counting down.
AGGTGAGATTAATGTCTGTCTGGACACAATTATCATATATCTTCATATCAAGCTTGCTACATGTATATTTGCTATCTTGTATAAAATATATTAACTTCAGTCATACATCCCACATCACAGACATTCAGACATTATCTTCTACCTACTCTACCTCTTCCTCATCCACAGACCATTCACATTCAGGGCTTCTGGTTTAATAGAGCATTATAAGGATTTAAGGGATGTGTGAGTGGACTATGGTGCGTAAGGGTGATACTCCAAGAAACCTATGTCATATCATAAGCAACTGATATGGTATGAATCAAAATAAGCTAAACTCATTTCTTTCTTTTTATGTCTCAACTTATTGTTATGAAGTCTAACTGTAAAGGTTTCTAATGCAAAGGTGTTATACTCCAAAGACTTCAACCTCTTTTAAATTAGCATGTTTTACTTCATAAAAATTTCGTTCTAATTTCAAAATGTTGTCTATCAATTTTATTTTTTTTAAACTCACTTGGCAGCAGACACCATCTTCATGGATTGGGTGATCTTCTGAATGTTCTTCACGGACTTCAGTCGAATGGAAATGGACTTCAGAGTCGCCATGTTCCTGTTAGGCTGGTGGACAATCGCCACCACCTGGGTGCACACACCCGGGGAGAAACGACCCAACATCTTACTGAGTTCTGAAAAAAAAATACTGATCAGATGATACCTACAGGTTATGTCCCAGTTATGTAAGAGCTCCTCACTATTTGACTTTGAACATTAACTCTTACATTAAATAACACGAATTATATAGAAAATATTTACTGCGTGCGTCTCGATTAAAGGATATATTGTAGATTTACAGCACAATACTAACTTTTATGGGCGTTTTGTGGTCAAAATTCACCAGCCGACGAAAAATGTCGCTGGCCGCAAACGTATCTACTGGGATGCCAGCACAAATAAAGATGTAAAAACTGAGTTATTATACAGTTCTGAGCTGTGATCACAGTATTGTATGATTACGCAACTGACTATTATTTTTACTTCACAATAAAGGACTGTGAATGCATCTTCAAAGCACGCAGATTTATTCAAAATAATGTCAAAAATATTAATTAAATAAAACAGATTTAATTAAGTGGCAACTATCCAAGGAAGTTAATTTTTTGTCATAAAAAGATAGTATGACAGTAAAATACAAACTTCAAACGTAATTGTCATCACTCTCCCTCACTACTCACAGATTAAATAAAGATACTAACAGGGGTCCTTCAGACAGGAAGGCAGTGAGAGTAGACCATACAGACGAATAGAACGAACTAGACATGCCAGCACATGCAGGTAGACCAGTGCAGACAGTGCTCTCTAGAGCTACACATCGAATTCGCGTCATCTGCATCAGCCTGTTCAGACTTTTTTTAATTTATTTATTTATTTAAGATATGCCAACAGTACACATATTAAAACTTTACAGAGTATGTGCAAGGAATACAATTTCTGATATGCGCACCAATAACAGGCACATTCAGGATTTTACACAGAGATGGTTTAACTTATAATAAAATTTAAATAGAAAATATATATAAAATAAAGTAGAAACAATGATTATGAAGTATTGTTATTGTATTCACAAAGTTTTTTTTTAAGTTGCGGTTTGAGTTATGAAAGATATCAAGGTTGTTCATGAGACCATTGAGTTCATTATATGTACAGACTTGTTTAGTAATGTATTAAGATTTCAAAATATTATAGATATTGAAATGATTTCAAATGTAATTATGAGGTATAATATTCTGGGTTCTGGCAGTCAGAATTAAGAAGTATTTCTTTTCTTGTAAAAAGTATTGGGTTATAAAAAAATTACATGACACATATCATTGCTTGTTGTTGTTTGTTTTGGTTGAGATTGGATTAATTAATTAGTTATTGACGTAAAACTGAACGATCCTTATAATACTACCAATTAAAGAAATATTACATTGAATAGGTACACTGAATCCTTGTCAACATGTGAGGTAAAGTTATCCGATTGCTACGATATCTTACCGAATGACATGACTCATAATTTGACACTTGACACTTCCTCAAGTAAATAATACAAAGAAAAGAAATCATATCCCTTTAATCTCCATACACTAACGTTTAAGTTTCAACAATCTTACTATATAATACAACATGCCTGAGCCAGACAAAACCAAAGTGATTAAACAGGAGCCAGTTCTAGAACAGCCAACGAGAGAAATAACACAAACGGATCGTATAAACAAGCAATTACTAACATCATTATTCAAAAGGATGGACGAAGATGGTGATTCAAGCCTGGAGCCAGATAACAAAACCGAAAATGATGACGAATGGAAGGATTAAACAACATTATCGTAGCTTTTATATCGTACTCATAAATAATACTTTGTAAAGTAATATCGAGTTTTGTTTAATTCCTTTCCTCTTTTAGTGCCATTGCTAACCAAATAACAGTATCTTGGACGGTTTGATGCTTATATATTTTATTTCGTTTTTGTCTCCTTAATTTACTTGATGTGTACAGCGGTTTACCGGCGTATTTTTTTTTTAAATAAAAGAATTCATGTATATTTAAATCAAGCTAAAATTTATTTCTCAATCGCCGTTACTCAAGCAAGACTATACATACGCCTTTAAATTGCTTCTCAGACGTATGCAGGTCTCCTCTCGATGTTTTCCTTCACTGTAAAGCCATTATTGGATATAATTATATGGTTTATTATTCTACATGTGCATGCAAATTTCGGTAATACAAAATGGATACATGAGTAGTGTCAATTCTCTGTATACATACAGCCTTCTGTACAGATCTTCATACATACTCCCAGATTTTGCTCGGCTACTACAAAGCAACAGAGGAAGAAACTAGATTGTTTTTTTATTTATGCTTTGAAGGTGGCAGACATACACATGATCAACATGCAATGGTGCCTGCTTACTGGCACCTATTTATTTATTTATTCCAATAAAAACATAAGTTTTAAACAGTAAATAACAGCCCTGCGCCAAAACACTTACATTTTAAATATTTACATTTACAGATACTTATTATATAATTATACTCAAAGAAAAATGAAATGTAACAACCAATAAACTTATGTACTATTTAAAAATTTTAAAACCTATGGCTTGCAACTCCAGGAGTATAGCTTACGCATTACCAATAGTGCAATTTCTTTACATGTGCTTTGAAGAAATATTATATTCTCTAAGGAAACTCAATAGGGAAACTCAATAAAACACACAGAGAACAGTAACTTGAATAATATTTTTATTATGTACTACGCGAGTTTGAGGAATGTTCGTATTTACAGTTTTGCATCCAATAATAATTATTACACATATAATATATAATAATCCATTTGTTTTGAACATTTATTATACAAGGGCCAAGAGTCTAACTACTCTTTAATACTGAACATAAAAGTTTGAACTTCTAGTTCAAAGCACGAAAACTGCAATTTGAATGGCATCTTACAATACAACCATTACATTGGTACACCTAATAAACCTGCATCAATAAACACACAAATAAGAAAACTGATTTTTAAATTCTCAAAAAAAAACCATCAAAAATTAGCATAGAAATATATGACACAGAAAAATAATGATTTGTAAATTTCAATATTAAATAGCCATAAATAATATGTTTGAATAGATTGCGTCTATTGTTGGCCCAACACGCGGGTGGGCGGACACATACAGCATCTGATAACGTAACCTGAAATATACAATTTCATTGATTTCAATCACCTTCCCAATGGTCCCTGAAAGATAGGTAGATATACACTTCTCATCAGAAAAATTTAAACACCTCAAGTTTATGTTTTGTAACGATTATCACAAAATGAGTATGTTAGGAATATAATATGTATTCCTTGAACTTGCCATCTTTCACATTGGTACCTAAATGTATCTGGCAAAAAGGGGGATTTACTATCTGGTTTATCATCATCACCATCACATCATCAGGCCGAGTCCCTAACGGGGTTGGCAGAGAGTATAGTATCTGGTTTACCAGAGTGTTAAGGACCAGGAGAACTAAAAAAAACAAATCTATACTAATATTATAAAGAGGAAAGATTTGTTTGTTTGTTTGTTTGTAATGAATAGGCTCCGAAACTACTGGACCGATTTCAAAAATTCTTTCACCTTTGGAAAGCTACATTATCCCCGAGTAACATAGGCTATATTAAATTGGACCCGATAGGTGGCGCTGCGATCGAGTTTTAGGAATTTTAACTTTTTCACCCGTGCAAAGCTATCCCTTTCTGTGTGTCTTAAGGTGGATTCGAGAATGGTTTAGATTTACAATTGGACCCGATAGGTGGCGCTGCGATCGTGTTACGGGCAATTTAACTTTTTCACCCGAGCGAAGCTGGGCGGGACAGCTAGTATATTATACATACATATCATCACGTCGAGTCCCGAATAGGACAGGCAGAGAGCATAGAGTGCCAGCTCTCTAGACTTACATATATCTTTTGCTTCATGCAGATTCATCAGTATCTTCATACATATACCATTCTATACAGAAATATTACCCATTCCCTCCTGACATATAGGATGTGCGCTCAAGGATTTTGTTTCAAACGGACCATATACGAAATGTGCAATAACGTCGTGTTCTCACCTAGCATATACAGGGTGTGCGCTTGCTACCGCGGCCATCTAAGCGGCCTTTTCGATCATGTCGATGTTAACTTTGTAGGACACATATGGGTAGTACTCGGACTGACCGAAGCCGAGGCCGGCCAACTCGACGCTCTGCGGACGAAATTAAAATTTAAAAAATAATTCTTTTAGCACACTGGTTGGATAAGTTCATCTATCTTATAGCTATCTTTTAGCATATTGTTTAATTAAACACTAGCTGCCCGTCCCGGCTTCGCACGGGTGGACATATTTTTTTTTTCTTGGCAAAAAAAAATATTTTTTTTCTTGTAATTTTAATAACCTTTATTAATCAGTGATAATGTAGCATTCAAATGGTGAAAGAATTTTTAATATCGGTCCAGTAATTTTTGAGCCAATTCCTTACAAACATACTTACATACAAATCTTTCCTCTTTGTAATATTAGTATAGACATACCTTGATATAAATATAAGATAGATAAACACCTTGGGACAACTCCAGAAAAATTTACACAGTACCGAATTAAGCAAAGCTTGTACTATGGTAACTGGACAACGGTATGTTTAGTTATGTATACTTCTCATCAGAAAAATTTTAACAGTTCCCTTTTCATGGTTTCTGTCCTAATTTAATACAAAAGAGTTTTCATTCCATGAAAAAAATTGTTTGACCATTACAGTGATACCAATATTCGTGTTCATCACACAAATATCTGCCCTCAGCGGGAATCGAACAACCACAAGTTTCGCAGTCTGAGCTCCAACCACTAGACCAGACGGCCGTCATAAGCCAGTAGGTTAAGTCGCGCGCAAGAGCTAGGTTGCAGGGCGATCACTGTACTAACATCCTGGTTGGCGTTGGCATGCTGTTGCGCGGAGTGGTCGAGGTGAGCATACAGCTGGTGAAGCACGTCGCGGAGCTTCTTCATGCTCTTGCGCGATGGTACCATCACCACCGCTTGGAAGTTCACCGGGAGGCCGTATCTGGAATAATAATAATTATCAGCCGCTCTCTAGGGGGCCAGAGTGGTTGCAAGGCAGACATTTTTTTTTATACAACAAGAGTGGCAAACAAGCATACGGCCCACCTGATGGGAAACGGTTATTTACGCCTATTTACGCTCACGATACCTAAGTATCACTTGCGCGTTGCCACTCTGTGTTCAGAGAGTTATACTGTGTTGGCAACATAATAGGTCTAATCCTTCGGTGTGTTGTCTCACTCCATAGCCCAGTTGGAGATAGTGCCATCCACGAAGTCGCGCCCCACCATTCTTCCTAATAGTTTATAGTGTAAGTGTGCAACCTTCCACTAATGTTTGAGCATTATCGGTACACACTGATTACTGTAAAAAGCCGTGGTGGCCGAGTTCGAGTTGCCTGTGACCCAAAGAACGCTAGTTCGAATCCCGACTGTACTTAAGTAGTGATTAATCACACAACGAGCTTTACGGTCAAAGACGTTGGCGAACGGTGGCGTACTCACCATCTGCCACGTTGGCACTTAAGATATCTGAGGGGGTTGTCACCTTTCGTAATCGAAGCAACGACTGTGACAGGAAACCTCACTCACCCCGTAACCACACACACACACCACTGCAATAGAGCAGCGCCATCAGGCCACGCCCTCTTTAAAGCTCACTAACCTGAGAACGGACTCGACGAACACGCGCAGAGCTTTGACGTGTATCCAAGCGCAGAAGCACTCGGAGAAGTTGACCTTCAACCATCGCACCAGGGGGCCCTGCGGGGAGCACACCGAGTTTACAAAAGAAAAAAATACCAAGAATTCGAGCCCTTTCAGGTGGCAACATTTAGTACGATCGAGAGTCGTTTCTTAAGGGAAATACTTATGTGAGAGATTATGAAAAGAGCATAGAATAGAGCAAAGAATAGAATTAAAAAGATGTCTAACGGTCTTCCCGTTCGAATTTGGAGCTGCCCGACATGGACCTCCACCTTATAGAAGTCCAGAGCCAAATAACACAGTGTTTTAGTGTAGTGTACCTGCGCGATTAATAAGGTTTCCAATAGAGAGCTCCTTGGGGAGGGGGAGGATTGTTATTATGTGTTGGCAGCTAAGGAGTTAGTCCCATTATGCTGGAAAAGGAGGAACAGGAGGAAAGATGGATAGATGACAGGTCCTTTAGGAATATCATAGAAGGAAAGGTAGAAAGTAAGAAGAGGGGAAGAACAAGATTGACACATGTGAGTCAGATCAAAGGATCTATAAAAGGAATATAGGAAAAAAGAAGTGCTGGACCGAAACAAATGAAAGGAATTGCATCAGAGACGCTGACAAGAGCCCAGCTCTCGAAGCAAAGGTGTCTCTCATGACGTATAGGGAGGTCAAAGAGATTGCGCTGGACAGGAGCAAATGGAAGGAATTGCATCAAGAGTGCAACTATTGCGTGATGATGTGTATGTGGATGGCTGCGCATCAGGCGTGGATACTAACGAACTGCTTCTTCTTGTCGGTGACCAGTTTGGTGATCTCGTTCTTGCCGGCGACGAGGTCGGCCTCGTTGTACGAGAACTCTCGCACGACGAATTTGCGCTCGCGGGCGTGGTGCTTGAACTCGTCCGCCACCTGCGACACACAGACTCATTTACATGTATCTAGATACCCCTACTCACACACACACACACACACACATTTTTACATATATCTTTGTCTGTCTATCTATTCGCTTAGATCTTTTAAACTATTCAAGGGATTTGAATGCAATTTGAGTTTTCAGCAATAGATAGAGGAATTCAAGAGGTTTAATAAATATATATATATATATATATATATATATAACTACTAGCTGTACCCTGCCACACTTCGCTGTGGATATGTGACAGATGCGAAAAATAGATAAAAACAATCCTTGATGCGAATTATATATCATGCTAAAATTTCAGCTTGATCGGTGCAGAACTTTTTGAGTTTTTGAAGCGTACACAAACCAACATAACATCCTTACTAATATTATAAATGTGAATGTAAGTTTGTTTGTTACGCTTTCACGTAAAAACTACTTAACCGATCATCATAAAACTTTCTACATATATTCTTGGGAGGTGTAAAAACATTTTTACGTAAGATAAAAAGCCATCCACGCCGACGAAGTCGCGGGCTCAGCTAGTTTTTATATATGTAGATACATAGATAGTTTAGTTTAAGATTTGTAATCGTATAATAATCAATCTCGTAAGGTTATATGTTTGTTACGATGTCGTAACAAATGATCGATCATATTATAGATCAGATTAATGTACTACGGAATTGTATATTTTGATAAAATCAACAAGAAATTCTGCAATGGTATATTTATCTCTAAAGGATAACCCACAGATGTAGATCATTAGCTGGACCACATAGGATAAGTTTGATTCCCAAAAAAGAATTTAAGAATCTAATCTTAATTAATCACACCACGAGTTTTACGGTGAAGGAAAACATCGAGAGGAAACCTGCATACGTTTGACAAGTACCTAATTCAAAGGCGTATGTATAGTTGTGCTTGAGTAACGGCGATGGACTCGCCATCTGTCACGTTGGACCTAAAATATATCTCTGGCGGTAAGTGGGTATTACCTTTACAACTCTGTCTACCCCTTCGGGGACACTTGTGGGAAGGCGTGTGGATATATTACTTAATTAATCTTAATTTAGGTGCGAGGCTCACCTTCTTGAAGAGGGTGACAGTGAACAGGCCGTAGTCGTTGTCCTGATGGATCAGCTGCGTGGAGCGAGGCACGATCATGTCCGTGATCTTTTCGTAGTTCGCGTTCCAGTCGTTGAACATCGACCTGCGAGACACGTATATATACATAAACATTATGTACATAATGCCATGGTGGCAGACTGGATCGTATGTATGGTATATTATATACTAGTATATATACGAAGAGGTCAAAAACGTGACAAGGCTAAGAGGATTTCGGTATCGTGAGCGTAAATAGGCCACGGTAGCCGCTTCCCATCAGGAAGGCCATATGCCCTTTTATTGTACCCCATTTGAGTAACTCACTCATTTTCTAAAGATTCCTGTATACATATATATACATATATATATATACCAGCTGTCCTGCCCAGCTGGGTAAAAAAAAAATCCTGAAACACGTTCGCAGCGCCCTCTATCAGTTACAATGCGTGAATCTACATGAACACATACAAAAAAATTCATCAAAATCGGTCTAGATGTTCAATGACACGGACACAAGAAATCTATATATATATAAAAATATGTTTGTCTGTATGTCTTTTATAGAATCGTAAACGGCTGGACCGATTTTAATGAAATTTTCAGTTTGTCTTCAGGTGGATTCGAGAATAACTTAGATTCACAATTGGACCCGATAGGTGGTCCATTTTTTTCACCCAAGCGAAGCTGGGCGGGACAGCTAGTATTATATAAAAGATAAAGAAAAGGGACTAGGGGTATACCCTACATTGCTACACCAAGTATATTGTTACGCGCCACTATCCTAGTCGGGGTTAATCGTTAGCAGTCGGAGGCGCTCGGATGCGTTGGCGCCGGAGGTGCGGTGAGACATCACGTCACACGATACTCTACAACGGCAGAGGAATAACACGTCTCCGATTCCGTTTGATATTAAGATATTACTGAAAAATTGTTGTAAACTAAAGTGATAGAACGTCTGAAGAGTATTATGCTTTACAATATAGCAGTGCACTCACTTGGGCACGATCACGAGCAGTGTGGTGAGGTACTCGCTATCCAATATGAAGTGCTCCTTCTTCACCAAGTCGGCCAGGTTACGAGTCAGCAGACTCCCGCTACAATTCATTACATATATTAGAAGATAGGTACAATTAATGAGCAGTGGTGGCCGAATTGTTCGAGTAGTCTGCTTCAATGCACAGCTTGCAGTTCGAATCTCGACTGTCCCAACTGTAACTGAGATAATTCACACCGCGAGCTTTACGGGGAAGGTAAACGTCGAGAGGAAACCTGCATAAGTTTGAGAAGAAATTTCAAGAGAAGAAGTATGCCAGTATGTTGTCAGGTAAATATATCTCGCCCTTCCATTGTGAAGGAGTGAAGAAATAAATAATAATAATATATCCTCACGCCTTCCCATAAGGGTCCCCGGAGGGGTAGGCAGAGGTGTATAGGTAGTATCCGCACTCCCACTTTCCGCCACGGTTATATTTTAGATGCCAAAGAGACAGATGGCGAGTCCATCGCCGTTATTCAAGCACGACTTACGCTATACATACGCCTTTGAATTGCTTCTCAAACGTATGCAGGCTTCCTATCGATGTTTTCCTTCACCGTATACACCCTCTGGCTAGCCCTTCCATTGTGAAGGCGTTAAGATATAATCAATAGTAATATAAGACCTCAAGAAGAATATACTCACGTCTGCTTCTTCTCCAAGTTCTGTAAGTTGCCCTTAAGCGCGTTGTACGCCGAGGACTTGACCTTAAGATCGGCGTCGATCTGACCCACCTGTGAACAATGACACAACTCTGAATATACATTTTCAATTTATCCATTACTTCTTATGTTTTAAATACGAACGTGTCCGAATGTCTGTTACATATTAACATTATAACTGATGAAAAGGTTTTGTTTCTACTTTAAAAAGAAAATACGGAAAATTTCACAACTTTGCAACGATCATGTTGTATGGTGTAACACCGTATTTTTAATCTATATAAAAATGAATCAAATTGAAGTGTCTGTTTTCGAATATAAAAGCATTTTTTTTCTTTATGCATATGAAAGTACATTTATATATTATATATTAAGAAGAGGCAGAGGAAGACCACGTTCCAACTACTTATATCAAATCGATCGGACACTCAAAAGAACTCGAAACCGGCGAGCATGTATGAAGAGACTGATGAATGTGCACGAAAGAGGTATGTAAGTCTAGCGAGAACTGGCGCTATAAACTCTCTACCTACCCCGTTAGGGACTCGGCGTGATGATATGTATGTACATTACATATATAGGGTACTTATAACAAAAATCGTTTAGTTTTTTTTGTTCCGGATAATCACAGATAACAAATTGTACAATAGTAACTAAGGCTTTCATTTTTCACATACATATCTTTAATCATATTTAGAGTGGGCGAAACCGCGGGACACTGTTAGTAAATTGTTAACCGAATTCAACAAATTTAAACTTTAACTCTTGTATTTCGATCTCATTTTCAATTTTACCTGTTTGCTTATAATGTCGGCGATGTTGCGCAGACTCTGCTTGATGGGGTATTTCGCCATATCCCATTGGAAACGGGTGAGGTACGTCGGCAGGTCACCTGTAATTACGCAGAATTTTTTTACCCGTTCATCAATATTTTTTTATCCTAAACTTTTGTTTACCCTAAATAAGAAGTGATATTTATTGATTCAAATCTGAACTGAGACAACAAGAGTCAGAGATAGAAGCTGCTTATCTGCAAACCTCTATTGGTGCGAGATTTTAACCATAATTAGTTTTAAGCCATCTTCCGATTTCAAATACACTTCATATTGCAACAATAAAAACAATGTTACCACGCGATATTTAAAAGCTTAGGACAGAATTGTCTCATTGGAATAAGAAAAAATCCTTAACCTTTGAATACTCATAATTGACACGACATTACAATTATAACATGACGATTTACTCTTAAAATTGACAACATGTGCTAGAAAATAAAAATAAATAAGCGGAAATTCGTTACGGCTGAAACAAAAAATCACTAGCAAATAAAAAATATATGACACGCTATTTTGGAATTCCACGGTTGTATAATGTTTTGGAAAATAGATTTACCAACAGGCTATTAAAGTACAGCTATTGGCCACCTTGTCAATCTAACACAACCATTAAAGTTCAATTGGCGGCCTTGTCAAAATAACACAACCATAGAAACTTAATTGGCGTAGTTGTCAAAATAACAGACATCACACAAAGTTCAAAGCTTCATCACCACTAACATCAATAATTGTATGTAACGTTTGCATGCAATTATTCAATACACATGCCAAACATGCAAATAACTATAACATATATATATATATATATATATATATATATATATATATATATATATATATATATATACACAGTAGAATCAGCTTATAATGACAGGCACGTCAATAAGAAGCCAAAAACTTGTATCAAGTCGATAAAAAAAATTCTTAAAAAATCAGCTTAGTCATCATTTTCGTCTTTGCTATTAATAATTTAGTTTAAAACAAACCTTCGCACTGTCATTTTTTCATATCAAACGGATTCCACTATACTGCAGTCACATGCCACTGTTTCGTTGGCACATTGAATAGTTCTTGTGTATCTCGAAATAAAATCGTATAAAAGGAATCATAAAAACCAACAAATAATGCGCTACGTCGAACACCAAATAAATATGCATACATACATATTTTAAACTTCACATATATATACATATCTAATTTAATGGCAATCGATCACTCATAGAACTGCATAAAACAGTTTTGACGCAATTTTTTTTTAGTTTTCTATCATTTAAAATAATTTTCTTTCATTGCTTATCTGAATCTCTAAGGTGGCAAACATGAGAATAACAATATCATCAGGATATCGACCGAGTGTGGATTCAAAACTCTTTTCACACCATTCTTAAAGAACTTGAGTCCAGCAAGTCGCTGAATATGAAAAATTATTTAAGACTTTTCTTATTTATTATTTTATTTATTTAAGACAGGTTTTATAAAATATCTATTCTGAATCATCGTTTTTCGTCTTCTTTCGACTCCACCATCAAATCAATGTATGCAAAAGTGGATAAAATTTAAGATAGCTCCTTAACGGAGAAACATTGACACATATTATCACGCCTCCTCACGCCCAATTCCTCACATGGTAGGCAGAGAGAGAAGAGCTAGTTCTCTCTAGATGTAAAGATCCTTTGCTTCATCAAAATTCATCAGCGTCTACGCACAAGCTCGTAGGTAAGTACTATTGACATTCCCATTGATTGCATTCGAGTGGTTTGATCTAGGTAATTGGAACGTGATCTTTCTCTACCTTTTCTTCCAGACACTCGCATTTTACAGTTGATTTGTTAATCTTTTCCCACTCTATATTTCTTATTTATTCATTTATGTCCAAACTAACGTAACGTGTCTTTCTTCATCTAAACAATCACAACCCTAGTTCTCGACAGTTGTTTAGGCAAAGATACATTATCTGAAAGATATCATATTATATGCAATGACGCAACACCTCGACAGTGACATCTTATCATATCAGTTTATCTTAGCCGAAAGAAGATTCGGTAATAGTTGGATGTTACACAAAATCTTTCGTTTCAAACATGACCTATTTCAAGGAAATTAATATAGAGGAAATTTTTAAATTTTAAATGGGAACTACAGTTCTCGTAAACCTTCCAAACAAATTAACTTAGTTGGTCTAGGAAACGTTCGTACTTCGGGAATTGGATAATATATATTTATCTGTGTTATCCAAGGCTTGGTGTAAATACTAGTGTTCAACACACAAATATCCACACCTAGTGAGAATCGAACCCTGGAGTTTCAAGCTTCGAAGCAGAATTTCTAAATACTAGGCGGGTGTCTAAGATGAAGATTATGAATAAATCCTCCTAAAATTTGTTCAATTTACTTAAAACAATAAGTAAATTATCTGCTAATATATAGATAATGATGAATCAGATGTTAAAGCAGTAATATACTACAAGATTAAATTCATTAAGCGTTCCTGTCGGTTGAAATCCGGTCCTTTTCATTCAACTATCACTGAAATTATAAAATTCGAGATAAAATATGTCCGCGCGACCTGTAAAGTAGTTAATAGGAATAGCGTTGTCTATAACCGATTCCTTGAACATTCGTCCGGCAGTATAATATAATATACAGTTTATAATTGCCGCCGAGGCCATTGCGAGCTCTGTTTAATAACACTGATATTAATAGATCCTCAAAATACGCCATTGACGTAAACCGTATACCTATGCAATATTTACTTTCCGCCTTCCCATAATGGTCCTCGAAGGGGTTGGCAGAGGTGTGTAGGTAGTACCTACCCACTATCCGCTAGAGATATATTTTAGGTGCCAACGTGACAGATGGCGAGTCCAGCGCCGTAACTTAAGCACGACTATACATATATACGTCTTTAAATTTCTTTTCAGACGTATGCAGATTTTCTCTCGATGTTTTTCTTTATCGTAAAGCTAGTGGTGTGACTAACCAATGTAAATAAATCAATGTAAAAAAATTGGTGCAGTCGCGATTCGAAATTACAATATTTTAGTTGAAGCCAACCACTCGGCCACCACGGTTCTTTAAAAGTAAATAAATATAAATAATACCGATAGTATAAACACAACATCGACGTTAATAGATAAATTATACAATAAAGCAAAAACATAAAAACTTATGGATAAAAAAAAGCTTACAGTTACATTTATGTGTTGAAGCTACTACGAGACATCAGTGAATTTTAAACATTACTCCGTTCACATAATGCCCATTTTAGTTTAATTAAAAAATGTAAATTATACAAGTACCCGCTGAAAGCGCTTTTGGCAGATATCGTGGTTAAGACATGACAATTGTGTGATGTTTCTAGCCACATTAAAATATGACGTAGCGACACCATAAACTTTTCTACATAGAAATACTTCAGAGATTTGAAAAAAGAATGGAATAGATTTAAAAAAAATTCAGGATGGCGCTCCCGACATATTAAAGAGTACGGTCAGCGCCATTTGCTTTTCTAAAAATAGATTAAAATATAATAACAAGTCATAGATACGCAATCACTGCCAGCACAAGATCCTAGGGGAACTACAAACGCGAGAGAAACAGGCAGACAGCGCTGGACGTACAGAACGGAACGAAACTCCGTTAGCCTAACTAAGGGCTCAACTGTTTACAGGACCTACTGGGATTAATTTGGAGCGAATTTGAAATAAGTTGAATTAAATTAAATTGCTAATCTCTTCAATATATAAAAAAAACTATGCACCGTTGAATTATTATTGTTAATTACCTAATTAATAGTATATATAGTATATAATAACACGGTATTTATAAAAAAAACCTATTTGCGTTGCATTTGGGAATAAATTAGCTAAAACTGCCAAAATGACTTCTCAATTCATACTAACAGTTTAAATGAACGTGAATTTAATATTGTTGTGACGTATGATGTCACTGTCAATCAAAACCTATCAATTCAAACTATCCGTTCACATGGAGGTATAATTAATTATCGTATTTATTTCGCGTTTGACGTTTCTCAACGTAACGGTCAGTTTCAAAAACGCTCCAAATGCGAGGACGTCGGGTCAGGCAGATCCTAGACCTTGCGAGAGGATGTGGTGCGGCCGGTCTTCGTACTCCTCTTCGTCCCACCGCGGAGAGCTCCGCCCACTCGACGGTTGGGAGGGCTGCGAGGCACACTCCGAGTGGTCCCGGTGCTCGCAAGGCCAGCATCCGTGGTGTTCAGAGAAGGCAGAGTCGCAAACAGGTGACGTCGGCGTGGGAGGCGGCTCACCCCCTCCGGGGTCCGCGTAAGACTCGACGCCTAAATTTCGCATTTTTTACTTATACCCTTTTGCATACGTGGTCCCGATCGCCTCGTTCAAAGACATTAGTTAAGGGATAGGAGCAAAATATAGTAAAAAAAAATATAAATAAAATTTAATTACAGTAGACAGTAATAATAATAATTAAAAATAAATAATAATAAAATTAAAAAGCGCAAAGCATAGGTTCATCTCTTAAGCTTGATAATAGCTAAGCTATGAATGTATTGTGAGGCAGTGATTGGATTATCTATGATGATATAGTAATAGTTATTAGAATAAAATCTTAATATATACTTAAAACATCATGTGCATTAATATTACATTTGGTAAGATATATATGTAAATACATATATCTATATATTTATACGAGCATACAAATATATTATTAGATTTTTTTTCATACCATTCAAGTGACAAACCAGCCTGCGGACCGCCTGATGGCAAGCGGTTACCGCAACCTATGGACGCTTGACACACCTAAACTTTTTGTGTGATAATATTTTTTTTTATTTCCAAGTGGAATAAACAGATAAATAATTGATTCCAGCAAAGCTGTAAGTTATCCTTTACGATTAAATTCTCGTATGTATTATTTACACAGGAGTGCAAAAAAAAAAACACCACCTAAAAAAATGTGTAAATTATTTATAAAAAGTAGGCAATCTCTTAATTTAAACGTTAATATAAACAGACCACCTTGCTCTTTTTATCATTATTAGGTATACACAACTTAATTCTTTAAAATGCTGGAACACAAGTGGTGTTTGATAACCGCTTACCGCACTTTATAGATGCTTGAATATTAGAGGCAAAACACGCGCGTCGCCAACCCTTTCACTGTTTCAGTTAAAAGCGTTTATTGAAAAAAGCACGAAGAAATGCTTTCACGTCAGTCCTTTGCGTCAAAATCTTAATAATAAGAAATTGGGATGTATGGGAGCCCCACTTATTTTTCTTAATTTAAATTTAATTATTTAAACTGTGAATATTTGAAGCGTCTACCCGTCGCCGTTATCAATATCTAGCAAAAAAATTTAATACTTAATGTGATCTGTTTTTTAGTATTTGTTTTTATAGCGGCAACAGAAATATATCATCTGTGAAATTGACAACTGTCTAACTGTCACGATTCATGAGATTCAGCCTGGTGACAGACGGACGGACAGCGGAGTCTTAGTAATAGGGTCCCGTTTTACCATTTGTGTCCGGAACCGTAAAAATATATATTCGCGCCTATTAAACATATATAAAGGTACAACACCAAAGAATGGTGAGACCAAGGCTAGGCACTTGTAAGATGCTAAACACAGCCAAGGGCACCCTCTGTGGGGCAAAGGACCTCGGCTTAGGACGTTGATGGATCGCGAGATTGAAGTTGATGGCAGCTCACGACAGCTGGGTTGGACTGGTGGATTTTATTTTAATAAGTAGCTGGTTTTGTTTTGCTCGCTTGCAGGGCCTCTTGCAAGGGATAGGGTTAAATAGTAGAGAATATGTCTTGAGCGGCAATTGTTATGCTACAGTGTGATTTTGCTTTATTTAATAAATTGTGTGTAAGCAAACATGAACAATAAAGATATTTGAATTTATATTTCACTACTGAACAATAGCGAGACAACTATTCCAGCCAGACACTTAAAAAATCCATAACAGTTTTTAAAAACTTGTTATACAAAGGAATGGACACGCAATAATAGTTATTTTTTTAAATGTAACAGCGACACCTATTGAGATAAACTATTTTTTTTAAATTATAATATGGATTAAAACCATCTATCTCTTTAGCAGAAAAAATAAACACATTCTTTTTCGTTTGTTTAAACACTTTATATTCCAGGCATAGCCTGAGGTAAATTCAACGCTTCTGTAAATTTAAAAGAAGTGTTAGATGTATTCGTAAATCATATTAACGATTCAATGCCTGCGTAGCGTCACGTAACAATATACAATATCGCAACGAAGCGATGCATGCAAAATGTTACTCTAATCTTAGACCAATAAACTACATATTTGAAGCGTAAATGTATATTATATATACCATAATAATATGTGTATAATATAAACATAAAGCTAGACCAGTACTATGAAGCTCTATACAAAACTAGTTGTTACTCACTGCCGCAAACTTTTTTCCATTTTTCAGACACTGAAAATGCAAATCCCAAATCCAAATTCTAACATTCTCATAGACCTAAACAATTAAAACAATAGATAGTGCCATCCACGAAGACGAGCCCCACTATTCTTCCTTATAGTTTATAGTGTAAATGTGTAACCTTCGAGCAATCTTTGATTATTGTCGGTACACACTGACTACCTATGAGTGCAAACGCACATTACAATGAATAAACTCGGGTCATACTCCCCCTCGATTATAAATTGGTGGGGCGCGTCTTCGTGGATGACACTTTGTATAAAAATGTGTCAGCCGTGTCCCAACTAAATAATACGTTACAATAAAATAAAAAAAGCAATATAATATTATATACAATATAATATATGTAAATAAGTGAATATAAGTGTAGAATGTAGATACATATAATATGTATGTATGCATGTCACATCAAAATAATAATAATAATATATCCTCACTCCTTCCCACAAGGGTCCCCGAAGGGGTAGGCAGAGCTGTATAGGTAATACCCACACAGCCACTTTCCGCCAGAGGTATATTAGGTGCCTATGTGCCAGATGGCGAACACATCGCCGTTACTCAAGCACAACTATTACATACGCCTTTTGAATTTCTTCTCAGACGTATGAAGGTTTCCTCTCGGATGTTTTCCTTCACCGTAAAGCTTCTTTATTTTAGTTTTTTTATGTCATTCATCATAATCATAAATTTATGAGCTGGGCTCTTTTTGGCATCTCTGACGCAGTCCATTTGCATTGCATTTGTGACAAAGGGATTGCTTTTTGTTTTCTGCACTGCAGTTCAAAGACCAGTTTACACCAATCATTATTAGTCTCTAAAAAAACCAGTATACTATGTTTCGGAGTGACTACCTTTTAATAATCTTGTAATTTTGTTTGTATGTATTTCTTCCATTAATAACTATTTCATCACAACACCCTACAACTTCAAGAAGACAACTGTTTTATTTTCTGAGTGACTGTGTATAAAAATAAATAATAATTAAGTAAAAAAACTCCTAATAATATCTGAATAACGGCCAGTACATTACTTGCTACAGTGAATAATATGTTATGTATATAAATTGTCATTCATATATAAATTGTCATTCATATATAAATTGTCATTCATATATAAATTGTCATTCATATATAAATTGTCATTCATATATAAATTGTCATTCATATATAAATTGTCATTCATATATAAATTGTCATTCATATATAAATTGTCATTCATATATTTTTTTTATAAACCCGTAATCTAAATTGTATTTAGATTTGAAATACTAAAGCATACCACTAATATTATAAATTTGAATGTTAGTGCACTTTTTTCACATCAACACTTCAGAATGGAATTGGATATAATTTGGTACAGAGATAGATTATTAGAATTAACATGAAGGGTAATAAATTTATTTGAATAAAATCAAATTTACGCGGGTGAGACCGAGGGACTTATCTAGTTATGTAACAACTATATTTGTATTTTCTCTCTCTTCACGCCTCCAATAAAGGTCCCCGATAAGTAAACAGAGGCGTAACAACCTATTTTTGCGTTTAATCTTTTTTTTTTGCTAACGTAAAAGTAGCTATACGTTTTTCCCTTTAATATTTATAAAACATGATCACAATCAAGCAAATACATAATCGAAATCAAAATATTTTTATTTCACATAGGCCCACCCAGGTGGGCACTTATAAAACGTCGAAAAAGAATACATCGCGTAGGTCAAGTTGTCATCATAGTCTATGGACGGCTTCAATGTTATGGCCGATTTGTCAAACGCAGCCACAGTTAACATACATAAACAAAACCTGTGTTGACGATTTCAAGAACAACCTATATATATCCTCCAAACCAATATCAAATTAACCAATTAAATAAATAATAATTAACATCACTAACAAAGACAGTATGTGCGGTTTCAAAATCGTACTTGCACAAGCACACACCTACTCAGATAAAAAATAAAACTGTCAACTGTCACTCAACATTCTTAGCCTTGGATAAAAGTAAAATAAATTTTCGTGTGTTATTTTTCTTTCTTAAAACATTTTACTCAAAGGCTGGACGACGACATAATAAACTACGTACATATATACACATTAGTGCAAAAATACAAAAGGTGAGTGTTACCAGGTTTTAGATGATGTGTATTGATGTTAGTGTAATGTTTTATGTGAGAAATAAAGTCATCTGTGCAACGGAATAATTGCAAATTAATATAGAAAAAAAAGTCATCACTGACCAACTTCATTATCGTATATAAAGAGTCAGTTGTGAGATTTAAATACATGCAAATTATTAAAAAGTAGGTAAACATAAATTACGAATATTAAAAGTAAGAAAAATAATAATTAAAAGACCCAATTATGACGGATAATCAGCGACACATGCCAAATATATATGCACTACTTTTGTGCTTTTATATTGAATTCATCATTCTACACCAGTCCATTTCTATCTTAACAATAAAAATACATAAATTAGTCATCATTTTCCATGCTGGCAATATCATAGACTGAAACGGTTTCTTCTAGACCAATTCTCCCAAACATGCTACCAATGTTTTATCTAAAAATCTTTCAACATGCAAGTATTTTCAAAATCATGAACTCTTCTATTAAATCCAGTTATTCATTAACTGGCACCAAATATCACCATATATATAGTAATAATTGAATGTATAAATAATATAGGTGTAATACCCACTTTCCGCCAGATATATTTAGGTGCCATTGTGACAGATGGCAAGTCTGTCGCCGTCTCTCGGGTAGCATTTTTCAATAATATTTGATGCCATATACAAAAGAATATTGTGTTTAAAAAAAATGCACTTACTGTTGTTAGCCATCAAGTTCTCGTGAAGCTTGTCACGTTGGTCTTCAAGTACCTGGACAGGGATGAATGTATAAATAAATAATTGTTTTAAAAAAGCTGTGGTGGCTGATTGGTTCGATTAGATGCCTGTGACACAAAACTTGCAAGTTTGAACCCCGACTGTACCAATAAGTTTTTCTGAACTTAAGTACAGTGATTAGTCACACCACGAGCTTTACGGTGAAGGAAAACATCGAGAGTAAACCTGCATACGTCTGAGAAGAAATTGAGAAGGCGTATGCATAGTGTTCAAGTAACGGCGATAGACTAGCCATCTGTCTGACTTCTCTGCCTTCATATCTCTTTAATATCACTTCAATATATCAACCCAAATATATATTTATTTGATAGATTTTTAAGCAGCTGAATACACGGGCTCAGTTAAGTATAAATATATAGTCAACATAAAGGATATTAAACTGACAACTTCACAGTACACCTAAGAATAGTGATGTGTTGCTCCTTGTAAGCAATTTCAAAGTAGATTCTTTATAGAAAAACTGGAGAGTTGGATGCACCCTTCCTGCAGATTCCTCTAAGAAACAGTGGTTATGGGCATTTTAATCCTACTTATATTTAAAATGTGAAGTTAGTGAGGATGTTTGCTACTCAATCAATTTGGCAGAGATAGATAATAGCTGGATAAGTTTAATTAAGTATTTCTCTACCTAACCTGTTAGAGACTGTGTTATGTATGTATTTATTTGTTTTACTAATGTAAATAAAATTTGTATTTAATTATGTATTATCAATGTTAACCAAACAGATCGAAATCAATATTTTTATTTTTTCTTGTAACACAGGGAATTAAATAACATAAATAAGAAAATTCATTATAGGAACCAGATAATAATCCAAATTGTTCATACACAGCTTGACTAACTACAAGTAGTATAAGGAAACAAGAAATAACAAAAGAAACATCAATAATTCTGAAACTCAATACTTTAGTATGTATAGGCATAAGGCATATGTATAGTCGTGCTTGAGTAACGGCGATTGACTCGCCATCTGTCACGTTGGCACCTAATATACCTCTGGCGGAAAGTGGGTGTGTGGGTATTACCTATACACCTCTGCCTACCCCTTCGGGGACCCTTGTGGGAAGGTGTGAGGATACAATACTTTAGTTAAATTTAATCACTTAATTGAGTATTGTGATATATAGATTTATCAGGGCACCATCTAGTCTTGAATTGGAGTCTGAATTGGCATTGATTCAAATATAGGGCCAAATTTCCACTATCTATTATCACTTAAAAGTCAGGGTTCATAGACAACAATTATTAGCATATTCATATTAAAATCATTATAAACAATATCTAAAGATAGCATTAGACCATAAAGGAAACACTAAGGGCACTTACCTCACCAAGGTATTGGGCCACCTTGCGAGTGACACCCTCGACGAAGGTGTCCAGTTTACCCAAGTCATCAGACAGCCCCACCAACTGATCCAGTGTCCCCACCTGGAAATTAATGCCATACATTTAGTAGAAAACACATTTTTTTAATATTAAATACCTGTCAAAGTGTAGAGTAATTTTTATAATTAAAGTTAAATAGTCCATGTTTAAAACCTTATTACTGCATGTGAATTAATGAAAATGTCAAATGAATGAACTAAGCTGCTATAACAATGATTAATTGATTAATTAACATGTCCACTAAATATATTTCTGTGCCAATTTAAATATAATGTTGAAGGAAGTGTTCTGAGAAATGTTTTATAAAATGTAGTTGATTGGAATATGAAGTTTAGTTCTTATTATCTCTAATCAATACATAAATACATTTATGGAATATCTTGGGCACCATTATAGCTGGTCATTAATGATGTAGTGTACCATGACAATACTTTTAAAGAGTCTGGTGTAATTTAACCACCATTATACAGGATACACCATGAATGATGCTGTCCAAAATGTATAAATTATAAGATTTTTCACATACCTTCAGGTCGGGGATTGGAAATTTATAGTTGGCACTGAGATTGCCAGACTTGGTGGCGTTATTCAGAGCATCCCAGGTTTGTTGGCAGGTCTTGTCGCCAGGGGCGCTTACCACCCAATACTCGGACATTTTCAACTAGAATAAGAGAAGATTCCTCAACTCAAACGTTACATAGCTCGGTACAGTTACATTCTAAAAGTACGCATATACCAAATCATTTGCTTTAACTGCTACATTATTGTTTTCATTGTCCTAAA
Organism: Drepana falcataria; assembly: GCA_945859725.1. Classification (NCBI taxonomy): domain Eukaryota; kingdom Metazoa; phylum Arthropoda; class Insecta; order Lepidoptera; family Drepanidae; genus Drepana; species Drepana falcataria. The sequence goes on along the minus strand of OX243946.1, from coordinate 6,550,504 downwards.
AATCGATTTTTCTTTCAAGTATGCCTTTCGTACGCGGTCCCGATACTAATGATCCACCGGTTTTAGGAGAATGCAATACGAGCGAGGTAATCAATAATTGGCCGGGAACGTTGGCGCCCACCCTACACAGACCTTCCGGCGCCAGACCAGACATTTCCCCATGAAAACCACCCAAACCACCCCCATGACTCCACTATCAACTTTGACGTCTATAAGTCGCGCGCAAAAGACTCTCACAGTATATCTGGGCAAATAACACGTTTGTACACACCGCAATACTCACCTGGAACTTAAAAATTAATGCTGTTTTAATACTAAATATTTGTAACAGCAAATAATTTAGCGAAATCACAAGACAATCCGGGACTAGCCCTTCAACGCCATGAAAATTCACGTGATGCAGTGCTGCCACCTATAACTATTGAACAGACAGCTGATTTACGTCAATTGTCTATGGATTCTTTTTCATAACGTAAGGATAGTTTAAATAAATATTTCTACAATTTCTTAATTTACTTGCATTATTGAAATTTTTCTTGTTATTCTTATACGCTTAAGCCCACGCATCGTATCCTAATGTTGATGATCTGTTCTATTTAAACATCAGAAAGACGTCATATATATAATAGTTTTGGTTTTATTTGTCCTTGAGATGGGTTCATGAAACAAACGCCGTTTAGTACCGACCAATTTTTTATTAATGTAATTATAAATAAACTCTACATAATTAATATTTATTTGGAGCTTGCTGGTTCCACCCCAGCCTTAACTATAATTTTGTTGCCAATTTAACCCAAAATTATTTTATTTCGTAGAGCATTACTTCCAACCTACAAATCAACTTAGCCAACAAACAGGCTTAATAAATTGTATTACTGATTATGATTGTCTTCGTGAAAATACTTGTAAAACAACACATAAAAGACTTGGTTTCACGTCATGAATTAATTATCCCAATATCACAATTTTATCTTCGGCGTGTCAAATAAATTTGACATTACAAAATATAAATGATGTTGATGACTGACGCTTAAATTGAATTAAAAATATACTGCTGGTGTTACGAAACAAAACAAATATGCGAATATTCACGTTTTTATCAAAGAAAGTCGGCGATTTGACTGTGAAACATTCAAATTTACCCGAGTCCTATATTAAGAGGAGTTACGAACAAGTAAATATTTAGGTTTGAGGCTATTATTTGATAATCAGAAATCATAACCTATAACGTGTATTTGTATTTTTTAGGTGTATTGGAAATCTCCAAACTATCCCCAGTATAGACCGGTACAAATAGCTCGTAAAAACTACCGTTTTACTACGAACAGACCATGGACTGGTCAGTTTAGGCAGCAGAATGACCGTGGAGTCCACAGGAAGAAGGTTTTCATAGAACCGGTTGGAGAATGGTCCTTTTTTAGGTAAGGTACAGGCGGCAAGAGTTTAATAATGAAGGACAACATAAACTCCATCCATTCACAAGTTTCTAATAATATATTCAATTTCACCTTCAAATATATGATTACCCTAAACCGAAGAGCATGTATGAAGAGAATAATGAAAGTGGACGAAGCGAAAGAAGTATGTAAGAATCGTAGCAAGTGGAAAGAAGTGGTCTCTGCCTACCCCTACGGGAAAGAGGCGTGATTATATGTATGTTTGTATGTAAATATATGATATTGGACTGTACTATGGGTCTGTATACTAATGATTGTGAAATATAAAAAAAAATTATCTGCATTGACATCTCATTATGAAACATACATGTATTAAGAAATAAATTTGGTTTAATTGAGTAACCTCTAACTTTTTTTGCATTGCATTTTTGCTGTACATATTTATAAATAAAATAAATGCTGTATAAATAAATTAAATCTATGTTATGCAGAAGTCTGCAAAACTTGCTGGAAGAATTTGCCAGGAATCATGGAAAACATATAAAATAAATTGAATATCAAAGCTGTAAGCTATCTTAGCTGTGGTGGTCAAGTGTTTAGAGTAGTCACTTTAAACACAAAGGTTACAATTTCAAATCCTGGCTTTACCAATGAGTTTTACTGAAGTTAAGTACAGTGATTTGTCACACCACAAGCATTACGGTGAAATAATTCTGTTTGAAAAAAAAACGATGTGAATACAAACATATTTGAATAGTCATGCTGGACAAACGGCAATGGTCAACAACTATCGCATTGGCACCTGAATTTTATTTTAAACAACAAGAGTGGCAAACAAGCATACGGCCCACCTGATGGGAATGGTTACCGCAGCCTATTTACGCTCACGATACCGAAGTATCACTTGCCACTCTGTGGTCAGAGAGTTATAGTGTGTTGGCAACAGTTCTCCCCCCTCCCCAAGGAGCTCATTACTGGAAATATTTTTCACCGCTGTTAACCTTGCAGACGAAGAGAAGTGTGGTGTGAGACACAAACTATGCTTTCGTGCTGGAAAACCTTTTATTTTACCAACTTTCATTACAACTTTTGCCAACTTACTTCCTACTGACAGTTTTTTCCTTTTTCTGTCCAACTGACAGTAAAACCTTAAACCTACTTGGATGTGTCGTCAACAACCGCGCAGGAACACAACACAAAAAATTTTGTTATTTGGCTACGGACTTCTATAAGGTCCACTACCAGTCTGGCAGCTCCAAATTCGAAAGGGAAACTCATTATGCCCTACCTCTCTTAATATAAATAAAAATAAATCATAGATATTGAAAATATTATGTGTTCTACTCATCTCGGCCTAACCCTTGGTAAGGTGGAAAGTAAAATATATCTCATTCAAAACATCTCATCCTTCTGATCGACTCACCAAAAAAATCTTATCTTTCCAGAGGTGATAGAGTGGAGATAATGGTGGGCAGAGACAAGGGGAAGCAAGGCATTGTGACACAAGTGATCCAGGAGCGGAACTGGGTGTTTGTGGAGGGGCTCAACACACATTTAAGAGTTGTATGTAGTATTATTAATTGACATAATGCGATTGGGGATGCGACCCAAGATCGGGCTCGTACCTGGTTAAGCGTATTTCATTAGCGATACAACGTGGAAATGCGGCGGGCATTATGGGAACGTTTGAGCCGGGTACGTGTCCGATCTAATATTTAGTTAGCATAGGTAGTAGTAAGGCGTATGTATAGTCGTGCTTGAGTAACGGCGATGGACTCGCCATCTGTCACGTTGGCACCTAATATACCTCTGGCGGAAAGTGGGTGTGTGGGTATTACCTATACACCTCTGCCTACCCCTTCGGGGACCCTTGCGGGAAGGCGTGAGGATATATTATTACTATGAGGTAGTAGTATTTTATGACAAAGCATGTGCTGATGACCTTTCTTTTTGTATGACGAAGCCTGTGGCGAATACGTTTTATGTTCAATTGACATTAAACAAAGTGTACTTTTAGACTTTGAACTGAAGGCAAAGGGATGCTTAGAAGGGCCACGAACAAAGTACAATTTATTCTTTATAGAATGGGACATTAGATAAGGCCTAATGGTTTGAGTAGATGCCTGCAACGCAAGGTTACAAGCTTGAATCCCGACTGTATGTATTGATGAGTTTTTTTTACCTTTAGTACAGTGACTTGTCACACTACGAGCTTTAATACACCTCTTTGCCTATCACTTTGGCGACATTTGTAAGGTTTGAAAAAAAAAAAAAAATATATATTTATATATAAATTACGTATAAATGTGTGAAGAATGAGTGGAGAAAGATTGATGAAACAGATATATAAAGCCAAGAGTTTGTGCAAGAAGAGGCAGAGGAATACCACGTTCCAACTACCTAGATCAAATCGATCGTATGCTCAAGGACGGGAATGTCAAGAGTACTCGAAACCGACGTGCATGTATGGGGAGACTGATGAATGTGAACGAAGCGAAAGAGGTATGGGTAAGTTTAGAGAGAACTGGCACTCTATACTCTCCGCCTACCTATTACCTATGACTGCCTACGCCTGCCTACAACTCGGCGTGATGAAATATGTATGTATACAAATTCTAGATAGGAAAGGACAAAGACTTTCCTGGTGTGACAATCCAATCGGAAGCCCCTCTACTGGTCACAACTGGTGTTAAGCTGGTCGATCCTGAGACATTGAAACCAACAGAAATTGAGTGGAGATATACTGAAGATGGGAACAAGGTAAGTATTTTAGAATTTAAACCTTAAGTTCGTATGGTAAAATAGATTTTGATTTAGCTGAGGGCCGATATTTTGTGTGATCAACAAGAGTATTTGTACCTTAGTCTTGGATGTCCTATGTATTTATGTACATATCTATACAATACTAGCTGTCCCGCCCAGCTTCGCTCGGGTGAAAAAGTTAAATTGCCCGTAACACGATCGCAGCGCCACCTATTGGGTCCAATTGTAAATCTAAACCATTCTCGAATCTAGATTAAGACACACAGAAACACACAGAAAGCTTCGCCCGGGTAAAAAGGTAAAATTCTTGAATCTCGATCGCAGCGCCACCTATCGGGTCCAATTTAATATAGCCTATGTTACTCGGGGATAATGTAGCTTTCCAAAGGTGAAAGAATTTTTGAAATCGGTCCAGTAGTTTCGGAGCCTATTCATTACAAACAAACAAACAAACAAATCTTTCCTCTTTATAATATTAGTATAGATAATATTAGTATAGATAATATTAGTATAGATAAGTAAATATGTCGTTGTCTAGTTACCATAACACAAGTTTTGTCTAATTTGGGGCCATGACAATTTGTGTGGAATGGTCCCAAGGTATTTATTTTGTTTACTAACATCAAAATCTTCACCGAGGCACACAGAGAACGCTTGTTGCAAGTCACATATTCAATACTAGTGGTTCGTCCCGGCTTGGCACGGGTAGACAAATTTTTTTTATAAAAGAAAATAAAGTCACCCTGGGTGAATGTAGCTTTCCAATGGTAAAATATTTTTTCAAATCGGTCCAGTAGGTTTGGACCTTATTCAATACAAACATAAAAACATCAAATCTTTCCTCTTTATAATATTAGTATTCAATATAGAATTACGCTACCATATTATTCGGTATTATTATTCAGGTACGTGTATCAGCAGCAAGCAGTAGAATTATCCCCATACCGAAGACAGCTGAGGAAAATATGGACTTCAAGACGAAGGAGTTGTACTTGGAGAATGCGGAGAAGGATACAGCAGCGGGTGACGTCACTAAGGTAAGGCTAAGGGTCTGACTTCTGTAAGATAAGATGAAAGCTGATGTCACCTGTGTTTAATGCGATTTCATTGGGGGATATTTTTTGGAAGAAACCATGTTAGGTTTACCCAGGTGACTATCTATGTGCCAAGTTTCATTCAATTCTGTTCAGTTTTGCTTGTAAGAGGAACAAACATCTTCACTATTAACTTTCATAATATATAATAATATATCCTCACGCCTTCCCACAAGGGTCCCCGAAGGGGTAGGCAGAGGTGTATAGGTAATACCCACACACCCACTTTCCGCCAGAGGTATATTAGGTGCCAACGTGACAGATGGCGAGTCCATCGCCGTTACTCAAGCACGACTATACATACGCCTTTGAATTTCTTCTCAGACGTATGCAGGTTTCCTCTCGATGTTTTCCTTCACCGTAAAGCTCGTGGTGTGACTAATCACTGTACTTAAGTTCAGAAAAACTCATTGGTACAATTGGGATTCGAACTTGCGACCTTTGCGTCGCAGGCAACTGCTCGAACCACTCGGCCACCACGGCTCTAACTAACTTTCACATTTATAATATTAGTATGTATTTTTTTTATTAAACCCGACTGGTGGCCAGCAAGCATGCGGTCCACCTGATGGTAAGCGGTTACCATCGCCTATGGACGCTTACAACACCAGGGGTAATGCTCGCGCGCTGCTGACCCTTGAGGAATCTTTTCACACCCTTCTTGAAGAACTCCATGCTGTACTCATGACTTAGGACGTCTTTAGATGTACCTATTTTTGTTCAAGGTAACCTTTGCGCCAACACTGCGAACGTTTGAAATGGACATAATGGACGAGATGGGAATTAAGGAAGACAGGACTCCTGCCAAATCTTACTGGTATTAGGATAAGAGCAGAGTGAAGAAACTATTAAATATTAGCATGTAATAAGGATTTGTTGTTTTATTGAAACAAAGCTATATACCACAGCCCACTTAATTCCCAACCAGCTTCGCTTAGGTGAAAATTAAGTTTATGAATCTCGGTTGCCATCTATCGTTGAAGTATTTTCAACTATCTAGGGACGCAAATAGAGACAAAGTCTAGTCGTTTAGGAGTTATATGACAAACATACGTACAGAAGAATTATACATTTATAATTGTAAACCTTAAAATATACACAGGTGATTAATTAAGTAGCAGTACTTAGTATTTTGTTGTCTGTTTGTTTGTTCAGACTAATAACCGAAGCAACTGATTGGCTAATGTTATAAGAACTAACATGGAAACAGTAGCTATGGATCGCAGATTCGCGTAATTTTTACTCCATTGGTTGATACTGTGGATTTTTTCAAGTATAATTTCTTTATCGAAAAATATCCACAAAATATTTAGCATATGTGGTATTAGGATTTATTTTTATGTAAGTATAATTACTTCATTTATTCTTTAAAATAGACTAGCGGTCCGTCCCGGCTTCGCACGGGTGGACATATTTTTACACGCTTTATATTAGCTTCACCTGTATGTATGTAACCGACTTCTTTGAGCTCGATTTTGACCCACTTTAAACGGTCAGATTTCGTTCAAACTTTGTAGACTTATCGAGGACCGATGACAATACACTAATAACTAAAAAGTAGAAAATAAATAGTAGTTAAAAAAAACTAAAAAACACGCTTTTTATAGTAAACCGAACTAAAAAATAGAAAATAAATTTCGATAATATCTTATAAAGCGTGGGGTGCTTTTTAAGATATTACCGAAATTATTGACACCTTGCACCCCACGCTTTTTAAGATATTATCGAAATTTATTTTCTATTTTTTAGTTCGGTTTTCTATAAAAAGCGTGTTTTTTAGTTTTTTTTAACTACTATTTTATAAAAGAAAATATAGTCTATGTCACTCAGGGTGAATGTAGCTTTACAATGGTGAAATAATTTTTCAAATCGGTCCAGTAGTTTCGGAGTCTATTCAATACAAACTTACTTACATACAAATCTTTCCTCTTTATAATATTACTAGCTTATGTATTTTCCTGCTAGAATCGGCTCACCGCTATGCCGTGAAAGAGCATCATACTTTATAATATTAGAACTTTGAATATTTCAGCATTTAAAAAGCCGTGGTGGCAGAGTGGTTCGAGCAGTTGCCTGCGACACAAAGATCGTAAGTTTGAATCCCGACTGTACCAATGAGTTTTTCTGAACTTAAGTACAGTGATTAGTCACACCACGAGCTTTACGGTGAAGGAAAACATCGAGAGGAAACCTGCATACGTTTGAGAAGAAATTCAAAGGCGTATGTATAGTCGTGCTTGAGTAACGGCGATGGACTCGCCATCTGTCACGTTGGCACCTAATATACCTCTGGCGGAAAGTGGGTGTGTGGGTATTACCTATACACCTCTGCCTACCCCTTCGGGGACCTTTGTGGGAAGGCGTGAGGATATATTATTATATATTTATATTTATATTTCAGGATTAAAAAGTAGCCTATGTCCTATTCCTAGGTACCTATAAGCTATCAACATTTCAACTTTCAGCGAAATCGGTTCAGCCGTCTGGCCGTGAAAGACCCGCAAACATACAAACTTACTTTCACATTTATAATATTAGTCAGAAGTACAGATTTGAGCAACAGTTCCATTTTCAGTTCTGTCAATATCGATTAAACGGTAGGTACATTAGTTGGTATCTATCATTCACAAGCTCAGACGGAATACGTACTCAGGTGAAATATTCTTGTAAGTGGGTAGGTGACGATTGTTGATAACCTCCCAATGTCATTGCCATCTATCATTGATTAAAGTAACGGCTTATCTAGCCACTTAGACGGAACGTGATGTTTTTTTTAGTAAGGTACCTATGTACCTTCACATCACATCTGACATCAGTCCCTAATATTGTAGGCAGTTTATAAACGACTTAAGAAAAACGTCGATTAGTTTGGAAAAGAAAATTATATATACTGACATAACGAAAGGCAACAAAAATAGACAAAAATAAAAGAAGAATATGAAAGACTAGCTGTCCCGCCCAGCTTCGCCCGGGTGAAAAAGTAAAATTTCCTGAAACACGATCGCAGCGCCACCTATCGGGTCCAATTGTGATGTAAGCTATCCTTTCTTTTAAGTTGGATCAAACTGCATACGGTGTGCAAATTTGATTGAAATCGGTTAAGTAGTTCAGGAGCCCATCGCGGACTTGATTGCCATAAAAAAGGTTATAGTGAGGCAATCTTAAAAGATAGACATATGCTGTCGCGGACTTTTTTGATATTTTCGTAACTTAAACTGTTTACGCAGCGTAAGCAACGGAAGCTCTCAAAAAGGAATATTTTTTCCCGTTCTTGCAACATTTTTCATTTATGCTTCGCTCCTATTAGTCGTAGCGTGATGTTATATAGCCTAAAGCCTTCCTAGAGAAATGGACTATCCAACACAAAAATAATTTTTCAATTCCAACCCGTAGTTCCTGAGATTAGCGCGTTCAAACAAACAAACTCTTCAGCTTTATAATATTAGTATAGATTAGATATGGTCACAAAAAATATCTATGTCATTGTCACAGCGAGTATAGATCGCCAGTTCTCTCTAGACTTACATACCTCTTTCGCTTCGTCCACATCCATCAGTCTCTTCATACCAGTTACCAGTACTTCTAACGTTCCCATCCTCGGTGTTCGATCAATAGGATCTAGGTAGTTGGAACGTTGGCTTCCTCAGCCTCGTCTTGCACACACTTCGCATTTTATATCTATGTCGGCAATCTTTCTTCACTAATCCATTATGTTCAAACCAACGTAATATGTATTTCTTCACTTTTACAATGACACTGATTTACTTATACTTTCTCAACGGTACCCCACTGTATAGATTTCCTCACGATGTCATCAGCTCGTGGTGTGTTAACCAACTGTTTGTACGTTACATAAAAGCTCATTGGATCAGACCGAAAGGGTTCGTAATAATAATAATATTAAGCCTCTAAATTGGCATATTTGTATGGAGGGTCAAGCGTTCACAATAATAAAACAATAAACAAATACAATAAAATTAAAGCGTTTTATTTTATTTATATATGTTAAAAAAAATTAACAGTACATAAATAAAAACTTGAAAATGTACTCACTTTATAATTTACAATAAATTACTAAATGTTATTAGTAATTATATATATATAATATCCTCACGCCTTCCCACAAGGGTCCCCGAAGGGGTAGGCAGAGGTGTGTAGGCAACACCCACTTTCCGCCAGAGGTATATTAGGTGCCAACGTGACAGATGGCGAGTCCATCGCCGTTACTCAAGCACGACTATACATACGCCTTTGAATTGCTTCACAGACGTATGCCGGTTTCCTCTCGATGTTTACCTCCACCGTAAAGCTCGTGGTGTGACTAATCACTGTACTTAAGTTCAGAAAAACTCATTGGTACGATCGGGATTCGAATTTGCGATCTTTGTGTCGCAGGCAACTGCTCGAACCACTCGGCCACCACGGCTATTATATAACAATTGAATTTATTTAAAAGACCCCCTCCTCGGATCTAGCCACTTCCAAAGAAAAACAATCTGTATCTGGCTTAGATACGCAATTCTAATCCATGTTTTGTTGAATAAAACCTCTTTAAATAGATAACTGAATCAAAACATGTTATTGCGTTGATTAATAATTTGAGATAATGCCCCCCGCGACCTGTTATCAACAGCAAGACTCATAATAACATTATCTAAACTCTCATACTAAGTGACGTAGTGGCCGAGTAGTTCGAGATTGCAACGCAAGGATTTGTTAGTTGGAAACCCGACTGTCGTCTACCACCTCTGCCTTTTCCGGGATAGTTGGTGGACAAAGGGCAAGTATTATCTGGTCTGGAGCAAGACGAGAATTGGCATATATGAGTCAGAACAAAGAAAAGTGTATCTCATGTCGTAGATCAGAGACTGGATAGAGGAAGATCATAAGAGTTGCATCAGAGACGCCGACAAGAGTCCAGCACTTAAATGTATGATGACGCAAGTAAGCAATGGTCGCCTAGGACCTATATCTCGCTTTGTCAACCCTTCAAAAATATTTTCACACCCTTCTTGGTAAACCTAATGCTGTATTTCGTTCAGTTCATTTACAAACTTGTGCCTAATATGGAGATTTTATTCCAATGAGTTGAGAGTTTGAGTTACTCTGCTACAGAAAATTTTGTTTTCTTCTGAGGACATGAACATAACCCTCCTTATTGCGTCGGTCGAGTAAATAAGTCATCTTAGCTAATCATTCTTATCGTCCTATATAAATAAACCTGCCACACTTTCAAAGCGTGAGGTTGCTATCAATGCGATTCTATTATCACTAATTGCATTTATATAACGTCATTGTGAATGCTGCGTTATTCTGTTGGAGCAGAGTTTATTTTGCATTGCGACTTGTTTAGTGTCAGCGATTTTGTCATTCAGTAGTTTGAGCTTAATAACAACTATCATGTTCTATGAGTTGTTGATATATTAGGGAAGAAACTGTTGAAGTCAATAAGTATTACAGGGGCAATATACTAACCCAACTAGGACAGCCGCAACACAAAGATTGCAAGTTCGAATCCTGGAGTTAACCTGAATTTACATTTATATTCTTATTATTATTTCATCCTGCCTTCCCACAACGGTCCCCGAAGGGGTAGACTAAGCGTAGGTAGTACCCACACACGCTCACTTTACACCAGAGGTATATTTTAGGTGCTTACGTGACAGATGGCGAGTCCATCGCCGTTACTCAAGCACGACTATACATACCTACATGTTTGAATTTTTTCTCAGACGTATGCAGGTTTCCTCGTAAAGCTCGTGGTGTGACTAATCACTGTACTTAAGTTCCGCTAAACTCATTGGTACATTCGGGATTCGAACCACTGGGCGACCACGCCTATTAATCTATACATATAAAAAAAATGTAACGGATCGCTGTCTGTACATGGAAGATATATGAGAAAAAAAAACGATTGGGACCTTTATCAACGCCAATAGCACCCAAAACACTGATTGTTAGACAGTTTCTCTGTGCGTTTGTGCACGCTAATCTCAGAAACGGCTTATCCGATTTATATGTGGTTTTCACTAATATATTGTGGTAAGCTTCACTAAACATATACTAAAAAAATAACCATAAGATATATCCAAAATATGCTGCCCAAAGTCACTATTCCACGCGGACGAAGTCGCGGGCAGAGCTAGTATATAATATAAACTACTAGCTGTCCCGCCCAGCTTCGCCCGGGGGAAAAAGTTAAACTTCCTGAAACACGATCGCAGCGCCACCTATCGGGTCCAATTGTGATGTAAGCTATCCTATCTTTTAAGTTGGATCAAACTGCACACGGTGTGTAAATTTGATTGAAATCGGTTAAGTAGTTTAGGAGCCCATCGCGGACAAACAACGTGGCACGTAATCTATATATATATAGGAGATCCCATTTTTGAACTGACTCATCACGAAATCTCAGGAACTGTAAGGCCGATTGACTTGAAATTTGGTAGGAGTATTCCTTACGTGGTGTAGAGGTCAGCTAAGAACGGATTTTGCGAAACTCCACCCGGAAGGTGGAGTGCAGGGAGATCCCATTTGTGAACTTACGCATTAGGATATCTCAGGAACTACAGGGCCGATTGACTTGAAATTTGGTAGGAGTATTCCTTACGCGATGTAGAGGTCAGCTAAGAACGGATTTTGTGAAACTCCATCCGCAAGGTGGAGTGCAGGGAGATCTCATTTGTGAACTCACTCATTAGGATATCTCAGAAACTATAAGGTCGATTGACTTGAAATTTGGTAGGAGTATTCCTTACGCGATGTAGAGGTCAGCTAAGAACGGATTGTGTGAAACTCCATCCGCAAGGTGGAGTGCAGGGAGATCTCATTTGTGAACTCACTCATTAGGATATCTCAGAAACTATAAGGTCGATTGACTTGAAATTTGGTAGGAGTATTCCTTACGCGATGTAGAGGTCAGCTAAGAACGGATTTTGTGAAACTCCATCCGCAAGGTGGAGTGCAGGGAGATCTCATTTGTGAACTCACTCATTAGGATATCTCAGAAACTTTAAGGTCGATAGACTTGAAATTTGGTAGAAGTATTCCTTACGCGATGTAGAGGTCAGCTAAGAACGGATTTTGTGAAACTCCATCCGCAAGGTGGAGTGCAGGGAGATCCCATTTGTGAACTCACTCATTAGGATATCTCAGAAACTATAAGGTCGATTGACTTGAAATTTGGTAGGAGTATTCCTTACGCGATGTAGAGGTCAGCTAAGAACGGATTTTGTGAAACTCCATCCGCAAGGTGGAGTGCAGGGAGATCTCATTTGTGAACTCACTCATTAGGATATCTCAGAAACTATAAGGCCGATTGACTTGAAATTTGGTAGAAGTATTCTTTACGTGGTGTAGAGGTCAGCTAAGAACGGATTTTTTGAAACTCCACCCGCAAGGTGGAGTGCGGGGAAATCCCATTTGTGAGCTCACTCATTAGGATATCTCAGGAACTATAAGGTAGATTGACTTGAAATTTGGTAGGAGTATTCCTTACGCGATGTAGAGGTCAGCTAAGAACGGATTTTGTGAAACTCCATCCGAAAGGTGGAGTGTACGGAGATCTCATTTTTGAACTCACTCATTAGGATATCTCAGAAACTATAAGGCCGATTGACTTGAAATTTGGTAGAAGTATTCCTTACGAGGTGTAGAGGTCAGCTAGGAACGGATTTTTTGAAACTCCACCCGCAAGGTGGAGTGCGGGGAAATCGCATTTGTGAGCTCACTCATTAGGATATCTCAGGAACTATAAGGTAGATTGACTTGAAATTTGGTAGGAGTATTCCTTACGCGATGTAGAGGTCAGCTAAGAACGGATTTTGTGAAACTCCATCCGCAAGGTGGAGTGCAGGGAGATCTCATTTGTGAACTCACTCATTAGGATATCTCAGAAACTATAAGATCGATTGACTTGAAATTTGGTAGGAGTATTCCTTACGCGATGTAGAGGTCAGCTAAAAACGCTCAAATATCAAACAATATTAATAAAAATCGGAAAGCAAGACAATTCCAAATTCTTTTTCTCTTATTTTAATAACGAAATATTCAAAGATTTGTAATGTGATCATAGGCACATATTTTTGTGCGTTTAAATCGCAAACGCTGGGCAAACCTTACGAGATAGATCAAATGAATGTACTACGGAGTAGTATATCTTCAAATGATCGATATAAAAGTTTGCGATTGTATTTAATTATCTTTAAAGGATATACCACCATAACCATTTTTATCTTTTACATTATTATTAGCATCAATATTGCACCCGTGCGAAGCCGGGGCGGGCAGCTAGTTTATATATATTTAGATTACTTAGTAACACCAAATAATACATTACTGTATCTTCAAGATACCCGAACACACTTACATCGAGTGATTGTCTCGTAGGCATTTCTTTCTTATTGATAACAATTGATTCAGCCTTGGTATTATTGGGAAAATCATCGAATGGTTTACTTACGTACAATTATCATTACACCTAGCCACTGGGCCGAGGCGTGATAAACCCGCTTCATGACGGTGATGTTCGAAAATCCAATTTCTTTACGTAATATATAATTCTTGACGTAGATATCACTATTATAGCCGTGGTGGCCGAGTGGTTCGAGCAGTTGCCTGCAAGTTCGAATCCCGACTGTAAAAATGAGTTTTTCTGAACTTAAGTACAGTGATTAGTCACACTACGAGCTGAACGGTGAAGGAAACATCGAGAGGAAACCTGCATACGTCTGAGAAGAAATTCAAAGGCGTATGTATAGTCGTACTTGAGTAACGGCGATGGACTCGCCATCTGTCACGTTGGCACCTAATATACCTCTGGCGGAAAGTGGGTGTGTGGGTATTACCTATACACCTCTGCCTACCCCTTCGGGGACCCTTGTGGGAAGATGTGAGGATATATTATATTATTATTATTATATCACTATTTATAATAAGTCCTTTACCACAAGGATCCTCGAAGGTAAAGGTCCGTCCATTTTCCGAGATATATCTTAGAGGTGGCAACGTGATAGATGGCGAGTTCATTGCCGTGCCTTCAGCGTTGAGCTTGTGTTGTGTCTAATCACTGTACGTGTATAAGTTCAGACAAATCATTGGTACAATCGGGATTCGAACTTGCAATCTTTGCTATAGGTCACTAGCCGAACCACTTGGCCACCACGGCTTATTATTATTATTATACCTTACTGTACCTTAGTACGGCGCGGATACACCTATCTGCCTACCTTAACTATTTCAAAATTGTAGAAGGCATTGGTTGAATAGCCGATTAAATTGCATCCGAGTTCTGTAACCGTTATCAAACAAGATGGCCGTGCTGTGGCGTCTCTTATGACGTTTGTGACGTCATTATGGCTATCTATACGTCTGACAGATTAACAAATATACTGTGGAGTTAGCGAGTTCGCTAATCAAGATGAAGAATAACTAAATAAATATAAATTATAATTTAATTTTTTTTAAATAATTAAATTAAATTGGGACAATTCCAAACAAATTGTCATAGCCCGCTCTTTATAAGACATCGATGCATAGCCCCAATTAAACAAAGCTTGTGTTATGATAACTAGGCAACGTTATATTTACTTATATAGATAGATATATATATATACATGCATAGGACATCTAAGACTAAGGCACAAATAATCGTGTTCATCACACAAATATCTGCGCTCAGCGGTAATCGAACCCGCAACCACTAGTTTCGCAGTCAGGAGCTTCAACCACTAGACCAGACATCCGTCACAAGAAGTTTATACCGCTGCCTATAATCATAAAATATATATCCTCGCGCCTCCTCACAAGGGTCCCCGAAGGGGTAGGCAGGTGTGTGTAGTTAACCGCACCCACTTTCCGCCAGAGATATATTTTGGAAAATTTTTATAAGAAATGTACGTTATAACGGGTTTTCCGTTCGAATTTGGAGCTGCCGGACTGCTGGACTGGGGCAGGACTGCCACCTTATAGAAGTCCGTAGCCAATAATATTTTTTTTGGTGTTGGTTTGGTGGTGTTTCTGCGCGATGAATAAGGTTTCCATTAATGAATTTGTGAATATTACCGTTGGCACTGCTGGCAGATGCTGGATGCGGCAGGCTGAAGACAGGGCGCTATGGCGCTCATAAGGGGAGACCTATGTCCAGCAGTGGACTAGGTGTGGGCTGATGATTGAATATTACCGTAAATTAAAATCACAATCAGATTTATTGTAATCTGTTCGTTCTAAAAATATTTTTGCAAATTTTACCTTTTTTTGTTATAAAAATTACGTGATATTTTCTATGGAAAATGGTGATTTGCAAAGATTTAGCTTGATCCCCACCCCCCCTAGTACCCCCTACTCACGTAATTAATGTTCGCCCCTTCCCTCTAGAGGGACGTTGTGGGAAGGTAATGTAACAAACTAACGTAAACATTAAAATATATATATATATATAAGGCGTGAGTATATATATATATATATATATATATCCTCACGCCTTCCCACAAGGGTCCCCGAAGGGGTAGGCAGAGGTGTATAGGTAATACCCACACACCCACTTTCCGCCATATATTTTAGGTGCCAACGTGACAGATGGCGAGTCCGTCGCCGTTACTCAAGCACGACTATACATGCGTCTTTGAATTTCTTCTCAGACGTATGCAGGTTTCCTCTCGATGTTTTCCTTCACCGTATAGCTCGTGGTGTGACTAATCACTGTACTTAAGTTCAGAAAAACTCATTGATACAGTCGGGATTCGAATTGCGATCTTTGTGTCGCAGTCAACTGCTCGAACCAATCGGCCACCACGGCCTATAATATTTTATGATATTATATATTACTTAATAAGTAGTTTAGGAGCCTTCAGTACCGATTTAGGTTATTTAAGAATAGCTGTAGGAGAGAAATAAAAATATAAAAAAAAAAACTAAAAAACACGCTTTTTATAGAAAACCGAACTAAAAAATAGAAAATAAATTTCGATAATATCTTAAAAAGCGTGGGGTGCATGGTGTCAATAGTTATAAATATTTTATTGACAGATATTAGTAGAGTGATTATCATTTCGGTAATATCTTAAAAAGCACCCCACGCTTTTTAAGATATTATCGAAATTTATTTTCTATTTTTTAGTTCGGCTTTCTATAAAAAGCGTGTTTTTTAGTTTTTTTTAACTATTATTTATTTTCTACTTTTTAGTTATTAGTGTATTGTCATCGGTCCTCGATAAGTCTACAAAGTTTGAACGAAATCTGGCCGTTTAAAGTGGGTCAAAATCGAGCTCAAAGAAGTCGGTTACATACATACATACATACATACATACATACATACATACATACATACATACATACAGGTGAAGCTAATATAAAGCGTGTAAAAACGTTTTCATACTCTGGTAAAGTCGCAGGGCAGGGCAGTATTTTTTATTTGAATAAGCTTTTTTAACTATATTTGATTTATTGTTTTTCGCCGGCAAAGATAAGTTGGTCGTGTTACTTCGTGCGACATTTCTTTCGGCTCCAACACATATCGGCGCGCGGTCGTGGAGTGCGGACGGCAAAGAGTTTATTATCTTATTCATCATTGTATTTTCTAAAGATGAAGTTACTTGTGATTTGTTCTTTGTGCATTAGCTTCGCTGTGGCTGACGTGAGTATATAATTTAAATAAAAAGTTATAAGGTATTTTTATAATAATAATAATATATCCTCACGCCTTCCCACAAGGGTCCCCAAAGGGGTAGGCAGAGGTGTATAGTTAATACCCACACACCCACTTTCCGCCAGAGGTATATTAGGTGCCAACGTGACAGATGGCAAGTCCATCGCCGTTACTCAAGCAAGGTATTTTTAAATTTAACTAGTTTTGCCAATTGTCAATGAATGTAGATATATTTATCTTACGTTAATAATTCTTTTTAATAGTTCTTCTGCTATTCTTGCATTAGATGAATCCAACGAATCATAAATTATCAGAATCGGTCTACTCGTTCTTGAGTTATGAATGGTGTTAATAACCCGACTTTGTTTCATATTTACTTCTCATCAATTGAACTGAACATTACCTCATATTATTCAGTATTAAACGACATTTGACTATATATTCCTAAATGTACACATTTTCTTATAATCCTTTGTTAACATAAACTTGCAAGGTGTTTCGATTTTTCTGATGAGAAGTGTATATTATAAGATCTAATTAATTAAAGTTGTACAAAATAAAGGTATAAATCTTTGTATGGAACTAAATCTTAATTAAATTCAAGGTTTTATTTCGCGTCAGGGAGGGACTCAGCGTGTGAATACAAGTATACAATGGTACATAGTGTATTGTCCACGTTTACATACGTATATGAATAACTAAAAAAGATTTTTTACAAATAAATGCACGCGTGTGGGATCCTACCCGTAATAATTAGTCCAATATAATTAAAAAGATATATATTTGAGATATTAAACCTCTTTGTAGGAAGTCAGCTAGATGGTATCTGAATTCTGAACTTATAGTACTTTGAAATTAATTAACATATCTATTCGAATAAATATTCAAGACATATTTTACTCATTACGTTATTCAAAACGATTGTTGGTAATTTTTTAATGTAGGTAGTAAAATATTTGTAATGGGTATATTGGGGAAGATTTAATGTTAAAGAATAGTTAAAATGTAATCGATAAATTAATAGGTAATACGAACTTGATAAATATTCTTAAGACACTGAAATCAATGTTTTTTTAGTACGATAAGTTCCAAGTAATATTATTGAGTTTGTCTATTTCCCACTAGGGTCCCCGAAGGGGTAGGCAGAGGTGTATAGGTAATACCCACTTTCCGCCTGAGGTATATTAGGTGCCAACGTGACAGATGGCGAGTCCATCGCCGTTACTCCAGCACGACTATACATACGCCTTTGAATTTCTTCTCAGACTTATGCAGGTTTCCTCTCGATGTTTTCCTTCACCGTTCAGCTCGTGGTGTGACTAATCACTGTACAGCACTGCACTATGTTCAGAAAAACTCATTGGTACAGTCGGGATTCGAACTTGCGACCTTTGCGTCACAGGCAACTGCTCGAACCACTCGGCCACCACGGCTATTGTTGGCTATTGTTATAGTATTATTGTTGTATATTCATAATTATTTTATAAATGTTAATGATACTATGTCTTAGAAGTCATGGACCAATTAATTGCCAATTATTATAAAAATAACATATTATAAATAAAATTGAGGTGAAGGAAACCAGAAAATTCAAAGACCTTATTATTATATTTAGTCTTATATATAGCTTGGGTTATCTGTTAAGTTGGCACCTACAATATAATACCTATACACCTTTGCCTACCCCTTCAGCCCTTGTGACTGAGGATATATTAAATAATCGATACAAAGATCTTGCTATGGTGTACGTGACGGTACACCACGTCTTCATAATTGCCCTATATCAGATTGCGGGCTATTCCCTTAAGAACGAGACAGCTGTATGTGCTAGAGAGAGATAGACACTACACGCGGGGACTGCGTGATCTGTGCGTGAAAGGGGATTTAGGGCAGTGTTTATGATAAGAAGCTTATTGTGTTTACACCTTTTGTTTGTTCAATAGAATATTTAAATATCTATTGCTTTCCACAAATGTCAATGAGAGCCTTACACATGACAGATGGCATCGTCGTCTGTTTTTTTTTAAGCAATACTTCATATTTATACTAACTGTGCTTGTTACAGTCAAATCTGTCAAGCCGTTTTAAAATTACCCGGTATATAGACGGAAAGATGGGCAGAGACAAACATTTTTAAATTGTGTATTTTAATATCGGTATTGTACCGATTTACAATAAAAAATACTTAGATATAAACAGACACTTCAATTTTATTACAATACCGAAGTATCACTTGCGCGTTGCCACTCTGTGTTCGGAGAGTTATACTGTGTTGGCAGCATAATGGGACTAATCCCTCTGCTGCCAACACAATATAACAACCTCCCCCCACCCCAAGGAGCTCATTACTGGTAACTATTTACCGCGTACTCCGCGTAGGAACACAACACAATAAATTGTGTTATTTGGCTACGGACTTCAATAAGGTGGAGGCCGCAGTCTGTCCCAGTCAGGGCAGATACAAATGCGAACGGGAAACCCGTTATGCCCTACCTCTCTTAAATAGTAGGTAGTAAAATTACCTCTCTCTTAGTATGTAAATAACTAACTTTTCATGAATTTCAGGACACATACAGAGCCGGTGTTCTAATAACTCCAAAGGCAGAACTCCAATACGTACCTTTGATACAAGAAGCGGGCGAATCTGTAAGTACATACATATATTTAATAACAAAAATATATTAAAACTACCTCCATCTCGGGTTTGCACTCGCATAAATGTTGACTACTCCGGTCCCTAGAGTCACTTAACCATGATGCCTATCATCTTTCCCTAATTAACGAGTTAAATAACAACACGGGATCCCCGAAGGAGTAGGCAGACGTGAAGTAGGTAGTATTCGCACACCCTCTTTACGCCAGAGATATATTTTTAGGAAACCTATATACCTACGTTTGAGAAGAAATTCCAAAGGCGTATGTGCTTGAGTAACGGCGATCTCTCTCGCCGCGTTTCGCCATCTGTCACGTTGGCATATAAAAATATATCTGGCTGAAATTGAGTGTGTGGGTACTACCTACACACCTCTGCCTACCCCTTCGGGGACCCTTGTGGGAATGCGTGACGATATCTTAATATACGTAAATTACGCATCACGTTGTTTGTCAGCGATGGACTCCTAGACTACTTAAAAGATTTGAATTAAATTCGCACACCGTGTGCAGTTTATAAAAATAATATAATAAAATATATCCTCACGCCTTCCCACAAGGGTCCCCGAAGGGGTAGGCAGAGGTGTATAGGTAATAAATACCCACACACCCACTTTCCGCCAGAGGTATATTTGGTGCCAACGTGACAGATGGCGAGTCCATCGCCGTTACTCAAGCACGACTATACATACGCCTTTGAATTTCTTCTCAGACGTATGCAGGTTTCCTCTCGATGTTTTCCTTCACCGTAAAGCTCTTGGTGTGACTAATCACTGTACTTAAGTTCAGAAAAACTCATTGGTACAGTCGGGATTCGAACTTGCGATCTTTGTGTCGCAGGCAACTGCTCGAACCACGAAATTTTGGATAGCTTACATCTCAATTTATAGTCGCAATATTATTTTATTGCAAATTATTTGAGTCACAATTATCTGCTAGCTCTAAAGGATTCTAACTAATGGCAATATCTGTTGACTGGATTGAGTAAGTATTTATTTTAAATGTAATATAGTAAAAACCTTAGCCACAGCAACGCGTGGCCGGATCTGCTATTACTATAATATATACTATTATTAATAATGTTTATATTTTTAACATGCATTCAATTATTCTTGTCCAGTTTTTGTTTATCAACATTTTTATAGAATACCAAGATAAAGGCAATAGTTTTAAAATAACCTTTTCTTTAAAACAAATGCCGGTTTTTTCGTCACAATGGGTTTTGTTTTCAGAACGTGGATATTTTTGTTCTGACTGCGAAGGAAGACATATCTGAAGATAATTATGATGAGGTAAGACCAGGCCTTCACAATATTTAACTATATAATTATGATTTAATCACGTATGGGAAAAAATCCAAAGACGTATGTCATGTTAGAGAAACGGTGACAGACTTCATCTGTCACGTACAGGATGTCTCAGAAAAAATAAGGTTGTTTTCAAATAGTTGTCGGCTGTTGTATTTTCAATGTTATATTTTACTTCTCATCAACCTTGCAAATATATGATTTGTAAGGATTATCAGAAAAAATAGTATATTTAGGATTCAATGTCATGTGTGTGCAAGAAGAGGCAGAGGAAGACCACGTTCCAACTTCCTGGATCAAATCGATCGGAGGGCAACGTTAAGAGTACTCAAAACCGACGAGCATGTATGAAGAGACTGATGAATGTGGACGAAGCGAAAGAGGTATGTAAGTCTAGAGAGAACTGGCGTTCTATACTCTCTGCCTACCCCGTTAGGGACTCGGCGTGATGGTATGTATGTATGTAACTGTTAAATGTCGTTTTATAGTGTATACTATGAGGTACTATTCACTATTGAAGGACATTTGACAAGGTGAAAATTAGACAATTTGCAAGGTGTTTAGAAGTGTAAGTATACAAGGCGAAGAAATACAATAAATAGCTCGGAACGCGCGAATGTTATATGTTTTTTATAGCTTTCTTTCATTGTGTCCTAACACATATTATGTGGCATTTTCTGAGACAACCCGAACCTACGGCGAAATACTTTTTTGTTGGATCGTTCCCTGCTACCCGAGACCCATGTCGTAATTTTTTAAATGGCATATAATTATTTATTTTATTTATTTATTATATTTATTATTATTATTTATTTTCAGATAGTAAAAATACTATCGAAATCAGCCAAAGCAGCTGGATTGTATCTCATCGCCAGCCTCAATGAGATAGTTAAATGCCAAAACAAAGTGGAACGGCTTCGCAACAACATGGTGTACGATAGAAAAGGAAATGTGATTGTAGCGTAAGTAGATTAATTTGAGTATTTATTTATTTGTATCACCAACAGATAAAAACACCTAAATATGATGACGACCGTCTGTGATCGTGATTAATTATTTCGGTTTTTACCCAAATAATACATACAAAGGAAGCCAGAGAGGGTAGAATTCTTAATATAATAATAATATATCCTCACGCCTTCCCACAAGGGTCCCCGAAGGGGTAGGCAGAGGTGTATAGGTAATACCCACACACCCACTTTCCGCCACTTTTTACGCACGTAGAATTCTTGCAGTGTGTAATCAATTTGATTGTAAAAAGACACTTACTAAATGTCATAATGGTCTTGTTACACACATTATCATCACGCCGAGTCCCGCGGGATAAGCGGAGAGAGTAGAGCTCCAGTTCTCTCTGAACTTACGGACTTCTCTCGCTTATCCATAACAGTCTTCTATTCATGCATACTTGCCGGTTTATAGTACTCTTAACATTCCCACTACAGTGTCCGATGGAGCTTAAAATATTGCATGAAATCAATATGTTTAATTAATTTTCAGATACAGAAAGTCTTATAACTCAGCCTCAAATTGTACCAGCAGTTCGGCAGAAGCTGTGACTTTCACCACTGATTTTGGAGTCACATTTGGTCTGTTCATGGAAGAAGACCTAGTACTTCGAAACTTGGATGAGTTTCAGGGTGTGAAGAACTTTGTGGTTACCGATTCTTGGTCCTCGGAAATACCATTTTTCTCTGGTGAGTTTCGATGGATTTGAAAACCCTGTCATCAGTATGTGGCGCATGGCGATAAATATCTCTATAATATGATGTTCATAGGTTTTTAATTCAATTTTAAATTTAATTAGGTAGCTATTGATGAGATGAACGATATTTCTTAATGCATTCTGAGAAAACGTAAAATCATTAAGTACCGATACTTCTTAAAGAAGAGCATTTATCATTACTTTATTTTGTAAAGTGGTTTGTTTGCCAACTCCGCAAACAAAGGTCAGGTTAGGATTGGATCGCAGATGTCTATCGTTCAAAACTGGAAACTTCAGTCTTTACGAGTTTTTTTTTTCCGAAATTTTCTATCAATATTATTTAATTCCTACAGCTGCGCAGTTCTCACCATCATGGGCATTTGTCAACAATGCCAATGTTATATTCAGTTCTGGCATGCATTCTCAAAGAAATACTGATTCATCGGCTTGGACTTTTGCTGATTTGAAAAAGGACGGTCTGATAGGTAAGTTTAATTTCTCTTAGCTCATTTTCAATAATATGGTCTCTATTATTAAAACTGTATTTATACCGGCAGTAGCTACCGGCTGGAAGGGACAGTGCCCCGGGTCCCCAAGCTCAGGGGATCTCTCGGACTCTGACTTACAAACTATATATATCGAACTCGTGAACATTTCTTCCACATTCGGAATATAAAAAAAACAGTTTTCATGCGACTTTAGTAATAGCAACTTAGTTTAAATTTAGTAAAGGACAATATCACAGATATGCTGAAATTATTTCTCATTTAAACTCACAAAACATCGCAGGGATAGGCAGAGCTGTGTAGGCAGCAGCCCCACACCTTCTTTCTGTCAGAGATATATTGTAAGAGCCAACGTCAGAGGCGAGTCACAAGTATATTAATTACAAAAATACACACACACACAAAAATACAAATCTTTTCTCTTTATAATATTAGTACCTATAGATATCATATATTAGACATGTTATGATGTAGGCATACGTCATGAGAGACACATTATCAATCTAATCAATCAAGAGTGAATAATCAGACGTTATGATAATATAGCTAATCGATTTGTGACGAATATACTAAACTGGAATCTGTTCCAAAATTATCTTGGGAATATGATTTCGTGAGTCATGATATAATTTGTCATAGGTATCTAATTAATGGACACTATTTGGTGATTAATGACATCAGAATTTGATGATGACTTTTTTTTTATACACTAGTTCAGGTGGGCCGTATGCTTGTTTGCCACTCTTGTTGTATAAGTATATATATATATATATATATATATCTTACAGTATGTTTTTACGTTAAATAATATTTGTTCTTCCAGATTTGTCTCCTCCGGTTATAAGCCCAGCGAACATCAAATTCCCAGATGAAGACTTGAGCCAGTACATCATCAGACCGCTGAACTTGGAAGCCAGCAGTCAGGGTTACAAGGAAACCGTCTGCCACAACACACTATGCTGCGAGTTTTATGTGAAGACCAGTTACTTAGGTATAGTTTCGTTATTACTTCCGTGATTTATGAATATTACTTCCATTAGAGCCGTGGCGGCCGAGTGGTTCGAGCAGTTGCCTGCGACACAAAGATCGCAAGTTCGAATCCCGACTGTACGAATGAGTTTTTCTGAACTTAAGAACAGTGATTAGTCACACCACGAGCTTTACGGTGAAGGAAAACATCGTGAGGAAACCTGCATACGTCTGAGAAGAAATTCAAAGGCGTATGTATAGTCGTGCTTGAGTAACGGTGATGGACTCGCCATCTGCCACGTTAGCACCTAATATACCTCTGGCGGAAAGTGGGTGTGTGGGTATTACCCATACACCTCTGCCTACCCCTTCGGGGACCCTTGTGGGAAGGCGTGAGGATATATATATATATATATACTAATATTATAAATGCGTTAGTTTGTGAGTATGTAAATGTCGTCGGCCGATCGTTTAATTGGCCAGATCATGATGTGCCTGGGCACATCGTGAAACGCCGGCACATCGTGAATTATCTCGATGTGCCCAGTTAAAAGTCGGGCGGATCGACGAAAACAACGTATTTGTCGATATTGATCGGCCCAGCTAAACACTGAGCCGATCATAAAATTAGTTACATTACGCCACGATGGTGGCGCTGTCTTCGCGCGCTTCGCATTGTTTACGCGATTAAAAGATGGCGACGTCAGAAACAAATTAATATTGTGTTGAAAATAACAGTGAAAATGAATCAAAAATGTTAATTTTAAGAAATATATAACCTTACCTAACCTAACCATTTATGCTAAAGTTTGTAAGTTCAGGTTCCAATTTTATTTTAAGATTATTGAACTAGTCAAGAAAAGCATTCCGAATATGAAGTTCTGACACGGATTTCTTAATATAGTACTGTTAAATAACATAAACATTTTAATTTTAAATCCTAGATTTAGGCAGATGTCCTGGCCAAATCGTCAAACGTTAAGCATTGAACGATATGGCTGGTCTAAGATGGCCAGATCACGATGTGCCGGCGTTCCACGAAATGCCCAGACACATCATGATCTGGCCAATTCAACGATCGGCCCACGACATATATATGTATATTGAATGAAATTTGGCGCTTAGTTAGAATCGAATTATTCGTTGGTAGTTGGTAGTATACATGTTTTTTTCAGAAAATAAATTTAGATAAAACTATAGTAATGAAATCGCTTTGTACGCCGCTGAAACCGCAAGGCGCAGCTAGTTAAAGAATTCAAATAGACTATTTTCCTTTGGGTATTTTTGGGTATTTAATTTAAATCGTCCTGATTTTATTTTATATACCTGGGTGGTTATTTTATATACCTTTCTGACAAATAAGTATACGGTTCGACTGTTAGTAAGCGGTCACCCACGCAAAATTGGGATTTTCAGTTCTACTGGTAGCCCTTAGTGCGACCTAAGCCCCTTAGCCTAACAAGTGCAGTCCATGGTCGTATAAACATTCCTTTCGTTATCCCTGGGTTCTTCGAGTCTTATTTATATGACTGTGATGCCATGTCTTCTAGAAAGTTTCCTCATTAAAATGGCCAGTGAAAATGAATTGTTTTCTTTCAGATGCGAAACAACCGGAAGTCAACTACGGGCTAGCAGCTTTCGACGGGCAACGTCTATATGGCCACAACCGTCATATTGGGGCTCAGAACTGCGCCTTATTCGCCTGCGCCGGTCAATACAAGCGCTCGTGTGCTGTCGGGTAAGAAACTATGTATATTCTGACACATCTTTATGACGGGAACGTCAAGAATTCTCGAAACCGACGGGCATGTATGAAGAGACAAATGAATGTGGACGAAGCGAAAGGGAAATTTAAGTCTAGAGCTATCTGGTGCTCTATACTCTCTGCCTACCCTGTTAGGGACTCGGTGTGATGATATGATGATGATGATAATTTTTCCAACCAAGCGAAGCTAGGCGGGACAGTTGTCGGACGACGTGTTTGAATTTCTTCTCAAAATAAAAAATCTAAATATTTTTATTTCACATAGGCCTAGATGGGCACTTATAAAACGTCGAAAAAGGTGCAAGTTTCGGGTTTCGTTGTTTCCATGGAGAAGAACGGCAAGAAACTGCATGGTTACTCTTTTCAAATCATTAGGTATACAATAATAATATTTTTATGTTTTGCAAAGGTTTGCAAGTTTCATCTCGATGTTTCCCATCACCGTAAAGATTATCACTGAACTGGCGTTCAGAAAAAATCATTGATTCACTTAGGATTCGTAATGTAAAATTAAATAATATAGTTTGTGAGTAGAATGACTTTGTTTTTCAGATTCGACAACTCCACCAATATAACTTTCGACAAAGTCACCATTACAGGCAACTTTACAAAGAAAAATTCAGCACAATTCCCCATGTTGGTTGCACCGAATCAGGTATCAAATGAACAGTTCGAGTTTAATACCAACACCGAAGATGTCTCAACTGAGGTAACAGGTACGAGGTTATTGTCTTTCGGAATTGTAAGCAGAGTTTACTCTCGTGATCATGAAGGTTATGCTTTCGCCGAAAGCGAAGGTCATGGGTTAACGAATGACATCTATGAATATTTTTTCAACGAAGACATGGAAGAATTCTTCGACTATGTATGGATCCGAGTTAGAATATTATTTGTTGTCATGTCTATTTACGTTTTGGAAATGATGTAATGGATTATTTATTATAATTTATAATTTTATGAATGTTCTATTCTTTGCATCTGCAAAAAATATTGAATTACTACTTAAAATATTTTGCGTTGCAATATTTTTTTTTGTTTCAAATAATTTCTTAGAAAGCTTATAAGCTTTGTTTGGCTAACACTATAATATTGAGCAAAGTTATTGTAATCAGAGCCTTAAATGTGTTTAGAGGTTAATCTACTTAAGGAACATTGGAAAATTGCTAATTAATTGTATTGATTTTTTGCATGTGGGTGGTTTTGTATCACACTCCGGTAACCTTTACATGTAAAGCGCGAATGCTTAGTATATAATCAAGCTATTTGGATAATTTATCTGTGATTACAACGGGCTTGTGTTCAGTGTTGAGGAGTGTGAGGTCGCAGGTTCGATTACTCTGGGAGTATTTGTAAGTTAGATTTGAATGAAGTGTGCATCCTACTTCCTACTAATATTATAAATGTGTGAGGATGTATGGAGTTGTCATACATAGCCGTATGACAATCCTGAAAATCCTGAATTTGTGGCTTGTACGTATAGTAAATTTTTTCTAGTTAATTATATTATTATCCACTTTGAACTAAGGTTTAAATACATAAATGTTTAAAATAACGATACTGATAATTGTGATATTAGATTTTATACACATATTTTGAATAAAGTTAAAGATTAAAGAGTTTTAATAAATCAATTTCTATCATTACACTGCCCTAGTTACCCTAAAACCATAAAAATGAAGAAGGTCATTAACCTTTGACACCAAACATTTGAGAGGTAGGGCATATCGGGTTTCCCGTTTGAATTTGGAGCAGCCCGACTGGGGCAGGACGTAGCCAAATAACACAATGTTTTATGTTGTGTTCCTCCGCGATGGTTAAGGTTTCAAATAATGAGCTCCTTGGAAAGGGGATGGATTTTTATATTGTGTTGGCAGCAGGTGGTAGAAATTCAAAGACATACATATGTATAGATTGTTCTTGAGAAGCAGTGATGGACTCATTTGACACATTGGAATATGAAATATATCTTCGGGGAAAAGGGAACTACTTTACATCTCTGTCCACTCCTACTGTAAGGCGTACCTCTGGGAAAGCGTGAAGATATACATCAATAAAGGATTGAAATACTGTTTGATCCAAACTAGTGTATATAAAATTGATTGAAATCAGCAAAATTACAGAACTCCAATAAATGACTCACGCAAAGGTATCATTAACTGTCGAGAAAGTATCAATCCATAAATAAATGTATTATACAAATTTCAATGCTATTGATTGCAATTGCATTTCAATAAACGAAGCCGATACTACCAGACTCGTAGTTCGATAAATAACTTAAAACGTGATCCCAAAACCAAAATCCAAAACCATGATTAACCGACTGTTGAAATTTCTGGCGAAGAATTGTACGGACCTCCGGATCATAATGTTCGTTCGTTTGATGTGTGGCTTCTACTGTGATTTGATTTCCAGCAAACTGTTCAGTTTCGACGCCAAATTTTATTGCATCTCTTGCCTACTCATCTCTCTTTACTCAATTCGTTACATCATTATATCGTTCAATGTACTCTGGCCTTTATTGCTCGTTATGTTAGAGTACAATATCGATGTTATCGTCTCATTGTTGAATGGCAACTACATCTTTGTTCTTTTCTCTCAATTAAAAGCTGTAGATACTTTATTGCCGTGTGAGAATTCAGACAAAGTCGTTATATCCAGAATCTTATTTTTCGTTACTTTACTAAAGCAGGTAGTGAGTTGCTTTTATTGTTTATTTGTAAGCACCAGTTGCAATCCTCTCTATTGGATATTTGCAATAGTTTTCTCATTTGCACTATACTTGAGTAATATTGTAAAAATCCTAATATTTGAAATGGTTTGGAATCGCATCCGCGTATTGAGAACATCTTTAGAAACACACTTGACGATGGCTAAGCGTTTGGAGCATCGAGAACGTGCTTGCAAGCAAGGCATTAAAAGATTCATTGTTGCATACAAAAGAATCTTAGGCATAATTGAGCAAGCAGACATACCTTTGAAGATATTGGTAAGGATATCATTTAAAATATTTTAGGGACAAGTGTATGTTGTCTATAAACATGTCCTTTTAGAGCCATTGTACGGCGCTGGAGGTCTATCCCTGGTTTCGAAATTTATATTGAATGGAACAGCCACATCTACATGAAAATTTACAGCCTTTGTTACTGGTAACCTTACTTACCACAGCCACTAGATACTACATGATCAGTTATATTTGGCTGTTATCTTCTTTAAGTCCTTCTCACCATATTTTCGGCTGTTCGTTTAGCACCGATGATCAACCCTACAGCCGATTAGCATTCCTCAAGGTCCCCCAAAGAGGAAGCCCGCACTGCAACTATAAAAAAAAGATATTAAGCTGCCGACGTGACAGATGGCGACTCTGTCACCTGTTCTTAAGCACGTCTATTCTTCATTGATTTACTCTCTTATGTATGCAGATTTCCTCTTGACAACCTTCAACCCTTCAACACAGCGCGTGATGTACTTATGCAGTAACTCTACTTTGATAATAATTAGGCTCTATTTAATTGACAAGCGATATGATCTTGCAGATATTCATCAATGTTTCTTTGAGTTTACCAAAGGTGCTGTACTTCCTTTGGCGTTCGTTTGACCATGACCAATCGGTGAGTAATCTTATTTGCACAATTATCTATTAGTCAACCACATTTGGATAAAAAGTACCCACATATGGCCACACGAAAAAGACCATATAGCGTTCTTGAAGAACCTGATGCATATCGGATAACAAAGGTCATAGGAATAGATTAAACGGAACTAAAAGAAATAATATATCCTTCCTCGGCATATTAATTCCCGGTCCGACGACCAATGGTCCTTTTTGATACTACTAAGGTGACAAGCGGTGGTAAGTGGTAAGGTGATAAGAAGACAAGCGTGCAGCCTGCCTGATGGCAAGCGACTACTGTCGCCTACAGACGCTTGCAACAAAGATATCGCTCTGTCGACCCTGCAGAAATCGTTTCACAACCATCTTGAAGAGCTCCAAACTTTACTCCCAAGGGAAATCTTCAATAGTCTCGTCCTATCATTAAAAAATATATTGAATAAAATATTTTTCCTTTACAGTTCTCATATTTGCGAGCATTGCAGACTGCCATTCATTTCATCCTGCCCTATATACCGGGCCTGTTGGTGACTCTGACTGACAACGAAGTTGACCATATTCGTTTGTGTATTGGGAAGCAATTGTTTCTGTGTGAAGGTAACGATGAACCCAACGGAATCTTCGTTTCTCCTTACAGAAAACCGTAGCCAAATTGCGCTAATTTCACGTCGTGTTCCTGTGTTGAGTAAAGTTTCAAACGACTCATATGGTGGTTCGGTTTAGAAAAAGAAAGTTCTGAAAAACTGATTGGTACAGCCAGGATTCGAACTATTCGAACCAATCGATATTCAAATAAGAGAGGTAGGGCATAACGGGGCTTACCGTTCGAATTTAGAGCTGTCCGACTGGTTAGACTACTAATTAGGTCGCAAACACAACCCTACAGCACAACCACTACCACCACCGCAACGACTCCCCACTGACCGCGCTACGAAGACCACCTAGCCTCCCCCAATGGGGTCTCACCCGGCTGGCTAGTACCGCGCCGAGGGCGGCGTGAAGAAAGGAAACCCTAGCGCGGCCAGTCTTACTGGTTGCCCAGTATTCAGGCGGCGCACTTACCACCGGCCAGTACCTCTACGGGTGTAGGCACTTCAAGGGATCCGCACGTCTTAGCGTGCGGCGATTAGACACTTCCGTTAGGGGGCCACCAGCCCCGAAACGGATTCCTCCACCCCATTGCGGGGGTGAGAGAAGTTTACGATTCGATAGTCCCATTATGCCAACACAGTATAACTCTCCAAACACAGAGTGGCAACGCGCATGTGATACTTCGGTATCGTGAGCGTAAATAGGTAACGGTAACCGTTTCCCACCAGGTGGGCCGTATGCTTGTTTGGCACTACTGTTGTATATAAAAAAAAACGGTTACCAGTGCTGCTCACAGACTATAACCTGTTATTCTTTTTGCTCTCCTACAGACGAAGTCTACCTCCGCTTCATTCAAGATACAGTGCTATTTCTGGATACTCGACCCTTCAAGTACACTGTGTTCCGTATCTTCTCCCTGGACGCAGCCATGCTGCTTGGAGCCATAAGTCTCTGCACCACGTATTCCATCGTTTTGATTCAGTTCTCGCATATTTATGGCTAACTCTTCGTTCTTGATGTCCGCTCGGAACTTGGCCGTGCCTTAGGAGGGACGGGAGTGAGGCAGTGGCTTGCTTACTGATCGCACCGTCCATGATATTATAGACAGATTATTTCAGAAACTATTCATGAGATATAAACGTAGTTAGATATTTCATGTACAACTTGATGAAACTCCATGGTTACTCTTTTCAAATCATTAGGCATACAATATTTTTACGTTACAGCAATAGTACCCAAGTATGGGGGAACAACGTAGGCCCGACAATTAAATAGGTCGTTGCTTACTATACAAAGCATACATAAAACAAGATAATTATAACAATGTTAGCAAGATCTAAGAATCTACAAAGCCTACAATGTTCTCACATTCACAAATAAGACAAATTAAACAAGTGACACAAATATTGTCATCAGTACTGTAACTACTTCTGGGCAAGATATGATATAAATAAAAAAAGTTAAATATTAGATTATTATAGTACAAAAAACCCGAATTGAGAAAATAATATAATTACATATTTCCACTATTATTCCAGTTTGAGTAGACAAATTAACGTGACTGAGAACTGGCTTATTCTGCTTACTCTGCGAGTTACTTTGTCTGTCTACACTAAACTAAACATCACGTCAAGTTCATAACGGGGTAGGCAGAGAGATTGAGAGAGAGCGCTAGTTCTTTCTGCACACATATAGATATATTATAGACTGTACAAACTTCTTTCGCTTCGTCTACATTCAACCGTTTCTTCATACATGATCGCTGGTTACGATTACTTTTGAAGTTCCTGTCCTTGAGTGACTGATTTGATCCAGATACTAAACAAATGCAGTATGTATTTTAGTAGGAACGTATTTGTTGGTTACTTATAGATTTGCACGACATAAAACAACAATAAGGTATGTGTAAAGACGAAGAAAGGCATGTTACGTTGGTTTGGACACATAGAAAGGATGAGTGAAGAAAGATTGACGAAACAGATATACAAAGCAAAAGTGTGTGCAAGAAGAGGCAGAGGAAGGCCACGTTCCAACTACCTTGATCAAATAGATCGGACTCTCAAGGACGGGAACGTTTAGAGTACTCGAAACCGACGAGCATGTATGAAGAGACTGATGAATGTGGACGAAGCGAAAGAGGTATGTAAGTCTAGAGAGAACTGGCGCTCTATACTCTCTGCTACCCCGTTAGGGACTTGGCGTGATGATATGTATGTATGTACTCGAAGGTCCAAATTTCCGAGTTCTGTATTCAGATCCTGAAGAAGATCAGTAGATTTAAATATGAATAAAAAGTCATCTAGATGATAGGCGTTGTCTCAAAATAATACTCAAGTAAATTTGCGAATCCTATATTAACTTACTTCAAAATCATTCTTACAGTCATTTCAATAGTGTCTATTTTCAATTGCATTTCAGTGTCTGTTGGTCTTCCTGTGGCCCAAGAACTTCAAATGATCCTCGTCGTCTTCGTATAAGGTCTTCTCAATCCAACGCATGAAAGCTTCCACCTGGAAAGACCATGACACCTATTAACACGGCTTGCATTATCACGCAAATTTTATTTCAATCGGTTTCTCTTTCTTTCAGATCAACAACACTCGCGGGCTTCCCCAGAACATATTACCAAAGTTTCATTCAGAATCAATGTTTCTGAAAGCATAGAAGACAACCATACAAATATATTTTTTATAGATTACTAGTTGACTCGCCCAGCTTCGCTTGGGTGTATCATTTTTAGTTCGTTAAACATGGCATGGCCACCTATGGAGTCAAATCGTGAGTCTAAGCTATTCTCGAATTCAATTGAACTCCAAACGGCGAGTCCATCGGTGTTACCCAAGCACAAGATGTATAGTTACATACATCTTTAAATTTCTTCTCAAACAAAACTGTCTTCATGATGTGTTCCTTCACCGTAAAGCTCGAGTGGGACTAATATTTCTATACTGAATACAGCAGTTACCTTACCTTATCTTATTAGTTATCTTACCTTAGTGTAAACATCTGGCTTCCCCCGGGCACAAGGAATGCCCCAGGAGACAACGCCTATCTGGCGTCCTTCCCTAACCAAGGGCCCTCCGGAATCTCCCTACAAAAACCGAAAAAAATCATCAATACAGCTGAAGTTAAGCTATAAGCAAAAGATTTTCCCGTTATGATGACGATGATGACCTCTGCCTTTGGGAAGGTAGATACGAAGCAGGGATGTTGCGGATGCCGATTTTTTCACATCCGCGGATGCGGATGCGGATGCGGATGCGGATGCGGATTTATGAAGGATCACATCCGCGGATGCGGATGCGGATGCGGATGTTTAAGATCTGATATAAATCTATACAAATAAATACAATTTTACTTAATACATATGGATGTAACACGGTACCTATACAAAAATTTTTTTTTGTCTGTCTGTCTGTCGGTCTTTCTGTTTTTCCTGCTAATCTCTGAAACGCCTGGACCGATTTTGATGGGTCTTTCACTGGCTGGTAGCTGATGTAAAAAGGAGTAAACTTAGCCTAATTTTATATCAGAAATCTAACAAAAATGTTTTTGTTACATTCCTCGCGGTCGTAGTTGCGGGCACATATAGTATTACATATGAATGACGAATTAAAATTGTTATTAAACAAAATAGTAATGTAAAGTGCTCCTATTTTTTTAACTTCACTTACTAAGTTTCATATTAGTAAGTGAAGTAAAAAATAGGCGCATTATACTAAATAAACAGTAATATTGCCGCCTTTTCTAATTCAAGGCGGTTACATTACAATGGATGTGACAAAACGTAATTTTTTGTAAGCGGAAAATGCGTATTAGATGGAATTTAAAAAATGATTTCTACTTAATTTTAATGTTGATATTAATAAGCTTTTCAATAATTTAAAAAAATAATAATATAATCAGCCTTTTTGACTGAATTGATTCTTTTCGTAAATAGTAATGTGTATTACTTCATTATAGGTTCAAAATCTTTCGTCATGCCTATTCCATATATTACTTTGTGTCGGTGGTGACATTGTTAATAAACTTGTTAGATAAACAATAACGGGAAACTCGCTGAAAAAATAAAGGATATTGTTATAAAACAATAAAGTTTACCTACAATAAAGCGTATTACCGGTGTAACATAATGGCATTTACCTGGCGATTTTAAAGTAATAAGCTGAGCTAAGGCTAATATAAAGATTTCCCAATAAACAATTATTTACACTCAATGATCACTGTATCACAATAGCACTCAAAATTTATGTCTATACGATAAGTAATCCACAGCGCAAACAAACACGTAATGATTTATTTACAAGAAAAACGCGTCGGATCTCGTCTACCATTTTTAACGCTCCTATTGGTAATTTTCACATGCGAACGGCACGCACCACATTCGCCGGCCCCACCCAATTTCTTCATTTTCGCAACTTGTATAACATCCGCATCCGCATGAAAATCCGCATTGATTATTGCGGATGCGGATGCGGATGCGGATGTCAAAATTGATGCGGAAGCTCCGCATTTGCGGATGCGGATGCGAATATTCGCAACATCCCTGATACGAAGTACTCACATGACACGCCCCTTCGCCAGCCTTAGTGAGCGCACACACTTGTGTCTCAAACACCGCGTTGACGTTCTTGTGGGCGTCTTTACATTCTTCAAACGTTATAGACTTTAACTCTAACTGCATAAGGTCATTAGGCAGACGTCCTGGATACTGAAAGAATAATATAAGATATACTATAAGCAGAGCCGTGGCGGCCGAGTGGTTCGAGTAGTTGCCTACATTACAATAATTACATGTTCGAATCCCGATTGTACCAATTAGCTTTTCCGAACTTATATTATTATTATTATAACTATAAGCCGTTTCTGAGATAAGCGTGCACAAGCGCACAGATAAACAGACAAACAGACAAAAATTCTAGAAATCATATTTTTTAGGTGCTATTTGCGATGATAAATGTCCCAATAATATTATTCCATATTCCATATCTTCCATGTACAGAGAGCGATCCGTTACAATTTTATTATAATTACTAGCTGTCCCGCCCAGCTTTGCTCGGGTGAAAAAGTTAAATTGCCCGTAACACGATCGCAGCGCCACCTATCGGGTCCAATTGGAAATCTAAACCATTCTCGAATCCACCTTAAGACACACAGAAAGGGATAGCTTCGCACGGGTGAAAAAGTTAAAATTCCTAAAACTCGATCGCAGCGCCACCTATCGGGTCCAATTTAATATAGCCTATGTTACTCGGGGATAATGTAGCTTTCCAAAGGTGAAAGAATTTTTGAAATCGGTCCAGTAGTTTCGGAGCCTATTCATTACAAACAAACAAACAAACAAACAAATCTTTCCTCTTTATAATATTATTATAGTATAGATTGATTGATTCATATGAACGCCTAACATAATATACGAGCACCAAGACTCACTGATGTAGATCCCCAGCCAGTCAATAGCAGTTCCTCCCCTTTCATGACAGGTTCATCATTCAGCTCAATGGCATCAACTGTACTTCCAAATTCTATTTCTTTGTCGGTAAATATCATTGCTATGTCGTTTTTGATAATGTCGTCATCATAATCTTCATGAACGACCAACTTGCGTATTGAATAGGATTGCCCGCCGGCGCGCAGTTGGTTCGTGCCTACCACGGCTTTGAAGTATTCAGGCTTCATTCTGTAGTTAAAAAACATTTTATTTATCACTTGAAGGTGTCTTCACACTCATGATGGAACCCTTGGATTTTGGACTGCTTCTCAGATGTTTCGTTACGACATGAGGTTAATCACCGTATCCATTGCCAACCGCCATCTTTCACGTTTTCATCTAAATACATCTGCCACGTTGGCATCTAAAACTAATTCAGGTAAAAAGACAATGTGTGAAGTGTAGTAGGTATTTATTGTATCGAGGATAACCAGTGATACCACTGATACCATCATATGGTATCACCATCACTGATACCATGATACCACCATACAATGATTATGGCGTGAAAAGACAAATGTCATCGGGGGAAAACAATAGACAGGCATTCATGGAATATACGAGTAATCTTACGGACGCATGCTTGTTTTCTTTTGCTTGCAACTCATGGACTTCTCAATCTCTGCATACCCGTTCGGGCACTTATGGCTTCCGTGAAGTTACGATCTAATAATTTTAATCTTCTTATCGTATACTGAATTATCAGGTCCTCATTGTAGCCGGGGTGGCTGAGTGGTTTGAGAAGTCACTTGCAATACAAAGTTAGCAAGTACGAATTCCGACTGTACCAATGACGTGATTAGTCAAACCACGAGCTTTGACCGTGAAGGAAAATATTTCTAGGAAACCTACACACGTTTGAGAATTAATTCAAAGACGTATGTGTAATGCTGGAGAAATGGCGATGACAAGTTGACACCTAAATATATCTCTGGCTAAATGTGGGTGTGTGGCTACTATACACCTGTTCCCTTCGGATACCCTAGTGGGTAGGCATGAAAACATCTGATAAGATGGCGTTACATCTCTACCTTCAGCATTCCTAGAGACGTGAAGATACGACCTTTTTTAATTTATCACTAGATGTGCCCGCGACTTCGTCCGCGTGGAATTTAAAGTGACTGTTCAATTTCTTACAACGAAAGTAACCAAGCTACTCCTTATTACATCAGCTATCTGCCAGTGAAAGCTCTGTCCAAATCGGTCCAGCCGTTTCAGAGATTAGTCAGAACAAACAGACAGGCAGACAAAAAAAAATTGATTTTGCTATATGTACCGTGTATACATCCATATGCATTTAGTACAAAAAGGGGTTATTTTAATAATATATCCCCACGCCTTCCCACAAGGGTCAAGTAGGAAGTGTATAGGTAATACCCACACACCCACTTTCCGCCAGAGGTATATTTAGGTGCCAACGTGACAGATGGCGAGTCCATCGCCGTTACTCAAGCACGACTGTACATACGCCTTTGAATTTCTTCTCATTTTTTTGTTTTAATATTACAAACTGACACTTCACATTTTATTTACATATTTGTATAGGCGAAATGATCAGGCGCTCACCTGTCCACGCAGTGGGCTGCAGTCAATATGACCCTTGGGGTAACAATGGACGCTCCACAGAAGTGCCAGACACCCCAAATTCGTAATGATACTTGATAGGGCACAGATCCATTAGCTGCTTTAGTACCGCCGACTATGCGCTCCCAATCATCCCGGCCAGCGATTGAGGAATAGAATTCTGATGATACTGGAATAAAAAAAAAAAAAAAAAAAAAAAATGTAAATATAATAAATCCTCACGCCTTCCCACAAGGGTCCCCGAAGGAGTAGGCAGAAGTGTATAGGTAAGACCCACACACCCACTTCCCGCCGGAGATATATTTTAGGTGCTAACGTGACAGACTGCTAGTCCATCGCCGTTACTCAAGCACGACTATACATACGCCTGTGGATTTCTTCTCAGACGTAATGGTGGCCGAGTGGTTCGAGCAGTTGCCTGCGACACAAAGATCGCAAGTTCGAATCCCGACTGTACCAATGAGTTTTTCTGAACTTAAGTACAGTGATTTGTCAAACCAAGAGCTTTACGGTGAAGGAAAACATCGAGAGGAAACCTGCATACGTGTGAGAAGCAATTTAAAGGCGTATGTATAGTCGTGCTTGAGTAACGGCGATGGACTCGCCAGTAGGTGTGTGGGTATTACCTATACACCTCTGCCTACCCCTTCGGGGACCCTTATGGGATGGCGTGAGGATATATATATATATATATATTAAGATGTCCCGCAATTTCTCCCGCGTAGAATTTTATATCTTTCATCATTAAAAAAAAGCGAATCTTTCCTATGTGTTTCGGCAGAGATGACGGCTTTGTAATGGTGAAAATCGGTTCAGTTTTTGAGTTAAATCGCAACAAACAAACAAACCAAAAATCATATCTTTCCTCTTTATAATATAACTTTAAATGTCTGTACTGTAGACTATTCTACTATTACACGAATGAAGCCGCTGGGGAAAGCTAGTTTAAAAATAAATAGTGGATAATACGTAGCTAGAATCATTAATAAAAAGTCTGTCAGAAGTGGGATTCGAACCCACGCCCACAGAAGTGGACTGCGACCTGAACGCAGCGCCTTAGACCGCTCGGCCATCCTGACATATTGAAAGTGTTGAAATTTACATTCTATATCCCACAGTGACGTTTCAACCTTGAGTGACGTCACAGGTACATTACATCATTGGCTGTTAGATAGATATGTAAGCGATTTTCGTCCTTATAAAAAGTGTTATTACGTTGGTTTCTCTCTGTTTCAATATCTTGGACCTTGACCGACTGACTGATTGTATGATTACAATCTCAACAGATAATAAAATATGACACTGAATTATCGCCATTTTAACTGCAGTATACTACTAAAGGGGTTACTGTACTATTTGTCTTATGCCAGTGTTATTCAATTAGTTTTTTTTTCATATAATATGTATGTTGCCAATTATACTTATTAAGTTAATGAAGGTACTGATTAATGTGCCGAAGCGAAGGAGGTATAATGTGAGTCTAGAGAGAACTGGCGCTCTACTCTCTCTGCCTACCCTATCAGGGACTCGGCGTGATGATATGATGATGATAATGAAAATAATATTTTATATAAATAAATAAATTATCCTCACGGCTTCCCGGTATAAGGGTACCCGAAGGGATAGGCAGAGGTGTATACCTAGGTGGTACCCACACACTTTCCGATTTTGCGATTTCAGATATATTTTAGGTGCCAACGTGACAGATGGCGAGTCCATCGCCGTTACTCAAGCACGACTATGCATACGCCTTTGAATTGCTTCTCAAACGTATGCATTTCTCTCGATGTTTTCTTTCGCCGTAAAGCTCGAGATGTGACTTATCACTGTTAAGCTCAAACAAAATCATTGGTACCTACTGTCGGGTTTTGCACTTGCAATCCTTGTGTTCGAGGCAACTACTCGAACCACTCGGCCATCACGGCCTAACACATATGGTATCTTATATTACAGACTAGCGGTTCGTCCCGGCTTCGCACGGGGGGACATAATATTTTTTTTATAAAAAGAATATATAGCCTATGTCACTCAGGGTGAATGTAGCTTTCCAATGGTGAAATAATTTTTCAAATCTGTCCAATATTTTCGGAGCAATACAAACAAACAATAAAATATTTCCTCTTAATAATATTAGTATAGATAAGTATAGAATATAGATTACTAGCTTATGCCCGAGTCTTCACCCGCGTGGAGTTCGAAAAAGTAGCAACAATAGTTTCCTGCTAAAATCGGTTCAGTCGCTATGCCGTAAAAGAGCAAAAACTTTATAATATACTAGTTGTCCCGCCCAGCTTCGCTTGGATGAAAAATTAAATTTCCTGAAACACGATCGCAGCGCCACCTATCGGGTCCAATTGCGAATCTAAACCATTCCCAGAATTTTTTGTGTGTGTTCAAGGGGTGAACACACACAAAAAATTTCATCAAAATCGGTCCAGTCGTTTGAGAGAAGTTCAGTGACATACACACTCACAGAAGAATTATATATATAAAGATTATAATATTAGAACATCGAATTATTTGGAATTTTTGTAATGACAGGATTGAGTTTTCAAACATGTGTCAATATAAAATGTAATTTAAACCTAAAGCACTAAGGAGTATTGATCTCATTTTGATGCAAATCTGAATTACTACTAATAATAAGGCAAATTTTATTCCTGTAGGAACTTTGAATTTTCGGGATAAAAAGTAGCCTATGTCCTATTCCTAGGTATAAGCCATCACGATTTAAGCTTTCAGCCAAATCGGCTTAGCCGTTTTGCCGCAAACATCCAAACTTACAAACTTTCACATTTACAATATTACATACATATCATAACGCCGAGTCCCTAACGGGGTAGGCAGAGAGTATAGAGCGCCAGTTCTCTCTAGACTTACATACCTCTTTCGCTTCGTCCACATTCATTAGTCTCTTCATACATGCTCGTCGGTTTCGAGTACTCTTAACGTTCCCGTCCTTGAGAGTCCGATCTATTTGATCCAGGTAGTTGGAACGTGGCCTTCCTCTGCCTCTTCTTGCACACACTTTTGCTTTGTATATCTGTTTCGTCAATCTTTCTTCACTCATCCTTTCTATGTGTCCAAACCAACGTAACATGCCTTTCTTCATCTTTACAATCACGCCCTCATTCACGCCAGTTGATTTGCGAATCTCTTCATTGCGGATTCGATCTAATATCGTTACGCCTAAGTTTTCGAAGAGATCGCATCTCGACTGCATTCAAGCTATTATTATATTAGTATTATTATATTATATTACTATAAGTAATAAGTATACGTATAGATAAAAAATACATCTTACGCATTTACTAACGTGGAGTGTCTAAGATACATAAACAACGGATAAAGTCATGTTCCAAGCGAATTCTGACTACTATGAATTTAAGTATGAAACACTTACCAACATGCCACAAAATGACACACAAAACGAAATGTATGGAAAGCGTTGCCATGTTTAAAAATTCACTGACTTAGTGTCAGAAAAATCTCTCTTTTATATCGTAGATAAAAATTATATTTGTATGCAGAAATTCGATTTGCGTAAGCGCACTGAATAGCTATGGAGATACCCCTATAACTGGCAAATTCGTGTAATTTGTTTGCAATAAATTGTTGTATTTCATCATCAAGTCATGAGAGTACATACATACATACATACATATATATCGTCACGCGTTCCACAAGGGTCCCCGAAGGGGTAGGCAGAGGTGTCTAGCTAATACTGACACACGTGAGTACTTCCTATGTGACAGATGGCAAGTCCATCGCCGTTTCCCAAGCACATGATTACAAACGTCTTTGAATTTCTTTTCAAAGGTATGTAGTTTTCCTCTCGATATTTTCATTCATCGTAAAACTCATGGTGTGCAACCAATGTATAACAATTTTCAACCCCTATTTCACCCCTTTCAGGTAAATTTTTACCTGAAAGGGTGCCTTTTAGGGTGGTGTACAAGCATACAGCTCGCCTGATGGTAAGCGGTTACCGCCGCCTATGGTCGCTTGCAACACGACTTGCGACTCTGCCGGAACCTTTTCACACTCTTGATGATAATGCCCACTTCCACCTTCTACCACCGCACCTATCGCCATCGACGGGGAATTCATCCCCATACCTTGGAACCACAAAGGTCTCGCACTGTGCTCTTCCAAAGGAGTTTTCTTTTGCGAACGCTCAGGCTGTGGAATGAGCTCCCCGTTTAGGTTTTCCCTGGAGAGAACAGCATGGAGTTCTTCAAGAAGGGTGTGAAAAGATTCCTGCAGGGTCGGCAACGCGCGAGTGATACCCCTGGTGTTGCAAGCGTCCATAGGCGGCGGTAACCGCTCACCATCAGGCGGACCGCATGCTTGTTTGCCATCCTTGGGATCCATTCATCCATCATATAAAAAAAAACTCTTCTCTCTCATTATTCAAAGAGGTAAAGCCGTAGGACACAGCTAGCTTATATTATTAGTATGCATGTATACAGGCTGCGGACAATTTGTCATTTGATTTAAATGCAACTCACTCGGCAATTTGAATTTAAGATTGTAAGTAATGAATCGGCGCACGCGCATTGTGCAAGTGTGTTTTGGAGGTACGAGGCAGGAAGTAGGATAATGCAGGACTGAACTGTACTTGTTATTTTCTTAGAATGGTTTTAACACCATAGAGTAATAGTATTTGTAGATGAGCCGTAGTGCTGAGCGGTTTGAGACGTCATCAAAACAACGCTTCGAATCCCGACTGTACCAATAAGTGTTTCTGAATTGTAATACAGTGAAGGTGTGCTTTACGGTGAAGGAAAACATCGAGAAAAATTCTACATGTTTGAGAAGAAATTCAAGGACGTATGTATAGTGTTTGAGTAACGGGGATCGACTCGTCATCGGTTACGTTTAAGTACCGATTAATTTAGTAGCTATTGTATTTACTTTATTACACTTCTTTGTGTCAATAAAAATGTTAATTGTTTTTTCAATCCACTTTTATTTCGTCACCTTACGTCAAACTTCAATATTTTATATTCAGATATATTGAAGCGTGATGAAACAATCATATATGGTAAATATGCATAAATAAATGACAACTTGTACGAAAAAAAAAAACAGTATAAATTAGAGATTAACAGCAATTTACAGTATTATTATTATTATTATACGTGAAAAAATCTGATCTTTTCCCATTCTTGAGTTATGATTGTAATAGCACGCCAAGGATTCCAGTTTACCTTACAGTCAGTTTTCTGAATAATAAACTAAATTTTAATTATAATAATATTTTTTCTAAATACCGCATCTGATAAAATGTAATCCTTGGCAATAGATGAACGAAAGGCGCCAGAGGTACAACAGTGCCATAAAGTGTACGTTTATACTTTGCCAATATGACACTGACATTATCTGAAAAGTCTCACATTCCAACACGGCTTTATGTAAGTACTATTGAGACATCAAAACGTTTGACTATCGAACGTGCCTTTAAGCGGTAGGGCTACCACAATTTTTTTTTTTTACATATTCATCAATCTTCACGAAGCACATTTAAAATGCCAAAGTGTGTGGAAAAGGGGGATTAGAATTAGACTTGTTTCAACTACTCAGAACAAATCGATCCCTCACTCAAGTATGGGATTAATGTGGATGAAGCGAAAGTAGTCTATACTGATAATATTTCTGTATAAACTTCCCCATAAGGGTCACTGAAAGGACAGCTAGGGTTGAGTTCATTACCGATTTCTCAAGCACGACTTTCAATTTTTGCTTAATACTTTTTTTGAATCAAATTTCTTCACGATGCCTTAATTCATGATGCGGTGCTCGTCGACCACTTATTTAGCTTTTAGGATGATTTAGCTATTGGAGTGTCACCGTAGAGCTTCTACTGTGTCAGAGACACTAAATATATTTGTACTGTCGCTGTTTCGCCCAATTATGCTTGGAAGAAAAATCCACAACTGTTCTAGCCCGAGTGACAACCCTAGTGACTGAGGATTAGCTGTACCTTGCATATAAGCCATTATAGAAACAAAGGCGTATTTATAGAGGATGTGCGACCGACCCTATAACCTGCATTTATATGGACTTGGTCCTGTATTTATTTATCTATATAAAAAGGGACTGGTGGCGGAGCTGCGTAGCGAGCTCAGCTTTCCTTCAGTCGTTGGATGGGTGACCAAAAGCCAATAGCGATATGGTCAAGATAGGTAATAGTGAAGATGACGTTAGGTATTTTACGTTGGTTTAAAAAAAGGCTTTTATTAGATGCAAATAGATTGATTGACTGGTAAAACAGATATAAAATGCAAATCTGTCTGGAAGAGGTAAAGGGTGAAAATATTCTAACTACCTGGAGAAAATCGATCGAACGATAACATGTACTCTCCAGGGAAAACCTCAACGGGGAGTTCATTCCACAGCCTGAGCATTCGAGCCTTTGGAACCGCGCAGTGCGAGACCTTTG
The DNA here is from genome assembly GCA_945859725.1 of Drepana falcataria. NCBI lineage: Eukaryota > Metazoa > Arthropoda > Insecta > Lepidoptera > Drepanidae > Drepana > Drepana falcataria. The sequence continues at coordinate 6,506,981 of OX243946.1, read as the reverse complement.
TCTGCACAGAATAGTAACCTCTAAAATAACATAAAAAGGTATTTCAACTTTTCAGAATCGCTCGTAGAGATGCAGTTTGCGTGCAAACAACATTCTTGGGAACATAACAATAACATCGCTAAAGTATTGAGCATCCAGTACTTGAGATCACGACGCCGTGAGGTGACTGCGCAGATGTGGCGAACACTTGCATTCGTTATTGGATTCACTTGTAAGTTAAACTTTGAAAAATACTGTATATTGGCCTCTACGCAGACGCGCCCCGCTATTATTCTTCCCTATTGTTTATAAGTGTGAGTGTGCATTGACGAAAAAAAGTGTATAAGGCGAGTGTGAATGAAAGTGTTGGAAGGAGTAGACCTAGGCGGACGTTTCTACCAAAATTTACCAAATTAGGGACGTCTTGAAAAAAGGCCAGGTCAAGAGTACCCTAAACCGAAGAGCATGTATGAAGAGAATAATGAAAATGGACGAAGCGAAAGAAGTATGTAAGGATCGTCGCAAGTGTAAAGAAGTGGTATCTGCCTACCCCTACGGGAAAGAGGCGTGATTATATGTATGTATGAGTTTCTTCATACATGCTCGTCGGATTCGAGTACTCTTGATATTAGTTATTAAAAGTAAATTAATTCAAAAAGCTTATTATACAACATCAGATTATTTGAATGATGGCCATGCATGGCAATGAATTGCTCTTCTTGTACACAGTTTAAATGTTTTTTAATCTTTTTCTACCCCTACGTAAAAGGGAACAAATGTTAAAAGAGAAAACCTGGGAGTTTGTTTCGCCGTTTCTTCTCCTGGCAGGTTTTTTTAACTTGGAAACGGTGGTAACTTTAGTTTGTATTAAATACTAGCTGTGCCCGCGACTTCGTCCACATGGAATTAAAAAAAATAGTTCAGTTTCTAAAATAAAAGTAGCCTAAGTTACTCATTTTTACATCAGCTATCTGCCAGTGAAAGTCCAGTCAAAATCGGTCTAGCCGTTTCAGATATAAGCCGTATATACCGTATATATGTATATTCATGTAGTAAAAAGCGGTTATTTAAATATTACAAACCTACATACATACATACATATCATCACGCCAAGTCCCTAACGGGGTAGGCAGAGAGTATGGAGCGCCAGTTCTCTCTAGACTTACATACCTCTTTCGCTTGGTCCACATTCATCAGTCTCTTCATACATGCTCGTCGGTTTCGAGTACTCTTAACGTTCCCGTCCTTGAGCGCCCGATAGATTTGATCCAGGTAGTTGGAACGTGGCCTTCCTCTGCCTCTTCTTGCACACACTTTTGCTTTGTATATCTGTTTCGTCAATCTTTCTTCACTCATCCTTTCTTTTATATTACAAACAGACGCTCCAATTTTATTTATATGTATATAAATATGACGTTCAATAAGTTACCCTTTACGTTGAGTAAAATATTTAGATTATGTTTACTTTTGAATTTTATTTACCTCTTTTGCCTGAGATCTGTCACATAGACGGTATGTGTGATATTCGTATTCTTAATGTCCACATCGCAGGTTTAGCGATAGTCCAATGCCAGTTCTTCGACTGCCACGAGGACCCTACCGGAGACCCTGAAGAAGGACCCATATACGAGCTCCAGTACACATGGCTAGGGGCTTTGCAGTACATTCACGGTATGGTCTATCATATTTTACATACATAAATGTATATATCCATACATATACATAATATATATCTTCACGCCTTCCCTTAAGGCTCCCCGAAGGGTTAAGTAGAGGTATGTAGGTAGTACCCACACACACCCTCTTTACGCTGCAGATACATTTTAGGTGCTCACGTGACAGATGGCGAGTCCATCGTTACTCAAGTACGACTATACATGCGTCTTCTGAATATCTTCTCAAACTAATGCCGGTTGTCTCTCGATGGTCTCCATCGATCGAATCCGCAATGAAGAGATTCGCAAACTAACTGGCGTGGACGAGGGTGTGATTGTAAAGATGAAGAAAGGCATGTTACATTGGTTTGGACATATAGAAAGGATGAGTGAAGAAAGATTGACGAAACAGATATACAAAGCAAAAGTGTGTGCAAGAAGAGGCAGAGGAAGACCACGTTCCAAGTACCTAGATCAAATCGATCGGACACTCAAGGACGAGGACGTGAAGAACGTACGTACTCGAAATCGACCATCATGTATGAATAAATAATAAATAAATAAATGCCTGGGACAATTCCACACACATTGACCTAGTCCCAAATTAAGCAAAGCTTGTGTTATGGTAACTAGACAACGATATATTTACTTATATAGATAGATATATACATAAATACATTGGACATCCAAGACTAAGGTACAAATATTCGTGTTCATCACACAAATATCTGCTCTCAGCGGGATTCGAACCCGCGTCCTCAAGTTTCGCAGTCAGGAGCTCTAACCACTAGACCAGACGGTTGTCAAATGAAGAGACTGATGAATGTGGACGTAGCGAAAGAGGAATGTAAGTCTAGAGAGAACTGGCGCTCTATTCTCTCTGCCTGTACCGTTAAGGACTCGGCGTGATGATATGTATGTATGTAAATAAAAATTGATTTTTTTTCAGTTAAAAATGGAACGCCCCATTACTTTAGAGTTCCGCGCGTGGTATTGATAAGCAGACAATTCGTTTTGAGTACCGCTGTGGATGCCGCCCAGATACCGGAAGGATATGCCCTGTAAGTAAATATTACTTAGTATTGATACCCGTTGATAGAGCCGTGGTGGCCGAGTGCCTGCAACACAAAGATTGCAAGTTCGAATCCCGACTGTACCAATGAGTTTTTCAGAACTTAAGTACAGTGATTAGTCACATCGCGAGCTTAATGGTGAAGGAAAACATCGAGAGGAAACCTGCATACGTTTAAGATGATATCCTCACGCCTCTCCGAAGGGCTAAGCAGCGGTGTCTAGTTAATACCCATACAGCCATTTTCCTTTCCACCAGCTTTATATCCATATGTACTTGAAAGTGGACGAAGCCAAAGAGGTATGTATGTCTAGAGAGAACTGGCGCTATATGATATTATCTCTTTCTACCCTGTTAGGGAGTCAGCGTGATGATATATATATATGTATGCAGTTCTATAGATTGATATATAACTAAACTCATACGATATCCAGGACTAAGGTACAAATACTCACAAATGACTGCCATCACTTACCTTACCGACCTTAAGGTTTGCAGTCAGCAGCTTTGACCAGACGGCCGTCAATATATAGTGTTGATAATTTCTAGTGGGAATGTGGTCTTTGGAGACTACGAGCGCGATGAAGTAGAATGCAAAGTGACCCTGGAACAGCTGTCAGATGGAAATGCCTGTCAGCCAGCCGTACTCCTCATGCCAATAGCAGACGTCCTCCTTCATCCGGAGTACAAGCACTTTGGGGTTAAGCACAGCGTGGCCTTGCTCAAATTGGTCACCCTTATAAAGTCCAGTAAGTAATTTCAGCTGTGGTGGTCGCTTCAGTGTAAGGGTTTGAAATTCGAACTTCGAATATAATGTCTCATCCCTTAGTGTTAGGGATGCAGTTAATTTGTTTTGTTTATCTCTCGTTATTTGTTAGTAGCTGATGTTTTGTTTCCATTTTTCTTTTTCAGACTACATGCTACCGGCATGTTTACCATTCAAAAATTATTTGGTCAACAAACAGGGGAAACTTACCAAAAGCAGATTTTTCCACGTTGACTTCACAACAGGTGTGTTCTAGTTCTTTTTATTTATTGTTAATTCATGATATAGATGCGAGTCCTTTAGTCGCATTCGTTAAAAAATACGACATCTATAGTAACAGTAGAATTTAGGTCTGTAACTCAGCGGTAAAATATTTGCAAAATTTTATATCACCTCACAGAAGTAGCTTATTCAGGCACTTACTTCATTCAACCTAATATAAAATGCCTGATGAATATGGCCGAAGCGAAAGAGATATGTAAATCTAGAGAGAACTTGCGCTCTACTCTCTCTGCCTAACCCTGCGTAACTCTGCGTGATGATATGTATATATAAGAGTAACCTATATCCAAAAAAGGTTTCGATCTGTGACAGCGCGCCTTAAGATTGCTTAAACCTGTTCGATGGTTACAGACGTGCCAAGAGATTTCGTCGACGAAGAGAAGGAAATATCGATGTTGAATCTCTTGCCGAGAGAGCTGTGCTACCTGTACGACTCGCCACACGTAAGTACATCATAACATCATCATAATAACCAGCTAGCCGTGATGGCCGAGTGGTTCGAGTAGTTGCCTGCGACACAAAGATCGCAAGTTCAAATCCCGACTGTACCAATGAGTTTTTCTGAACCTAAGTACAGTGATTATTCACACCTGGAGCATTACGGTGAAGGAAAACATCGAGAGGAAACCTGCACACGTTTGATCCAAGTAAAGATCTTGGTGTGACTAATCACTGTACTTATTGGTACGGTCGAGATTCGAATTTGCGATCTTTTTGTTGCAGGCGTCACTGCATGAATGATGACGCGAATGAGGTCTATAAGTCTAGAGAGCTCGGGTGCTCTACTCTCTCTGCCTTTCCCGTGTGGGTCTTGGCTTGATGATATGTACATATATGTGCTTTGCCAGTCCAAAGATTATCTTAGTCATGTTTTGTTTCAGAATTCATCAGTGTCGCCGAAAAACAGGGAAGCATGCACGACAGGCTGTGGGTTCCATTCCGGAGCACCCAGTATTGTCCACGAGCATACAGGTCATTGGTCGCTAGTAGCACTTGCTGAAGGTAAGGTGATGTCACATATTTATATTTAACTGATTTTCTACAGCTTCTACACGACGATATCGGTGGTAAGTGAGTTTGATTCCCGCTTAGAGATCTTTATATATCTCCACCCCTTCCCAGAAGGGTCCTACAAATGCACCAACCTTTCGCTGGAGACATATTTCAGGTGAAAGAAAACATCTCGAGGAAACCTGCCTATGTTTGAGAAGTAGTTCAAAACATATGAATTGACTTGCTTAAGAATCGTCGATAGACTCTCCGATGTAAAGGGAGAAAAGGCACTTTTGCCCACTATAGGTATCTAGGGAGAAATATTGATGATTTTTAAAACCACTAAGCTTGCAAAACCACACGTTGCCGCTTGATGGTAAGCGTAACCGCCGCCTATAGACGCTTGCAACTTATCACACCCTTGAAGAATTCCATACTGCTCCGGGGAACACCTCAAGAGAGGGATAATTTCGTTAAATAAAACGGGTTTCCCGTTCGAATTTGGAGCTGGCCGACTGGGGCAGAACCTCCACCTTTTAGAGGCCGTAGCCAAATAACACATTTTTTTGTGTTGTGTTCCTACGCCGTGAATAAGGTTTCCAGTAATGAGCTCCTTGGGGAGGGGGGAGGATTGTTGTATTGTGTTGGCAGCATGCTGCCACATAGTATAACTCTCCGAACACAGAGTGGCAACGCGCAAGTGATACTTCGGTATTATAAGCGTAAATAGGCTGCGGTAACCGTTTTCCATCGGGTGGGCTGTATGCTTGTTTGCGACTCTAGTTGTATAAAAAAAATTACCAGATAATGTCCTTCCACCTTCGACCTCTGTATGAATATGTATGTACTCAGGTGGCTCGCCATGTCCAGACCCGCTCAGGAGTCGCCGGCCTCCGCCCCCCCCTCGGCACATCCTCATCCACCCTTACGTGCCCTGGATCACGGCCGCAATCACAGGAAAAGCTATGGGGGCCTTTGCTAAAGATGATCCGTTTGGTAAAATTGCTTTCACATAATCCTTACTAATATTATAAATGTGAATGTAAGTTTGTTTGTTACGCTTTCACGTAAAAACTACATAACCGATCATCATGAAGCTTTATACACATACTTTTGGAGGTATTAGAAGTAACATAGGATACGTTATATTGAAAAAAAAGATACATAAACTACTTTTTCGAACTCCACGCGGACGTAGCCGCGGGCATAGCTAGTAATAACATAACTTAAACTTAAGTGTGTGCAAGAAGAGGCAGAGGACGACCACGTTCCAATTACCTATGTAGATCAAATCGATCGGACGCTCAAGGACGGGAACGTCAAGAATACTCGAAACCGACGGGCATATATGAAGAGACTGATGAATGTGGACGAAGCGAAAGAGGTATGTAAGTCTAGGGAGAACTGGCGCTCTTTAGTCTCTGCCTACCCCGTTAGGGACTCGGCGTGATGATATATATGTTAGTATGCTTTAACATTAAATCAAGTGGGTGTGTGGGATCCTTATGGGAAGGCGTGAGGACATATTGAATCAAGGGTATTGCATCTGAGTTTCATGAGTGTTGCAAGCGTCCATAGACGGCGGTAACCGCTTGCCACCTTAGTGGTATAAAAAATATAGCTTATAAAGGCATAACTAATCATTGGTACAGCCGGGATTCGAACTTGCAATGTTTGTGTTAGCTATTACTCGAACCATTCGGTCGTCACGGCTATTATTATATATATTATATATTACAAATTCTATTAAAATATTTTTTTTCATGTTCAATAACAAATGTCGCAGAATGTTTTATGTGAAGACAACCCTAGTGAGTAAAACCTGAAGCAGTTTGTCAACGCTCTTCAATCAGATTAAACAAATCTGCATAAGTACATGGTTTTCTATACTAATATTATAAAGAGGAAAGATTTGTTTGTTTGTTTGTTTGTTTGTTTGTTTGTTTGTTTGTTTGTTTGTAATGAATAGGCTCCGAAACTACTGGACCGATTTCAAAAATTCTTTCATCTTTGGAAAGCTACATTATCCCCGAGTAACATAGGCTATATTAAATTGGACCCGATAGGTGGCGCTGCGATCGAGTTTCAAGAATTTTACCTTTTTACCCGGGCGAAGCTTTCTGTGTGTTTCTGTGTGTCTTAAGCTAGATTCGAGAATGGTTTAGATTTACAATTGGACCCAATAGGTGGCGCTGCGATCGTGTTACGGGCAATTTAACTTTTTCACCCGAGCGAAGCTGGGCGGGACAGCTAGTTGTACAATAAAAATAAAACAGAATACAAAACAAAAACGAGTGTGTGTGTGTGTGTGTTTGCGTGTGTGTATGTGTGCGTATAAAAGCATAACTCTGTCCGAAGGCACACGGTTATGTATTATAAGTGTGCATTTTTCTGTTAATAAGGTTTCATCATGCCGCGGTCTTCTATCTACGACTTGGTTGCCCACGGCTGGGTGGGCCACTGGTGGATGGGTGGGCTGCGCTGCTACGACAGAGGGGAGGCTGCGGATGACATCTTCAAATTCTATCACGAGGTGTTTCAAGTCAAACCAAATACACTCACCTACCTCACGTACTATCTTGAGGTAAGTCGTGTCCTTCAAGTTCCTTCAACACAAAGATTGCAAATTCCAATCCCGACTGTACCAATGAGTTATTCTGAACTCCAGTACAATGGTCATACCACGACCTTTACAGTGAAGTCATACATCGAGAGGAAACATATACATGATTACCAGCGTATAGCGTATGCACGGTTGAGAATAAATGCACAAGGGTAGGCAGAGGTATATAGGTAGTACCCACACACCCACTTTCCGCCAGAGATATATTTTAGGTGTCAACTTGCCAGATGGCGACCATCGCCGTTATTCAAGCACGACTATACATACGCCTTTTAATGGCTTCTCAGACGTATGCAGGTTTCCTCTCGATGTTTTCCTTCACCGTAGAGCTCGTGGTGTACTAATCACTGTACGTATAATATCCTCACGCCTTCCCACAAGGGTCCCCGAAGGGGTAGGCAGAGGTGTATAAGTAATACCCACACACCCACTTTCCGCCAGAGGTATATTAGGTGCCAACGTGACAGATGGCGAGTCCATCGCCGTTACTCAAGCACGACTATAATACATATGCCTTTGAATGGCTTCTCAGACGTATGCAGGTTTCCTCTCGATGTTTTCCTTCACCGTTAAGCTCGTGGTGTGACTAATCACTGTACTTAAGTTTTAGAAAAACACATTGGTACAGTCGGGATTCTGGATTATTAATTAACGAGTGGTTATTGATTTATTGGTATAAAAACTACATACATACATACATATCATCACGCCAAGTCCCTAACGGGGTAGGCAGAGAGTATAGAGCGCCAGTTCTCTCTAGACTTACATACCTCTTTCGCTTCGTCCACATTCATCAGTCTCTTCATACATGCTCGTCGGTTTCGAGTACTCTTAACGTTCCCGTCCTTGAGAGTCCGATCTATTTGATCCAGGTAGTTGGAACGTGGCCTTCTTCTGCCTCTTCTTATAAAAACTAATATTTGTATATTTGTTTCCAGATCAATGCTGCTGTAGATACCATGATCATTTGCGTCAAAGTGGGCATGCCCTACAGACTAGGAAGGCCTAGAGTCTGGGACCTGGACAGTCCCGAAGTAAAGGTAATCATTACGGCGAACAATCTTAATCTATCTTCTTAATATGTATATTTAAATTACGCGTCACTTTGTAACCGATTTCTTTCATCAAATTCTTTCTTTCTTCGATCTTTCTTTGATCAAATTTGCACACCGTGTGCAGTTTGATCCAACTTAAAAGATAGGATAGCTTACATCACAATTGGACCCGATAGGTGGCCCTAAGATCGTGTTTCGGGAAATTTTACTTTTTCACCCGGGCGAAGCTGGGTGGGACAGCTAGTATTCTATATGTTGTAATTTCCAGGTTCAAATCCCGATGGTGAAGTTTCTGCATTTGTATAGATTTCAAGTGGAGGCTTGGGCTTACAATTCCACGGATGTGACAGCCAGCACCACAGAAGAGTCATCTACCTCGGAGGAGGAAGAGGGCGATGAAAAGAGCGAGGAGGGGGAAGAAGAGCGCCTTTAATACTAACTAGCGGTCCTATTTCGTAATTTTTTTTTAAATAATTTGAAAAAGCTATGATAATAATAATAATAATAAATACCTTTTTATTTTTATAATTTTTTTATATTATATAATTATTATTATTATAAATACCTGGGACAATTCCACACAAATTGACCTAGTCCCAAATTAAGCAAAGCTTGTATTATGGTAACTAGTCAACGATATTTTTACTTACATAGATAGATATATACCTACTTACATAGGACATCCAAGACTAAGGTACAAATATTCTTGTTCATCACACAAATATTTGACCTCAGCGGGACCTCAAACCCGCGACCTCAAGTTCAAAGCAAATATAATACAAAAGAGAAACTAGCCGTGCCCTGCGACTTCACCCATCAGAATTTGATTATACATACATATATGTATTTAGTATGATATATATTATTAATAATAACATTAGCCTTTCACAATAAGCAGGCAATCTAATTCAAACATGTTGCTTCTAATCTGATTAAAAATAAATAAATTACAACGGTCCCGGCTCAAGCAGGCAGAGGTTATATAGTATAGAGTAATTATATAATAATAATAATATATCCTCACGCCTTCCCACAAGGGTCCCCGAAGGGGTAGGCAGAGGTGTATAGGTAATACCCACACACCCACTTTCCACCTGAGGTATATTAGGTGCCAACGTGACAGATGACGAGTCCATCGCCGTTACTCAAGCACGACTATACATACGCCTTTGAATTTCTTATCAGACGTATGCAGGTTTCCTCTCGATGTTTTCCTTCACCGTAAAGCTCGTGGTGTGACTAATCACTGTACTTAAGTTTAGAAAAACTCATTGGTACAGTCGGGATTCGAACTTGCGACCTTTGCGTCGCAGGCCACTGCTCGAACCACTCGGCCACCACGGCTCTCAAATTAATTAATAATAATAGAATATAGTATATCTACAGAGTAATGAATAAGTTTACGACCAGTTACTTTTAAACATATTTATGCCTTTACTAGGAGTATCTGCTCTTTCTACCAATAATAATTTCGACTCTTCTTATCATCGTCTAATCTTATCTTATCATACTAGTTCCTTGGCGTTCAAATAATCAAACATACAAACAAACTCTTTATAATATCAGTATTGATTGTTCTGACAGAGCGCGCGTAATTGGAGATTGAAAATGTATACCTCCACTTTGTCGTACTTAACATCTGGATACTCGAAAGGGCATTGAAACTCGATATTGCAATAATAACTCAACTCAGGTTCCTCAAACTCAACTCACTTTTAATTTTCACTACTACACAACTTTCGTTGATTAGCCGACACAAGCAAAGTAAGCAACTTAAATTGTTTGCTTATAAGCTAAATAAGAGCTATTTGTGTCAAGATGTCAATGCGAAAGTTCGAACCAGATCACCTAGATCAAACGGACACTCAAGGATGGGTAAGTCAAGAATACTCGAAACCGGCGAGCATGTATGAAGAGACTGACAAATGTTGACGAAGCGAATGTGGTAAGTATAATATAAAAGTCTAAAGAAAATTGGCTCCTCCCTCTCTCGAAGAAATTTATTGTCTGCGAACACTCGGTTCGGCTGATAGTAAGTTACCATCGCCTCTGGTTATTATTGGTTCAGATGATCAGTCTAAAGTGGTAGCCCTTAATAGGGATGGCAAGGGCACGTGCTTGCCGGGTGTCCCATAGTTACAAGCCCTATTGTCCTTTTTACGACGGGTCCGGGGAATTAAAACAGATTAAATAGGGTGCGTACAAGTTCGGAGTGAATTATTGGCTATTGTTTATATATTTTATATCATAGGAATGATGAGAGCCGTGGTGGCCGAGTGGTTCGAGCAGTTGCCTGCGACGCAAAGGTCGCAAGTTCGAATCCCGATTGTACCAATGAGCTTTTCTGAACTTAAGTACAGTGATTAGTCACACCACGGGCTTTACGGTGAAGGAAAACATCGAGAGGAAACCTGCATACGTCTGAGAAGAAATTCAAAGGCGTATGTATAGTCGTGCTTGAGTAACGGCAATGGACTCGCCATCTGTCACGTTGGCACCTAATATACCTCTGGCGGAAAGTGGGTGTGTGGGTATTACCTATACACCTCTGCCTACCCCTTCGGGGACCCTTGTGGGAAGGCGTGAGGATATATATATATAGGAATGATAATAATGGCAGTTCCCGGTTGACTAAATATATCTGGTTAATAAGAGAGGTAGGGCATAACGGGTTTCCCGTTCGAATTTGGAGCTGCCCGACTGGGGCAGGACCTCCTCCTTATAGAAGTCCGAAGCCAAATAACACATTTTTTGTGTTGTTTTCCTACGCGGTGAATAAGGTTTCCAGTAATGAGCTCCTTGGGGAGGGGGGAGGATTGTTACATTGTGTTGGAAGCAGAGGGATTAAACCCATTATGCTGCCAACACAGTATAACTCCCCGAACACAGAGCGGCAACGCGCAAGTGATACTTCGGTTTCGTGAGCGTAAATAGGCTGCGGTAACAGTTTCCCATCAGGTGGGCCGTATGCTTGTTTGCCACTCTTGTTGTATAAAAAAATATATATATCTTAATAATTTAAGGTTATTTAATACAAACATTAATGTAGAGGGTCTCAGATCCACTAGAAAATAATAATATTAATACTAGCTGCCCCGGCGAAGTTTGTACCTAAAAAGTCAAGAAAATTGTTGTTTCCTCGTATTTCATACGTTTTTTCGCTCCATAAGAACCTTCCTCACACTTCATCAAACACAACAAAAAATAAATCATCCAAAACGGTTCAGCCGTTTTCGAGTTTTGCGCTTAGCAGCACATTTAGGTATTCATTTTATTTATATAGATAATATTTAAAGTATCTGTCATGTTGGCACCTATACACCTCTGCCTACCCCTTCGGGGACCCTTGTGGGAAGGCGTGAGGATATTATTTTTGTTAAAGTAAGAAAAGGAGCGGAAAAGATAGAAAAAGATGAAAAAAGGAAAACAAGGAGGAATCTCCTCTGAAACTGCACAGAGCGAGATCTCTTTCGTTCAAATTTGGGGATGAATTTTTTTTCTCATCGATAACGATATGTGTCCTTTATTCCGTCTTCATACTCACCCTACAAAATTAGGGTAGGTCGTACTTGGGTTCAATATTGGTAACAGTAAGTACCCTAATGGTTATTTGAAGGGCCCCCGACTAATTGTTGTTTTGTTAGTTTTTGTTAGTTTAGTCGAGTGCGATGCCCTTTTTCGTCGATTGTTATGAATATACGTATGTATTGTTATTATTTTGTAAACTAGCATACGGCCCACCCGATGGAAAACGGTTACCGCAGCCTATTTACGCTTACAATACGGAAGCATCACTAGCACGTTGCTACTCTGTGTTCGGAGAGTTGTACTGTGTTAGCAACATAATGGGACTAATGCTGCTGCCAACACAATATAACAATCCTCCCCCTCCCCAAGAAGCTCATTACTGGAAACCTTATTGACGGCGTAGGGACACAACCCAAAAAAAATTTTATTTGGCTACGGACTTCTATAAGGTGAAGGTCCTGCCCAAGTCTGATAGCTCCAAATTCGAACGGGAAACCCGTTATGCCCTACCTCTCTTAAATATTTTATTCTAATCTATTTGTCCTATCTAGCTTCGTCGGGATGGAAAAACGCAACGCCACCTGTCCACCCTGGAATCTGACTTAATATAAAGGCGAAAGTTTGTAACTTTGGATGTTTAGATGATTGTTGCTCTTTCACGGCAAAACAGCTGAACCGATTTGGCTGAATGTTGAAATGGTGATGGTTTAAACATAGGATTAGGACATAGGCTACATTATAATCCTCAAAAATACATACTAGTAAATCTATATATATATATATATATATATATATAAATGTTATGTTGGTTTGTATACGCTACAAAAACTGAAAAAGCTCTGCACTGATCGAGCTGAAATTTTGGCATTATCATGCTAAAATATAATCCGCATCAAGAATTGTTTTTATCTATTTTTTGCATCAGTCACATATCCACAGCGAAGCGTGGCAGGGTCAGTTAGTACTATATAAAAAGATAGTTTAGATCAAATCGATCGGATGCAAAAGGACGGGAACGTCAAGAGTACTCGAAACCGACGAGCATGTATGAAGGGACTGATGAATGCGGACGAAGCGAAAGAGGTATGTAAGTCTAGGGAGAACTGGCGCTCTCTGCCTACCCCTTTAGGGACAGCGTGATGATATGATGGTAAAAAGCTAGTTGTGAATATAAGCCATTTAGTTATTCATGGTAGTACACACAAAAATATCATTCATCACACAAAAATATCATTAAAATCGGTTGAGCAATACTAAAGTTTTTCCAAGACTAACAAACGGCGATAATTGGTTTTTATGCCTATAGAGTGATATTTTCAGGTACATAATTATATCATCTGATTTTTCTACTTGTGTCCCAGAAGTCGTAGGCAAAGTACTATTTATTTTACCTAGTAGCGAGTCCATCGCCGCTTCTCAAGCTTTACATATGCAAGTATACGCACTTAGAATGTCACTGAATTCGAAAACCTCCAGTAGTTTGCGTAACCCTGAAAATCGCCCCTATAAAAACAGGGTCACGTGTAAAATGATCTTTATTCCGTACATTACAAGAGCTATACCTCTCACAGCCATGACATAACACGATCCCGAGCAATGAATGCCACATTCTGCCTTCCGTATGACTTGACCCACAAAACCTAACTATGAATGTACAGGGCACAAACGTTTCCAGATATGTCCGAAGATACTATAAATATATAATATTTCCTCACGCCTTCCCACAAGGTTCCTCATAGGTAGAGGTGTATAGGTAGTACCCACACAACCACTTTCCGCCAGAGGTATATTAGGTGCCAAGATGATAGATGGCGAGCCCATCGCCGTTACTCAAGCACGACTATACATACATATGCATTTAATAACTCTATTTTGGGTTGTGCTGTTTCAGGCACATAAATTATAGACAAATGACGATATCTATTTTCATTTCACTATCCATTCGAAAATGTATATTTTTTATAACTAATTTTAAGCTTGGAAACCAAAAATAAACTACTGAGCGAAAAAATACTGTCTAAGCCTTTTATGAGGATGATAAATGACAAAACAGGTGATCTGAATGAAGTTAAAGTCAATAGAGAACCGAATCATATCTCGAGATTTGTCCCTAAACTAATTCGCCGCGTAGCTCACTAGGTCTGTTGCTGAAAATCGTATTAAGCGTTATACTAACGAATGATCGCTCCCATTTCGAACGGATAAGCGAAAGTGGGACGCAAATTCGACTGTTCCATGACCCCTGGCCAATCGACAGTGACATTTATCACCCCGACAATAAGATTGGTATTCACTTTGTATTTCATGCGTTAGTCATAATATCCGCCGGCTTAGTTACCTGAAAAACTCTTCCCGTGGTTTAGTTTCGAAGGATGTTCGACAGATGCGGTTATTTGGAGTTGCATTCGTCATGGCAAGGGTCTGGCTTAAAGCTACGACAGGAACTTCCGTACTTACAGTCCGAGCATGTATGAAGAGACTGATGGATGTGGACGAAGCGAAAGAGGTTTGTAAGTCTAGAGAGAACTGGCTATCTACTCTGCCTGCCTAGCCCGTTAGGGACACGGCGTGATGATATGTATGTAATACTTTTATGCTGGACTATTACCAGCAAAACATCTTAATGCATTTTATATGTGTATCCTCACGCCTTCCTACAAGGGTCCCTGAAGGGGTAGGGGCACTTTCCGCCAGAGATATATTTAATTTAATTAATAAACTTACAGACTCCTTAATAACAAAAAGGTACCACCCGGGTAGTCCTTCGTGGCAAAATATGTCTTTGTTTTAGAGAACGTTCGTCATACAAAAAAATCCTAGCAATATAACTACAAAAAACAAGCGCAGATAAACAAACTGACAGACCACGGGGGGGCAATTTGTCGTGCATTTGGAAGGGCCTAAGTAAACATGAACATTTGAGGGACAAAGGACAAAAGGCAGCGAGTTTTACTTCCGTATATTTCGAGACGAGATGTCCAAATAATGAGTTCTTGTTAATTGGAAAAGAAACACTTTATTCACTTCAGCCGGCGTGGCCTGCGACACAAAGATCGCAAGTTCAAATCCCTACTGTACCAATGAGTTTTTCTGATCTTAAGTATTGTACGGGTTTCCCGTTCGAATTTGGAGCTGCCCGACCGGGGCAGGACCTCTACCTTATAGAAGCCCGTAGCCTGTAGTTCCTGCGCAATAAATAATCTTATTCCTAATTCCTTCTCCTAAATCCTAATTCCTTAGGGAGGGGAGAGGATTGTTATATTGTGTCGGCAGCAGAGGGATAAGTCCCATTATGCCAACAGCATAACCCTCAAAACAGATTGGCAACGCGCAAGTGATACTTCGGTATCGTGAGCGTAAATAGGCTAAGGTAACCGTTCCCCATTCCCAGGTGGGCCCGTATGCTTGTTTGCCAATTTTGTGATATATAAAAATCTTTCGTCCTGTTCCGTCGACCACCATCAAAGCTAGCGAGGTATCAGCTTATAGTTTACACCAAATATCGACGATGGCATAAGTGTGGACTACTCAGAAAGCTTTCAGGAAAGTTTTTTTACCTCAAATGGGTTGCTTGTTTAGTAATCCAATCACGCGATATGGCACACGCTATATGTAAGTATTACATGGAAAAGGGATGTTCGGATGAACTATTGTTGAAAAATCTTACATATTTGATATCACGCCACGCCACGGGGTAGGCAGAGAGTGTAATATACACTCTTACTCTCTTTCACTTCATTTACATTCATCAGTTTTTGTACACCTCTCAGTACTGGGTAAATATTATAATAAATATGGATGAGATGTTTATCATAAATTTATATATCCTCATACCTTCCCACATGGGTCCCGAAGGGGTAGGCAAAGGTGTATGGGTAATACCCACCCACTTTCCGCCAGAGATATTTTAGTTGCCAACGTGATAGATGGCGAGTCCATCGGCGTTACTCAAGCACGACTATAAATAAGCGGTCCGCCTGATGGTAAGCGGTTCCCGCGGCCTATGGACGCTTGCAACACCAGGTTGCCCAATATATGGTAATATTTTATAGGTGTTTTTCCCTGAAACATCTGCCGAGTAAAGTTAAACAGTAGTAATTTCAAAGAATTTTGCATAAACTTAACATAATCCTGAATAAAACCATATCCAAACAAGAACTGCCGCGATATTAAACAATGATATCATCTATGTTGGTTATTTGTGTCGCGGCACAAATTGGAATTCTGCCGTTATGTGATCTGACAAAAAATATCACTGAAAAATCTGCTAAAAATGTTTAGCCTTCCCTTTCCTGAAGGAGCAGGCAGATGTGTGCCTACACAGTAGCCTACCCTTTCTCTCTCTCTCCTACAGAGAAGGAATAAATAAAGGCAATAAAATGACAGATGGCGAGTCCATCGACGGTACTCAAGCACGACAATACATACGTCTTTGAATTACTTCTCAGGTTTCCTCTCTATGATTAACTTCGCCGTCAACCTTTTTGTGTATACATAATTATAATAAAAGTTACAAATATTGTTTTTATTTACCAACGTAAATTGCATGAAACTCCGTATTTATTGAGTGAGCCGTTAAAGTTCATATTACAATGGCACCCCTTTCGTCTCGAGCTTTAAACTGCGGCATATTAGCAAAGCCTAGGTCCGCACTCTCTCTGCGACATGATGACGTAACATTGGCATACATATCCGCTCCAGTTTCGAGGAACACTGTGGGAAACATATGGCGGCATGCAGTCTACTAGGTCTTGAGATAGTAGACTAATCTATACTTAATATTATAAAGAGGAAAGATTTTATTGTTTTTTTGTTTGCATTGAATAGGCTCCGAAACTACTTGACCGATTTGAAAAATTCTTTCACTGTTGGGAAGCTACACTATCTCCGGTGAACTTAGGCTATATAAAATTTTCAAAAAAGTTTGGGATCCGCACTAAAACTCCAATAATGTAACCCAAGGTGTGAAAAAATTATCAAAATACTTTATTACATCGCGTGCGCTGCGAAAACTATTGATTACGGAACAAAATAATGTACTACGTCTTTGCAGAACATATAATTATCTACATGGTGTAAGTATGCAATTTAACTTTTTCACCCGAACGAAGCTGGGCGGGACAGCTAGTATTGTAATAATATATCCTCACGCCTTCCCACAAGGGACCCCGAAGGGGTAGGCAGAGGTGTATAGGTAATACCCACACACCCACTTTCCGCCAGAGGTATATTAGGTGCCAACGTGACAGATGGCGAGTCCATCGCCGTTACTCAAGCATGACTTTACATATCTACGCCTTTGAATTATTTCTCAGACGTATGCAGGTTTCTTCTCGATGTTTTCCTTCACCGTAAAGCTCGTGGTGTGACTAATCACTGTATTTAAGTTCAGAAAAACTCATTGGTACAGTCGGGATTCGAACTTGCGACCTTTGCGTCGCAGGCAACTGCTCGAACCACTCGGCCACCACGGCTCTTATTGTATGTTATATATATATATATATATATATAACATACGTAGCTAACGTAGTCTGCCTTTATATCTATTATATATATCTTTATGCCTCCTCATAATACCCACTCGCCAACTCTTCGCCGGATTTACATATAATAATAATAATAAATAGGCTTTTACCCATCAGTGGGGCACAATTGGCTATAAACTAAATAAAACAAAAATAATTACCTAATACAAACCTCAGGACAATTCCACACAAATTGACTTAGTCCCAAACGCAAAGGGTTCTAGGAAATTACAGCCGTGGTGGCCGAGTGGTTCGAGCAGTTGCCTGCGACGCAAAGGTCGCAAGTTCGAATCCCGACTGTACCAATGAGTTTTTCTGAACTTAAGTACAGTGATTAGTCACACCACGAGCTTTACGGTGAAGGAAAACATCGAGAGGAAACCTGCATACGTCTGAGGAGAAATTCAAAGGTGTATGTGTAAAGTGCTTGAGTAACGGCGATGGACTCGCCATCTGTCACGTTGGCACCTAATATACCTCTGGCGGAAAGTGGGTGTGTGGGTGGGTATTACCTATACACCTCTGCCTACCCCTTCGGGGTCCCTTGTTGGAAGGCGTGAGAAATTAGACAACGTTATAAATAAACACTAAATACATAGAACATCCAAGACTAAGGTACAAATACTCGTGTTCATCACACAAATATCTGCGGGATTCGAACCTGCGACCTCAAGTTTCGCAGTCAGGAGCTTTAACCACTAGACTTCTCGTGGATAAAAATATTATTCATTTCAACAGTCCGCTTTAATCAGCAATTTTGATTTATACTACTCAAACCTGTCCGCTTATGAATAATATTAAGTTCGTCACGAATAACCTATTCAAGTTATCAAGAGATCCCAAACAATAAATATTTTAGATAGATAAACAAATTCATCATTTTGGGTTTGTTCTGCAAACTGCGCTCTTAAATGTTGATTCGGTGCGACGTACGCAAAAGCATATTTTGTTTTGTGATCGGTGAGAAAGGATCTTGACGTGTCTAAAAACACGTATGCATTTTTGACATAAGATTAAGCTCAGCTGCGGTCGAACGCGTTCAGCCTCTTTGGCACCAACTGTCATCATCATTATGTTTCACTTCGTTTCACGCCGAGTCCCGAACGGGGTAGGCAGAGAGTAAAGAGCACCAGTTTTCTCTAGACTTATATACTTCTTTCGCTTCGTCCACATTTATCAGTCTCTTCATACATGCTCGTCGGTTTCGAGTACTCTTAACGTTCCCGTCCTTGAGCGTCCTATCGATTTGATCCAGTTATTTGGAACGTGGTCTTCCTCTGCCTCTTCTTGCACACACTCTCAACTGTCTGTAAAATAGTATTGGTGTGTCTTATAAAAAATGTTGTCTTCTAGAAGTTGGTGTTGAGAATATATCCTCATGATTGCAATAGAGCAAATAGCTTCAAAGCTTATTTAATTGGAAACTAGAAAAAAAACTCATTGGTACAGTCCGGATTTGAATTTGCAATCCTTGTGTTGCATGCAACTACTCGAACCACTCGGCCACCACGGCTCTTTATCTGATACGAATGATATACAAATCTTCTCGCAGTAATACAAGTGCGTCAAAGATTCTAAGAAAGTGTACGTGGATCCCCAGGGTCGTGTTTGTTAGCCTGAGCGTGAAACTACACAGATACAAAGCTTCATTTGTTAATTGTCTTTGCAATATCTCATACAAGCCAGTGTTGATTTTGCATTTATCTAATGTGGTGATCGATTTTAGACGCTTGTACCGCCAATAGTAATACAACATTTGTAGTTAAGTGTTTTAGAAGTGAAAAAATTAGGCGCGTTCATCACTTTTTGGGTGAACAAAAATCAAAGTTCAAGTAGTTGCCTACAATACAAAGATCGCAAGTTTGAATCCCGACTGTACCAATGAGTTTTTCTGAACTTAAGTACAGTGATTAGTCAAACTACGAGCTTTACGGTGAACGAAACCATCGACAGGAAACCTGCATACGTCTGTGAAGCAATTCTCTCTGGCGGAAAGTGGGTGTGTGAGTATTACCTATACACTTCTGCCTACCCCTTCGGGGACCCTTGTGGGAAGGCATGAGGATATAAATGTACTTTTTGGGTGAACAAAAATCATGGAACTCGCGTCATCGTCACCGCACAATGTCCATGAGCTATATGTATACTGTGTATATTTTTATACCTGGGACAATTCCACACAAATTGACCTACTCCCAAATTAAGCAAAGCTTGTGTTATGGTAACTAGACAACGATATATTTACTTATATAGATAGATATATACTTAAATACATCGGACATCCAAGACTAAGGTACAAATATTCGTGTTCATCACACAAATATCTGACCTCAGCGGGATTCGAATCCGCGGCCTCAAGTTTCGCAGTCAGGAGCTCTAACTACTAGACCAGACGGTCGTCAAATATATGTCAAATTTATATATGTACATATATAATATACTTCCGTGCGTTGTTAGTAGGCTTTAACTTCCTTGGTCAGTCCTCAAAGACTGTTCTGCATGTTTTGTTTTTGCTCCTAAGGTGACAAACCTGCACGCAGGCACCAAGTGACAACACCTAGGGTTCAGAGGAAAAGAAAGAAAGGAAAAGAAAACATGTAATGAGAAAAAGAAAGAATCTCAAATACAATATAATATAAAAGAATAAGAAATGTAAAAATTTAAAAGAAAAAGGCAAAAAAGTCTCTGACCACCACGTCAGAGGGACACTGAAAAAAAAAAAACACCTAGTGTTCTGATCGCGCGTTGCCGACCCGACAGGAATCTTTTCACACCCTTCTTGAAGAACTTCATGCTGTACTCTCCAGGGAAAACCTCAACGGGGAGCTCATTCCATACCCATACACAGAACAGCATTGGGTTCTTCAAGAAAGCGTTGGCTATTGCTTACCATCAGGCGATATAATTTTGATCCTTAACCATTCTTTAACACAGATTATATTCGCGTGCACGTTGAAGTTTTCATTAATAACAAATTGTTTAATATCTGAATTGTACCTCTGTATTTATTAAGCTGACTCGAATCCAATTTAACGCATTCGATGTTGATAATATATTAAGTTTCGTGCTTAAAATACGCGGGACTGTTACAGAGTGTGCGTTACCACTGCGGGACTTCCTACATATATACAAGACAGTTTTATATGAGACTAGCAGTGCCGCGCGGTTTCACCAACGAATAATATTTTTACCGATATACAACAATATTTTTTTAATATAGTATATATGCATATATATTAATTCACGCCTTCCCACATAGGGTTCGAAGGGGTAATCAGAGGGGGGTGGATAGTACCCTGAATAATATATTTAAGTTGCCAACGTGACAAATGGAGAGTCCATCGCCGTTTCTCAGGCACGACTTTACATACACCGTAAAGCTCTTGATGCACCTTATAAATGAACTAAAAAAAAAACTTATTGGTATAGTCAGGATTCGAATTTGCGATCTGTCAAAACGGCTTAGAAAATGAACGTCCGATCTAAGCCATGAATAATTCACGTGGTCGTGCAAAGTTGATGCACATTATTTTTATCCAAAAACGTGAAAGTCAATTTAGACGTTCCTGGCGTCGAAATGAAGACCACACATACGGAATTGCACGTCAAGTCTGACGGATTTCTTCGAAAATTACCCGACATACGATGCTTTTCCACCCAATTTGTCTTAATGTATGGTTAAATTAACATTTTTTACGTACAAATTACATGTTTCGGCGTGAAATGGGTGTTATTATGCGTAATCTGAGACCACCGTACAAGATTTTTTTCGACGATTAAAATTAAAGATTTATTTTCGAGGCTGAATATGTAATAATGATAGCCTTGATTTAAATTTGAGTGTGAAAGTTTGGTTTTGTGTAATACATTATGGATATCTAATAAGAATAAAGCCGTGGTGGCCAAGTGGTTCCCAAAGATCGCGAGTTCGAATCCCGACTGTACCAATGAGTCTGAGCCTAAGTACAGTGATTAGTCACACCACGAGCTTTACGGTGAAGGAAAACATCGTTAGGAAACCTGCATACGTCTGAGAAGCTATTCTCTCTGGCGGAAAGTGGGTGTGTGGGTACAACCTATACACCTCTGCCTACCCCTTCGGGGACCCTTGTGGTAAGGCGTGAGGACGCACGTTTAGACCTCAGGCTCTTTACCATTCCAATCTGTTCATGAATACATATGCAACAGTTATCTTCTATCTTCTAGAAGTTATCAGGTATTTTAAATATATCCGCATCAAATCCAATGAAAATATTCACTATTAAACGACATTTGTCATAATCCTAAATATAATACATATTTTTCTTATAATCCTTACAAAACATAAACTTGCAAGTTGTTTCGATTTTTCTGATGAGAAGTGTATTGGCATGGTACGGTTAATATGTCAATTTCTTTGAACATTATCTGAGAGAATCTCGAGCTTTAAGGCTATAAATTGCACGAATTCATCAATCATCGATCAGCCGTGGTGGCCGAGTGGTTCGAGCAGTTGTCTGCGACGCAAAGATCGCAAGTTCGAATCCCGACTGTACCAATGAGTTTTTCTGAACTTAAGTACAGTGATTAGTCACACCACGAGCTGACCGGTGAAGGAAAACATCGAGAGGAAACCTGCATAGGTCTGAGAAAAAATTCAAAGGCGTATGTATAGTCGTGCTTGAGTAACGGCGATGGACTCGCCATCTGTCACGTTGGCACCTAATATACCTCTGGCGGAAAGTGGGTGTGTGGGTATTACCCTTGTGGGAAGGCGTGAGGATATATTATATTATTATTATTATATTAATCATCGATCAATACTTATAGCACGAGGAAGAGAGAATTCCATGAACACTATGTCCAAAGGGACACTTGTCACCTATTCCACGTAGTCTGGTCATAGACACCACGGTTCCATAGTAAAAACAAAGATACCGACACAATGGTGCGCTGGATTTGAATATTAATATCGCCATTGTTATATGTAAGTTTTGGAGGTCGCAGGGTCGAATTGTGTCAGCCTGTTTGACGCCCATTTTAGTTCGAGGGTATACTTCCCTAACCTAATGTTATATCCTCACGCCACACAAGGGTCCCCGAAGGGGTAGGCAGAGGTGTATATGTAATGCCCACACACCCACTTTCCGCCAGAGGTATATTAGGTGCCAACGTGACAGATGGCGAGTCCATCGCCGTTATAGCACGACTATACATACGTGTTTGAATTTCTTCTCAGACGTATGCAGGTTTCCTCTCGATGTTTTCCTTCACCGTGAAGCTCGTGGTATGACTAACCACTGTACTTAAGTTCAGAAAAACTCATTGATGTTATTATTGAGGTTTTCCCCAGAGAGTGCAGCATGGAGTTCTTCAAGAAGGATGTGATAATACTTATCTGCTTGGTTGGCAGCGCGCGAGTGATATCCCTGGTGTTGCAAGCGTCCATAGGCGGTGGTAACCGCTTAGCTTCAGACGGGCCACATACTTGTTTATCACTTAAGTGGAATAAAAAATTGCGATAGTTTCTGTGGCAACTGTGGTTTTAAAATTTATTAAAATAAAAATTGACACAGCACAGATTGAATTTTTAGCTTAGTTATATAGCTGAAACACATATTCCAATTGTGATGTAAGCTATCTTATCTTTTAAGTTGGATCAAACTGCACACGGTGTGCCAATTTGATTGAAATCGGATAAATTGTTTAGGAGCCCATCGCGGACTTAATTGCCATAAAAAAATTATAGTGAGGCAATTTTAAAAGATAGACATATGCTGTGGCATATGTCTGTACCGTTTTTTTAGAACCTTTAAAGAGGAACAATTCCCTCATACATGATATTTTCGTAACTTAAACCGTTTACGCAGCGCACGCAACGAAAGCTCTCAAAACGGAATATTTTTTCCCGTTCTTGCAGCATTTTTCATCTATGCTTCGCTCCTATTGATTGTAGCATTATGTTATATAGCCTAAAGCCTTCCTAGAGAAATGGAATATCCAACACAAAAATAATTTTTCAATTCCAACCAGTAGTTCCTGAGATTAGCGCGTTCAAACAAACTCTTCAGCTTTATTAAAGCTTACAGGGTGTTAGATATTGTAATGCTCTAGTGTACCTACTGTATAACGTGTAATGTCTAATGATGCAATAAAAATGAATAGGATTAAACTTTAATTTTAGAAGTAAAAATACGCGGGTAATAGGATACCATAGTTAAACTTTGTTAAAGTACATATTTTTTTTACTACATTGAATAACAGAGTTACTCATCAATTTTCGACTGTAAGACACAGCCTGTAGAAGCTATTTAAACTTGCACAGACGCGTGTTAAATATTCGACTTTATTACATAGACTATAGAAGCTATGCAAATTGGCAGTACAGAGCGTGTTGACTAATCAACTCACCGAAAAAATATGGGATTCCCTCAGAACAAAATAGCTCTTTTCCTTATCCATCAAAACTTTCTTTGGGGATTCCAAACGATTGTTCGAGGTTCAAGGGATGTTTGTATTGTAAAGCAATATTATGAAATACTCGTCCAAATTTGCTTTAAAGTTATCCTTAAGGTACGAAATTATTAACAAAAAAAGCTGTGCCCGCGTGGAATTTAAATAAAAATGTATTTCTAAAATAAAAGTAAACTAAGTAATTTCTTATTACATTAGCTATCTGCCAGTGAAAGTCCCGTCAAAATCGGCTTAGACGTTTCAGAGATTAGCCAGAACAATCAGACAGACAAATAAAAAAATTTAAGATAAAATTGATTGATATTTTGGTATATGTAAACATCCACGTGTATGCATCCCTAAGCATTTAGTAAAAAGCGGTTATTTTAATATAACAAAGAGAATTTATTTGTATCGTATCGTAATATGTAATGAAGGCAAAATAGGTTTTCAAATTGGATCAGTAGTTCTTAAAATTTGTGTACATAAAATAAAAGAAAACTTTAATAAATTATAATAATATTATTAAGTAGAGAGTCTATTTATATTATATGCGTAGAAGTACTTAAGTTGAGTAAAGTGATTAATTGAACAATTACATAATTTTGTAGATACCAACTCTATAGATAAATTAAATGCGGAATATAAACTAACTAATATCGTAATCAAAACTACTTTAAAACCCATTACATTCCGAGTAATAGAAAACAAACCATGTTTCTGAAGAAGTCATAAAATCAATTTGCGCGTAGCATACTGATTGTGTTATCGAGAAATCGCGCGGGCAAACCCATTCATTCACTTACTCATTCTCTCATTCATTCAATGGTACATTGTTGATGACGTATGTCAAAACGCGTATTACCATGGCATTCCTGCTGACCTGGTAGTTGGAAAAATTTACTTTTTGGTTATCTATACAAATACAGAAAATTTGAGTGTCTGTTTGTAATATTAAAATAACTGCATTTAGTCTGTTGGTTCCTAAATTAGGGTAATTATTTTTGTAAAATTCCACGTGGGCACGGCTAGTTCATAATAATTATTATATTGACTTGGAATGAAGGGTTGCACGTTCGAATCCCGACTGAAATTATGCACAGCGATTAATTACACCACGAACTAGACGGTCAAGGAGAACATCAAGAAGAAACTTGCATATTATGTTTGACATACAATATATCTTCACGCCTTCGCCCAAGAGTTCCTGAAGGGGTAGGCAAAGGTGTAGCTAGTGCCCACATGTCTCTACATCTCTACATGTAAGAGAGGTAGGGTATAACGGGTTTCCGCTTCGAATTTGGAGCTGCCCGACTGGGGCAGGACCTCCACCTTATAGAAGTCTGTAGACAAATAACACAATTTATTGTGTTGTACTCCTGCTCGATGAATAGGGTTTCCAGTAATGAGCTGCTTGGGGAGGGGGAGGATTCTTATATTGTGTTGGTAGCAGAGGGATTAGTCCTAGTATGCTGCCAGCACAATATAACTCTCTAAACAGAGTGGCAACGCGCAAGTGATACTTCGGTATCGTGAGCGTAAATAGGCTACGGTAACCCATCAGATGGGCCGTATGCTTGTTTGCCACTCCTGTTGTATAAAAAAATACTGAAAAAAATACTTCTTTATACTGTTCGAGAAACGGCATTGGACTCGCTATCTGTCACATTGGCACCTAAAACATATCTTCCTCTGTGGAGATAACGGTTGATAGAGAGAGATGGAAGAGATAACATACGGCGCGAGCGACTCCAGTATTTACAATGATGAGTCTGAATATGCCTCTGCCTTTCTTCCTAGAAAATAATTGAATTCGCTCCTACAATGAATAAGCGCTTGTTTAAAATTCTGACGTTGCGGCTATATCATCACGCCGAGTCCCTAACGGGGTTGGCAGAAAGAATAGGTGAAGATCTCAAGTTCGAATCCCGACTATACCAATGAGTTTTTCTGAACTTAAGCACAGTGATTAGTCACACCACGAGTTTTACGGTGAAGGAAAACATCGAGAGGAAATCTGCATACGTTTGAGAAGCAAAGGCATATGTATTGAGAAAAGGCGATGGATTCGCCATCTGTCACGTTGGCACCTAAACTATATCTCTGGTGGAAAGTGGGTGTGTGGGTACTATACCTCTGTCGGGGACCCTTTTGGGAGGCCTTGAGGTTTAATATTTTTATTGTTACAGACAATAATATATAAACTTACAACTAATATAATAATTATAAGTAGGACTACCACGTGAGCATTTCAGTCATGCGTCATGAATGTTCAGTGAGATCATTTTCAGACAAACGTATTTATAGCAATTCGGGTCATTAAAAGTGTGGGATTTACAAATGATATTTAGTTGTATCATAGAGTAGGTGCATTACAACGAGCACGCAATAGCGAAGGCTTAATAATTTGTCTATGGTATCGTAAGAGGCGAATAAGTGGGGGTTGACGGGTTTGTGGAAAGTCTGAGTGAGTGGGGGGCGAGGTGTTGGCAGATAACGCGGGCCCAGGGCTTACGACCAGGGTTTAGGGGTAACGATGGCACAGCGAGGGCTTGGGAGCTAGGTCAGATAAAGTACAGGAAGGTAATGGTGCGCGCCTCCAGGCCAGAGCCTATTTTCATAGACGGTCGCCGATATTCACGTGGTGTGACTTATCACTGTACTTAAGTACAGAAGAACTCACTTACGATACGATTACCTTAATTAATAAAAACATGTTATTTGTGTATAACACTCAGTCGTACATCGTGGTCGCAATACTTCGAACATTGAGATATAATGCTTTACCAGTCATCCGCAGACAAATCGCATTTAGGACTTTGGTCCAAGACAGCGTCTGAGCGATGGGCGAGTGGGCTCGGGCTACCGCACGTGAAGTAGGCCCGTAAAAATATGAACCCAATAATAGGATGAAAGTAAAAAATATATATAATTATGTTGGGTGGCCATCAAACGGGTCAAACACCTATAGAACAATTGCTTGAAGCAGGTGCAAGAATTTTTGAGAATGCGTATACTAATATCAACCTTTTCTATTTCTGCATTGAAGTTAAATTTAAATACACATAAACCCTAACAAAACGTTTAAACAATTAGCTTTAATTTTTAAGTGCTTAAAGTTCATATTCCAATGCAACACTGCTACCCTCGATATTAGCCGACGCAAAAATTCCCAAGACGCGTTCCGTTTGAGCTATTTCTGTGGGAAAGTTCCTTAAAACTGGAGGAAGTTGTAAATTATCTTTAATTCAAGGGCGGGCAAGGGGTGACTTTTTAAAAACAAAAAAAGTACTTTCGAAAGTAATTCTACTAAAACAATGTTTTATAAACTTTTTAATTTTTACGAAAAAGGTTTTACAATGATATTTTTTACTATTTGTTCCATTTACAAAAGTCCCTGTATTTAAAGGCGGAAAGTTATAAAAATAATATTGCTTGTTATTCCACAGCTGCGGACCTCTTTGGTTGAAACTTAATGCCTTCTGAACCTAGCCAGTTGGTGAAGTGGTTAAGTCGTCATATTAAAAGTAAAGTTCGCAGTTCTAACACCTTCTGAATTCAAATTCCTTCATTTCATTCATTTCTTCGATTTCAATGGTAAATTACTTTCTAGAGTAAAACTAATTCATACATACATACATACATATCACCACGCCGAGTCCCTACAGGGTAGGCAGAGATTTTAGACCGCCAGTTCTCTCTAGACTTACATACCTCTTTCACTTCGTCTACATTCATCAGTCTCTTCATATATGCTCGTCGGTTTCGAGTACTAATTCTATGTTTTAATTTCATGCAATTCTGTTCAAACGGTCTGGCATGAATAAGTTTTTTTTATACCATATGGGTGGCAAATAAGCATGCAGATAGCCTGATGGTACGCGGTTACCGCCGCCTATGGACTTGCAACACCAGTTCGCTGTAACAAACATCGTTCTAAACTTAAACATGTATAATACAAGATATGACTTGAGCTGAGGCAACACACGTACCTATCTCTTATTACCGTCATCGGGTAAGTAAACAAACGAACAACAAAACTGAAAGTTGACACCCAAAGCCTGCCGAAACGTCAAGGGCTTATCACAAGTTTATCTAATTCAGTTATCCTTTATCTCGACATTCCCAAGTTATCGGACTTTACTTAGCGGCGACAGACCAGATAGTCGTTGGTTAAGCCCGACCCCTATTTAGATAAGTTTGGAGGCAGCTTACACTACTTAAATAACATAACTATATATCTAAAACATATATCCTCACGGGGATACCCCTTCGGGGACCCCTGTGGGGAGGCCACAGGGGTCCCCGAAGGGGTAGGTAGAGGTGTATCGGTAATATACGACTATACATACGCACGCTTTTGAATTGCTTCTCAGACGTATGCAGGTTTCCTCTCGATGTTTTCCTTCACCGTCAAGCTCGTGGTGTGATTAATCACTTAAGTTCAGAAAAACTTATTGGTACAATCGGGATTCGAACTTGCGATCTTTGTGTAGAAAGTTCGCTAGCGCTCTATTGTATAATAATATAAGTTCTATTGTATAATAGTGCCGTGGTGGCCGAGTGGTTCGAGCAGTTGCCTGCGACGCAAAGGTCGCAAGTTCGAATCCCGACTGTACCAATGAGTTTTTCTGAGCTTAAGTACAGTGATTAGTCACACCACGAGCTTTACGGTGAAGGAAAACATCGAGAGGAAACCTGCATACGTCTGAGAAGAAATTCAAAGGCGTATGTATAGTCGTACTGGAGTAACGGCGATGGACTCGCCATCTGTCACGTTGGCACCTAATATACCTCTGGCGGAAAGTGGGTGTGTGGGTATTACCTATACACCTCTGCCTACCCCTTTGGGGACCCTTGTGGGAAGGCGTGAGGATATATTATATTATTTTATTTATAATAAAAAAGTAGGAATCTAATGTTTTGAGCATTCCAACGGCCATAATTGAAAAGTAAATAAAGGAATAATTTGAAATGAATAAAATTTTAGAGGTATAGGATTACTGAAAAGCTGATATCTTCTAAGAGGCTTATTAATTAAAAATGGCGCATGCGCACATGTTTCTACCTGTAACGTAGATTTGCGTGACCTAAATTGCTTTACGACAACCTTTGTGAACGGCAATTTTGTAGCAGGTCTAGAGGAAGATGAAATCCTTTGAAGTAAAGCGACTCTAGCACGTAGTTAAGCAAATATAACAAGAATGTTTGAAAAATAACAAATTTCCTGGTAATAATGGCTCGCCATTTTTTGGTGACTTGCCCGGTCCCTACAGGATGTCTGAGGAAATAGGATACTGGTTCAAAAATATGATTTCAAAAGGTTTTTTTTTACTTAATTTTCGCATAAAAATTGGCTTTAATTATTAAGTAACTACTTTTTTATTTATTTTATGTCATTACTTCTTTACATCTTTTGTATTAATACATTCTGAAAAAACCCTTTTAGTATATACAATAATATAAAATAATATATCCTCACGCCTTCCCACAAGGGTCCCCGAAGGGGTAGGCAGAGGTGTATAGGTAATACCCACACACCCACTTTCCGCCAGAGGTATATTAGGTGCCAACGTGACAGATGGCGAGTCCATCGCCGTTACTCAAGCACGACTATACATACGCCTTAGAATGTCTTCTCAGACGTATGCAGGTTTCCTCTCGATGTTTTCCTTCACCGTAAAGCTCGTGGTGTGACTAATCACTGTACTTAAGTTCAGAAAAACTCATTGGTACAGTCGGGATTCGAACTTGCGACCTTTGCGTCGCAGGCAACTGCTCGAACCACTCTGCCACCACGGCTTTTAGTAATGTTGTCATTTCGTTATTTTTGGAGCTACATATTTGTTTGAGTGACAGGATAAGAAATAGTGAGATAAGGAAACGTTGTGGTCTGAAAGAAGATGTAGTGACAAAAATTGAGAAAGGTATGCTGAGATGGTTTGGCCATGTCGAGAGAATGAATGAAGAACGATTGACGAAAAAAGTGTATAAGGCGAGTGTGAATGAAAGTGTTGGAAGGGGTAGACCTAGACGGACGTTTCTAGACCAAATTAGGGACGTCTTGAAAAAAGGTCAGGTCAAGAGTACCCTAAACCGAAGAGCATGTATGAAGAGAATAATGAAAGTGGACGAAGCGAAAGAAGTATGTAAGAATAGTAGCAAGTGTAAAGAAGTGGTCTCTGCCTACCCCTACGGGAAAGAGGCGTGATTATATGTATGTATGTATGTATGTATATTTGTTTTATTTCTTCTTTCGTCTTCACAACACCCGACAACTTCTAGTAGACAACTTTTCTATTTTTCTCTTTATATTGAGACACTGTATTTAGGTACAAACATGACATTCGAGTCTATCGCGGTGTCTCAAACCAGTACGCTCTGGAGTTCATTTCCAATCGTATGCAGGTTTCCTCTCGATGTTTTCCTTCACCGTAAAGCTCGTGGAAAGATTACGGAACTGGAGGTAAAAATTTGGTAAAGGAAAAACTTATTATACAACCGATTACTTGAAAAATTCTTAAAATAAAATAAATAAATAAATATCCTCACGCCTTCCCACAAGGGTCCCCGAAGGGGTAGGCAGAGGTGTATGGGTAATACCCACACACCCACTTTCCGCCAGAGGTATATTAGGTGCCAACGTGACAGATGGCGAGTCCATCGCCGTTACTCAAGCACGACTATACACACTTGTTTGAATTTCTTCTCAGACGTATGCAGGTTTCCTCACGATGTTTTCCTTCACCGTAAAGCTCGTGGTGTGACTAATCACTGTACTTAAGTTCAGAAAAACTCATTGGTACAGGCGGGATTCGAACTTGCGATCTTTGTGTCGCAGGCAACTGCTCGAACCACTCGGCCACCACGGCTTCTTAATATACATTCTTAAAAATTCTTAATATACATGTATTGTACTTTGGTAGCTGCTTCGTCCGACTGTCTTATTGAGGATAAGACCCGAACTAAAAAATAATCTCATCGCTTATTTAGCACATCAATTGTCTCCGAGTGATATGAAACAATAGCCTCTTGACCCGAAGGGAAAGGTGGCGAAAATTGGCGGCACGTTCATGAATACCTAACGTTCAGATTTATTGACCATTGAACTTGTCAACCAAATATAAAGTGTTCCGCCGTCGGCCTCTTGACATCGTTTCCTCGCGAAGTCAAACAAAACCACTACTAATAAAGTTTATGTTTATGAGAACGATATGGATTTTTGGATGGATTGAACGACGGGTTCAAGTTGAAAATCAAGATTGCATATTCAAAGCCTAATATGTTTTTCAGAATTCAAGTAGAGTGTAGAGTAGTAGTCTCTTCATATGTTACAACTAACTGGATCAAATCGACCGGACACTCAAGGACGGGAACGTCAAGAGCACTCGAAACCAGCGAGCATATATGAAGAGACTGATGAATGTGGACGAAGCGAAAGAGGTATGTAAGTCTAGAGAGAACTGGCGCTCTATACTCTCTGACTACTCCGTTAGGGACTCGGCGTGATGATACGTTTTTAATTATCTATAAAAAAACAGACGGTATAAGAAGTCCTAGCATAACATCCTACACAGTCATTATCCTTCTAAGCAATTTTATGGCACCCCTACTTACCGAGAGCAAAGCCTGTTTTAATAAGGTTTTTGATCCTTACCAGCCTGCAAGCTTAACCTGAACAATAAAACCTTCGAAAGCCTGTAAGGCAGATATAGACACGTTTTATAGTTTTAAAAGCACATGTCTATTTACAAATTTAGTGCATGCAACATTAGAGCGAGACTATAACTGTTATAAAAAGATGAAACCCTGTTTTAAAGTCTATTTTCGCTTGTTACTTTATTGGGTAATGCGAGAAACAGATATTTAATGTGAATTTCCCTTACGGGGTAGGCAGATGGAGTAGAGATTCTCTCTAGACTTATAGGCTGTAATGTGCGTGGCGTCATATTAACAATCACACCCTCGTTCACGTCTGCCAATGTCTTAATTTTTCTGTTTCATTCGAATTTAATCTAGTATTGATTCGTGGTTATTAAGCCCTGGTGGCCGAGTGCTTCGAGCAGTTGCCTGCGGCACAAAGATCGCAAGTTCGAATCCCGATTGCAACAATGAGTTTGTCTGAACTTAAGTACAGTGATTAGTCACACCACGAGCTTTACGGTGAAGGAAAACATCGAGAGGAAGCCTGCATACGTCTGAGAAGCAATTCAAAGGCGTATGTATAGTTGAGCTTGAAGGCAGGATCACGATGACCGTACAAAACGAAGTACAGATGCAGGCGATTAGAGCCACTCGTCCGGGCTTGCAATATAAACATTATGACATAACACAAACAATAACAATTTAGTTCCGTCGTCTATATAAACCCATAAAACGCCAATAAAATTCATACTGTTTACGAAATCAAATCTAAACTCGAAACAAAACACTTCCTTCCGAATATTTTATATTCAAACGACTATAAATATTGCATCTAACAACATTGGTAACCCTATCCTAGAAGAGAACCCGCATTTTAAATTCAACCTTAATATTGACTGGATAAAATTCAATTTAAATCGAAAAAGCAATTGCGTTCGATTTAAACACAATAGGCGTATCAATGCATTCTTTCGATGACCGAAGTGAATTGCATAGAATTTCAACTTTAATTCGTTGCAACTAGGTCGGTTTTGGGGTAAGGTTATGGGTTTTTATGGCTATTGAGTCATATGTTCCAACTGTTTGTTGCTTAATTTCTTTATTTCCTCGTCAATAAAGAATACACTTGTGAAACAATTAAATGAGGATCGTAGTTCCATTGTAAAAGTAGAGTAAAGTTCATTCAAACTATATTATTAAGGGAGGTTTTAAGAGAGGTAGGGCGTAACGGGTTTCCCGTTCGAATTTGGAGCTGCCCGACTCCAAATACTAACATCAAAACTAAACTCCAAATTCGAACGGGAAACCCGTTATGCCCTAAAAAAGTATCGCTGTAAAGCTCGTGGTGTCACTGAAATTCAGAAAAACTCATTGTTACAGTTAGATTATGAACTGACAATCTTCGAACGTCAAGAGTTTTTGAAACTGAATATGTTTGACGAGACCAATGGGTATGAAGCGAAAGAGGTTTGTAAGTCTAAAGGGAACTGGTGGACTCGGTGGGATGATTAATGTTTCCCATTCGAACAAACAATTAATTAGTTCACAGCTAAATAAATTACGCTAATCATCCATTCTCGTACAGTATGCAATACGTTTGACAACTATCGTAAAATGTAGAGAAACAGGCGATTGATAAATAAACAAAGTAATTAGATAAGTATGATTATGTATTGTAATGTAACATCGATTAATTATCTGTACTTTGTTGTTTGAAGAGATTCGCAAATCAACTGGCGTGAATGAGGGCGTGATTGTAAAGATGAAGAAAGGCATGTTACGTTGGTTTGGACACATAGAAAGGATGAGTGAAGAAAGATTGACGAAACAGATATACAAAGCAAAAGTGTGTGCAAGAAGAGGCAGAGGAAGGCCACGTTCCAACTACCTGGATCAAATAGATCGGACTCTCAAGGACGGGAACGTTAAGAGTATTCGAAACCGACGACCATGTATGAAGAGACTGATGAATGTGGACGAAGCAAAAGAGGTATGTAAGTCTAGAGAGAACTGGCGCTCTATACTCTCTGCCTACCCCGTTAGGGACTTGGCGTGATGATATGTATGTATGTACTTTGTTGTTAATATCAATGAACAATTGAGGAAAAATAATGTTATAGTCAGGATCGTCATATACATCACGCAGTCTCTCACGGGATAGGCAGAGTAGAGCGCCAGTTCTCTCTAGACTTACATGCCTCTTCATACTATATATCATCTTAATAAATTTAAGAGCTAGGCTCTTGTCGGCGTCTCTGATGCAGTCCCTTCCATTTGCTTCTTTCCAGCGCAACCTCTTTGCCTCCCCGTACGTCATGAGAGACACTTTTTATTTGATCCGACCCATGTACGTTAATCTTGATCTTCCTCTTCCTCTCTTCCCCTCTACCTTTCCTTCTAAGATATTTCTAAAGAAGCTATCATGTCGTATAAGGTGGCCTATCATCTTTCCTCTTCTATTTTCGACTGTCTTTAGCAGAACTCTTGTTTATTTGAATTTTTCAGCACGTCTTCGTTTGTTATCCTTTCCATCCAGCTTATTTTTTCCATCCTTCTCCAGCACCACATCTCAAACGCCTCCAACACCTCTCTATTTCTCTTTATCTCTATATCTATCTTTCTGTAGTAGCTATATATATATGTACATATATATGGCTTACAGTGTACATAGTAGGGTATACACTGGGACCACCTCTTTTCGCCGTTGATATATTTAGTTGCCAACGTGACAGATGGCGAGTCTATCGCCGTTACTCAAAAACAACTTTTTTTATATAAGTCATTGAATTTCTTCTCAAACGTTCGCAGGTTTCCTCTCGATGTTTTACTTCACAGTAAATCTCGAAGTAATTGTATAGATTTAAATAATGCTACTACACGATGCTTCAAATAATTTGGAAGGGTGCCACTGTTACTTCCGAGTAACTACATTTGGAGCTATTCTTAGTAATATTATTTAAGATAGTTCAAACAAATGAGTATATATTTGTATCATACAAATATCTGAAGTGCACAAGTATTAACATTAATTAAGGTTATGATACTGCGTTCAGAAAGCTCAACTGAGTTTATTTTTCTCATTCATACAAATGACAAATACATGTGTCGGCTTACTAACACAGATAAGGGTGGGGTGGCAGACGAAATTGAACCTTGCCCCGCATAAGATAGCGTGCTATGTTCTATGTGAGCGTTTGATAATCTCTCGCAGTGGGTATAGTAAACAGTCGCCTGCGCACATAACCAGTCGACTTTTGGCTTTGTAAGCGAGCAGCTGCTCGGCGCACGCGTTCTTCGTCTCCCGGGCACGCGTCAAACGAAAAATAAATTTCGAATTTATATCGGTGGTGTTCTCAAGGGTGCAATTTTGGGACCAGTGTTATTCCTTATCGTTCCCTGTGACGTGTCAGTGATTTGTGGTTTGCGGCTGTTTAATACGGTAAGACGAAATTTCTTGCACATGTTACAATGTATGGGCCTTTTTTCATTTTGTATAGAGTTTATCAAACTTCTAATTACACTGCAGTGGGGATTAAATCGTGTTTTGTCGTAAAATCTTTACGAGTTTAGCTTGAAACGTAAACTTTATCGCTCAAAGATAGTTAACTTTCAGTGTTGAGTTCTTGAACTTCGATTTTGAAATGTACTTCAGTTCTATTAGCTGCGTAGGTCATTGTTATTAGAATAATTTCCGTAAACTGCAAAAATATTATTTGTTATTAAATCACCGTTTTTATATCTCAACTGGCTTTTGTCCGTCTGCGTAATACACCATACATATATATTATATAGTAAAGCCATAAAGATTATTATAAATATTTATTCAAGGATAAAATACAATTACATAAAACACAGAACTATATAGAAATATAATTAATGTGCCAAATTACGTGTGAATTGGTAGTTGAACTATTCTATTTAATTATATATTACTGCACAAAAGAAAAAAATTGTGCTGTGCCGATTTCGAACAATATTTCATTTTGAATAGTAAAATTATTCTTGAGTAGATAACATGAGATATATACACTTCTCATCAGAAATATCGAAACACCTTGCAAGAGTATGTTTTGTAAGAGTTGATAGAAAAGTGTGTAGGTATAATTATAAATAATAAATAATATATCCTCACGCCTTCCCACAAGGGTCCCCGAAGGGGTAGGTAGAGGTGTATAGGTAATACCCACACACCCACTTTCCGCCAGAGGTATATTAGGTGCCAACGTGACAGATGGCGAATTACTTAGGAATATATGTCAACTGTCAAAAAAAATATGTCAATATTCCTAAATATACACATTTTTCTGAGAATCCCAACAAAACATTAACTTGCAAGGTGTTACGATTTTCCTGACGAGAAGTATATATATTATGTATAAACAATCATATTTAACAATCAAATTTGACGCGTAAATAAAATAAGTATAGGTTAATGATGTAATGTTAAAACACCTATTGTCCCCCTTCGCGACTATAGTTAACCTCCTACGTCCCGTCTATCTTCTTCCAAAAATTCCCAATTTTCGTTCAACCGTAAAGAGGTGAAAATTATGCAAGTAAACAGACATACTTTCGAATTTATATTTCAATATCATCATGAAAGATGAAGCGTGAAGGATGTTATGATTATACAGTTAAACAAGCTGTGCCCGTGACTTCGGCCTAAGTTCCTCCTCTTTATATCAGCTATCTGCCAGTGAAAATCCCGTCAAAATCGGCCCAGTCGTTTCAGATATTAGCCGGAACAAACAGACGGAAAGACAGACAGACAAAAAATGAAAAAAAAAATATTTTGCTATATGTTCCGTGTATACATCCATATGCAGTTAGTAAAAAGCGGTTATTTTAATATTACAAACAGACACTCCAATTTAATTTATTTGTATAGATGATAACAACATTAGTTTGGACACAGAAATAATTATTGAAGAAAAATTAAGGAATCTAATATATAATACGAATTTGCGTATGGAAGAAGAGTCAGAGGAAGACCACGTTCCAATTATATAGATTGGCATTAAAGGGAACGTCAAGTATTCGAAACTGGCGAGAATGTTTACAGATTTAGGTCTGTGAGTCTAGAGAGAACTGGCTCTGTATTATCTGTGCCTATCCCGTGAGAGAATCGCTGTGATAACACATATTATCACAGCGTGTATGTATATAAGCATATATACGTTATTATGATAATATTCGTTCATTCTTAAGTGTCTAAGAATTGTTTTGCCTGCGACCATTGTTTAGATTAACACCGAAGGATTTATGAATCGAATGCTGTATTATTGTCAACTATTCATATCAGCAGGCCAATAATATATTCTTCTGTTTCTAAGATCCGTTGAAATAAACTCAGTTATTAAGTAAAATTAAGGCTTATATTTTCACGCCACCCTACAAGGGTCCCCGAAGCGGTAGGCAGAGGTGCTTAATTCCCACAAACTCACCTACCACCGGAAGTATATTTTAGGTGCCAACTAGATAGATATGCGAGTCCATCGCCGTAACTCAAGCACGACTATACATACGTCTTTGAATTTCTTCTCATACGTATGCAGATTTCCTCTCGATGTTTTTCTTCACAGTAAAGCTAGCGGTGTGACTAATCACTGTACTTCAGAAAAACTCATTAGTACAGTCGGGATTCGAAATCTAAACAACCTAATTTTATGATCTTTTAAGATGTATTAACTTATCATCATGCCTTGCCCTTGATGGGGTATGCAGAGCTAGTAAAGCGCCAGTTCTCTCTAGACTTACATACCTCTTTCGCTTCGTCCACATTCATCGGTCTCATCATACATGCTCGTCGGTTTCGAATACTATGACATTCCCATCCTTGAATGTCGATCGATTAAATATACTATTGCAACTGAAGGCTAATCTGATTAATTTATTTGTTGACATAACACTATTGTGTAAATTTTACACTAATTAGAATTGTGATTGTATAGAATTGGAGGCTTCCTCTACGTTGTAAAGTAATTAGCTTAAGCCAGCCATTCATAAGGATTTTAACCTATTTTTACAAATGTAATTGTTAAGACACTTATGAGGGGTGTTCATGTATTTAACTAGCTGTGACTCATGGGTTTCCCCGTCTAAAATTTAATTTAATTCCAAACAAACAGTGCTTCCTTTACAATGAATCGGAAACACTTTTACTCTGTTTATTTGTCTTCCGGTCACTTAGCATCGACCATTTTAAACCACCTTGATCATATCGATGGAACACTAAATGACGAAAACTTCAAGAGTACTTAAAGCTGAACGTGTATAAAGAGACGGATGAATGTGAAGCGAAAGAGATGTGTAAGACAGTGAATTGGTACTCTACTCTCTTTTCTATTATAACACGACGTCTTTACGGTGAAGGAAAACATCGTGAAGAAATCTGCAAGCGGTGGTAATAATATTTTTTTATACTACATAGGAGGCAACCGATACCGTTCGCCTGCTGGTAGCCGCTTACCGACGCCAATGGACGCTTTTAGCACCCGGAGTATCACTCGAGCGCTGCCCACCTTGCAGGAACCCTTTCACACTTTTCGTAAAGAACAGCAGGGAGTTTTTAAAGTCATATTTGAAAGATCGTGAAATCTATCACGATGGCACCAAAATTAAGCACCAATTTTAGGCCAAAGACAGGTTTTTTGGTTTTGGTTTTTTGCACAGGTCAGTGCAAAAAAGCTTGTGGCGAATCAATTATTGCTGGCTCGTGTTCACTGTCAGAAATAGCGTCAAGCGAAGGATAATATAAAATTTACACATAGCTCAAACACTTTTTAGTGAGCCATCGCAATTGCTCTGGAACTGGTTCTGTGCTCGCCGACCCAACCTTAAGGGTGGTTATAGCTTAGTCTGTCATTTTAAAGTAAAGCCTAAGTGCCTTATAAAATATCTTTAGTTATTACACACCTGACGATAGTGAGAGATGATCTGCAAACGTTAACATTAAGAAGAAGAGAAACGAGAAGATATTAGACGTATGTATAGTCGTGCTTGAGTAACGGCGATGGACTCGCCATCTGTCACGTTGGCACCTAAAATATGTATCTTATGTCTGCCTACTCCTTCGGGTACCCTTATGGGAAGGCGTGTATATATAAAATAAATAAATAAATACCTTGGGACAATTCCACACAAATTGACCTAGTCCCAAATTAAGCAAAGCTTGTGTTATTGTAACTAGACAACGATATATTTACTTATATAGATATATATATATATATATATATATATATATATATATATATACATAAATACATACGACATCCAAGACTAAGGTACAAATACTCGTGTTCATCACACAAATATCTGCCCTCAGCGGGATTCGAACCCGCGACCTTAAGTTTCGCAGTCAGGAGTTCATTGCGAGCGAAATTCATTGCCATACTTGGCTATTATTCATTGTACCTACTGTTGTACGAGTGTAGTAAAGTCCGACAAGGTTGAACGAATGTGGTCACATAACTGAGCCCAGCCTACTGCATTGTGGCACATGGATTTTTTTACCAATTCATTCATTAGTAGTTGTTCATTTACCTATATCGTCTTAGGATAGAACGTGAATGTCCACTTTTCATTAGATATGTATTTATGCAACACTAGCTGAGTCTGCGGCTTCACTCGTGTAGTATTTGATTTAATTGGTAGGTTTCTGGAATATGTCCTAAATGTGAATTTAGCTAATCTATCTCTGTGCCCGATTTTACCAAGTCCCATTCATCCGTCATGTCGTGATTGAGTCAAACATTCTCATAAAATTTCAACCTTTTTTGTATAAGCAGGATCAAAATCAAAATCAAAATAGTTTATTTCACATAAGCCTAGATGGGATAAAACGTCAAATAAGGTGCACGGTTCGGGTTGGTCGTTTCCATGGAGAAGAAACTCCATGGTTACCCTGTTCATCTTATACCTTCTCTCTTATGATCTTCATGCCTACCAGGAGAGTAGGCTGACTTATCAAAAGTGAAGAAAAGGGGTGTTGATTCGACACCCTCGTTCCGCTGTAGATATATTTAGGTGCTGTACACACGGCAACGGTCTCGCCATCTGTCACGTTGGCACCTAAAATATATCTCTGGCGAAAAGTGGGTGTGTGGGTATTATCTATACACCTCTGCCTACCCCTTTAGGGATATGAGCCTTTACTGTCTTCTCAAACTTAGGTAGGCTTCCTCTCGATGTTTTCCTTCACTGTAATAAAGCTCGTGGTGTGAATAATCAATGTGCCTAAGTTCGGGAAAAACTCTTTGGTGTATACCCCTCGGCTTCGAACTTACGGTCTACTTAAGTCACTAAGCTACCACGGCTCAAATAAAGTCAGGTGCAGACATATTAAAATGCGAGCGTGTCCGATGACGAGAATTGACACACGAGTATGAGACGAAAATTATTATTA
The DNA here is from genome assembly GCA_945859725.1 of Drepana falcataria. NCBI lineage: Eukaryota > Metazoa > Arthropoda > Insecta > Lepidoptera > Drepanidae > Drepana > Drepana falcataria. The sequence goes on along the minus strand of OX243946.1, from coordinate 6,467,023 downwards.
GCTTCTTTTATCTTTCACCGTAGCGGAGATAAGTATGTTATCTTTTCCGCTATCTTATCTTTTATTACTTTTGATTGACCGTTTAGTGTTGGGGGCCTGATAGAGTTACGTGCATCATATATATATATATATGACATTTTACTCGCATTGTGTTTAAAAAGGGTTTCCTTTCGCAAACGCTCAGGCTGTGGTATAGGTAAGCCTCAACGGGAACTACCCGTTACTTTAGAGATTACAGCATGGAGTTCTTCTGGCTAAGATTCTTGCAGGGTCGGCAATACGCGAACTATAACTAGCTATATCCTTGTTGTTGCATACGTTAATAGGTACCCACTTATCATCAGGCGAGAGACCTTGAATAAAAATATTTTTATTACACATTATTCATATCGCAATTAAGAGATTCGCAAAACAGCTGGCGTGAACGAGGATGTGATTGTAAAGGTGAAAGAAAGGAATGTTACGTTGGTTTGAAAATATAGAAAAGATGAGTGAAGAAATATTGACGAAACAGATATACAAAGCGAAAGTGTGTGCAAGAAGAGGCAGAAGGCTAGGTACCAACTATCTAGATCAAATCGAGCGGACGCTCAAGGACGGGAACTTCAAGAGTACTCGAAACCGGCGAGCATGAATGAAGAGACTGATGAATGTAGACGAAGCGAAAGAGGTATGTAAGTCTAGAGAGAACTGGCGCTCTATACTCTCTGCCTACTCCGCTAGAGACTCGGTGTGATTTTTTAAATTTTTTTTTTGTTTTGTTGCTCGTAGCTTGAGTTCCGGGAACTTTTGCTACTTAACCGGTCAATGGCGAGACCTAGGCCTCCAGACCAGAATACATATCAAGATTTTATTTATATAAGAATTCTCTGCCTCTGACAAAAACAAAGTTCGTAAGATCAACCTTGCGGAGTAACCTTAAAGGATATTATCATGGTCTGTAGACGGCTATCAAAATCATTAGATGTCTGGAGCAATTGCAGACGAAACCTTGTGTGTCAAATACAAATTGAATCGTTTGACGCATTGTTCCATATCAATGTGTGGGGCCTTGCTGCACTTGTACTTAGCTATTGACTGTAGCAAGGATATTTAATAGTACGCCCTGTTTTTTGCCGGTGTTTCGTGATCTAATTGAGGTTTATTGTATAATAATGTAATTTAAATAAATAAATAAAAAAGTGTTCGATCGATTTCATCTAGGTAGTTGGAACGTGGTCTTCCTCTGCCTCTTCCTCGACACACTTTCGCATTGTACATATATTTCTTTAATCTTTCTGCAGGTTCTTCCAGTTCAAGTCTGTATGTCCAAACCAAAGTAACATGTCTTCCTTAATCTTTACAATCTCACCCTCGTTTACGCTAATTACTTTGTGGATCTTTTTTCCTAATCTTCTTCTTCCTATAATCACTTATATATATATATATAAAAAAACAATCACCGTTCTGTAGTCACGTAAAAACTCGAGAGGGGCTGATTGTTTTTCATGTTTTTTTTTGTGTATACTTGCATGGATCCTAGGGAGATTAAAGTCACAACTAAACCGATAGGTGGCACTGCGATCGTGTTCCAAATTTAAATTCTAACACCGAAGAGAAGTTGGACAGGTAATAAATAACTAAAATCGAATGCAATTCAAAAACATCTCTAATCCAACAAATTTCTCCTTGATTGAGTCATTAAGTTTATTTTTAACAAATAACAGCTTGTTTCTTGTATTTTATGAACACACAACCACTTTCGCATGCGCAGAGTTAATATGCAAAGCTTTAAGGCTTTACGGTTTATCAACAAACAAACGCCAGTCGTAACATTGCGTGTCCTAATAAGGCTCATAGTTCAAAACACGACACAGAGGCTGACATTCTAGGCCAGAACTGCATGGTACACATTGGGAAATTGTCATGCTAATCTGACTTATGTAACAAATGGCTTCTTACTGTAAATCTATATTGCATAGTGACTTAAACAAGCCCTAGTTTAAATAATGATAATATATCTCCATGTCTTCCTATGAGGGCAGAGGTTCCCCCGACGGGGCAGGCAGAGGTGTACAGGTAGTACCCAGATACCCACTTTTCGTTGAGATATATTTTTATGTGCCAACATGACTGATGGCGAGTCCATCGCTGTTACTCAAGCACGACTATACATACGCCTTTGAATTTCCTCTCAAACGTTTGCAGGTTTCCTCTTGATTCATCCTTCACCGTAAAGCTTGTGGTGAGACTAATTACTGTAATTGAGTTCATAAAATCGCATTGGATTTTATTAAAATCTCATTCCACCTCAATAACATTGACCCAAAGTAAATTTTAACTTGGTAATAATTGACTTTGTTTTCTGGTTCATTTCGTGTATCTGTAAAAATGCCATATTGTAAACTTGATTTTAAAGAATACAAGTTTTTTTCAACTAATTTTATAGCAAACCTTGATTACATAGATATTTTGAGATCTCAGACCAAACCACAGAATCTAAATGAGATCACAGATCCGAGCAAAACCTTCGTGACATTTTCCTTGTAGGTAAATAGACGTTGACAAAGGTCTAAATATGGTCTGAGCTACTATAACTGGTAAACACGTTGCGACAATAACCAGTGAAGGTAAGATAACTTGTCTTGCAATGTTTGACTAAATAGACTTATTTTTAAAACTAGCCGTGCCCGAGACTTAGTCCGCGTGGAATTTAACAAAAAAAAATTGTCCAGTTTCTAAAATAAAAGTAGCCTAAGTTACTCCTTTTACATCACTTTTATATCAGCTACTTGCCAGTGAAAGTCCCATCAATATCGGTCCAGCCGTTTCAGAGATTAGCCGGAACAAACAGACAGACAGAAGGACAGACAGACACAAAATTGTAAGAAAATATTTTTGTATATGTACCGTGTATACATTCATATGCATTTAGTAAAAAGCGGGTATTTTATTGCAAACAGACACTCCAATTTTATTGATATTTATGGATGTACAGATAAAATACAATACGGACTTATCCAGCACTTGTCGTGATCTGTGGTTTCACCTGCATAAAATTTAATTACTTCGCTGGATTATTTACCTTGAATAAAACATTACCTATGTGTTAATTCACCAAATAGAGCCGTGATGGCGGAGTGGTTCGAGTAGCCAGCAACACAAAGATTGCAAGTTCGAATGCCGACTGCACCAATGAGTTTTCTGAACTTAAGTACAGGGTCAGTCTCATCACGAGCTTTACGTGACAGATGGTGATGGATTCGCCATCTGACACGTTGACATCGAGAAATTATTTCCTGCGAAGTGGGTGTGTAGGTACTATAAGCATCTGCCTTTGGTCACCGAAGGGGTAGGCAGAAAATCAGCTAATAGTGTGCGGGCCAAATTTATTTGTACCGCATCCAGATTTACCTCATACGGATACAGAAATAAGTGAATACATTTAGATGTCAATGTTACCTATGTACAATATCAACCTTGAATTCACAATTAAGTCCTTATGGACTTATATACTATGGCTTAGTACTCCAAAAGATTCCTAACTCACGACAATATTCAAGCGATGTAATCGTCAGCTAATGATCTTGATGTATCATCGATCACTATGACAGGCTTTGATTAATACATGCGCAGGCGCAGCTATCAATCACATAGATTTAGAATTAATGCCCTTTTTGGGGCACTTTTGGAATGATAGTGTATATTTTAGCTCGATCTCATTATTGCTCACTATCGGTACCTCTAATTGGTAGAATATTTCTAGAACATTTGCTAATCGGTAGTGCAGCTTATATCTCTGTCCCAAATTTTGATCCTATTTCGTTCAGCCATTCTGGTGCGATTGAGTATCACACATCGTCAAATCTTTCGTATTTTTTTTTTATTTTTTTTATACCACATGGGTGACAAACAAGCATGCGGTCCGCCTGATGGTAAGCGGTTACCGCCGCCTATGGACGCTTGCAACACCAGGGGTATCACTCGCGCGCTGCCGACCCTAAAAAAACGCTCACGATACCGAAGTATCACTTGCGAGTTGCCACTCTGTGTTCGGAGAGTTATAGTGTGTTGGCAGCATAAGGTTTAATCCCTCTGCTACCAACACAATGTAACAATCCTCCCCCCTCCCCAAGGAGCTCATTACTGGAAACCTTATTCACCACGTAGGAACACAACACAATAAATTGTGTTATTTGGCTACGGACTTCTATAAGGTGGAGGTCCTGCCCCAGTCGGGCAGCTCCGAATTCGAACGGGAAAGTATTTATAATATCCCGGGCGAAGCTGGTCTGCGATCTAGAAACGCTCTAAGCCGAGTTCCGTACCCCACAGGGAGTGCCCTTAGCTGTGTTGCTTAGCACATTAAAGTGCGTGACTGAAGGCCTAGGTCTCGCTATTGCTCGGTTAAGTAGCAAAAGCTGCCGGAACTCACGCTCCGAGAGACGATAAAAAAAAATCCTGACCAAAAAACCTGCCTTTTGGTCCCATCACAAAAGAGAGACTAAAAAAATGAAAAGAGAAAATTTCACTTTAATATCTAAATGGCAACTAACACGAGTGATGTGGTAACGGAGACAACCAACATTTGTCCCAACAATTAACTGGTGCCTTGTCTCGCCTTGTACGGTATCGTGTCCAAACCTAATACAATTTGGGACAATTTTCACCAATCAAAAAGTGTGGGAGAACGTTTGTTGAAGCATTTCACGATTAAATACGGCAGTACATTTAGTTACTCAGCTACTTTCCGTCTGTGTCAGATAACGTGTTGCAAGCGTCCAAAAGCGATGGTAACTGCGTACCATCAGGAGGGCAACATATTTGCTACTTTAGTGGTATAGAAAAACCTTTTAAAATTTCTTCCTTTTACGATATTTATCTCAATGCTCATTTAATAAATAGAGCACCAATTGCAACGAATTTATAAAACAACTATTTGTCTGTCTGTTTCTTCCACCTAAGCCCAGAAACGGCTGGATCGATTTTGTCACTGGAAGATAGATATCCTCACGTCTTTCCACAAGGGTCTCCGAAGGGGTAGGCAGAGATGTATAAGTGGTATTACTTCACACACCCACTTTCCGCCAGAGGTATATATGGAAAATATGCTTCATCTATACAAATAAATAAAATTGGAGTCGGTTTGTAATATTACAATTACCGCTTTTTACTAATAGACTTTTTACGATGGCGAGTCCATCGCCGCTACTCAAGCACGACTATACATACGCCTTTAAATTGCTCCTCAGACGTATGCAGGTTTCCTCTCGATATTTTCCTTTACCGTAAAGCTCGTGGTGTGACTAATGACTGTACTTAAGTTATACAACTATTCGAACCACTCGGCCATTGCGGCTTTTTCTTAAGAGATATAAATAAACTTAAGTGAAGTGAAGCTCAGTGATCTTTTAATAAACTGTTGACTTTACGATAAAAAATCGAGTGTAATTTGTCACGCCCCGAGTATCGTTTCCAGGCGACAGGCGTTTAATCGTGACAGACAAGCGAACATGATGAGTTAAGGCGAAGACGTCTCATTTAAAGCTTATTTTGGCATGACATTTAATTCATGCATCATATTTATTTATAATATAGAGATAGAACACATAGATTATTATTTCATGATTTATTTATATCTCATATCATCACGAATGAGTTTTTCTAAACTTAAGTACAGTGATTAGTCACACCACGAGCTTTACGGTGAAGGAAAACACCGAGAGGAAACCTGGATAAGATTAAGAAAGAATTCACAGATGTGTTCGTATAATCGTAATTGAGAATCGATATAACTATTTACTGTAATTACATACATATCATCACGCCGCGTACCTAACGGGGTAGGCAGAGAGTATAGAGCGCCAGTTCTCTCTAGACTTACATACCTCTTTCGCTTCGTCCACATTCATCAGTCTCTTTATACATGCTCGTCCGTTTAGAGTTCTCTTGACGTTCCCCTCCTTGAGTTACTGTAATTAAGTTAAGAAAAACGCATTGGTACAGTCGGGATTCGAACTTTACAATTTTTGTGTTGACTTGAACCACTCGGCTAGCACGTTAATTATATCCTGTATTATTTCATAATAATTAAGATTTTTTTCTATGGAAGAATATTTAAGTTAATATTCTGTTATTATTATATTATTTTGCCGGCCGCATATTATGTGGAGCCGTGTTGGCCGCGTGGTTCGAGCAGTTGCTTGCGACGCAAAGGTCGCAAGTTCGAATCCCGACTGTACCAATGAGTTTTTCTGATCTTAAGTACAGTGATTAGTCACACCACGAGCTTTACGGTGAAGGAAAACATCGAGAGGAAACCTGCATACGTCTGAGAAGAAATTCAAAGGCGTATGTATAGTCATACTTGAGTAACGGCGATGGACTCGCCATCTGTCACGTTTGCACCTAATATACCTCTGGCGGAAAGTGGGTGTGTGGGTAGGGTATTACCTATACACCTCTGCCTACCCCTTCGGGGACCCTAGTGGGAAGGCGTGAGGATATATATATATATATATATATATCCTCACGTATATCCTATATAATAAATATATATATATAATATATATATATATATATATTTTTTTTTTTTATTCTGTCAGCGTGTTTCCAAAGTTTAGTTTATATCAGACAGTTCTTGTCAGCGTTTTTCAAGTCATTTTTAAATGAATTCTGAAAAATCAAATGAATTCTGCACTCAGTGTATGAAACATTTCAAAAATACTAAAATATAATAATAATTAGGTACAAGTTATTATTATTATTAGGTACAAGTACGTGAGCTAACTTGAGAACTCTCCTCTCTGCCACGGCGTGATGATATGTATGTATCCATTAACTTAAGGTTGAGGGATACGAACGGAATAGCTCCATAAATTGACATCATTATCCCAAATTAGAAAACTAAATCAAAATCCTTTTTTGGGACAAAAAATAAACATTGGACCACACATGGCTAGCAAATGATTATACCAAAGAGATTTGCGTCTGTTCGAAAGGATTTACAAAGGAAAATACTCCTTACTACCTGGATATAAGTCCTTTTCGTGATACTTTCCAAGCTGCAAGCGAATGGTAAAATGGTGTCTATCAAAATTTCTGTTCAATATCGAAAGAATGACTCGACATCTTTATTTTCATTCTTCTTTAAGTTAATTACGAAGTCGTAAAATCATTTACACCACCGTATATTTTAAAACCTATTTACAAAGCTATAAAGTCCAAATTTGTATTAAGTTGTTTGGACGTTAGGGATTATTTTTAAACAGCAGCTTCTATGGTGGTCTCTACAAATTGATCCTGGCATAGTGATTTTATTGCTTAATAAGGCTTTGTTTAAGTTATAAAAAAATATAAAGACATTCCGTTGACAGATTAGTAAAGACATAGAAATATTGAATCGTCCACATTTTTTGTCCTATACGCTGTTAGAGGCGACCCACTGTGTAATTCGAATATTTTGAATAAATTTATGTTTAATTAAGACATCATATATTGCCACAGTCTGGCACGGTGGTATCGGCTCGGCTTTCTATGCCGATAGTAATAGGTTCGAGTATACTGTTTTTTTTTATTAATCGTGTCTAAATTTGTAGCTTCATATGAGAAAATACTTTGGTATCTATTTCTTAATAAGTCAGTACTTTTAACATTTTAGTCCACCACCTCCCACTAGATGGCGCTAGCGGCATTTTAGGACGCGCTGTTACGCGCATATTCATATTTGGTAATTTTTTTATATTGACATTGATAATCCCTGGTATCCAGCCTGTTTTAAATTAGTTCCTGCAACCTTTTGGAATACCTTTTTGTTACCTGCGAACACTGTTGCAACGACTGTCTGATTGTTTTCAAACTTATGCAATGTTCCTCAATATATTTAAACTCATGGACTCATAGTCATAGCGAAGCCCTAGATATCGCACCTGGGGCTTCACTATGCTATCACACAATCCCTGCAGCTAAGTTTAGAAATAGCATTGGTTGGTAGAATCAGAGTTCGAAATCTTTGCGTTGCGTACCAAACAAACCAGAGCTCCCACAATACTTAGAAAGGTTTAAAATTTTTGCTTTAAATACCGAACGGGATTGCATTTCGTAATTTATTCACCCATCTACCTGTGCAAATTCTCGGTTCGTATTCAAAGTAGATTAGAAAAACCTTTTGAAAACATATACCTTTTGGGATTTTTAAGCATTGTTATCGAACAGTTTACCTGTGAAACAGGTACCCCAATCATTGTTTTCCGGCGTCAGTACTTAAAAAATATTACAAGGAATGCCTTAAGGAATGCTATGAGTAATTAATAGCCCACCAAAAAGAATGTCTCTAAAATAGGACTATCTTAAATCTGTGAGGGCACAATATAACTATAAGTGAGTTAATGAAAATAAAGAGTATTAAAAAACGATTTAAGTGTTTTTATACCTTGTGGGAAGGCGGCAAGATAATTATTACATATATAGTTGAATTTAAGCCGTGGTGGCCGAGTGGTTCGAGCAGTTGCCTGCGACGCAAAGATCGCAAGTTCGAATCCCGACTGTACCAATGAGTTTTTCTGAACTTAAGTACAGTGATTAGTCACACCACGAGCTGAACGGTGAAGGAAAACATCGAGAGGAAACCTGCATACGTCTGAGAAGAAATTCAAAGGCGTATGTATAGTCGTGCTGGAGTAACGGCGATGGACTCGCCATCTGTCACGTGGGCACCTAATATACCTCTGGCGGAAAGTGGGTGTGTGGGTATTACCTATACACCTCTGCCTACCCCTTCGGGGACCCTTGTGGGAAGGCGTGAGGATATATTATTATTATTATATAGTTGAATTTATATCTTTATACACATATATCAGAAGGTCAAGGACAGGAACGTCAAGAGTACTCGAAACCGACGAGCATGTGTGAAGAGACTGATGTATGTGGACGAAGCGAAAGAGGTATGTAAGTTTAGAGACGCTAGAGGCGCTATACTCTCTGCCTATCCCGTTAGGGACTTGGCGTGATGATATTTATGTATCCCTATCCCTACTAATATTATAAATGCGAAAGTAACTCTGTCTGTCTGTCTGTTACCTTTCCACGCCTAAACTACTGAACCGATTTAAATGAAATTTGGTACAGATATAGCCTAGAGCTTGAGAAGGACATAGGCTACTTTTTTTATACGAAAAAGGGTTGTAAGGGGTTGAAATAGGGGATTAAAGTTTGTATGGAAGTTTCGTCATTTTTGAAGCTAGAAGCTGGAAACTTATTTTTTAAGCTCTTGATTACATATAAATTAATATTACATAAGTTTGTAAAAATGTTAACCTTAAGGGGGTAAAAAAAATGCTGCTTAATATCCCTTTCCCGCGCGGACGAAGTCGCGGGCACAGCTAGTCTTTATATATATCTTCGGTACGTGTGTATGTCACTGAACTCCTAAACGGCTGGACCGATTTTAATGAAATTTTCTGCGTGTCTTTAGGTGGATACGAGAATGGCTTAGATTCACAATTGGACCCGATAGGTGGCGCCACTTTTATTTTTTCACCCAAGCGTCGCTGGGCGGGACAACTAGTCTTTATATAAATGTTTTTTAATCTTTCAACCTTATGTATAGACGTATTTAGTATTAAAATTGAACAAGAATATCTTTAGTTTATCTCTTGAGGCCAGACCGCTTGGCGGCTAATTCTGTCGCCATTACGACAAGAGGTGACGTAATACGATTCATTGCAAAACGATATGTACAGTCCTGATAACGCATTGATGAGAAAGCAATGCAAGAGACAATTTAAAATGACAGTGATAATTTGGTTCGAGAATTAATTAGTTGAAGAATAAATTCAAAAACGATGTAGTTGTGCTCGGGAAACGGCGACGGACTCAACATCTGTCACGTTGGCACGTACATTCATGGAACACATATTACAAGAGTTATTAAGTAAAACGTAAAGCAAGTAAAAGACGAACGTGGACGAAGCGAAAGAGGTATGTAAGTCTAGAGAGAACTGGCGCTCTATACTCTCTGCCTACCCCGTTAGGGACTCGGCGTGATGATAAGTATGTATGTATGTAAGTAAGTAAAAAAAGGTATTTTTGTACAAGTTTCGTTTTGTTTTCATAACAAAAATAATCACTCTCAATCATCGAAATCGCTACCGTGAGCTCGCAGTCGGGAGCTCGGACCAAAAATGCGATTTGATAGGATGTTTATTCATCCTTCACGCGTTAACTACTGAATGGACATGGATGAAATTTAAATGCCTAAATAAATAAAACTTCACACATATTGACATAGCCCCAAATGAAGCAAAGCTTGTATTAAGTAACTAGGCAATTATATTACTTTGCAACTTATATAGATAGATATATATATATATATGTATATATATATAATACATAGAACATCCAAGACTAAGGTACAAATACTCGTGTTCATCACACAAATATCTGCCCTCAGCGGGATTCGAACCCACGACCACAAGTTTCGCAGTCAGGAGCTCTAACCACTAGACCAGACATCTGTCAAATGGAAACAAATTTGGAACGGGTAAAACCGCGGGTCGCAACTAGTCTATATGATCTTCACTATGAATAACCTAGATGATACACCAGTAACTGCAACCCCTCTATTGCACAATGCCATTTAAATGTGAACGCCACTCATCTGGCACAGTAGTCTATTTACAGCTGACTCGATCCTAAATTAGAATAAGTTGCGTTATATCAAATGATCGATTGATATTGAAAGATTCTAAAGAGTAATTTTAAGCATTTATTTATACATAATATATCCTCACGCCTTTACATAAGGGTCCCCGAAGGCAGAGGTGTATAAATAGTACCCACACATCCACTTTCCGCCAGAGATATATTTTACGTGCTTACGTGACAGATGGCGAGTCCATCGCCGTTAACTCAAGCACGACTTATACATACGCCTTTGAATTGTTCCTCTCGATGTTTTCCTTCACCGTAAAGCTCGTGGTGTGACTAATCACTGTACTACTCATTGGTACAGTCGGGATTCGAAGTTGCGATCTTTGTGTCGTAAGCAACTACTCGAACCACTCGGCCACCATCGTCACCACCGTGTTTGTATCATAATATAATAATACACATATATATCACCACGCCGAGTCCTGACCCGATAGGCACCGAGGGTAACGCGCCAGTTATCACTTACTTCTTTCGCTTCGTCCACATTCATCATTTTCTTCATACATACTCCTTTCTGTAATGATGATTAGTAAAGTAAAGATAATTAAAATGTGAGCCGTCACGGGACGCCTGGCAGATGTGAAACATCGACATTATTTTGTAAAAGTAATATGCAGAAAAGAACAGATTGTGATAGGAACTAAATATGTCATAATGAAAAAATAAAATATTACGATTTTTTTTCTAGATAACGATGACTATTTATTGAATAAACATTTATTTTAATTAAATACAAAAATTTACGAATTTATTTCAAATCGTAACTACTTAATTCGTAACGTCGTCGACTTCGGTAATAGTTATATTCGATGTTTCCTCTGAGGACGGTATTACTGTGACAATTGGTCGATGGTAACTGAAGTATGGCGACGCGTCGCCACGGCATGCGTCGCCACGCCAGAAATCGGTTTTACGTGCGGCTATAGATATTTCACATCAAAAACATAGTATCGTTTGTGTCTGTGTGCCCAAGTTATTAACTAAGCGAAAACTTACTGTTAATTATCTTAAATATTCACTTTTCCTTATTCAAGCCGGATGATTTCATTATCATCCGTTGTTCTCGGAACTATGTTTTGCAAGTGTTTTCCTTGTATTCATATAACAGTTATTTATAGAATATTATTAAAATGGTCTGTACGTTTGTTGGCACTGATTGATGTTAGATAGCTTGAAATATCATTTCGGGGAATCCCATTTTTATATATAACAGGAGTGGCAAACAAGCATACGGCTCAACCGATGGAAAGCGGTTACCGCAGTCTATTTACGCATACAATACCGAAGTATCACTTGGACGTTGCCACTCTGTTTTCGGAGAGTTATACTGTGGGGGAGGATTGTTACATTGTATTGGAAGCAGAGGGATTAGTCCCATTATGCTGCCAACACAGTATAACTCTCCGAAAACCGAACACAGAGTGGCAACGCGCAAGTGATACTTCGGTATCGTGAGCGTAAATAGGCTACGGTAACCGTTACCCATCTCGTGGGCCGTATGCTTGTTTGCCACTCTTGTTGTATAAAAACAATTTTTCAAATTATTTCACCATTAGAAAGCGATATCTTTATTGAGTAACATATACATATACATATAATATATAAATGTATATATATATATATATATATACATTATAATATTTGTTTGTTGAAAAAAAATTATTAATGAATTAAAACTGTGCGCAGATAAATCCGCGAGGTAGACCTAGTTGGGTATAAAGTGAAACCGACTAGCATTGACAAAAGCCGGTTCCAAATGAAACGTATCATTAAGGAGCTGATCACTAAGCCATTGATCACGTACAATGTCAGACGTTGAATTCTATACATTACGATAGCGTTTACATCGACCTAATTTACACGCTCATTGTGCCTTCTAGTAAATTCTATTGCAGCCAAGTTTACTCAAACCCCGTAATGTACAGTGTACAAGAGCCGTGGTGGCCGAGTGGTTCGCGCAGTTGCCGCGGCGGTAGGATGTGCTTAAATAATAATAATAATATATCCTCACGCCTTCCCACAAGGGTCCCCGAAGGGGTAGGCAGAGGTGTGTAGGTAATACCCACACACCCATTTCCCGCCAGAGGTATATCAGGTGCCAACGTGACAGATGGCGAGTCCATCGCCGTTACTCAAGCACGACTATACATACGCCTTTGAACTTCTTCTCAGACGTATGCAGGTTTCCTCTCGATGTTTTCCTTCACCGTAAAGCTCGTGGTGTGACTAATCACTGTACTTAAGTTCAGAAAAACTCATTGGTACAGTCGGGATTCGAACTTGCGACCTTTGCGTCGCAGGCAACTGCTCGAACCACTCGGCCACCACGGCTTTGTTGGAAATTGTAATAATAATAATAATAATATATCCTCACGCCTTCCCACAAGGGTCCCCGAAGGGGTAGGCAGAGGTGTATAGGTAATACCCACACACCCACTTTCCGCCAGAGGTATATTAGGTGCCAACGTGACAGATGGCGAGTCAATCGCCGTTACTCAAGCACGACTATACATACGCCTTTGAATTTCTTTTCAGACGTATGCAGGTTTCCTCTCGATGTTTTCCTTCACCGTAAAGCTCGCGGTGTGACTAACCACTGTACTTAAGTTCAGAAAAAACTCATTGGTACAGTCGGGATTCGAACTTGCGACCTTTGCGTCGCAGGCAACTGCTCGAACCACTCGGCCACCACGGCTTTTTGGAAATTGTAATGGTTTGCAAAAGAGCAAAGCATGGCTCGGGTAGCCGATCACCATTAAGGTTGTTTTCTTTTACCTTTGTAGACCAAAAGAATGCCCAAAGACGACTGGGTTTTCCAACTTTATGGGAAAAAAACCTTATTTCCTATCTTTTGTAGGCAGTCACGATTGGCAAATAATATGAGCAATTGACAGTCGGTATTGACTATTTAGCGTACTTAGTAAATGTCGAGAGGAATCCCTATCCACTCTTTGACCGGTAAAGACCGCAACTGTGCCAATAGTAACTAGAAAATTCTATCTTATGTGCAAACGTGCTTGCATCGTCGGGGTAAGAAAAGGTTCCTCACCTTAAAGTCGACATTTGCTTGCACCAGTTATTAGTGCTAACATTTAATTTCAAACGATACAGAATTCCGCATTTGCAGAGGTAATTGATCGCAACAAATGCAAGAGAAAATATATGACTCTGACAATTAAATAGAAGACACTTGGTTGGAACTTTGTAATGAATAGGCCTTTGAAAAGTCTTGATGTTGATAAGGAAACTCGAATACACATTTCCACGCCTTCCCACGTGGGTCCCCGCATGGGTAGGCAGGGGTGGAGACCCAATAGCATATTACACAGCAACAGGACAGCTATGGATAGTGCCATCCTCGAAGACGCGCCCCATCTATTTCTCGAGCGGGTCGCGGGATGCGTGGAGTATGACCCGAATCTATTAATTGTAGTGTGCGTGTGCACTCATAGGTAATCAGTGTGTACCGATAATACCCACACATTAGTGGAAGGTTACACTATAAACTATGGGGAAGAATAGTGGGGCGCGTCTTCGTAGATGGCACTATCTATAGTATTTTATCAATTAAACTAGCTGTGCCCGCGACTTCGTCCGCGTGGGATAGTGACTTTGCGCAGTATTTTTTGATTTATTTTGAATGTGTGTGTGTGTGTATAGGGGATGCCTACGTCATAGTACCTTATGCATGCAAAGTCTCAGTCCTATCGGTTTAAAATTGACAAAGTTTCATACAAACTTTCATCCCCTATATTATCCCCTTGGGGGTAGAATTAATCAAAATCCTTTCTTAGCGGATGCCTACGTCATAACATCTACCTGCATGCAAAGTCTCAGCCCGATTGGTTTAAAATTGACAAACTTTCATCCCCAACAGTCACCTTTTCGTAGATTTCGTATACTTAATGCTTTCGTTTCAAACGGTACTATGAAATACTTGTTCAAGGAATGAATTTAAAACTGATGAAAGCTTTAGTACCTCGAATGTACAGAACATAACAAATATTGCGAAATAATAGGTGAGTAAGTGTGATTGAAAGCAAGATGGCGTCCTTGGCCTAAGCACCAGTCCTGTATTGACTGACCAATCCCCAGCATCTGTCGAAAATGTAATAATATTTTGTCTCAATTCACCGTAATTTCATGCCTAAACGTAAAAACTCAATCATAAAAATAATCATCATCATATAATCACGCCTCTTTCCCGTAGGGGTAGGCAGAGACCACTTCTTTCCACTTGCTACGATCCTTACATACTTCCAAGTTTTTAGTCTGACCATTGATCTAGATTGATGAAATGACCCAGGACCTACCTAGTTATTTGTAAGTCTTTAGTACAATATCTACATCATTATACATAGTAAATATGTATTTCTTTGAAATAACTTCGCTTACCAAAAAAATAAAGGTACTTGTAATTATCGAATCATTGTACCACAAGAGTGGCAAACAGCGATATGTCTCACCTGATGGCAAGCGCAGCCTATTTACCATGGAGCCAGAGAAATGGCATCGTTCTGTAGTTTTTGCAGTTGTTTATGATCCGAACGGTGTTGTATTTGTCTCTATTCCTTCCATTCTCAAGTTTATGGTACTCCTCATAATCTTCAATTGTTTTTCGTTCTAACGGACTAACTGGTTTTCCCACGCGCTTGCGGTTTGAACATAATTTCCATCTGCTTTTATAATTTCACTGGATATGACAAAAAAACGAACTCGCTCTTTTTTTAATTAAATCACGCCTTAGCAAGTATTCATAAGGGGTAGGCAGAGGTGTAAAGATAGCCTCTTTCGCTGGAGATATATTTAGGTGATGTGGCAGTTGGGGTGTTCAAATCACGACTATGCATACGCCTTTGGATTTCTTTCCAAACGTATGCAAGTTTCCTCTAGATGTTTTCCTTCACCGTAAAACTCGTAATTAATCACTGGAGTGTTGACCAATAAGTTATTGGTACAGAATTACAGATGGGGTTCAAACTTGCAATTTTTACGTTCAGGCGATTTTAAAATAATAATTCTTTATATCTCGTATCTCATAACCGGCTCGAAATTACAATTCGTTGGATTCGAATCACGCTGTGTTATTTCAAAATATGTACTTTCGAATGCAAATTTCCTGTCGCTTCTAGCAACATTATCAGATGTAATTTATCCACCTTGTAAGCGGCGAAACACGAACAATGGTACATTACAATGAAATTATAGCCCTTGCACGAGTGAAAATTTCATACAACTACATACAAATTAAAAAAATAATTATTTTATGTGTGCTATTATTAACTTTCGTTTTCACGTAAACGTGTTATTTTACTTATTTGCTAAAACGTAGGAGAGTCGTTGTGGCCGACTATTACGAATAGTTAGTTGCCTGCAACACAGATTGGAATCCCGACTATGCCGATGAGTTTTTCTGAACTTAAGTACACAGAGGTAAACTCATAAAAGGAGAGAGAGGAGAGTCAGAGGTAAAGTCAAAAATCTTTTATTCAACGTAAGGTACACATGGAACACTTATTAAAAACCACATAAAAAAATGAAAAAAATAAACCTCACGCCTTCCCACTAGGTTCTTCGAAGGGGTAGGCAGAGGTGTATAGGTAATACCCCACCCACTTTCCGCCAGAGATATATTTTAGGTGCCAACGTGACAGATGGCGAGTCCATCGCCGTTACTCAAGCACGACTAAACATACGCCTTTGAATTGCTTCTCAGACGTATGCAGGTTTTCTCACATACTAAATAAAAACTGGTTGTCACCGTTCTTAAGAAAAAACTAACCTGCCAGGAGAAGAAGCGGCGAAACAAACTCCCCGGTTTTCTTTTTTAACATTTTGTCCCTTTTACGTAGGGGTAGAAAAAGATTAAACTTACATATAAACTCTGTACAAGAGGAGCAATTCATTGCCATGCATGCTAACACATGAACCCAGCAATGCCGGTAACGCATGTGATACATGCTAGGACTTGCACGACTTATTACGGTAAACGCTTACCATCACATACTTAAAAATGCACTCGACAATCGCCCCTCATGAACGTCACATAGATTAAAAGGTCATTCAACTTCTGAAATACAATACGTGTAATACACATCAATTGTAGCTTATTAACTCTGAATAGACTATTCATCTCATACCCCCGCCCGCGACTTTGCCTATCTACCTAAATTCTGGATTCTCAATTATTTATTGTTATTCCAATTAGGTCTAGTACATAATTATACTATGGTATATTTTATGGACCCTGTGGGCATAATTGAACGTGACGGGTGGAAATAAAAAAATACATTTCAAGTAACCTTACCTTATTAACGTAATAAAATCTGCTGTAACGCTAAAGTTCTACGTGAAGAATCTAACTACGTTTTAATTATAATATCCTCACGTCTTCCCACAAGGGTCCCCGAAGGGGTAGGCAGAGAGCGCCCTTGCTTGCGATCCAGCAACGCTCTAAGCCGTGGTCCGTACGCCACAGCGTGTGCCCTTAGCTGTGTTTGCTTAGCCAGTTTATACTGTAGTGTGCAACCTTCCACTAATGTTTGAATATTATCTGTACACGGTAATTGCCTATGATTGCACACCCAAACAATAATTAATAGAGTCAGGTCATACGCCCCGCAACCCACGACTAGAAATTGGTAGGGTGCGTCTTAGTGGATGGCACTATCTTTATATATATGCTCTTCATTTTTATAGGGATGTCTCGAGGAAACTCTTTTTTTTTTTTTTTTTTTTTTTTTTATACCACTTGGGTGGCAAACAAGCATGCGGTCCGCCTGATGGTAAGCGGTTACCGCCGCCTATGGACGCTTGCAACACCAGGGGTATCACTCGCGCGTTGCCGACCCTGCAGGAATCTTTTCACACCCTTCTTGAAGAACTCCATGCTGTACTCTCCAGGGAAAACCTCAACGGGGAGCTCATTCCACAGCCTGAGCGTTCGCGGAAGAAAACTTCTTTGGAAGCGCACAGTGCGAGACCTTTGTGGTTCCAAGGTATGGGGATGAATTCCCCGTCGATGGCGAGAGGTGCGGTGGTAGAAGGTGGAAGTGGGCATCATATCGAACAATTCTGCAGAACACTCCCCGTTATACAAGCGGTAGAACACACACAGGGAGGCAAAGTCTCTCCTCAGACTTAGTGATTCCAAGCCGCTTGTGAGCATGGGATCGTCGACAATTCTAGCGGCGCGTTTCTGAACCGCGTCAAAAGGCCCAAGCTGGTATCCAGGGGCTCCAGCCCACAGGTGGCAGCAGTACTCCATATGTGGCCGAACTTGCGACTTATAAAGTTGCAGCCTTTGTTGCGGTGTGAAGTACTGCTTAGCTCTGTTGAGCACACCGAGCTTCCTCGACGCCAGCTTAGCCTTGTCCTCTAAATGACCACGGAACTGAACGTCACTAGAAATATCGACCCCAAGGATCCTAATGCTCTCCGAGATGTTCAGGGGAGTGTTCTGGAATTGTGGAGCCACAGCGAATGGAGTTTTTTTTGCGGTGAACGCGCAAACTTGTGTCTTAGTGGGGTTGAAGTGAACTAGGTTTAGTCGACCCCAATCGGAGACACTGCGAAGTGTACTCTCGATTTCAGACACAAGTCGTTCGCGACTTTCCTCCACAGTGGAACGAGGGAGATTAGCACGGCCCGTAGTAAGTGTCCCCAGTGCTGTCGTCTGCATAGCAATGAATGCCTTCAATAGAAAGCATGTCATTAATATGCAGAAGAAACAGAGTCGGGGACAACACAGAGCCTTGCGGGACGCCAGCATTAATTTCCATGCTTTCGGAGCAGCTACCGTCAACGACGGCTCTTATGCATCTGCTGGACAGAAAGCTGGCGACCCATTTGCATAATCCCTCTGGCAGTCCGTAGGATGGAAGCTTCGATAGAAGACCGCGATGCCAGACCCGATCGAACGCTTTCGCCACATCCAAGCTAACAGCTAATGCCTCACCTTGACTCTCAATGGCGAGTGACCAACGGTGCGTGAGATATACTAGAAGGTCACCCGTTGAGCGACTGTGGCGGAAGCCATACTGTTGGTCACTCAACAAACCGTGACCCTCTAGATATCGCAGGAGTTGCGTGTTAATCACTCGCTCCATAATTTTGGAGAGGAGGGAGGTGATGGCGATCGGCCTGTAATTCGATGGGTCTGATCTATCGCCCTTTTTGGGCACTGGGTGCACGTGGGCGGTCTTCCACGAAGTTGGGACTTTTTGGGTGGAGTAGGAAAGCGCGAATAGGCGCGTCAAAACAGGACACAGTTCAGGAGCACACTGCTTAAGCACCACTGCCGGAATACCGTCTGGCCCGCTCGACTTATGGACGTCCAGAGACAGCATCTCCCGCCGGACCTCCCGTTGGGTTATGCTTATCTCCGGCATAGAGTTCTCACACCGCAGGATAGTGGGCGGTGTGGCGCCTCCGTCATCCATAGTCGAGTTCGAGGCAAAGAGAGAGCCCAATAGATCCGCTTTCTCTTTGGCACTGTGGGCCAAGTTACCATCCGGCTTACGGAGTGGTGGTAGGGACGCTTTTAGGGACTTTGAGGCCTCCCGTGACAAGAGGGCTGGCGAACATTTCGCTCAGCGAATGAGCATTGCCATACAACGTGACAATGCCGCTAGTCTTCTTGGCACCCTTCCGCGTGACACAGATTTGGGTCATTTATTCTATTTATAGTTAGTTTATATTTATTACTAGCTGTGCCCGCGACTTCGTCCGCGTGGAATTGAATAAAGATAAAAATTATTCAGTTTTGAAAATAAAAGTAGCCTAAGTTACTCCTTGTTATATCTGCTATCTGCCAGTGAAAGTCCAGTCAAAATCGGTCCAGCCGTTTCAGAGATTAGCCGGAACAAACAGACAGACGGACAGACAAAAATTAAAAAAATATATATTTTGGTATATGTACTGTGTATAGATCCATATGCATTAAGTAAAAAGCGGTTATTTTAATATTACAAACAGACACTCCAATTTTATTTATTTGTATAGATTACTTTGTATTATAATGTAAAACCTATCTGTTTATTAAATAAACATTTTCAAATCTATACGTACATACATATCATCACGCCGAGTCCCTAACGAGGTAGGCAGGGAGAATAGAGCAATATAATTGTATGTAGTGACGTATGACAATAACATTTGATTGAATGTGATCTGGTATCCGAGCGATTAACATTTCTTTATACTTTATTGCACCAATTACTTACATAGATTAATTGGCTTATTTCTTGCCTAAATGGCGGATAAACATTCGAACAATTCATACGCATGTTAGCGAGACGTTTAAAAAAACAACGAGTTGATGAATACTAACAGTGGCCTTGTGGTTTTGCCTGCGTAATTTTTCATTTACTGAGATTCATTTAGGCATTCGAGTTTTTCTGAACTCAAGTACAGTGGTTAGTCACACCACGAGCTTTACGGTGAAGGAAAACATCGAGAGGAAACCTTCATACGTTTTAGGTGGTAAGTTGGTAGGCAAGGCATTATTATATTCACACCTCTGGTTACCTTTTCGGGGACCCGTGTGGAGTACCGTGAATAAATATATATTTACGGTGAAGGAAAACACCGAGAGGAAACATGCATACGTTTGAGAAGCAATTAAAATTGAAGCAGTAACGGCAATGCTTCTTTTTCGACGTTTTATAAGTGCCCATCTGGGCCTATGTGAAATAAAAAGATTTTGATTGATTGATTGATTGAATGGACTCGCCATCTGTCACGTTGGAATCTAAAACATATCACTGGCGGAAAGTGCGTGTGTGGCTACTACTTATACACCGCTGCCTACCCATTGGGGACCTTTGTGGGAAGGCGTGAGGAAATATATACATACATATTAGTTTACAGACAGTCAAATCTTTTCTTTTATAATACTAGAGTAGATTAATCATTTCGCGTCGATAGATTTGTAATTCATCTGTGTTGTTACTAATAATTATATTATACACGCGAAAGTTTCTAGGGATGTTTGTTACTCAATAATGCGTCAAAGCCTGAACGGAGCCGGATGATTGGAACGGAAGTAGCCCGCAAGAAAATGATAATTTAATAGCTTTGGTTTTTTATAATGATGAAATGTATATTCGAGTTCACATGGAGTCACAGAAAGTAGATAACAAGAGAGGTAGGCCATAACGGGTTTCCCGTTCGAATTCGGAGCTGCCCGACTGGGGCAGGACCTCCACCTTATAGAAGTCCGTAGCCAAATAACACAATTTATTGTGTTGTGTTCCTACGCGGTGAATAAGGTTTCCAGTAATGAGCTCCTTAGGGGAGGAGGATTTTTATACTGTGTTGACAACTGAGGATTAGTCCCATTATGCTGCCAACACAGTATAACTCTCCGAACCCAGAGTGGCAATGCGCAAGTGATACTTCGGTATTGTAAGCGTAAATAGGCTGCGGTAACCGTTTTCCGGGTGGGCCGTATGCACTTTTGCCACTCCTGTTGTTTAAAAAAGAAATTTACGTGAGCCGTCACGGGACGCCTGGCAGATGTGAAACATCGACATTATTTTGTAAAAGTAATATGCAGAAAAGAACAGATTGTGATAGGAACTAAATATGTCATAATGATAAAATAAAATATTACGATTTTTTCCAGATAACGATGACTATTTACTGAATAAACATTTATTTTCATTAAATACAAAAAATACAAAAATTTACGAATTTATTTCAAATCTTGACTACTTAATTTGCCCTACCAAGTTTTATGCCTATTATATTAAACTAGCTTTTGCGCGCGGCTTCGCTCGCGTCACCTTCAAACCCGCGCTTATCTCTGGTTTGCATATAGCGCATATTACTAAGGGATAATATAGCATTCTAAGGGTCAAAGTCCATTAGTTGATGAGTATATTTGTTCCAAACATAGATATAAAATATATTATTACTCAAGCATATATAATAATTTATTTACTACTCAAGTAACACAAGTGGGTGTGTGGGTATTACCTATACACCTCTGCCTACCCCTTTGGGGACCCTTGTGGGAAGGCGTGAGGATATATTTATTTATAAGTAACACAACTCATAAAATTAGAACAAAATATAACAATTCAATTAATATAACAACTGCATTACAAAAAAATTACATCAACTAATAACCTACCCTTTGTGCCTACTCTGTTAAGCAGCTCACATGTCTGTTTCTGTATAGTCTGTGATGAGTTATGACATCTATCTCTTTTGCACTTGGTAATGAGAATACTTTTGTTGCGACGACGACGCATGCCGTGGCGACGCGTTGCCACTCCAGAAATCGGTTTTACGTGCGGCTTTAGATGTTTCACATCAAAAAATCTGTTGGCTTATACTTGGCGGTGGTGACGATGCAATAAATACGTATTCCCTACTCGACTTCCTCTTTTCTTGGAGTCGGTTGGAAAAAAAAAGCCGTGGTAGTAACCACGGCTTTTTTTAGCGGACATAAAGATCGCATGTTCGAATCCCGGCTATACCAATGAGTTTTTCTTACAGTGATTAGTCACACCACGAGCTTTACGGTGAAGAAAAACATCGAGAGGAAACCTGCATACGTCTGAGAAGCACTTCAAAGGCGTATGTATAGTCGTGCTTGAGTAACGGCGATGGATTCGCCATCTGTCACGTTGGCACCTAAAATATATCGCTGGCGGAAAGTGGGTGTGTGGGAACCACATATACGCTACCTATTCTTGTGGGAAGGCGTGAGGGAAACAGCAAAATTACTGTAGATATTTATTTCTCGTAAATTTTTTTGTTTCAATTGGTACCCCCGTGTATAGATATTTTAAACAGAGTTAAAAATATATACGAACGATGGTTCAATGTATTTTCGAGTGCCTTAAAACATAAGCGCCTGTCATAACCATGGCTCGCACCGTGCAAGGTGAAACGAACTCTAAAAACTCGCAATCCCGAATATTCGTAGTAAGATTGCATTGAGCATTTCTACGACACTATTTTGATAATACATCCTGAATCTTATTCAGTTTGAGCTAAGGTGTATATTTTATTGGTTGTATTTAAAAGTCGTATGCCATAACGTGCGTTGTGCGCAGAAGAAAGCATGCCTTGTTGGTGATACTTGACACGGCGCACGTGTCCATTCTCACACACGAAACTCTACACTTATATTATATAGAGGAAGTTGGTTTGTTTGAAAGTGTGAAATTACAATAACTATCAATTAGAGCCGCGGTAGCCGAGTGGTTTGTGTAGTTGCCTGCGACACAAAGATCGCCAGTTCGAAGCCCGACTAACTCTAACGACGAACTTAAGTACAGTGGGTTTGAGTAGTTGCCTGCGACACAAAGATCGCCAGTTCGAAGCCCGACTATTAACGAGTTTTTCTGAACTTAAGTACAGTGAGTAGTCACACCACCAGCTTTACGGTGAAGGAAAACGTTGACTGTCAACGTTTGAGAAGAAATTCGAAGGCTTATGTATAGTTGGGCTTCAGTAATGGCGATGGACTCGCCATCTGCCACCTAGATCCTACAAGGCATTACATATATATATATATATATATATATATATATATATATATATATATATATATATATATAAGGCTAATGGTAGTTTTGTAGCTTTACTTAACGGCATTTGTTTTCGTTTTACAGATCAATCGGATTCCGGAATTTTAAGGTAATAATTTCTGTTCCTAGCTTCATTTATTTATTTATTCATACTTATTATCTCTCCTATAAATTATTTACGTGAACACGAGCGGCCAGGTTTCTTGTCTTTGCTACCTGTTTTTGGCACCTAAAATATATCTCTGGCGGAGAGCGGACGTATGGGTACTAAATATATACCTCTACCCTACTCCTTTGGGGGGCTGGCTGGAGACCTAGGTCTCGCCATTGACCGGTTAAGTAGCAAAAGTTCCCGGAACTCACGCTACGAGAGACAATACAAAAAAAAACCTTTTGGGGGGCCTTATGGAGGGGCCTAGGAGTGAGGACATATCATTATTATTTATCTTTTTATCTCTCGGAATAACTCTGGTATTAAATAATGACCGCTGGCCTTATTATTATTATTATTATATCATACTAGCTGTACACTGCCACGCTTCGCTGTGGATATGTGACTGATGCAAAAAATAGATAAAAACAATCCTTGATGCGGATTATATATCATGCTAAAATTTCAGCTCGATCGGTGCAGAACTTTTTGAGTTTTTTTGAAGCGTTCACAAACCAACATAACATTTTTATATATATAGATTACTAGCTGTCCAACCCAGCTTCACCCGGGTGAAAAAGTTAAACTTCCTGAAACACGATCGCAGCGCCACCTATCGAGTTCAATTGTTATGTAAGCTATCCTATCATTTGAGTTGGATCAAACTGCACACGGTGTGCAAGTTTGATTTAAATCGGTTAAGTAGTTTAGGAGTCCATCGCGGACAAACAACGTGACACATAATTTATATATATTAAGTTAAAATATGTGTCAGGATCAATGGAAACACACACGCTTCGAGTGCGGACCAACCAATGCACATTCGGCCGGCAATCGTGTAACGGTATACGCATTAAGCCCGCGTTATTACAGCTATGTATATGTATACAATATTGATATCTATCTAAATTGAACCTATCCGACTACACTCGGCTACAATAGAACCTTTTGGATTGATACGAACAGTGTTGGGTCCTTTTATTAAACAGTCATTCGCAAAGAAATCGGCGTGAACGAGTGTGTGATTGTAAAGATGAAGAAAGACAACGGAATTAAGAGAATAGCGTGAAAGATGAACAAAATGACATTACATTAATAAAGTAATAAAATTACATTAAAAAAATTTGACGACCGTCTGGTCTAGTGGTTAGAGCTCCTGACTGCGAAACTTGAGGTCGCGGGTTCGAATCCCGCTGAGGGCAGATATTTGTGTGATGAACACGAATATTTGTACCTTAGTCTTGGATGTCCGATGTATTTAAGTATATATCTATCTATATAAGTAAATATATCCTTGTCTAGTTACCATAACACAAGCTTTGCTTAATTTGGGACTAGGGCAATTTGTGTGGAATTGTCCCAGGTATTTATTTGAACAATATGACATTACATTATTAAAGGGAGAATTATTAAACTGAAAACCCTCTATAACTCCTAACATGGTTATAGAGGGTTTTCAGAAACAATAAAAAAACCGTATTTAGATTCTTCTAGTGTAACTTTATCGTTACAGGAGCTAGCGATAAAATAAGGAAAAACAAATAAACTTATAGTGAATATTTTTTCCATGAATTCTATCGTATCCCATAATTTAGCAAATGTTCTATTTTCGACGTACCCTATATACATATCATCACGCCGAGTCCCTAACGGGGTAGGCAGAGAGTATAAGCGCCAGTTCTCTCTAGACTTACACACCTCTTTCGCTTCGTCCACATTCATCAGTCACTTCATACATGCTCGTCGGTTTTGAGCACTGTTGACGTTCCCGTCCTTGAGCATCCGATCGATTTGATCTAGTTAGTTGGAACGTGGTCTTCCTCTGCCTCTTCTTGCACACACTTTTGCTTTGAATATTTGTTTCGTCAATCAAAATTCTTCACTCAACCTTTCTATATGTCCAAACCAACGTAACATGCATTTCTTCATCTTTACAATCACGCCCTCATTCACATTCTATATATATATATAGAATATATAGAATAAGCGCGTATTTATTTCATTAAAGACAAAAGCGAATCCTTCGATATATTATCACGCAGAAGCAACAATAGGAATACTTGAAAGATTACATTCGCTTGTAGTAAATGTCACGACAATAGAACGAATCCTAAGAATCTTATCACTAATAGCTCAAACTATTACCTACAAGTTCGTCATAGCTGCGTTGTTGGTGACGTCATGGATAAAAACACCATGTGATATCTAAAATATTCTAACAGCCTAGTGGTTAGAGCTCCTGACTGCAAACTTGAGGTCACGGGTGCGATTCGCGCTGAGGGCAGATATTTATGTGATGAGCATGTGTATTTGTACCTTCTTGGATGTCCTATGTATTTATGTATATATCTATGCAAATAAATAAAACTGTCTGTTTGTAATATTAAAATAACCGCTTTTTACCAAATGCATATGGATGTATACACGATTCATAAACCAAATTATTTTTTTTCTAATTTTATCAGTCTGACTGTTTGTTCCGCATAATCTCTGAAACGTTTGGACCGATTTTAGCGGGACTTTCACTGGCAGATGTAACTTAGGCTACTTTTATTAGAGGAACTAAACGAAAACTTTTTTGATAAATTCCACGCGGACGAAGTCGCGGACACCGCTAGTCTACGTATATAAGTCAAGCTGCTACAGTTATTTTGCTTTATTGCATATTACAAACGGCTGATCAATGATTTGGTCAATGACCTTATTATCAGTGCGGCCTTGAAAACATTGTAATTTGAAGATTGCGATATTTCTCTAGGGATATGCGATATTCTATACAATAAATAAATATGAAGTGTCTGTTTGTAATATTAAAATATAAAATAACCTTTAAAGTTAATATTAAATTAAAATAGATATAAATATAACATAGTGGGTATTACCTATACACCTCTGCCTACCCCTTCGGGGACCCTTGTGGGAAGGCGTGAGGATATATTATATTATTATAACATAGCCGTGGTGGCCGAGTGGTTCGAGCAGTTGCCTGCGACACAAAGATTGCAAGTTCGAATCCCGACTGTACCAATGAGTTTTTCTGAACTTAAGTACAGTGATTAGTCACACCACGAGCTTTACGGTGAAGGAAATCATCGTGAGGAAACCTGCATACGTCTGAGAAGAAATTCAAAGGCGTATGTATAGTCGTGCTTGAGTAACGGCGATGGACTCGCCATCTGTCACGTTAGCACCTACTATACCTGTGGCGGAAAGTGGGTGTGTGGGTATTACCCATACACCTCTGCCTACCCCTTCGGGGACCCTTGGGACACATTATTTATATATTATATAAATTAAAATAACTAGAAAATGAACTTTTTGTTTAATTCCACGCGGACACAGTCGCGGGCACAGGTAGTATTAAATAAAAATCCTATATGTTATATAATAGATTTAATATTGCGAAAAGAAGAGCTACCTATATCAATTCATCGATCGAACACTCCAGGATGGATAGAAGAGTATTCGAAACCGGTAAGTATGTATGATGTGACTGATGAATGTGGACGAAGCGAAAGAGGTATGTAAGTCTAGAGAGAACTAGCGCTTTTCTCTCTCTGCCTACCCCGTGAGGGACTCGGCTATATGATATATAGGTATGTTCATGTCTTCCCACCTTTCGCCGGAAATATATTTTTACCTGATTTCGTGACAGATGGCGAGTAAATCGCAGTTTCTCAACTATCTATATATCGTCTTTGAATTTTTTCCCAAACGTATGCAGGATTCCTCTCGATATTTTCCTTTAATATAAAGCTCGTGGTGTGACTAATGTACTTAAGTTCCGAAGAACTTCCCTCTGTCATGCCAAAGACAGCCTTCTGGTCTAGCGGTAAAAGCTCCTGTCTGCGAAGTTTAAGGTCGCGGGTTCGATTCCCAAGGGCAGATATTTGTATGATGAACACTAGTATTTATACCTTAGTCTTAAAGATAATATCCTCACGCCTTCCCATAAGGGTCCCCGAAGGGATAGGCAGAGGTGTATAGGTAATACCCATACACCCACTTTCCGCCAGAGGTATATTAGGTGCCAACGTGACAGTCTTAAAGATGTTCTTTGTATTTAGGTACCTTTATAAGTATGTATGTATATCGTTGTCTAGTTTTCTGCAAGCTTTCCTTAGTTTGGGACTAGGTCAATTTGACTTATTGTCCCGACGTATCCATTTATTTCATTCGTTGGTATAGTTGGGATTAGAACATGCATTGTTTGAGTTTTCTGGTTGGTGAAGTTCGTTAATTTTCACCTGACTTGTGTTGCTTCTGAAATTAAGTACAATGTAACGACAAGTGATTATTGTACAAACATTTTGACTAAATGTTATTGTCCCTGTGCAATGTACAGAGAGCGTTTAGTTCTTTGCTCAACTGTAAGTCACTTCCGTGTTTGCTTTCAGCACTTTTGTCTGAGCAAATGTTTGAACCAACACTTGGCACACGTTGTGGTGCTGACATATTATTATTTTGTGACCAATATTTACTTTTTGTTTTAGATTAAAAAATTAATTTAATAAAACAACGGCCAAGGATTAGTAAAAGAAGTTTTTAAGTGTTATTGCACGTAAAAATACAAATTATTTTAACATTCTTGATATAGAAGTAAAACTACGTCACCGAACTCTGGGACCTTGGGGTCCTGAAGCTCGACATCTTTTTCAAGAGGTCTCGCGCCGTTTAATCGAGACTTATGTTGTTGACAGGCGGGCTGGAACATATCTCGCTCAGAGAATCAGCATTGCTATCCAGCGTGGCAATGCTGCTAGTCTTCTTGGCACGTTGTCGCGATTTACCGATTTTGGTATAATATTTTATCTGTAGTTAGACTTATACAGAACGATTAGTTTTTTTTTATAATTAATTTATATTCATTTTTATTGGTTTTGATTACATTTCTATATATGCAAATAATACAGTTTAATTCACTATAGCTGTATTGACTCCTAAAACAGTGGCTTTCATCGTACCATGTCTATATGCGGCTGAATGCGTCCTGTTTAGGACACTGGCATCCCTGGACAGTCCGTTTTAGACCGGACCATTATAAAACTAAAGAGAACGCTATAAAAATATTTCAACACTTTCCAGCAGATGGTACACATGACCTATCTGGAATAGACAATATTAAAGGCCATATGAAGAGTTAAAGTCAATAAAAACACCGTTAAATATTTCCGTTAACAGCCGATAAAGTTGAACAAAGACTAAAGATGGTGAGTTTATTTCTGTCCACTCCAGAACTCGCAACACTTCCATGTATATCTTCACGTCTTCCCATAAGGGGTAGGCAGAGGTGTTTTGGTAGTACATTGACAGATTGTGAGACCATCGCGGTTACTAAAGCACTACTGTACATACATCTTTGAATTCTACCCGATGTTTTCCTTAGAGCGTGCCTGATACTGATCACTGTACTTAAGTCCAGAATAATTTATTTGTACAGCCGGAATTCGAAATTGCAATCTTTCTAACCGAACTCCAACCACTCGGCCGCCGAGTCTTTGTCTCTTCCAAGAATTAAATGATAAGTTTATTATCTGCCCAAACATCAATTTGTACATGAAACAAAAGTTTATTAATTAGTGCTAATTAGCTATTCCATCCTTGTGCCATCCTTTGTTTGAGCAAGAAATGAACAAATGTAGTTATGTTTTGGAATGTCGTGGGAATAATACTGAGAAGTATCTTGGCGTAACGATGGAAGAAATTCTAATCATTTCAAGATTGTCCTTGAAGTGATCTCAACTGAGTATTTTACTTTTAAAGATTCCATGATTTCATTAGAAGGTAGCCCTTGAACTCGACGGACTCGCCATCTATCACGTTGGCACCTAATACATCTCTGGCGGAAAGGTGGTGTGTCGTATTGCCTATACACCTCTGCCTACCCCTTCGAGGTCCCGTTGGGAAGGCGTGAGGATATAGTTAAGTATTAAATTGCCGAGACCCACTTGGGGTAAGTAGAAAAAACGCCAGTTAGAATACTCCTTTTGCTCCATCTAAATTCGTCGGTATCTCCATACATGTTCGCCGGTTTCGAGTACTCTTGACGTTCACGTCCTTAAGTATCCCAAAGTTTTATTATCTAGCCGTTATCAGTTCTTATCTTATCATAGGAAGTGTATCGAACCCCATATATCAAAATCCGTAGCTTAAGCTGTCAGCCTGCTAGAACACGTGTGATAACAAGTTTCATATGTATGATTGATAAAAACATATTCTACTGCTTGTTTGTATGTACTACACAGCAATACGAGAGAAAAGTTTGAAGAATGATATTGAAAAGAGAAGTCTATAGAAATGGTTGGAGGACATTTTCTAGCGAGGCATTGATTGAGCTAATTTCTTTATAATAAACCTAGATCAAATCAATCGGATACTCTAGGATGGGAACATCAAGAGTACTCGAAGCCGCTGAGCATGTATGAAGTGATTGGTAAATGTGGATGACGCAAAAGTCAAGAGAGAAGTAGCGCTCTACTCTCTGTCTGCCTACCATTTGAGGGTTTGGACCGATGATATGTATATATATACATAAATAGACCTATGTTTACCCCAGTGACTGACTAAGTATCAACCTGGTGCTAAGATTAATGATTACTATTAAAGGCTTAAGTCAATTGAACGGCGTATGGAATTTGCCGTCTTAAGCCATTGGAAAAAGTCACAAATTTCCACAAAAGGTTTATAGTTTTCTCCAAAATTGAACTGATTTATACCCAACCTGTTTCTTTGACCATTAAACGAACAACAAGAAAATTAACGTACATAAACCTGGCCAATTACAAAGAAATTTTAACAACTTGTTTGTAATTACTAATATGTTATCTGACTTTGTATAAGTACTTAAATAGATGGCGGTAAGCGCTTACCCTCAAGCTTGCTTGCCACTTTGGTATACTTTTCTTTAAGTACATAAGTACATACATACATACATACATATCATCACGCCAAGTCCCTAACGGGGTAGGCATAGAGTATAGAGCCCCAGTTCTCTCTAGACTTACATACCTCTTTCGCTTCACCCACATTCATCAGTCTCTTCATACATGCTCGTCGGTTTCGAGTACACTTAACGTTCCCGTCCTTGAGAGTCCGATCTATTTGATCCAGGTAGTTGGAACGTGGCCTTCATCTGCCTCTTCTTGCACACACTTTTGCTTTGTATATCTGTTTCGTCAATCTATCTTCACTCATCCTTTCTATGTGTCCAAACCAAGGTAACAAGGCTTTCTTCATCTTTACAATCACGCCCTCATGCACGCCAGTTGATTTGTGAATCTCTTCATTGCGGATTCGATCTAATATCGTTACGCCGCACATTTTTCGAAGAGATCGCATCTCGACTGCTTTCAAGCTATTTTCATACTTCCTCTGACATACCAAGGATTCGCTGCCATACAATAAGGCAGGTACCAATATCGCGTTGTGGACAGCAACTCGAGCATTCTTGCTCAGACTTTTACTGCCACAGTAAAATACTGCTACATGGCTCCATTCACCTTATTTCCGGCAGTTAATATCTTCTTTCAATATCTTTTTCATACTTTCCATCTCGTGTGAACATGCTTCCTAGATATACAAATACATTCACTTGCTCTAGAAAATGCTCCTTCTTAAATTTTCAATATACTTAAGTATAATGAAAATTTAAGAAGGATGAGTCACAACGAAGCCTCATGTTTTGGGTTAGGTTTATATAAATGCATATCGAAATAGTCTTTTAACAAAATGCTGAACCCATGTATAATCCCGCATTAAGCCCCAACCATAAAGAGGTCGAAACGGATGCATTTTTTACTTCTACGGATGTCATGTCACTAGTAAAAACGCACACGCGATGCTGACTTACAACTAAGTGCAAAAAATACCTGTTTTCTCCTGTTAAAGCATAAAAATTAGATTGATATACCAGATCAAGACCATACTAGAAATGTTTACTCCAGCAAAACAGTTGGATAGGAACCCCGTAAGGTCGAGAAGCGAGCAACTTAACTTATCATAATTATTGCGTCTGCAACAGCCTTGGAACAAGACATTTAAGGGTACAGATTGAAACGACATAATTTTAAAGTTATTTCCTTAGCTAGAGTATCTAAATTCCTTTGTTGGAGAAACTATAGCTTTTCATTCCTTAAATAAGAATTGGAATAAATTCTTGTACATAGGTTTATCGGTTATACTACTTAAAGTATTTAAAGACTATTTTTTCGTGCTTATGCGCCTAGTGGCTATCACCAAATAGCAGATGGATGTTAAAAAATTATAGTTTTTTTTAAATCGATTATTCTTTTTTTAATAATCGATTTTTTATATCGATTTCTAGTAAATCGATTATATATTATATATATATATATATATTACGTGTTTAAATCGATTTTCAGAAATCGCTCGTATCTTTATTTTTATTATAATAAATAAAACTTTTAATCGTACCAAAATTTGTATCAATAATGCTATTTTAAGTAAAATCGATTTTTGACAAATCGATTAATTTTGGATTAAGAAAAATTGATTTTTATTTAATCGATTCCTTTCCATTAATCTCACATCCCTAATAGCCAGACGACATAGGTATATTGCAAAAGAAATACGTAAAGAAAGAGTAATGTATAGCCCATTTCCCTGCAACAATGAATACGTAATGAGGTGCTCGTAAATGTGAGATTTATTGCGAAATGGAGTGAGAGTGAAAACAAAACAAATTGTATATTTTATTGGATGACGTTTTATTGTCGAGGCCACCTGAGTCTTAATGCTCTTCAGGTTGTTTGATTATTGGAAATTCAGATATGTGATGATAATAATACTACACACCTCTGCCTACCCCTTTGGGGACCCCTGTGGAAAGGCGTGAGGATATTATTATAATAATACTAATAATAATCTTTATCATATAAATATGTGTGTGTGTGTATGACATAATCAATTGTGAGCTTTACCTTGTTATAGTAAAATGTAGTTAACTCTTGAGCTAACTATGTATATATGGAAGCCGTAGTGGCCGAGTGATTCCAGTAGCTCGAATCCCGACTACACCAATGAGATTTTCTGAAATTAAGTACAGTGATTAGTAACACAACGAGCTTTACGGTGAAGGAAAAAATTGAGAGGAAACTTGCATACGTCTGAGGAGCAATTCAAAGGCATATGTAAAGTCGTGCTTGAGTAACGGCGATGGACTCGCCACCTGTCACGTTGACATCTAAAATATATATCTGGTGGAAAGTGGGTGTGGGTGGGTACTACCTATACACCTCTGCCTACCCCTTCGGGGACCCTTGTGAGAAGTCGTGAGGATAACTACATATTGCAATTAGCACAAATATTTTCTATGGCGTTAAAACACACAGTACAAAATAACTTGCGGTTAATAATTGATATTTATTATACTACAAAATAGCCTTTGAAAGCGTCCAAGCACTCCGCCAGTGAACAATTAAATTTGTCAGCTTTCTGCTTGGATTACTCTGTGCAACTTGTAAATGCCATGGTCAATTTGAACGCGGCGCTTATGAGCTGCTATTTTCAGACTACCTTTGATGTATAATGTATTAAAGCTATAGGCTTTCTTTGATGCCACGGTTGTCAACCCCTAAAGTAGTAACTCGATACTGTGGTTTGCACGTCAGCTATGCGCGGTTTACACTTCTGGGATCAAGTGTAGGGTTACTTTCAAGTTTCCTTATGCGAATTGACGTAAAGAGTCTGGATATTTGGATGAACACAAATTGATTTAATTGGACTGGAAAAGTTATGATGAGATTGGTGAATGCGGATGAGACGAAAGAGGATTTTGAGTCTAAAGAGAACTGATGCTCTCTTTTCTAATTCGTGCGCGATTTAAGGTGATATTTTTAAAGTACTCGCTTTCAGCGGCTCTTTCGTAGACTTCGTGATTGTTTAGGTTCTTTTCGCCTTCCCGTAGACAAGGGTTTCTCCTTGAACTTATTTCTCTATCGCCAGGGAACAGTAATTTTATTACTGAACGGATTAGTCACCCCACGAGCTTTACGGTGAAGGAAAACATCGAGATGAAACCTACATACGTCTGAGAAGCAATTCAAAGGCGTAGGCATAGTCGTGCTTGAGTAACGGCGATGGACTCGCCGTCTATCACGTTGACACTTAAAAAATATATCTGGTGGAAAGTGAGTGTGTGGGTACTACCTGTACACCTCTGCGACCCCTTTGGGGATCCTTGAGGGAGGCGTGAGGATATAAACAGGAACAAGTACGAAGCCCGCCTGATAGCAAGCGGTTGCCACCGCCTATACGGTTGGAATACCATCGCTAGCGCTTACTATCAGGCTCGTGTGTTAGTTTGTCCATTTGCAAGTAGTTATGGTGCATGATGCAAACGTTCAAATCATATATGTCCGAATTTAGATCAAGGCCGAGTCGTCATTGTTTAACAATATTGCAAAGTCAATATCAACGTTAGCGCTGCAACATTCCGTATTCATAAAACAAAACGACTTCGTATGACGTGCCGTACACAACTATGCGTCAGCTCAGCGATAAGAAGTCTTTACCTGATTGTGAGTAAATATCGATTACATGAATAGATTGTGCGTACAAAAATATGTAGATTACAACAAACAGAGTCCTGGTCGCCGAGGCGTTCTAAGTACCCTGAGAATTTAACGGCCGTCTGGTCTAGTGGTTAGAGCTCCTGACTGCGAAACTTGAGGTCGCGGGTTCGAATCCCGCAGACATTTGTGTGATGAACACGAGTATTTGTACCTTAGTCTTGGATGACCTATGTATTTATGTATATATCTATTTGTATGGAATTGTATCGAGTTATTATTATTATAATTTAAGATTGTGTATGAAGAGGCATACGTATACAGAGAGGGTGGAGAGCCAGTTCTCTCTACTTGTGTACTCTTTCGCTTCATCCACATTAGTCTCTTTGGGACGTCTTCCTTTGGGAAGAGACTAATGTGCTTGCCTGTTTCGAATAATAAGCGTAACGATTGATGTAAGTGGCGCCCTGTCTGTTTGTAAGTACATAAGTGTAACTTCCTTATCAATGTTTACCATCTCGGAGAAACTCGCGTTGTAGTATGTTGATAAGGTTGGGTTATCTGTAATCCATAATTTTATTGATATTCCTGTTTGTACAGTGAAAGTGGAGAAATCACTAGTATACAGGATGTCCATAAAAATCAATACAAATGTTAGGCATTTGTTTGAGTACATATTTCGAATTGGACATAATTAAGAAATGTGTCATGTGTTTCATCATCATCATATCATCACGCCGAGTCCCTAACGGGGTAGGCAGAGAGTATAGAGCGCCAGTTCTCTCTAGACTTACATACCCCTTTCGCTTCGTCCACAATAATAATACTCTTAAAATTTCGACGAATATATTGAGTTGTCAACGTGTTTCTCAAGCACGGCGATACATACGTCTTAGAATTTATTTTCAAACGTATGCAGTTTTCCAACCAGTACATCATGGAGTTCTTCAATGAAAAGGGTCTTGCAGGGTCAGCAGCGTGCGAGCGATACCCTTGGTGTTGCAAGCGTCTATAGGCGGCGGTAACCGCTTACCATCAGGCGGTGCATGAAGTTTTCCTTCACACAGCGTTAGGAATCCTTGTGCATGTTTTCCATCAACGTTAAACTCGTGGTGCGAAACGCTGAACTTATGTTTAGAAAAACTTAAATAAATTAATTAATCTGTATATCAGGTATTATCTATACACCTCTGCCTACCCCTTCGGGGACCCTTGTGGGAAGGCGTGAGGATATATTATTATTTATTATAATCTGTATATATAAAAACGAATGTTGGTTTGTATGTCCTTTATGGAATCGTAAACGGCTGGTCCGATTATAATGGAATTTTCTGTGCCTTCAGGTGTATTTGAGAATGGTTTAGGTTCACAATTGGATCCGATAGGTGGCGCTGCGATCGTGTTTCAGAAACTTTTATTCATTCACCCAAGCAAAGCTGGGTGGGACAGCTAGTACTCTTATATATTTATAAATCTACGAATATGAACAATAACTAAAATATACATATTTAGATACATATTTACACACACACACACACAGTCTACAACTACTTACTACACAACAATAATATAATTACTACATACAGAAATAGGTCCCTTGTTAACATTTTACTATTCTCATTGCTGTTACTCGGTACGAATCAATTACCTACTATTATTCATTTAGTGAGAACAACTACCTATAAGAATCATTATAAATATTTAATTTACTTGAAATAAACATACATACATACATATCACGCCGAGTCCCTAATGGGGTAGGCAGAGAGTATAGAGCGAAAGTTCTCTCTAGACTTACCTCTATCTCTCTACCTCTTTCGCTTCGTCCACATTCATCAGTCTCTTCATACATGCTCGACGGTTTCCAGTACTCTTGACGTATGAAGTACTTTAAATATGTATAATAAAATAGCTTTAATAGCGTCTGCTCATGCAGAACTGTCGACTCAGAGTGTAATATTGTAGAGTACCTAGGTAGCGTACTGATTCAATATATCAACTGTCAGTCTGACGTGTAGGTACAGTGTGCATAAGAGCTTTCTATCTAATTGTAACGTCACGAGTGCAAATTGGCATAAAATCTGCGCTGTGGATAGTTCGTTAGTTACTCGCTACACGCTTCACTGGGACGTGAGGATCATTTAACTAGTTTTGAAATGTGTAGTTGAGTCATATTATATGGCAGCAAATCCTGGATATGACAGAGGAAACATTAATTTTAAAATAGCGGTTGATTACTGTGGACGATTTTTTAAATATAGAAGCGACACAAAGATCGCAAGTTCAAATCCCGACAGTACCAAAGAGTTTTTCTGAACTTGAGTACAGTGATAAGTCACACCACGAGCTTTATGGTGAAGGAAAAAAATTATAGGAAACCTCATACGTTTGAGAAGCCATTCAAAGGCATATGTATAGTCGTGCTAGAGTAACGGCGATGGACTCGCCATCTGACACGTTGGCACCTGTGTGTGGGTACTAACCTATACTACTACTCTGCCTACCCCTTCGGGGACCCTTTTGGGAAGGCGTGAGGATATATATATATATATATATATCGTAGCCTTAGTAACTCAGTATCATCAGCAGCAAATCCACAATGAAGAGATTCGCAAATCAACTGCCGTGAATGAGGGCGTGATTGTAAAGATGAAGAAAGGCATGTTACGTTGGTTTGGACACATAGAAAGGATGAGTGAAGAAAGATTGACGAAACAGATCTACAAAGCAAAAGTGTGTGCAAGAAGAGGCAGAGGAAGGCCACGTTCCAACTACCTGGATCAAATAGACCGGACGCTCAAGGACGGGATTGGTAAGAGTACTCGAAACCGACGAGCATGTATGAAGAGACTGATGAATGTGGACGAAGCGAAAGAGGTATGTGAGTCTAGAGAGAACTGGCGCTCTATACTCTCTGCCTACCCCGTTAGGGACTTGGCGTGATGATATGTATGTGTGTACGTAGTAACTCAGGATTTTGTCGACACAACGGTGCCTTGATCAAATCGACTACACAAAATGATTACAAAATCGATCAAATACTATTGTTGATTTAACTAGCGTCATATTATTGGTCGCGCGAGTGCTATCCCGACGTATTAGCCAATTGACTGACACACAAGTCACAATACTCTTTGTACAGAGTGATTGAGAAATATATTGAAACGAGCCGTAAATACTGGCGCTCTATACTCTCTGCCTACCCCGTTAGGGACTCGGCGTGATGATGATATGTATGTATGTTTGAGCCGTAAATATCATACTAATATTATATGATGGCGAAAGCTTGTCTGGATAGTTGTTCCTCCTTGAAGTAACTATTGAGCGGAAAAGAAATTAAGTATTCTGAGGCGGACATCGTTCAAAAACTATTATTATACATATTTATCGCATTGTTAGACATTACAAATTATAACAGCCTGTAAGCTCAGCTATTTCTTACAATGCGAAAGTGTGTGCAAGAAATTAAAAGTGTGAGAAAGACCATGTTCTAACCACCTAGATCAAATCGCTCGGATACGCAAGGATGCGAACGTTAAGAGTACTCGAAATTGGACAGCATGTATGAAGAGACTGATGCTGATTTGAATCAGGTAGTTGGAACTTTGTCTTCCTCTGCCTCTTCCACACAATTTCGCATTGTATATCTGTTTCGTCAGTCTTTTTTCACTAATCCTTTCTAAATGTCCAAACTAACGTAACATGCTTATTATAATATATGGAGATAATAATATTAACGCTTAACCACGTTTAACTTCACAAAATACGTAATATAAAATTGAAAATTGCTACAATAAATCTTACAAAATAGTAGTTTGTAATATTTCAAAACAGCCTGTGTACTGATTGTGAGCACGTGTGGGGATCACGTTCAGTGTTCCAGTTGAACTAGATATTACGTAGCCAAGGATAGCGCGTTATCTTCATTGCACGTCGCCTCCCTCTCAATTGATTGGTTAAAAGTTTAACTATATCCTCAAGCCTTCCCACAAGGGTCCTCGCAGGGGTAGGTAGTGGTGTAAAGGTAGTACCCACACACCCACTTTCCGCCAGAGATATATTTTAGGCGCCAACGTGATAGATGGCGAGTCCATCGCCGTTACTCAAGCACGACTGTACATACGCCTTTGAATTGCTTCTCAGACGTATGCAGGTTTCCTTTCGATGTTTTTCTTCACTGTAAAGCTCTTGGTGTGACTTATCACTGTATTAAGTTCAGAACAACTCATTGGTACAGTCGAGATTCGAACTTGCGATCTTCGTGTTTCAGGCAACCACTCGAACCACACGGCCACCACGGCTCGAAAGTTTAACTGCTACTAACAAAGTCTTTATTAGGAAAATGTATAAGATATTTTTTCGAAGCTAGTGGTGAATGAATCATGTTTGGAAATTTGGAAATCTCTTATTACCTAGTTATAGTATTACCTATACCTACCCCCTTGGGGACCCCTGTGTGCAGGCGTGAGGAAATCTCGTATCGATTTATTAGCTTACTTATTTTTTTTTGTGAGATTTGCTAGAAAAGCTAAGTTAAGAGCCTAAAGATTTCTATGATAACCTACATGCATATCATGACGCGACCACGAGATCCTCTGGGGTAGGCTGAGTAGAGAGCCAGTCCTCTCTAGACTTACGTATCCGTTTTGCTTTAATCATCAGTCTCTTTCATATACGCTAGCCGGCTCCGATTACTCTTAACAATCCAATCCTAGTGTCCCATCGGTTTGATTTTAGGTAGTTGCAATCTGACAGAAGACAAATTTTGCGCAGATGTAGCTACGGGACAAACCTAGTGAATCATAAAGTACAAACCGTGCACAAATGGACTAAAAAGCCAAGTGAATATCGGCCTTAATGCATGCAATAACTTTATCTGAAATCCTTTTAGCACGGCTCTCAAAATAGATTTATCCCCAAGAATGTGAATTGCGTGCCTCTATAAAGGTCAACCATGGAATTTTGTCGTTTATTTATCAAAAGTTATTACTATAATAATAGCAATAATATTACAATTTAACATTTCAATTTATTGTGGAAACACTTCCTTAGAAAATTGTGCTTAGAAACTCAGCCGTGGTGGTCGAAATCAAAAACGTAGGTTTGAGCCCCGACTCTACCAACGAACTAAGCTTAAATGTGATCAGTCAGATTGGTGCCAGCGCCGCCACTAAGCAGCAAGGATACCTGTCAGGTCATATTTGCAGCGTTTACGGTTGAAACTCTTGAACTTTGAAGTCCTGAGGCTCACCATCTCTTGAAAGAGGTCTTGCGTCGTCTAATCGAGACCTCGTGTGCTAAACAGGCTGGAACATATCTCGCTAAGAGAATCAGCATTCTACGAGGCAATATTGCTAGTCCTCTTAGCCCGCTGTCGTGGAAAACAGTATTTATATACGAAATAATGTAATAGGTTAATTGAAACCGAACCCTAGTGACCCGGTCAGGTTAAGTTAGAAAGCTTTCTTGGTAGGTACTTTCAAAACACCGTTTAACCATATATTTGCAGTTCTTAAAGCTATTTTTGACAAAATTGAGTTGTATAATTAAAATAGCTTTTTGACTGTTAAGAATTTAATAAGAATAAGTATTTAAAAAGAATTCATTAAAAGGTATGTAAGTCTAGAGATAACTGGCGCTCTATACTCTCTGTCTACCACGTTAGGGACTTGGCGTGATAATATCTATGAATGTATATATGTAAGAATTTGCCTATGAAAGGATTGAATTAACTTAATTCGGAGCAAAGTGACTCTAATTGGTTTGCAATAAAAGGGAATTAAGCTCTAAAGTCCCTTGCACAGCAACGATCGTTAACTGATGTGTCACATGTCAGCGTCTTTATTGTCGAGCTTAACGTCGTTTAATGGTGCCCTCATTGAAATCGTTGTTCTATATCTAGATGGCGTGAGAAGCCTACTTTAGGGATGTCTATGACGTCATCATCATAAGTCCAGAGTTTTCGTGAACGCTCATAGAATGACCTCCCCGTTGAGGTTTTCCCTAGAGAATACAGCATGTTCGTCAAGAAGGGTGTGAAAAGATTTCTACAGGGTCGGCAGCAGGCGAGCGATCAATTGGTGTTGCAAGCGTCCATAGACGGCGGTAACCGCTCACCATGAAGAGGACTAAATGCTTGTTTGCCACCCGTGTGATTCAAAAAGAGTCTACATTACAAATTAATCTGATAAATGAGTTTGTAATGAACTCTGTATT
Source organism: Drepana falcataria (assembly GCA_945859725.1). Classification (NCBI taxonomy): domain Eukaryota; kingdom Metazoa; phylum Arthropoda; class Insecta; order Lepidoptera; family Drepanidae; genus Drepana; species Drepana falcataria. The sequence goes on along the minus strand of OX243946.1, from coordinate 6,426,893 downwards.
TACTCCGCGTTTTCTTTTCACAAATTCTCAGTAAAAATTCCAACGCACCTTCGCATGAAATTGATTAAAATATATATCAAAAAGGCGGTTCCCAACGTTATCTGCAAAAGAAATTTCCAGAACGTGTTTTTAAACGCGACCAGCTGCATTTATAACCAAGGCAAATTGCGGATATCGGCTGGTTATATCTTGATGACGTTTACATGGTGCGTGACGATCACGGACTGTTGACGACATGGCCACGTAACGGGCGTTATGACAGGTAAAAGCAAAACTTATCGCCAGTAGGAGCAGTAACGATACCAAATGGGTAGTTAAAAAAAAATAAGATACTAAATTTATGAAACGATTTTTACGAATCCCAAGTGTGATTAAGACTGGGCAGAACTATTAATTTTGACCAAATACTAAGGTAGTTAAATTGTGAATCGTATCGCTATGTATAAAACTTTACATTTTAATAGTACATTGATTACTCACAATTATCATGATGAAGGCGTTGTTATGAAACCAGACGTGTCAGCCGATGGCGAGATTGGACATGGTCATTTTATATTAAATACCATAGCTTATTAGCTAGGAGCAGGTGGTACAGATGAACATTTAACTCTTCCGTACTTCAATACATATCATGATCTTCAAACAATGTTTTCAAATTACAATGCTTTTACCGTGATTCACCCGTGAGTCACACCAAGAGCTTTACGGTGAAGGAAAACAATGAGAGGAAACCTGCGTCTGAGTAGCTATTCAAAGGTATAGTCGTGCTTGAGTAACGGTGATGGACTCGCCATCTATCACGTTGGCGACTAAAATATGTATCTCAGGCGGAAAGTGGGTGTGTGGGTACTACCTATAATACATCTGCCCACCCCATTCGGGGGCCCTAATATATATACTGGCTGTGCCACGCGACTTAGACAGACTGACAGACAGAGGAATTTTGTCTGATGATGTGTTGATGTGATTATAATTAGAAGTACCTATACATCAATGTAACTGTGAATGGCAATGAAAAAATAGGTCAATGTTTATTGTAACGAGTTTATTTTCATGGGCGAGGATTGTTTTAAATTTAGCGTTAGTTTTGGAGTTCTAGGTCAAATGGAAGATCGTGGAAACTTTAAAGGTCACAATCAATATAAATATATACAAAAATCAAAGTCTAAATCTTTTATTCAACGTAAGGGACACAGGGAACGTCACATACTTAATATAAAATAAAGTTACCACCGTTTCCAAGAAAAAAACCTGCCAGGAGAAGAAAACTCCAGAACAAACTCGCCGGTTTCCTCTTTTAAAATTTGTTTCCTTTTACGTAGGGGTAGAAAAATAATGCAACATACATATAGGTAAACTCTGTACAAGAGGAGCAATTCATTACCATGCTTTTGAATTAATTTACTCTTGATAATGACGGCTTTAAACTTTACAAAAGGTAATTCTAGGTTTTCTAGGCTATGGTTATGTACATATATGTAGAAAAAACATTGAAATATTACATAATGAAGGACACGTAGAGGTCCCCTCCGCCACCCACCCCCCATGAGACCTTTACCTAATTAATGTAAAATTCCGAAGTTGTGATAAAACTTATTTTCATAGCCATTTAACAGCGACATATTGATAACAGCTACGGAAGTAGGACGTTAGATTCTGTGATTCGAATTGAGATATAATGAAAAATGAGTTTTTATTACAATTATCAGCCTTTTCGACGTTTTGTTAACGACTATCTTTTTTCTATACAACGAAAGCTTTTAAAATGTCCCATTAAACGCAATCAGTGAGTCTGAAATTACGATTGGCTATATTAATGGACTATATTGGTAGTGGGATTCTGCATTCTGGCAAACCAAGCGCGAGTGGCAAAATGGGTGGATAAATATTTATTTATATTTTCACGCCTTCCCATAAGGGTCCTCGAAGGCGTAAGCAGAGGTATGTAAGTATTACCCACACACCCACTTTCGTCAGGGATATATTCTTGGTGTCAACGTGATCTATCCCGTTTGTCATTGATGACAACTATAAACTAAAAATCCAAATCTTTTATGTCTAAGTGATAAAAAAAATTAAAAAAGTTACCACCGTTTCCAAGAAAAAAAACCTGTCCAGAGAAGAAACGGCGAAACAAACTTCACGGTTTTCTTTTTTAATTTGTTTTCCCTTTTCGTAGGGGTAGAAAAATATTAAATTTCCATTAACATTATTTACAAGATTTATAAGAGGAGCAATACATTGCCATCATACAACCAATACCTAGTCGCAACAACCATAAATTTAAATGGAGAATTATGTGATGAGTCCAATTTGTGGGAAACTTGTCAAACATTTCAATAAAGCAAACGCAAATGAGACGTGAGCCGAGATGGACGACACTATAATAAATATCACTTCCGCGACGGTTACGTAAAGTTGACGTTGCAGCGCGACCATCTTGGAATTTCATTAATTTTTATGTACACCGAGACAAAATTTGTTTTTTTTTTCACGCAGTCGATATTGAACGAACCTTTTTTAGATCAATAGTTTTTTTGAGTAACTTTTGAAGTGGATACTTCTTTTAGACACATCGGGCATTTTTTTGGGATTTAGATGGGAAAAAGCAATTGAATTTGTCACACTGTTACCGTTATCGACGCCTCTGTATATTGTGTATGTACGTACATCACATCACTTCTGTCTGCACTCCCGTAATGTCACTATTCAGTTTTTAATTATACTTTTATTACGTCGAGTTCCTTACGGTAGGTAGAGAGAGTAGAGCGCCAGTCTTCTTCATTCAGACATTCAGACATTCAGACTTATAATCGATATTCTTAAATTTATTGATGATGGAATTGATCGTTTGCACAGTCTAGTTTATCACCTAATCTATACCTAGTCAGCATTCATTAGAGATACATTTGTCTCATTTACAGGCCTCTTTCTCAATTTCTTCTTACATCAAGTAACAGTTTACTTGATGTAAGAAGAAATTGAGAAAGAGGCCTGTAAGTCTAGAGAGAACTGGCTCCACTCTCTCTGCCTATCCCGTGAAGGACTCGGCGTAATGATGTGTAATAAAATCTCTCATTGGATTCATGAAGTTCTCAGAATAGAATCAGTTTAAATTAAATAGCATTACAGAAATAAACGCATAGCAAAGCCATTCATCAGTCCTCTTACAAATGCGTCAATAATGCGCTTTGAAGTGAAAATAACTATTTGCTTATAATTAACAAAATGTTACACAGACACAAAATATCTATTTTGTGTCTGTGTAACATTTTAGTTCTGTATCCGGTCCCTTGACGTATCGCATTGTTTATTATAGATCGTTTGCGCACGAAAGATTCGATTGCTTGAAGGAATTCCTTGTTTGACCACAAAGTAATGATCGATAAACATTAGTCTATACAAATAAATAGTAAGTCTGTTTGTATGGATGTATACACGGTACATATATCAATATAATTTTATTTTTGTCCGTCTCTCTGTTTGTTCCAGCTAATCTCTAAAACGGCTGTAAAAAGGAGTAACTTGGCTATATTTATTATAAAAAGGAAACAGTCACTTTTATGTTAAATTGCACGCGGACGAAGTCGCGGGCTCCACTAGTTTGTCATACAAATGCTATTGAAGATGTGTGTTTGTTGCTACATTATACTGGATGGACTTTGATGTAATTTGGAATTATTATGGCTTATTTTGAATGAGCACAGAGACAGACTTCAACAAGCGTCATACTAAAGAGTTTCTTTCTGCGAACTCTTGGCCTGGAAGAAAGTTCCCGTCAAGATTTTATATAGAGCTCTCATGGAGTTCTTCAAATAAGGTGTGAAGAGATTCAGGGGTCGGCAACGCTATTCGGGTCGGTGTTGCTAGCGTCCATAGTAGTAACCGTTTACCACCAAGCGGGCCAAAAGCTTATCTGTCATTTTCGTTTAAAAAAATGCAGAATCGTGCAATATATTTGGCAGGAGCCGATGCTGGCGTCATATGAGAAAACACTCGAGCCCGTCGGCTGAGTTTATTTGTGGAAATCTAGTACAAAATGTCGGATTACAATAAATAACATTGCCTAAAGGTATTTTAAGCATTGTTTTTTGGATCTGTTAATCTATATAGAGGTTATAGAACTCCCATTGTAACTCTTTCAATCTATACATTTAATAAAAAATGTTACGGATTGCTGTCTGTACATGGAAGATATTATGGGAAAAAATATTATTGGGACCTTTGTAAACGCTAATAGCACCCAAAACACTGATTGTTAGAATTTTCGTCTGTTTGTCTGTGCGTTTGTTCACACCAATATCAGTAACGGATTATCCGATTTAGATGTGGTTTTCACTAATATTGTGGTTAGCTTAACATATCCAAAATAAATCAAAAGATATATCCAAAAATTCTGCCCAAAGTCACTATTCCACGCGGACGAAGTCGCGGGCGGGCACAGCTAGTTCTCAAATAAAACACGTTGTGTTCAGTTTTGTGGCGATAGATGTCGCTTTGTTTTTATTACAACACGCTAGTACGGAGTATGTTGACGTACAGAATACAGATAGTCTAGCCATGTTTAAATTTGCCATAGAGGTAGTACAAGTTTCCGGAATACACGCTACGAGAAACAATACAAAAAAATCTGACAGCTGTCATATTTAATTAGCCATCAAGTATTTATTTTTTATCTTCAAAAATTCTCACTGACTGTCTTTGAAAACTGGTCCATTCGTCTGAACTATTTTAATTTGCACTAATAGAATAGGTTGTACTACTGAACCTACTGTGATTTATCGCATCATGACCTGAAAGGTAACGTTTCTTCGCTGTGAACACTATTACTTTGCATCTTCACGTTTTCTTATAACTTCAAAGATTTCCTTCCAAGAATTCTCCTTTCACACATAATCAATCAACCTCATACAAAAGAATGCCAATAATTCACATGGAGCTTTCTCATTAGAATGAAAACGTTATAAAAACAGACAGATATTCCCTACAGTATTGTCTGTTAATAACAAATTCCTTGGGACAATTCTAGACCATTTGACATGACAGACCCAAATAAAGCTAAGTTGGTACTATAGAAGCTAGACAACGAAATATGTACATACATACATATCATCACGCCGTAACGCCGCCCTAACGGGGTAGGCAGAGGGTATAGAGCGCCAGTTCTCTCTAGACTTCTATACCTCTTTCGCTTCGTCCACATTCATCAGTCCCTTCAAACATGCTCGTCGGTTTCGAGTACTCTTGACGTTCCCGTCAACGAAATATATATATAAGCTGTGGTGGTCGAGTGGTTCCAGTAGTTGCCTGCAACAGAAAACTTGCAAGTTTGGATCCCGGCTGTACCAATTAGTTTATTGCAACTTAAGGTCTCTGGGGTCGGCAACGCGCGACCGATACCCCTAGTTTTGAAAACGTTCAAGTGGCTGTACAAATCTACTCGAATCGTCTTCCTCTATATCTCCAAATGGCCTCTACATCTCCAATTTCTTTATTAAAACCAATGTTTATCTTTTGTTTCAGATTGAGTCGCCAGCAAAATGATATATCGTGTGACAAGATAAGAAAGGCCTACGTTTAAAGTTCAATATTGCATAGCTTTGCAATCTGCTTTAAAGAAACTTTGTGTTGATGTGTGATAAAATGACGAACATTACACCCGAGACGAGGATCATGATGATCAAGGCTGATGATGCACGGCATACTTATAGGAGACAGGTTCGTGTGTTTCTTCATTCTCTTGCCCTCTCTATCTCTCTCTCTCTCTCTCTCTCTCTCTCTCTCTCTCTCTCTCTCAGTAACTGCTTATATAACAGGTCAGCCGTGTTCTTATTGGAATTCGTAGCACGTAACGTTTTTAAAACTAGCTAGTTGCTTTCCTATGGTAACACCAGTGGTGTCAGGTTTAGCCTTTCAGCCTAAAAGACCTTTATGCTAATCTTCAATTTGTAAAAGAATATATAATATCTACATCATACGAATACGTAATTCAAATTTAGAACGTCACATGTATACGTCTCAATTTGCAAGTGGGAACAATTTAATTGCCAGATATTAACCCTTATGACAAAACAATAAAGCTTACTTCCCATACAATTAGCACGTCCACAAACCTTAATACGAGAGCAATAAGGCCTAAAATTATCCCGCAGTGCTATATTTGACAGGAGATTGAATGTGTGGCAGTGTGTTGGTCGTTCACCCCGTGTGTTCGGTACAATCTAGACGACGCTTTCAGATAGAGTGTATAGTGAGGGGACATCAGCTAATTGATATAGATCAAATTTCTAGTTATTTTTTAATATATACACTGGCTGTCCCGGCAGACGTCCTGTCATTTAATTCAAACTAGAAGAATTATTTCTATTGTCGTATATTTTGATAATGTATGTTTGTGTTTTTTTATTATCTCTAACATAATGTTTTTAGAGAGAGAGCGCGGTTCAATCGTTTTAGAGTTTTGCGCTTAGCAACACATTTAGTGATTCATTTTAATTTATACATTTATTTTTTATTTATTTACATGACGTTCAATAAGTGTTTTCCTTGTCCCTTATGTTGAATAAAATAATATTTTGATTTTGATTTAATTTCGAAGTAGAGCAGAGTTGTTACGGAAAATGGTCAAAGTCGCGTGGTCGTCTGCCAAGTTTGAATTTGTCGGCCTCTGAATCTGCGCCTGCCCCAGCTGTAAAAGGGTTTTGATAAGCTATCGTGTAGCTCCAAAAACAAAAGACGTCAAGGAATTATTACAATTTAATTATATTCTCGCTTATTAAACTGGGTATGTCAGAGGAAGTATGAAAATAGCTTGAATGCAGTTGAGATGCGATCTCTCGAAAAATGTGCGGTGTAACGATATTAGATCGAATCTGCAATGAAGAGATTCGCAAATCAACTGGCGTGAACGAGGGCGTGATTGTAAAGATGAAGAAAGGCATGTTACGTTGGTTTGATGAGTGAAGAAAGATTGACGAAACAGATATACAAAGCAAAAGTGTGTGCAAGAAGAGGCAGAGGAAGGCCACGTTCCAACTACCTGGATCTAATCGATCGGACGCTCAAGGACGGGAACGTTAAGAGTACTCGAAACCGCCGGGCATGTATGAAGAAACTGATGAATGTGGACGAAGCGAAAGAGGTATATAAGTCTAGAGAGAACTGGCGCTCTATACTCTCTGCCTACCCCGTTAGGGACTCGGCGTTATGATATGTATGTATGTATTAACCTAGGAGCTAGTGGTAAGAGCTCCTGACTGCGAATCTTGAGGTCGCGGGTTCGAATCCCGCTGAGGGCAGATGTTTGTGTGGATGCACACGAGTATTTGTACCTTAGTCTTGGATGTCCTATGTATTTATGTATCTATATAAGTAAATATATCGTTGTCTAGTTATCATAACACAAGCTTTGCTTAATTTGGGACTAGGTCAATTTGTGTGGAATTGTCCGAAGGTATTTATTTATTTTGTTTATTGTATTATCATACGAGTCTACTATTATAAATATCGATATGCCTTTGGGACATCCCTATTCCATTGACACTTAACACGTTTGGAACAGTGATCGATCCTGTAGCGAGAGGCTCGACACGACGCATTTCGTATTATTGTGTTGATAATTCAAAAGGCACTCTAAAACTATTATTTTATCTTCATGCCCTCCTCACGCCTTCCCACAAGGGTCCCCGAAGGGGTAGGCAGAGGTGTATAGGTAATACCCACACACACACCCACTTTCCGCCAGAGGTATATTAGGTGCCAACGTGACAGATGGCGAGTCCATCGCCGTTTCTCAAGCACGACTATATCTTCATGCCTTTCCATAAATGTCTTCAAACGGGTAGGCAGTGTAACGCAACCGTATAATCGCCTGAAATATATTTGGGTATTAATATAGTTAATCGCCTTTTTCAAACAATATACATAATATAATATATAATATATCCTCACGCCTTCCCATAAGGGTCCCCGAAGGGGTAGGCAGAGGTGTATAGGTAATACCCACACACCCACTTTCCGCCAGAGGTATATTAGGTGCCAACGTGACAGATGGCGAGTCCATCGCCGTTACTCAAGCACGTCTATACATACGCCTTTGAATTTCTTCTCAGACGTATGCAGGTTTCCTCTCGATGTTTTCCTTCACCGTAAAGCTCGTGGTGTGACTAATCACTGTACTTAAGTTCAGAAAAACTCATTGGTACAGTCGGGATTCGAACTTGCGACCTTTGCGTCGCAGGCAACTGCTCGAACAACTTGGCCACCACGGCGTTACAACAATATACATACATACTTGTAATTCTTCTCAGACGTATGCAGGTTTCCTCTCGATGTTTTCCTTCACCGTAAAGCTCGTGACTAATCACTGAACTTAAGTTCAGGAAAACTCATTGATACAGTCGCGATTCGAACTTGCAATCTTAGTGCAGGCTATTCGAAACACTCGGCCACTAAAGATCTCTTATTAGTTAAAGTATTTTAACGGTCACAATGTACCACTATGAACCGTGGTATGGGTACAGTAGAATGTTATAAATGACTTACATACATATATATATATATATATATACATCACGCCTCTATCGAGGAGACAGAGAGTATAGAGCGCCAGTTCTCTCCAGACCAATCTTTCCCAACCTTTTCAGGTCATGCCCTACCTTAAAATTTCTAAAATGTTGATACCCCATACATATATTTTTTTAAATAACCCAAAGCGGATTAATGTCGTGTCGAAGCCATTTTTAAATTGCCCCCCTTAACTATCAAACTGCCCCCTGTGTAGGCCCCATATTGGGAAACACTGCTCTAGACTTACCTCTTTCGCTTCGTCCACACTCAATGTCTTCTTCCCAAACACTGCTCTAGACTTACATAACTCTTTCGCTTCGTCCTCACTCTATTCAATTTCTTCTTCCCACAGATCCTGGCAGCTCTGGCCGTCTCCCTCGGCCCGTTCGCAGCTGGTCTTAGTAAAGGCTACATGTCACCAGCCATCGCTTCGATGCAGGACCCTAGCAACCACAGCATTAACTTCACCGTCAGTGACCAGCAAGCCAGTTGGATTGCAAGCTTAAGTTTATTAGGTGAGTTGCCTTACATGATTTTAGCGAATCCACTTAGACGCGCCCCACCAATTTCTATTGGGGGGGGGGGGGGGTCGCGGGATGCGGGGAGTATGACTCGAAAAAAATCAAAATATTTTTATTTCACATAGGCCTTAATGGCCCCTTATAAAACGTCGAAAAAAGTGCACGGTTCGGGTTGGTCGTTTCCATGGAGAAGAACCGGCAAGAAACTCCATGATTACTCTTTTCAAATCATTAGGTATACGATAACAATATTTTTATGTTACAGCATTAGTACCCAAGTATGGGGGAACAGCGTAGGCCTGACATAGGTCGTTGCTTACTATACAAAACATACATAAAACTCTACTTATCTTTCTAAGATCTAAAGAGAATATCTCTCGACTATATTACGTACTTATTTTTTACAAATAAAGACAATTCCAATTATATATAAAAGGTTTTCTTTTATAAAGCCGTGGTGGCCGAGTGGTTCGAGCAGTTGCCTGCGACGAAAAGGTCGCAAGTTCGAATCCCGACTGTACCAATGAGTTTTTCTGAACTTAAGTACAGTGATTAGTCACACCACGAGCTTTACCGTGAAGGAAAACATCGAGAGGAAACCTGCATACGTCTGAGAAGAAATTCAAAAGGCGTGTGTAATAGTCGTGCTTGAGTAACGGCGATGGACTCGCCATCTGTCACGTTGTGGGTCATCTGAAAGTAGGTGTCTGGGTATTACCTATACACCTCTGCCTACCTCTTCGGGGACCCTTGTGGGAAGGCGTGAGGATATATTTTTCTTTTAACCCAACATGAGTTGCTAAAGCTATATGGCACATCTAGTCGTTATAAAATAGTTGAAAGAATTGAGGAACAATAATCAGACTATGGTGGTCGCAATAAAGCCGTGGTGGTCGAATAGTTGGCATGAAGACAAAGATTGCAAGTTCGAATCCCGACTATACTAATGAGTTTTTCAGCACTTAATTACAGAGTTAATCACACCACGAACTTAAGCTTAGCTTAAGTTTGAGAAAAAATTAAAGAAGTACAGGATTGGTATAGGTAAATATAAGGATGGCAATGCCGGAGTGATATGTCTAGTATTGTTAGTACTTACAGACTACGTTAACCGCTTACCAGCGTGCGGGCAGTTGGCTTCTTAAAGAACAAAACTAGGGCACATATTTAGCCATCTAAAAAACAATTTGAAGACGCGATCCTAAACTCTATACTGCAATAAATTAAAAGAGGTTCTTACTTTCTAATCTCATACTTATTACATTGTGACCGCTTACACGAACGAAATAAAAAAAAGTGCATTGAGCCAAACCGGTCATTCGTTCGGTCACTTTCATTCAAATACAGAACGAAAGGGACGAGACGTTCGGCACATTCTAAATTTTATTTTCCCGCGCGAGTGGTTCTAAGTTTAAACTTTCACTCAAAATTAGAATTGCCTTCATTCATAACAAAACGTGGACGGAATCACGTAACGCCAGATACTACGGCCGTGTTAATAGTTCATGGTCAGTTAATTTATCTGTCGGTAGGTTGGCACTACAAACCTTAAGACTTATACATCTGTAGTAGGTTGGTAGAGGTGTTATTACAGTTCTACCAACTTTAAAACATATTTCTACTGGTTGAAGTTATCCCCGGCCTTTAATTCTAATTACGAATAAGAAATTCGTTAATGCCGTACCGCAAGTCTTGAGCTGCTAGTTTAGCTTACACCAACCACGTGGATCACGATTGACGATTATGACGATTAATAATTAAGCTTCTTCTTAATTATATTCCTATAAAATACTATAAAGTACTATACTTCGAAATGTGACTAAAAGACCTATATCCGTGTCATGAATAAATTGCATGAAAAAAACGTCCAGACAATTAGACATAGCAAGTTCCGTCTGTCGCTAGGTACCTGAACATTTACATAAGCATTCGAATGAACAACTATTGCAATACTGTACAGAACGACGTGGTGAATAGGGAGATATGGCGTTTTCGTGTCGAGAATATTGCTTTTAAAGTCTGTTGAATTTCATAATTCCGCACAAAACAAACATACACTGGCTTACTTGACTATAAAGTGTAGTCTGCCTACTTTCATCTCCTATGTATGCAATTTGTCATGCCTTTGCAAAACTACACACAATTCTTTACGACCGATTTGTATTCATTCCTTTCGCAATTGAATGAATATGAATTTCTAAACTGCTTGCGCTCTTTCATGGTATGCCAATGTGTGGATTCTCATATTTTTACATGGTGGCCGAGTGGTTTGATTAGCATGCCACACAAACGACCGCAAGTTCGAATCCCGACTGTACCAATGAGTTTTTCTGAAGTACAGTGATTGGTCACACCACGAGCTTTACGGTGAAGGAAAGCATTAGTTGTGCAGTAACGGCGATGGACTCGCCATCTGGTCGACCGTCTGGTCTAGTGGTTAGAGCTCCTGACTGCGAAACTTTAGGTCGCGGGTTCGAATCCCGCTGAGGGCAGATATTTGTGTGATGAACACGAGTATTTGTACCTTTGACTTGGATGTCCTGTGTGTGTATATATCTGTCTATATAAGTAAATATATCGTTGTCTAGTTACCATAACACAAGCTTTGCTTACTTTGGGACTAGGTCAATTTGTGTGCAATTGTCCCAGGTATTTATTATTATTATTATTGTATCTGTAGCGTTAGCATCTAAAATAACTGGCGGAAAGTGGGTGTGTAGGTACTTCCTATACACCTCAACCTACCCTCTCCTACCCCTTCAGAGATCCTTATGGAAACTACTGTAGTTCGTAGAACATAGAACGTTTAATATTGAAAAGTGACACAGTCCGCTACAGTAGCCATACAACGGTGAGAACTGGGTGATTTCAATAAACATCGAATTGCAGTACGTAATGGTTGTCAAATATTACGTGTCAGGTCAGTGACTGCCAATTCGGGTGTCGCCGGGAGTCATGATGCATGTAGGCCGACAGACATTCGGGATATTGCACAAGTTATACAGGAGGGACTGATACACAGATAATGTATTTGGAATACGCTGTGGTACATACATACAGCCGAGAGATACAGGAGCCGTGGTGACCGAGTGGTTCGAGCAGTTGCCTGCGACGCAAAGGTCGCAAGTTCGAATCCCTCTGAGAAGAAATTCAAAGGCGTTTGTATAGTCGTGCTGGAGTAACGGCGATGGACTCGCCATCTGTCACTTTGGCACCTTATATACCTCTGGCGGAAAGTGGGTGTGTGGGTATTGCCTATACACCTCTGCCTACCCCTTCGGGGACCCTTGTGGGAAGGCGTGAGGATATATTATTATTATTATACATACATACATGTCACAACGGTTGCGATAGTGTACTTGGAATAGCCTTCGGTACATACATACATACCACAAAGCAAGTCCCAAAGGGAGTAGGTAGAGAGAGTAGAGCGCCAGATCGCTCTAGACTTAACCCCTACTTATACCTCTTTCGCTCCGTCCACATTCATCAGTTTCTTTGGTAATGTTTGTTAAATAGAAATTAGTGTTAAATTCGTTTCGATGGGTTATTAATTAGATCATCAAAAGACGCTTCACGCCTTTCCACTAGGGTACTCGAAGGGGTAGGCAGAGGTGTGTAGGTAGTACCCACTTTCCACAGTGGATATATTTTAATGCCAACGTGGCAGATGGCGAGTCCATTGCCATTACTCAAGCGCAAATATAAATAAGTTTTTGGATATCTGACTCACTCACGGCAAAGTTCGTGGTCATACTATTTTCATTGTACTTAAGTTCAGAATAACTGATCGAAACAGTCGGCATTCGAAGTTTAAATCTTTGAGTTGCAGGCGACTACTCCAACTCTAAAAATTAAAAAAAAGTCGCTCAACTTTGACCCAACCATCCTGTAGAGATAACAAGTATTACATCGCCTGCATTTCCGCGGCTTGATCCGACCGACATAAATCATTTGAACGTACTTTATCAGAACAAAACTGCCGTTTTAGGGATGCCAAGTCACCAACAAAATATGTCGATAAACTGAGACTCTAACATATTTATCCACACGCATTCCACAAGGGTCCCCGAAGGGGTAGGCAGAGGAGTACCCACACACCCACTTTCCGCCAGAAATATATTGTGACGGATGGCGAGTCCATAGCCGTTACTCAAGCACGACTATACATACGCCTTTGAATTGCTTCTCAGACGTATTTAAGTTCAGAAAAACTCATTGGTTCAGTCGGGATTCGAACTTGCGATCTTTGTGTCGCCACCACATTTAATATATGATATCATCACGCCGAGACTCTCACGGTTAGGCAGAGATAAGAGCACTGGTTCTCTCTAGACTTGCATATCACATTCGCATCATCCACATTCATCAGATTCATATATGCTCGTCGATTTCAATTACTCCCCTCGACGTTCACCTGCTTGAGTGTCCGATCGGTACTTTGCATTATACATCTGACAATGTCCCTTCAAAATGTTTAACTTGCCTATTCCGCCTCCATTTTGACATACGTCACTTGTGTGACATGTGTCAAATGTCAACTCTTTTTATAAATTTAATTTATTTACAGAAATTATTGATTTACTATGTAAGAACGCCTTAAAAGCCCACTAACAGTAATTAGAAAAATATGGGCAACATGGTGCTATTAGCCTTCCCCAATAAACGGTTTATCTTAGGAGCTGCTACATTTAAATCAGATAAGCAGTTTCCGATATTATCGCTATCACACAAACAAATAAATAGATTACATTTTCCAACTACCTGTATCAAATCCATCGGACGCTCAAGGACGGGTATGTCGAGAGTACTCGAAACCGACGAGCATGTATGAAGAGACTGATGAATGTGGACGAAGCGAAAGAGGTATGTAAGTTTAGAGAGAACTAGCGCTCTATACTCTCTGCCTACCCTGTTAGGGACTCGGCGTGATGATACGTATTTTCTCATATATTGACTAGGTGATTTCGTAGAGATATACTACTTTCCTTAGGTAATATTGTTACTCTAAGGGTTAACAAACATTTTACTAGAGTTTGTACTAGTATTAAGCGCTTAGCTCAGGTGGTAATTACCCAGCTTCTAGTGCTAAAGGTCGCCGGTTGGAAGCCCGTCCGCAGTAAACATTTGTCTGAGCGTATTTGTTTGTTTTCTTTCTATTTGCTTATGTGATATATGTACAAAGTGCAAGCTCTGCCTAGTGTTGTGTGTAAAATTACGAAGAGTAAGGAATTTGAATACGTTTGAGAAGAAATTCAAAAGTTACGGCGATGGACTTGCCATCTATCATATACCTAAAATAATGTCCTGGCGGAATGTTGGTGTGTGGGTACTCACTTTACACTACCTACCCCTTTGGGATCCTTAAGGGAAGATGTGAGTATATATTATAACTATTTTAAGATTATAAAATATTTATCTAATATTTTTTTTAAGTATCGATAGTACCCACAACACTAACCTAAACAATTACCCTGTCTGCACAGCTATATTTAAAATCGCAAAATACAGTCGGCTGAGAAAATACACGCGGTTATAAATCGCGAATCGGCGAACACGTGTTGTACATATCCGCGATTTATTTTTTCAATCCCAAATATCGGTTAATTGTTTATCTTTTACTGGAAATATCGAGGTATGTTTAAATTTATGTTATATGTATACCGATATGTTCTTACTCTCGCCAATAAAATGTAACACCTGGCGTTCATTTATATTGAGGAGATATAAACTTCATTTGTAGTTTGTTCATCGCGTTTCGAATAGGTTCTCAACACCCACAGTGCCGGGGAAATTACTCTGTAGCTACTCTTGTATTCTCTACCTAAATATGTATGTACACTAACTACACTGTATTCTTGCAAACGGTTAAAAAAATTGCAGGAGACTTAACGATCTGTATACAAATAATAATAATAAATACCTTGGGACAATTCCACACAAATTGACCTAGTCCCAAATTAAGCAAAGCTTGTGTTATGGTAACTAGACAACGATATATTTACTTATTTATAAATAAATAAATAAATACATAGGATATCCAAGACTAAGGTACAAATACTCGTGTTCATCACACAAATATCTGCCCTCAGCGGGATTCGAACCCGCGACCTCAGGTGTTGCAGTCAGGAGCTCTAACCACTAGACCGGACGGCCGTCAAAAACTATATATATTATAGTGGCAGAGAATTTCGTGCCGTTGGCTGCAACACAAAGATTGAAATTTACAATCCGAAATTAAATATATTAAAAGAAAAAAGACTTTTTCTGATTATAGTGATTAGTCACACCGCGAGCATTACGGTGAAAAAAGACCGAAAAGAAATTTGCATACGCTTGAGAAGAAATTCAAAAATGTACTTATGTGTTGTCGTTTGAACTTGACAAATGGCGATGGACTCGCCATTTGTCAAGTTGGCCGCTAAAATTGTCATTAGGTGAACTTGCGGGAAGACGTGAAAAAATATAATCACTATTTTTATTACGAGTAGAGTGCCAGTTCTCCCTAGACTAACTGGCGCTACTAACCCTCCCAATACCGTAGATTTTGAGGGATTCGAGTACTCGTGGCGTTCCCGTCCTTGAGCGTCCAATCGATTTGATCCAGTAGTTGGAACGTGGTCTTCCTCTGCCTATTCTTGCACACACTCGCTTTGTTTATCTGTTTTGTCAATCTTTCTTCACTCATCCTTTCTATATGTCCAAACAAATGTAACATGCCTTAAATTATCCTTACAATCATACCCTCTTTCACCCCAGTTGTATTGCGAATTTCTTCATTGAACAAACTAATCTGTCAATTAATAATACTGGTTTAGTCTAGTGACCTGCGGATTTTCGTTAAATTCATATTTATGATTCCATTAAACTGCAACGTTCTCTAATCTTATATGACGATATATAGCTTACCTCAATAACAAGGCTAATAAATGCAAAATATAAAAAAATCGGATTAATAGTCCCTAAGCTTAGAGCGTTCAAGCAAACAAACAAACTCCTCTACATAATATTCATATATACATTAACTACCGGGCAGTTTAGTTGCAAAACAACTTTCATAAAGTGAAAATTTAATCTCTGACATTGTGTAAATATAAACACTGAAGTTATTGGAATTAACTATTAAGTTATTTCTTGTGTTATTGCGGAAAGCAACTTGTGTGTATTGCGACTGGAAAACTTGTATATTAAATGGTTAGCCGCTATGGCTACTGCGCGATTTCAAAGGAGTTTCCTTCCGCGAACTCTCAGGCTGTGGAATTACCTTCTTTGAGGCTTTCCCTAGAGAGTACAGCATGAAGTTCAAGGAGGGTGTGAAAAGATTCCTGCAGGATGGGCAGCAGGGCAACGATATGTATTGAAAGCGTCCATAAGCGGCGGTAACCGCTTACCACGAGTTGGTATTCTAACATCGACATCCTAATGGTAAAAAAAAAGGTCCATGAACTTGAGAGTTTCTTCTGCCGATTCTTCTGCCAAGGGCTTAATTTAAACCGTGTCGATGATATTTGTTGTGTAAATAAAATTCAATGTGCCGTCAATTGGTGTGCTTTGTGTCCAGTGAAATGAATAAATATAATAATAATAATAATATATCCTCACGCCTTCCCACAAGGGACCCCGAAGGGGTAGGCGAATAAATATTATTGGAATTAAATTTAAATTTTGAATGTTCATATAGGTACCAAAATCTACGATAAAATTAAGATGATCAAACACAGCATGATTATTCTAAAAGATTCACTTAAGCATTTATTCGCGCAACCAGTATGATATGTGTGCGGTTAAATCAATCGCCCGGTAGCCTCTGGCGATTTATTAAACTGTCCAATTTTCATGATTACTGCAATTTACATGATGAGTGAAATTTGATATTCAATTTGACATGAAAGTGTGATGAACGACTATAAACATTAATTGGTCTTGTATTTCATTAGCATATCATCATAATAAATCATCTAAGCAAATATTTCTTCCCTCTGATGATGCAAGTGAGAGGATAGAATAGTATGGGATTAGATTAAATACTAGTCTCTAGTACGATATAAAGAATATTGCCTTAGCTATACAACAGTTTTCATGTAAAACAAATTTATTGATAACAAAAACAAAACAAAATTATTGATAGCACTTGAATGTGTCGAAATTCATTGAGTACCTCGATTATAGTAAAATAGATATATGTATTATTATTGTATTATTTTATATTTATTTATTTATATTTATTTAGAGCCATAGTGGCCGAGGGGTTCGAGTAGTTGCCTGGAACACAAAGATTGCAAGTTCGAACCCCGAATGTACAGTGATTAGTCACAAGAGCTTTACGGTGAAGGAAAACATCGAAAGAAAACCTGCAAACGTTTGAGAAGAAATTCACATGCGTATGTTAAACATGCTTGAGTAACGGCAATGGGCTCGCCATTCAGGGTACTCGAGCATATCCTCACAAAACTTTAGACATATGAACAATATTTCCTTCCATCCCTCTGGAAGCACATCATATCTCGACTTGGAAGTAATTATGTCAGAAATATATCTGTTGCTGTTTAGACTGTCCGTCAAATCAACTGACGTTTTGTAAATATGCCAACAATTCAACAAAATACGTGGGGCTTTGACTATATGGTGCTCATCACAAGTTTAGAAAAAATATCACGAAGAAGTTACAAAAGTCACATAAATTAATAAACATTACCCTAAAAAAGACGTTCCGGCATCAACGCCGGCGCCGTCACATCGTAAAGTTCACATAAATCAATTAGTTCTTTGAAAAGAAACGAGAAAACCTTAGCTTATTTCTGGACAGACCCAAATACCATTTACGTATGTATTTCAGGCCGGACAAGCGAGCAATTGTTTTTCAATACACTTACCAAATAAACGCATTGATAAATTGCATTCCGGATAAGTCTGTTTGTTTTGCATATCTTTGCTTGATGGTTAAAGCGAATGCGAACGATTTATTGTTACTTG
The DNA here is from genome assembly GCA_945859725.1 of Drepana falcataria. NCBI lineage: Eukaryota > Metazoa > Arthropoda > Insecta > Lepidoptera > Drepanidae > Drepana > Drepana falcataria. Next base: position 6,408,831 of record OX243946.1, on the reverse strand, counting down.
AAATTATTTTAGGGCCGAATCCAATTCGCACGTATAAATTGCTTGTATAAAATTTGCAATGTGTTAAGTTAAGCAGGATGGCATAGATATAGAATTTAAAACTATGTATTAATTTGTGTGATGATTGTTGCTGATTTGCTATGTAGACCGATGAATTGCACAATGGGTGACATGTATATGTGATATCCAAAGTTATCAACAGAGAATCTCGAAGCTTCTCAATATGTTCTTGCCTAGTATAAAAAAATACTTGCACTCAACATACCACACGCTTCCAATACCACAAACGTTTATGATACATGTGGCAACTACACAAACATTTCAGTAAGAGAACTCAAGGGAAGATTTCAGCAAAAGTCATTGACGTTGGTTCAGCTGCCCCAGTCAGGTAGTTCCTATTTTAAACGGGTGGAGGGCTTTTTGCCCCATCAATAGATCACGAGGTTCTAACATACTAACGTACAGAACCACCTTTTTCGACGTTTTATAAGTGTCCATCTAGGACTATGTGAAATAAAATGTTTTGATTTTGAATTTGTACTTCACTTTGCACTTGATGGCCTGGCCTAGCTAGCCCGCATTAAGTAGCTTTTAATTTCTAATGCAAAGTAAACATTTGCAAAATTTCGTCAAAATGAGTTTCATCGATCCGAGTCCGGGAAAAATGTATAGAAATCTATCGCAGTGCCATCTATCGGGTTCAATTGTTAATCTAAACCATTCTCCAATCCACCAGAAGACACACAGACAATTTCATTTAATCAGTCCAGCTGTTTAGGAGGAGTTCAGTGTCAAACACACAGACAATATATAGCAAGCTATTTTTTAAAATATTTTATTCTAACTATCTCCTGATAATAAAGAATACATAAAAGAAAGATTTACCCAATTTGGTGCAGTCGTTTGGAAGTTATGCGCGTACAAACATTTCCGTGATTCATTTTTATTTATATAGAAGGGGGTAGGCAGAGGTGTATAGGTAATACCCACACACCCACTTTCCGCCAGAGGTATATTAGGTGCCAACGTGATAGATGGATATATAGATATATATAGAAGATAGATAAATAAAGATTTTTACCGTGATTTAGTAACGAAGTTTGTTGTAGGAAAATATAGGGAGTTACGTTTGAGACGAATTCAGCCTTTACTTGCGTTCAAATCACATTGACGTATGTAGATTTCATTTCAACGTGCCCGTGAGTTCACTTGTTAGCATATCAGTAAACCAATCAATGCAAATGCTAATGTATTTCGTACTTACAACGGAACGTTTTCACAATATTTAAGATAATGTATTTAAAGAACTGCTTTCAGACTTGCCGTCCGCTTTGTTTATTTTTGTCTGGGAAGCTGAGAGAGATGCTTCGAACAGATATCTCGTTTTAACTAGTCCCTACATCATATTATCGTTAAATAGGGTTAATTCTGGACGTATCTGAAGACATTAATCAATAGTTACATTGTATTATAATAGGTATTATCATTAAAGGTTATTATTATTATTGTATGTAAATGATCTTATTATTTTTTCTTATAAATTATTACATACATACATATACACTGACGGCCGTCTGGTCTAGTGGTTAGAGCTCCTGACTGCGAAACTTGAGGTCGCGGGTTCGAATCCCGCTGAGGACAGATATTTGTGTGATGAACACGAATATTTGTACCTTAGTCTTGGATGTCCTATGTATTTATGTATATATCTATCTATATAAGTAAATATATCGTTGTCTAGTTACCATAACACAAGCTTTGCTTAATTTGGGACTAGGTCAATTTGTGTGGAATTGTCCCAGGTATTTATTATTATTATACATATCATCACGCCGAGTCCCTAACGGGATAGGCAGAGAAGACTTACATGGCTCTTTCGCTTGCACTTTAATCAGTCTCTTCATACATGCTCGTCGGTTTTGAGTACTCTTGACGTTCCCGTCCTTGAGAATTTATTGACAAATAGTATTAAATATATAAGGGCCCACCGGTCCAAGATCAGGGTCCAAGGTACCGGCGGCTAGGGTCCTAGAGAAAGGAACGCCACAATACGTGCCATATCGAAGAACATAGCTTTCTGCATCAGTCCCTTAATCCAACCATCTGACGGGCGCAGTTTGGGGAGAGAATCTTGGAGTGAGATAAGTGATTAATCACACCACGAGTGACAGATAATATTGAGAGAAAGCTGCATTTGATTAAGAAAAAAAATCAAAGACGTTTGTATAATTATCGTACAATAAGCGAGTGTGTAATCTGCAATCTTTGATTCGCAGGCTCTACACTAACTCTAATTCACTTGGCAATTGTTGTCAATATAATTTTTTGAGAGGGGGATTAGGGGAAGCCTATGTCCAGCAGTGGACTAGTGTGGGCTGATGATGATAATTTTTTGAGTTATGTAACATCGTACTTTCTAGTTCATTTATAAAAACAAATATTTAAATGTATAACTTAACCTACTATACTCAAGATATCTTGGGAAAATTGTAAATGATTTAATCAAAACTTAATTATTAAAATTAAGTTTAGTAATTAACAATAATTAAATGTTAACTAAGCTATAAACAGAAAGCTTAATTAATTTTCTTCTCGTCTCAAATTTATTGCATCAATGTGGTAGATTTAATGATGGCTTATAGAGGCTAAGCATGCTATGGAGAAACTGCCAAAAATGGAATATCATCAAAAGTCAAAATATTCTCAAAATCTATATAATATTTATCCATAAAAATAAATAAAATTGGAGTGTCTGTTTGTAATATTAAAATAGCATAGGATGTATAGAGGGGTACATATTGTTTTTATCATTTTTTTTAAAAAATTGTCTCTCTGTTCCCGCTAATCTCTGAAACGGCTTGACCGATTTTGACGGGACTTTCACTGGCAGTTAGTTGATATAACAAGGAGTAACTTAGGCTACTTTTATTTTTGAAACCGAACAATTTCTTTTTGTTAAATTCCACGCGGACGAAGTCGCGGGCACAGCTAGTACTAATAATATAACAGGCCGTGGCCGCGTAATTGTTTGCAACACAAAGATTACAAGTTCGAATCCCGACTGTACCAATTTTTATATTTATATACACATTGGGATAATTTATGTAATCAGTGTGTATTTTGTTATCTTTAACTTAATAAAGTTTAAGTACTTCCGTATTAATAATGCCATTTTTAAATTACAGGTACTTTATTTCGTACTTATTTTCTTTACCGTAATTTTTTTAATAGGTATTAGTAGAGGTCATTAGTGCTCAACACTTTCAACCTACCCAGTCAGAGGCTTGACGTCATATGTATATATTACATGCATAGCGAGTGTCACTTGCGTCGCAAATCTACTTTACCAGTACTTAATACTTTATCAGTACTTAGTTTTCCTTGTATATATAGATAGTTAAAAGTATAAGTAATATAGACAGTTACCAAATGCCTCGCTTTATTCTTATTCCTGCGACATTCCTTGGATACGCACATCAGTCCTATAGGCATGTTAAACCGTTAAAAGATTTATAACTGGTCTTTAAATAGATCTAATGAAATGAACGCATTGATTCATTTCACACATTTCAATGGGAGGGTCCGCTTATAGAAACTGTGGATATAGGTCCAGCGCATTGCATTCTATTTGTAGAAATACATACATACATATCATCACGCCGAGTCCCAAACGGGGTAGGCAGATAGTATAGAGCGACAGTTCTCTCCAGACTTAGATAACTCTTTCGCTTCGTCCAAATTCATCAGTCTCTTCATACATGCTCGTCGGGTTCGAGTACTCTTGACGTTCCCGTCCTCGAGCGTCCGATCGAGTAATTGTATTTTATTTGTACGATACATTTTCTATATATCGAAGAGCCGCAATGAGCAACTGGTTCGCGTAGTCGTTTGTAACGCAAATATTGCAAGTTTGAATCCCGACTGTTACTTTTTCTGAACTTCAATACAGTGATTCGTCACACACGATTTTTGCATTGAAGACAACCTGCATACTGTAATTACGGAATAAAACACGATGGCGTCGAACTCAAGACTGACTGATTTATTTCATCATGTAGGTAGGAACACATCAGTAATTTACCTACCTACATACACATACATTACACTTCCCCTCCCAGGAAAAAAAAAGAAATAAAAAAAAAACAAACAGTGAAAAAAAAAACTAATAACAATAGTGGAAGCCTTACAAACTATAGTACAGTTCATGATAGCATCACATTGTTATCAAACATCAGTAAATTTATAGGTAGAACAATACTCTGACTCTTTTTGTTAATTAATTATTACAATCATACATAGAATGATCAGAGGTTACAATGAGTAAGTACTAATACAAATTAGTAGTAATTAATACAATATATACGACGAGTTTTTATGTTGGTAAGTACCTGCCTACCCAGATTGAAAGATACCGTTTACAGTTTCTGTTCAATCTCATGAACTTTTTTTTTTTTTTTTTTTTTTTATTGGATTGGTACCTTGACTAATTTACTTTTCATTAGTCCTGGCTGGACGTGTACGAAGCGTGGGTGGTTGGTATCGGTTGGGGGGCGCGCGCGTCCGCTTCCTCGGCGTGGACGGCGCGAGCGGCGGGGCCGGCGCCAGCGGCGGCCCGGGCGGCGACGATACCGGGAAGGCTGGGGAGGCCTCCGCGATGTCGTACGCGCTCGAGGATGCGCTCGGCGAAGAGACCGGCGTCTCAGTTCCGCGATTGTCTTCCCCACCATGTTCTTTACACTGACCTTCACGGTCTAAATCTAAAGCCCACGAAAAGCGTTTTGATTTGTTTTGAAGTAGGTTATCGGCGTGCTTAGTACTAAGGTCTTGCCCATTATTCGTAGCTACCTTGTATGTGACGGATCCCGTTCGTTCCGCCACGGTTCCCTCGTTCCATTTGGGCCCGTACTTGGTAAAATTCCTAACTAACACCGAGTCTCCCGGTGCGAAAGAACGCAGCGTACCACCGGCGTGCGTCACCTGCGAGCGCTGCGCCGCGGCTACGCTCTGCGCCGCGGTGGGCGCGCGGAGTTGGTCCAGCCGCGTGCGAAGCCGACGGCCGAACATCGCCACCGCGGGCTCCGTCTGTGTGCTGCAGTGCGTACTGTTGCGATATTGCAGCAAAAACTTGTACAATGCAGTATCTATACATGCCCCGTCGACCGTTGCCTTTTTCATTACCTTTTTAATAGTTTTAACGGCATTTTCGGCCGCACCATTACTTGACGGGTGATACGGCGCAGTGAGGATGTGTTGAATGCCGTTCCTTTGGAGAAACGACTTCAATTCTGCTGAAGTGAATGGCGGTCCCCCATCGCTCACGAGTTGTCGTGGTAGACCAAATCTAGAGAAAAGATCCATCAATTTACCGATGACCAGCGTCGCCGACGTGCCCGAAGTCATGGCGGTCACCTCGATCCATTTCGAGTGAGCGTCTATGATCAATAAATAATGCTTACCGTTGTAGTGTAAGAAATCTGCGTGTAACCTCGCCCACGGCTCCTGCGGCCACGCATAGGGCGCGGGCGGCGCGTGCGGCGGCGCGTCGCGCACTTGGCGGCACGCGGCACACGACCGCGCGCGCGCCTCGATGTCCGTGTCGATCAGTGGCCACCACACATAATTTCGAGCGATTTGTTTCATACGAACGGTTCCCACGTGCCCCTCATGAATTTCGTCGATTATGTGATCGACACGACACGGACATCGAGGCGCGCGCGCGGTCGTGTGCCGCGTGCCGCCAAGTGCGCGACGCGCCGCCGCACGCGCCGCCCGCGCCCTATGCGTGGCCGCAGGAGCCGTGGGCGAGGTTACACGCAGATTTCTTACACTACAACGGTAAGCATTATTTATTGATCATAGACGCTCACTCGAAATGGATCGAGGTGACCGCCATGACTTCGGGCACGTCGGCGACGCTGGTCATCGGTAAATTGATGGATCTTTTCTCTAGATTTGGTCTACCACGACAACTCGTGAGCGATGGGGGACCGCCATTCACTTCAGCAGAATTGAAGTTTTTGTAACGAATTTCTAAACGACTGCGCCACTTGTAATTACGGAATAAAACACGATGGCGTCGAACTCAAGACTGACTGATTTATTTCATCATGTAGGTAGGAACACATCAGTAATTTACCTACCTACATACACATACATTACACATACGTTTGAGAAGAAATTTAAAAGCATGTTTAGTCCTACATTCCTTTCCACAAAATAGTTTCAAACTAAGCAAAGCTTGTACTTTAGGAACTAGATAACGATATATATGCACTTATATAGATATATATGTACATAAATCCATACATAGGACATTCAAGATTAACGTTCAAATATTTGTGACCATTACACAAATATCCGCACTCGGTGAAAATCGAACCCGCGAACTGTTAAAGCTGACTGTGAACTCAGCTCTGGCAACTAGATAAGACGGCCATAGAACCTACATTACCTACTCATTAGAACATGTTTCTGACTACATATTAATTTATTTTAAAGATGATTAAGCTGCCAACAGTATAACTCGCCGAGTACAGAGTACAAAGCGTAAGTGATATTTCAATATCGTGAGCGTAAATAGACTACCGTAACCGCTTCCCAACAGGTGGGCCAAAGGCTTGTTTGCCATTCTTGTGGTATAAAAAAACGCTTTTTTTTTTAAATTAAGAACGCAACAATGCAAACAGTCTCACATACGAAATGTAGACATGAATCAAAATGAGATTACACTAAAGCCTTCGCAATATTATCTTATTTTATCGCTTTACAAATTGTCACTATCTCTTGTCCCCAGGAGCATTTTTGGGCGGTATTCTCGGCGGCTTAGCAATGAAGTTCGGAAGGCGAACCGTTTTGGTTTGCACAGCCCTACCTTACACGCTGACCTGGCTCGCCACAGCTGTGTCCACCAGTGTCCACATGGTGTCCGCTGCCTCCTTCTGTGGAGGAATGCTCATTTGTTGTATCAACATGACAGCACAAGTGAGTGATTTTATTTTTATGTATTTAATCAATAATCAATACGATATATCTTCACGCATATAGGCAGAGGTGTATAGGTAGTACCCACACACGCACTTCCCGCCTGATGCATATTCAAGATGACAACGTAACAGATGGCGAGTCCATCGCCGTTACTCAAGACGACTTGACATACGCATTTATTCTCAAACATATGTCAATCAAGAAATTTTTTGTTTTTAGTTATTTCCTCGGATTTTTTATTATTTTCTCCCCATAAGAAACTTCCTCATCCATCAAACTTCATAACCACTATAAGCTACACACACAGTACACAGTTATTACAATAAAGAATTTACTTACTTAATTAAGCCGTGGTGGCCGAGTGGTTCGAGCAGTTGCCTGCGACGCAAAGGTCGCAAGTTCGAATCCCGACTGTACCAATGAGTTTTTCTGAGCTTAAGTACAGTGATTAGTCACACCACGAGCTTTACGGTGAAGGAAAACATCGAGAGGAAACCTGCATACGTCTGAGAAGAAATTCAAAGGCGTATGTATAGTCGTGCCTGAGTAACGGCGATGGACTCGCCATCTGTCACGTTGGCACCTAATATACCTCTCGCGGAAAGTGGGTGTGTGGGTATTACCTATACACCTCTGCCTACCCCTTCGGGGACCCTTGTAGGACGGCGGGAGGATATATTACTTACTTACTTACTTAATAATAAAGTGTGAGAATATCTGCAAGCGATTCGCGTTTTTGTGTCCAATGGCGACATTGAAATGGTATATTTCCTTCATTCACTGTCATTTACATGCTAAACTTTAACGATAATCTAGACTCTCTACAGCATTGTACAATTGTTAACAAAACACAATAAAACTCTCGTAAAATGTACATGAATATTACAGACCGCCATATTTACTTATCCATGGTGTGTAACTCAAGTTGAAGAGTGGCTACGTCTTCTATTCTTAGAAATACTAAAATGTATGAGTATTGTCCGGACAAATTTAAGAGCTGGGCTCTTGTCGGCGTCTCTGATGCTGTCCCTTCCATTTGCTTCTGTCTTGACGTTCCTGTCCTTTAGCGTCCGATCGATTTGATCTAGGTAGTTGGAACGTGGTCTTCACCTACCTCTTCTTGCATACACTTTCGCTTTGTATTTCTGTTTCGTCAATCTTTCTTACTCGTCCTTTATATATGTCCGTAACATGCCTTTCTTCGTCTTTATAATCACGCCCTCATTCAATTGTTAACATAAAGCTTCATAAATAAACTAAACTAAATTGAACACCTGTCCCAACTCGTTGCCCCGCGGGAGGGTGGCAAGAAGGCTGGCAGCCTTGCCACGCTGTATGCCAGCCTTCTTGTCGTTAGAGACCTCTATTAAATACATACACAAAATACACAAATAGGTGGAGCCTGTATTATCTGACATTATTATTATTATTACTTTATTACATACATATACATATCAACACGCCGAGTCCCTAACGGGGTAGGCAGAGAGTATAGAGCGCCAGTTCTCTCTAGACTTGCATACCTCTTTCGCTTCGTCCACATTCATCAGTCACTTCATACATGCTCGGTTTCGAGTACTTTTGTCGTTCGAGAGTAAAGAGTATTATTAATATCTGCAAATAAATAAGTGGATATTTGTTGCCGCCTTCTACAAAAAGCTTTTTTGAAAATAATGTTTGAGTGCTGTAAAACACTCGTGGGACTTTGTGCGTTCACTGTTAATTGTACTCACAATCTTAAAGAATGTAGAGCAAATTGGTAATTATTCCTGTTGTTAAATTACTTTAATATCTTCACGCCTCCCCACAAGGGTCCCCGTAGGTGTAGGCAGTGTATAGGTAGTACCCACACACTCTCCTTCCGCCAGAGATATGTTTAAATGTGCTAACATGACAGATGGCGAGTCCGTCACCGGTTACTCAAGCACGACTATACATACGCCTTTGAATTTCTTCTCAAGCGTAGGTATGCAGGTTTCCTCTCGATTTGCTCGTGATATGACTAATCACTGTACTTAAGTACAGAAAAACTCATTGCTATAGTCGGGATTCGAACTTGCGATCTTTGTGTCGCAGGCAACTGCTCGAACCACTCGGCCACCTCAGCTTCTTTATTTTAATCTATTTTATTTGAATAATTTGTGATGTAATTATTAGTAAGCGTTGAACGATGCGCATTCTCACAAACTAATATTATTTCTTTATAACATTAGTATTTATAGATTGTACATTTCAAATGTACATTTTGGCCAGACATTCATTTGTTTGAAACAGATCTATAATTACGCTGCACATTAAGTACCGAGCAATTTTGTTCACATTCCTTCATGCTCGTGTGTCACAACACTTACCAATGTAACTGTAACTAATTACGATCTTTTGTTACACCATGGCGTATGTTTAATAGTACGGCGACACAATACATAAATCATATACAGTACAGAGTTGTATTGCTTGCATTAACTAAGTACCCAGTACTGCAAATAAATAGTCGAGTTTCGCATTTACATACATCGCCGAGTCCTTGTCCGCGTCAATTCAAGAGAAAGTCTATTACTGAGAGATTCGCTTCATCCACATTCATCAGTGTCGCCGTACATGCTATCCGGATTGAAGAACTGTTCATGTGCCAATACAACCGTTTTCGATGGAAGCTTACGGGCGGCTTTCAACAATTATCGTAATACTCCAAATAATTTACACAAAACGTTAGCAAATTATGCACCTTCCTCATAAATCACTTCTGTCGATCTGATGAAGAAAACCACATGAAATTGGTTAGTAATGTTGGCATTTGAGTTAATCGCATAAATATCGCGATGAGGGCCTTTGACTTAAAACGTAAGTGAAATTTAGTATTATTTAGATCTTGTTCTTGCAGCTGTTTTGAGGCAGTCCATTTGTAAATCAAACACGAAAATAAATTAGCCACATCGGACATTCGTCATCGTCATCTGTACAGTCGCAATAACAATACGGTTATCATGTTAAATAACGCGTCCAAATACCATTGTCGAGTGTCAATAGCTATTGTTACAGACGCTGACTGGTGTATCTGACGTTCTCATGAAAACATGTTTGACTCTGAAAAAGAATTCGCTCTTTGAGAGCATTTGCCATTTCGAATGTATCTTTGGTGAAATTAAGTTTCTCGCCAATGAGACAGCCTTAAGCCTTTTTATAAGGAATTAAAAATCTAAATATTTTTTATTTCACATAGGCCTAGATGGGCACTTATAAAAAGTCGAACAAGGTGCACGGTTCGTATTGGTCGTTTCCATGGAGAAGAACCGGCAAGGAACTCCATGATTACTCTTTTAAAAATCATTTTGTATACATTACAGCCCAGCATTAGTACTTAAGTGTGGGGGGAATAGCGTAGGCCCGACAATGTGTCGTAGCTTACTATACAAAAAGAGCGTAATACAAGATTAATACAACAAAGTTAACAAGATCCAAATTAAACAAGTGACAAATATTGTCATCAGTGGTGTAACTAATTCTGAACAAAATATAAAAAAATGTTAAAAATAAATCTACAATACTATCCAATCCCGTTGCTCACGAGCTAAATATTCTAAATAAATTTATCACCATGATCCAAAATGCTAATGAATAGGCTAATTTTATGTGTCTTCTTAATTGTTTGAGACCTTATATTCGTAAATTTTATCTCTACTACAGCTTTTTTTTATTTTTATATTATGGATATAAACGTTTCTCTCTTTGTCCCCAGGTATATGTCACAGAAATAGCGGTGAACGACATAAGAGGCTGTCTCAGTTCAGTGTTGAAGATCGTAAGTCAGATCGGGATCCTGATATCGTTCACACTTGGAGCGTATTTGCACTGGAACCAATTAGCCTTGATGGTAGCCGCCGCACCAGTGCTCCTCTTTTTCGTTCTATTTCTAATACCTGAAACGCCATCTTGGTTATTATTAAGAGGTAAAGAGCAAGAAGCAGAAGAGTCTTTGCAATGGCTGAGGGGTTCAGACGCGGACATACGACAAGACCTTGTGACAATCCGGACGAACATTATATCAAGCCGAACGTGCAACGGTGGCAAAAGGGGAACCCTTAAAGCTTTATTCTCTAAAAGGTTGACCGAACCCGTACTGATTACATGTGGACTGATATTCTTTCAGAAATTCACAGGCGCTCATCTTTTCAACTTTTACGCGGTGAAAATGTTTAGGAAGACGTTACGGTCGATGAACCCACACGGTGGTGCCATAGCTACTAGTGTGGCTCAGCTCCTAGCGTCCTGTTTGTCAGGAATGCTTATTGATAACGTTGGAAGGTTACCTCTGCTAATGATTAGTGGAGTCATGATGTCTATAGCTCTAGCTGGCTTTGGCTCTTACGCTTATTACGAAGATGTGCTACGAAATTCCAAAGATTGGGCGCAATCCGAACCAGGGTCATATGATTGGATACCACTGCTTTGCGTCTTAACGTTCACCATCGCATTTTCTTTAGGAATTAGCCCAATATCTTCTCTGTTAGTTGGGGAACTATTTCCTTTAGAATATAGGAGTACTGGAAGCGCCCTAACTACTAGTTTTGGCCATTTATGTGGATTTGTTAACGTCAAAACTGCAGCTGATTTCCAAGATCATATAGGATTGTATGGTCTCTTCTGGATGTATGCCGGTATATCTGTGGTGTATCTATTATTTGTTGTCCTCTTCGTGCCGGAGACCAAAGGTAGGAACATAGACGAAATGAACCCAAAATACGCAGAGTCTGTGTGCTTAAGTCGATAATATTGGACTTCGGGAATTGAGATTTGGTTTCCAAACAACCAGAAATTTGAATTGTGGCATTTTGATGTTTCGACATTTTTCACGATTCCCCGAAACTGAAAGGGCACCAAAGAACTATTTGGTTAAAAGTAAACGTATTTTCGGAAATTTTGCTGCGGGGTTTTGAACAGCCAGTGACGTCCGAAATAAAATGCTAGTTGTTTACTTCTGTGGCGATAGATGTCGCTTTATTCTTCTTAAATCACGCTATTACTGCTGAACTGTTGACCAGTCTGTATGTAAGAGCTATCACATAAATTCATTAATTCGTACCCCCGTTTTTTTTCTCGATTTGGAAACGGGGTTTTTGGGCATTGGTCGTAGTACACTCATTGTAGGTAGTTATTAACCATAGCGTTATATATGTTCGTAACAGATGTTAACTTTTAGCTTAAACCAGTATTATTTTTACGGATATGCCTTCCTTTCTACCGAGTCCTAATTCCCACCTATAGTCTGAACTCTTAGTATGTAAACTTTTCTTGAAGTTCCTTCTCATCACAGTATTACGCTTGGATCGAGATATTATGGCAGTTATAAATATATGAAATATATTTTTTTCATCATCTCAATGAGCTGGGCTCGTGTCTATTCCTTCCATTTGCCTCTGTTCAGCGCCATCTTTTGACCTCCCTATACATCATGAGATACCCATACACATAAATTTATCTCAACATACAAAAACACCCTGTTCAAAAAAAAAACTGGATAAGTCGCCAGAACCAGTCGAATCCAGTTTTCTCAATTCTCTGTGTTGTGGGAATAATAGGTTAATTTAAAAGATTTACCTTGCAACACTGCTTATTATTATTAAAATAAAAAGAAATGTCAGTCGTTAGAAGCGAGTAACAGTGCGATCCATGCACTACATTGCATGTTAAGTTTAATACAGTTTTTTTAATTGTTTATTCGTTTGTTTTTCGACTACTATCCCCACAAAATTATGGGGGCTTATAACGGCTATTAAAAACATTCGATATTGTAAATTTCCGATGTCATGTTTTGAGAATGAAGGGGGTAGATGCGTAATAGGAATCCTTCGTTGCTTTTAATATATTTTCTCTGCTATTATCAAGTGTACCTATGTACTATATATTTTTAGAATTGATTGTCGATGCATTTGTATAAGATCTGAACTGAAAATCAATTCGTTGACTGCTATTTATATGTTTTAATTGTTCAAAGTATTTATTGTAAATAGTAAAGATGTAGTGTAAGATATATTTATAATAACTATTGTTGTATTTTCGGTACGCTAATATTACGGGTAAATTCCTCGCAATATTTTTTTCAACGAAAAATCCAGTTGTAAACCAGTGAATACCGGTTTTAAGCAGATTGTTTTGACGATTTACGCTAAATTAAGAACGTTTGGTGCTAAGCAGGTGCCTGGAACTTTTTGAGTGTATTTTTCTAGGAAAATATTAAACATTGTTAAATGTATATACAATATTATTGTTAAGGTGTAAAATATATATTATCATATAATGTATATTATGTGTATGTATTTTTATACATATAAATGTTGTAAGAGCTTCCTTTGAATTAAATAAAAAAAAATTAACTATCGTTAAATCTAAAGAATGAACAAAATAAATTTTCTATTGAATTATTAAATGTGTCAACGGAAGCCAAATAACTATTAAATTATTTAAATAAGTATTATCTAATATAAACTTTTTGTGTTGCCATACGAAATAACTCATTGTATTACAATACGACTTGTACTTAAAACTATCGAATTTAAGTGTTTTCAAAATAAAAGATACGAACGAAAACTCTTCTTTTTTTTTCCATATTTATTTATAAGGACATCGCTCTGACCAGAAGGGCTAGCCATCATTATTACCAAGTTAATGACGCTAACGTCGTGGATAAGGTAATATTTTAATAAAATAAAACTACCTTGTAATCACTCTACTTTAATTATTAACTTTACACCAATAAAATTACAGATTTACTGAATTACACTAAAGATGGCCGCCCTCCGGCGCCAAGCGTTACGTCAGAGTGACAACTCTGTACCGTTCAGAAATCACAAGTTATAGAAATCGATGATATGAGGAAATTTCCAGCGCGTGTAAAAACTACTATAAAATTCAGGGGGCTTGGGCACAGCAACCATACAGGAACAACACATGCTTATGTAATAGTTAAGACGCCTGCCAGTTTCTCAAAAAAAAAAACTGATAGCTGAAGTCAAATTGGCAATATTGGACCAATCTTTTGGATATAATAAAAATAAGTAAAAACATGAAAAGATTGGATATAACAGCTATAATATTATCATAACTACACACCTTTCCTCAAATTTCGTCATAAAACTTGTGGCGTGACTAATCATTGTACTTACGTTGAGAAAAACTCATTGGTACAGTCGTATCTTGATGGAGATGAAACAGGGATTGAACAATTAAATAATATAGTAGCCTGAATTTACAATAGGTGAACTCACGGAGCATAGTGACTAGCTTCATAATTAAACCGTTTGACAGTTTCACAGAGCGGATACGGAAGTGCACAAAAGAGACAAAATCATTGTAATTATAATTTAGTGATTGTGTTGTCGAAACTAGCTCACCCAGTGATTATCGCTCGGTGATTATCAATGAACTTGGTCACTTGGGCTACCAAGCTTTGGTTACAACAAGTTTATTTATATACATTAAAATTGTAAGGCTGCAAATATTTGCCGTAGCTGTCAACTGTGTCGATACATTAAAACTCATCCCTGGATAGAGATGTTCAGAAAATTTGCAATGGTCGGAGAAAGGTGTGTGTGGTGTCTATGATAAAGTTCAAAGTTCCAAGACTAGCTAGTTTATTTCGCTATCTTTTCGCATGGTTTCGGATTAGCAATATCTGAATTGCTCTCGGTGAACGTCGACCAATTCGTTCATCTTCTCATACTTATTTTTTATACCACATAGGTGGCAAACAAGCATACGGTCCGCCTGATGGAAAGCGGTTACCGCCGCCTATGGACGCTTGCAACATCAGGGGTACCTGCAGGAATCTTTTAACACCCTTCTTGAAGAACTCCATGCTGTACTCTCCAGGGAAAACCTCAACGGGGAGCTCATTCCACAGCCTAAGCGTCCGCAGAAGGAAAGTCCTTTGGAACCGCGCAGTGCGAGAGCTTTGTGGTTCCAAGGTATGGGGATGAATTCCCCGTCGAATGTCCCGTGCGGTGGTAGAATCTACCACATCTTATTAAATGACATGCATCCATCCTACAGTCTACACTGCACTTTCCTTGAGGCACTCTGTGTGATGGTTGGCGGTCCGCAACGCCGCTGTTTTTCAGCTTTTTTTCGTACAAGTGAACGAGGCATACGTGGAAAGACTGGTTTCTGTCGCCTGAGCACGCCCTAAAATCTGTTTGGCTGATGCGCATCGAGTGGAATTGCAGCTCTGTGGACTGGTAGTATTATCCAGTATGTCATTGCTATCGAAGTTCTGCCAGGCGCAATATCGATACACGTTTTCTTTTCCATTGTTACCAAACCAATCAACCCCATAGTACCAAATAAGTACTTATAAAGATGGCAGATTTTACATTCTTAGCTTATTTTCACGCCTTTCGACAAGAGCTCCTTACGGGGTAAATAAAAGTATTCAAAAGTATTCAAGTAAGGGTAAATATCTCTATGGCACGGATAGAAAGGATGAGTGAAGAAAGATTGACGAAACAGATATACTAAGCAAAAGTGTGTGCAAGAAGAGGCAGAGGAAGGCCACGTTACAACTAGCTGGATCAAATAGATCGGACGCTCAAGGACGGGAACGTTAAGAGTACTCGAAACCGACGAGCATGCATAAGAGACTGATGAATGTGGACGAAGCGAAAGAGGTATGTAAGTCTAGAGAGAACTGGCGCTCTATACTCTCTGCCTACCCCGTTAGGGACTTGGCGTGATGATATGTATGTATGTATGTAAGAGCCGTGGTGGCGTGGTTAGAGGCGTTATCTGCAACACAATGATTGTAAGAATCCCAACTGTACCATTGAGTTTTACTGAATTATAGTAATTAGTCACGCCACGAGCTTTTTACGGTGAAGGAAAACATCGAGAAATTCAAAGGCGCATGGATAGTCGTGATTAACTAACGGCGATGGACTCGTCATTTGTCATGTTAGCAGCTAAAATATATCTCTGGCGGAATGTAGGTGTGTGGGGGCTATAGTAGGGGGGTATATAGGGGGTAGATATAGTATATAGATACCAGGAGTACAGAAAATGGTGTTATCATATTAACGTAAACTAATGTAAATATTTTTACCTTAGATTCCAGACTAAACAGTATGGAGATAGTAAAAACTTTTGAACAAGGTTAACTGCGGACGAATTGAACAAAACAAAGCAAAGTATTTTATTTTATTTCGCTTAAATCAGGCTAGGGAGCCGTGGTGGCGGATTGGTTCGGTTCGCCTGCAACCCAAAGTTTCCAAGTTCGAATCATCTAATGAGCTTTTTCTGCTGTGATTAACCTCATCATAAGCTTAACGGCAAATGCAATACATACGTCTTTGAATTTCTTCTCAAACGTATGCAGGTTTTCTCTCGATGTTCCTTCACCCTAAAGCTCGTGGTGTGAATAATCACTGTTCTTAAGTTCAGAAAAACTCATTGGTACAGTCGGGATTCGAACTTGTGATCTTCGTGTCGCATGCAACTACTCGAACCACTCGGCCACGGAACCACGGCTTCTCGATCCATTACACTTTGTTTCGCATTCATAGTAGGAATCATACGGCGTATTTTGATAGCGTCTATATCCCATCTGCTTAGACTCAGCCTCTTCATAAATTTATATTTAACATACAATAAGAACACTCGATATAAACATTCAATATTAAGTATCCTCTCAAAACATTCAAGGGTTCTCAAATCAATAATCTACATATATATATATATATATACATATATATATATATATATATATATATATATATATATATAGGAGATCCCATTTGTGAACTCACTCATCACGAAATCTCAGAAACTATAATGCCGATTGACTAGAAATTTGTTAGGAGTATTCCTTACACGGTGTAGGGGTCAAGAACGGATTTTATGAAACTCAAGTTTTTTTTTTACTTTTTTACCCGGGCGAAGCTGGGCGGGACAGCTAGTATTTAATATAGAATGAATGTTTGTCTGTATAACCTTTATAGAATTTTAATTGTGTCTGTCAAACAATAGATAAATAATTATAAATAATAATTCTGAGAAGAAATTCAAAGGCGTATGTATAGTCGTGCCTGAGTAACGGCGATGGACTCGCCATCTGCCACGTTGGCACCTAATATACCTCTGGCGGAAAGTGGGTGTGTGGGTATTACCTATACACCTCTGCCTCCCCCTTCGGGGACCCTTGTGGGAAGACAAGGAAGGGCACTCCGCCAGAGGTATATTAGGTGCCAACGTGACAGATGGCGAGTCCATCGCCGTTACTCAGGCATCTTTTACATCTACTTGCCTTTTTACAACTATCTGCCTGTGTAAGTTCCGTCAAAATTGGGCCAGCCGTTTACACTGGCAGATAGTTGATGTAAAAAGGAGTAACTTAGGCTACTTTTATTTTGGAAACTGAACAATATTTTATTTGCTAAATTCCACGCGGACGAAGTCGCGGGCACGGCTAGTATAATATAAAGCTTAGTGGTAGTAAAATGATGATACCACCACCACCTGTGCTCGTTGGCTGTACCGGCAGGTATAAATTAGAAAATTCTTAGAAAATATTTGATAATATACAAGTTTTTAAAGTGTATTTTGTTATATTGTAAATTAGTTTAGTAATGTTATTATTATTATAAATTTCTTTTAACATCATATTGGTATACCTACTGTAAGGATGTTAAGGTTAGGTGTGTGTGAATAAATATGAAAATATATTATCATATCATTGGAAAGCTGTGGAAAATCGGTATAACGAGTTGAAAGCGTTCATTGCCCTAGCCTCAGCAGCGATGCACTATTGGCTACAACTGAATGCACATGGATAAAACTTTCCTGCGATATATCCTATGACTTCACTTTTATTACACAGTCTTAAATAGTAGAGTACTCGAAACCGACGAGCATGTATGAAGAGACTGATGAATGTGGACGAAGCGAAAGAGATATGTAAGTCTAGAGAGAACTGGCGCTCTATACTCTCTGCCTACCCCGTTAGGGACTCGGCGTGATGATATGTATATGTATGTATGTATGTATATAGTAGAGGTAGGGCATATCGGATTTCCTGTTCGAATTTGTATCTGCCCGACTGGGGCAGGACCTCCACCTTATAGAAGTCCGTAGCCAAATAACACAATTTATTGTGTTGTGTTCCTATGCGGTGAATAAGGTTTCCAGAAATAAGGTAAGGGTAAAGTAAAGTAAGGGTTGTTATATTGTGTTGGCAGCAGAGGGTGTTTTTCATTCAGAGTTGTGTTCCATTATGCTGCCAACATGGTATAACTCTCCGAACACGCAAGGAACACACGATTGGAAACGCGCAAGTGATACTTCGGTATTATAAGTGTAAAAAGGTTGCGGTAACCGTTTTCTAGTGGTTAGAACTCCTGACTACGAAATTTGAGGTCGCAGGTTCGATGGCAGCGGGCAAATATTTGTGTGATGAACACGAGTATTTGTACCTTAGTCTTGGATGTCCTATGTATTTATGTATATATGTATCTATATAAGTAAATTTATCGTTGTCTAGATACCATAACACAAGCTTTGCTTAATTTGGGTTATATCAATTTATATGGCATTGTCCCAAGGTATTTATTTATATTGTTTACTTATTGCATCGTCTAAGGATATATTCACATCTCCTGACAACTTTAGAAGACAACTATGTCATTTTCTGAAACTCCTGTATAATTATTACTAGCAGATTCCCGTGGCTTCACCCGCGAAATGGTTGACTTTATAAATTTGAAATTCTTATCTGAAAATATACCAAGCAAGCTGTGTCCAGCGGCTTCACTCGCGTAAAATTCGATTTCATTTGTTTTTTCAATAAAAAGTATCCTAATACATTTCCAATACCTTAGAGAATATGTGTACAAAGTTTAATGATGATCGCTTCTGTATTATTTAGGTGAAAGCAAAACACACTTACATTCACATTTAATTTATTAGTAAGGTTCTCATTCAATTCCGTTCAGTAGTTCTTGTGTAAAAGAAGAATATAAAGAAGAATATAAAACTTAAGCATTCATAATTCAAGATTATTTGTATCGTCCTATTCTAATATGGATTATATTAGAATATGGATAATATGGATAAAAAAATGTCACAACTCATATCTTCAACTGCATATACATACATAAATATCATCACGCCGAGTCCCTAACGGGGTAGGCAGAGAGTGTAGAGCGCCAGTTCTCTCTAGACTTGCAAACCTCTTTCGCTTCGTCCACATTCATCAGTCTCTTCATACATGCTCGTCGGTTTCGAGTATATCTTGAGATAAATCTCTTCATTGCCAGTCTCGTGTGCCTCCCGCTTCCATTGAATCGATAGATTACACAGGGAGCCTCTGCAGCGCTGAAACAGGCATATGCTGTAAACAATAGGTGCGAAGGAGACAGATATAGCAACAGATACGAGTTTCCCTTGGAGATAACTATTTCATATTTCTAACTAGGTTTCCAGTTTGAATCGCCTTGTTTTAATAAAAGTTGGTGCTTTATCAAAAGCATTCGAAAAATAAACATATTTATTTCTTCAACACAGTGTTTGTACAAGTTAACTATTAGCTGAAGGATATCCTTATAAGCATGAAAATGCATGTATTAGGAGGCTTCACCCTCCCATAGCAATTTTACATCCAACTTCATACATAGAGAGTCACATAATGTAGCTAAGTCTAGAGAGAACTGGCGCTCTCTTCCTGCCTACCCTGTAAGACCTGGCGTGATGATATGTATGCATTTACGTACATAAAATTAAAAAAAAAACAATCATATCAACAGTATTGTGTGTAAGATGGTGTATGTGTATGTGTGTGTGTGTGTGCGTTTGTTACGTTTACCTATTTATATTTCAAAAAGTGCTTACAGTATATTTACATTTAATATATCAAAAATAACAGTAAAAGCCGTGGTGGCGGTAAGGTTCGAATAGTAGCCTGCTACACAAAGATTGCAAGTTCGAATCCTGTCTGTAAGCACAGTGATTAGTCACACCGCGGGCATTACAGTGAAGGAAAACATCGAGAGAAAATTCAAAGACGTATGTAAAGTCATGCTTGATAACAGCGATGGACTCGCCATCTGTCACGTTGGCACCTAAAATAGATATATTTTAGGCGGAGTGAAAAATTTTGATAGATAGAAGGAAACAAGAATTAATATTCTGAAATTAGAATATCCCTGTAACTTGAGATACCAAATTACTAAATAAGATTTAAGTACGGTGCCCGTTTACCTGTGGTCCTGGTCGTTTACCACCAGCTTCTATCTACATCAACAGCTTACCTTCTATTTTTTAGTTGGTAATTTTTTTATCTGTTTGTAAAGTTAAGTATGTCGAACATAATAGCTCACATTAAGTCTTAATGCAAAGTATTAGAATGTTATCATCAATAATAATATGTAAGAATGATATTAATAATCGCAAAATTCACCGTGTCTAGTGCGTGCGTTGGTGGTGTAATGGTCAGCATAGTTGCCTTCCAAGCAGTTGATCCGGGTTCGATTCCCGGCCAACGCATGGTGCGTTTTTGTTGCAGTACAACGGGAGTATTTTTTACAGTTTTTAAAGGCTTAAGATATTTTTTTTTAATTTAGTGTGTAATTATAAATATTGCTGAATTTTTTTTTAATCAAAGTATACTGCAGTTTTACGGTCATGTTTGGGTAAGCCTACATTAAAATCTGACGAGCTAGGTATATCGTTTGGGCAAAGTAACACAACAAAGTAACACAATAGTAACATACATACATACATACATATCATCACGCCAAGTCCCTAGCGGGGTAGGCAGAGAGTATAGAGCGCCAGTTCTCTCTAGACTTACATACCTCTTTCGCTTCGTCCACGTTCATCAGTCTCTTCATACATGCTCGTCGGTTTCGAGTACTCTTAACGTTCCCGTCCTTGAGAGTCCGATCGATTTGATCCAGGTAGTTGGAACGTGGCCTTCCTCTGCCTCTTCTTGCACACACTTTTGCTTTGTATATCTGTTTCGTCAATCTTTCTTCGCTCATCCTTTCTATGTGTCCAAACCAACATAACATGCCTTTCTTCATCTTTACAATCACGCCCTCATTCACGCCAGTTGATTTGCGAATCTCTTCATTGCGGACTCGATCTAAAATCGTTACTCCGCACATTTTTCGAAGCGATCGCATCTCAACTGCATTCAAGCTATTTTCATACTTCCTCTGACATACCCAGGATTCGCTGCCATACAACAAGGTAGGTACCAATATCGCGTTGTGGACAGCAACTCGAGCATTCTTGCTCAGACTTTTACTGCCCATCAACGCCGACATGGCCCCATTCACCTTATTTCCGGCAGTTATCCTTCTTTCAATATCTTTTTCATACTTTCCATCTCGTGTGAACATGCTTCCAAGATATACAAATTCATTCACTTGCTCTAGAATTTGCCCATTTACCGATTTTTTTTTTTTTTTTTTTTATACCACTTGGGTGGCAAACAAGCATGCGGTCCGCCTGATGGCAAGCGGTTACCGCCGCCTATGGACGCTTGCAACACCAGGGGTATCACTCGCGCGTTGCCGACCCTGCAGGAATCTTTTCACACCCTTCTTGAAGAACTCCATGCTGTACTCTCCAGGGAAAACCTCAACGGGGAGCTCATTCCACAGCCTGAGCGTTCGCGGAAGAAAACTTCTTTGGAAGCGCACAGTGCGAGACCTTTGTGGTTCCAAGGTATGGGGATGAATTCCCCGTCGATGGCGAGAGGTGCGGTGGTAGAAGGTGGAAGTGGGCATCATATCGAACAATTCTGCAGAACACTCCCCGTTATACAAGCGGTAGAACACACACAGGGAGGCAAAGTCTCTCCTCAGACTTAGTGATTCCAAGCCGCTTGTGAGCATGGGATCGTCGACAATTCTAGCGGCGCGTTTCTGAACCGCGTCAAAAGGTCCAAGCTGGTATCCAGGGGCTCCAGCCCACAGGTGGCAGCAGTACTCCATATGTGGCCGAACTTGCGACTTATAAAGTTGCAGCCTTTGTTGCGGTGTGAAGTACTGCTTAGCTCTGTTGAGCACACCGAGCTTCCTCGACGCCAGCTTAGCCTTGTCCTCTAAATGACCACGGAACTGAAAGTCGCTAGAAATATCGACCCCAAGGATCCTAATGCTCTCCGAGATGTTCAGGGGAGTGTTCTGGAATTGTGGAGCCACAGCGAATGGAGTTTTTTTTGCGGTGAACGCGCAAACTTGTGTCTTAGTGGGGTTGAAGTGGACTAGGTTTAGTCGACCCCAATCGGAGACACTGCGAAGTGTACTCTCGATTTCAGACACAAGTCGTTCGCGACTTTCCTCCACAGTGGAACGAGGGAGATTAGCACGGCCCGTGTAGTAAGTGTCCCCAGTGCTGTCGTCTGCATAGCAATGAATGCCTTCAATAGAAAGCATGTCATTAATATGCAGAAGAAACAGAGTCGGGGACAACACAGAGCCTTGCGGGACGCCAGCATTAATTTCCATGCTTTCGGAGCAGCTACCGTCAACGACGGCTCTTATGCATCTGCTGGACAGAAAGCTGGCGACCCATTTGCATAATCCCTCTGGCAGTCCGTAGGATGGAAGCTTCGATAGAAGACCGCGATGCCAGACCCGATCGAACGCTTTCGCCACATCCAAGCTAACAGCTAATGCCTCACCTTGACTCTCAATGGCGAGTGACCAACGGTGCGTGAGATATACTAGAAGGTCACCCGTTGAGCGACTGTGGCGGAAGCCATACTGTTGGTGACTCAACAAACCGTGACCCTCTAGATATCGCAGGAGTTGCGTGTTAATCACTCGCTCCATAATTTTGGAGAGGAGGGAGGTGATGGCGATCGGCCTGTAATTCGATGGGTCTGATCTATCGCCCTTTTTGGGCACTGGGTGCACGTGGGCGGTCTTCCACGAAGTTGGGACTTTTTGGGTGGAGTAGGAAAGCGCGAATAGGCGCGTCAAAACAGGACACAGTTCAGGAGCACACTGCTTAAGCACCACTGCCGGAATACCGTCTGGCCCGCTCGACTTATGGACGTCCAGAGACAGCATCTCCCGCCGGACCTCCCGTTGGGTTATGCTTATCTCCGGCATAGAGTTCTCACACCGCAGGATAGTTGGCGGTGTGGCGCCTCCGTCATCCATAGTCGAGTTCGAGGCAAAGAGAGAGCCCAATAGATCCGCTTTCTCTTTGGCACTGTGGGCCAAGTTACCATCCGGCTTACGGAGTGGTGGTAGGGACGACTGGCAAAAGTTTCCCTCAGCAGCCTTGGCAAGGGACCAAAAAGCACGGCTGCCAGAAGGGTAGCTAGCGAGTCTCTTACCAATTCTGCTGACGAAATCGAATTTCGCCCTGGCAATCGCTCGCTTACAGTGCCTCGAGGCAGCATTAAGTTTCCGCTTTGCATCAGATATGTTGGGGTCCAGATTGGATCGAGCCGTGGTCCACGCCTCATACAAGGCTTGCTTGGATAATTTAGCTTCCTTGCAGGGCTTATTAAACCACGGCTGTTTCTTTACCCGTCATCAGGGCAGGATATCTGCGTCTCCGTCAGAAATAGCAGAGTCGGCTGTGTCGTCTCAAGGTGTTGGTGGACTGCATTTAGATTAGAATGAAGTCCCCTGATGTTGCAAAAGTCCATTTTTAATATGGAAGGGGAGGCCGCTGGGAAACTTCTACTATTTTTAAATTTGGCCATTTTAGATTTCTAAGGGTGCTGAAAAGGAAGAAGAGGAGTCGTTGTGTCGGCATCAAAGAGGACAAAGCGCAGTCTCAATCCGCCGCAGTGATGTACAGGTAGTGCGGATTGCCGGAGCGGAAGTCGGAAGGGCCCCCGATCCCCCCCTGATGCAGCGGCCGGGTCCACTCCGGTCTCCTCCTCCGGCACGACCACTACACCAAGGACTTTACACACATGTGCGGGTCAGCCTCCCAGGGCGGAGATTAGGTGATCCCTGGGTTCGGGACCCCTACTATATGCGGGCGGCCAGCGGACAGCCGTTTCACCGGGTCTCCCTAACAACCGCACCGACATGCCGCGCCTGGTCACCACCACGGCGGAATTGCACCACTGGTCCTGTGCTGCCGACACACCGCTTCCTCTTGGAGCCTGGCGACCTTACTCACCACAGGAACACGACACACCCGAGGGTAATGCCATTTAGCTGCGATCTTCTGTAAGGTGGAGGTAATGGTACCAGTCGGGCTGCTCCGAATTCGAACGGGAATTAACCGTTGTGCCCTCCCTCCCTTAATACCGAAATTAACCGATATAGCACACTCGGTCACTTGTTCATCTCTTTCGAATACCAGAACCTTAGTCTTGCCAGCGTTTAGGCGCAGCCCCTTCTTTTCACATTCCTCTTTCATTATGGTAACTAGTGACTGCAGTTCGCCCTCTGATGACGCCAGTAAGACCGCGTCATCCGCGTATAATAGGCAGTTGACCACTAAGTTTCCCATTTTCACTCCACATCCGTGCGTTCTTAGTGCTCTCAGACAGTTATCTAGATATATAATGAACAGCCAGGCAGACATGATACACCCTTGTTTGACCCCCGACTTCACATCAAACCAGGGTGACATCTCACCGTTAACCCTAACGCACGCCTCGCTATCACTATAGAGTGATTTCACGGCATGCAGTAGGGAACTGCTCACTCCATATCCAGGCAACACGTCCCAGAGTTCCTTTCGTACGACTCTATCAAATGCCTTCTCCAAGTCGACGAAAGCGCAGAAAACCCTTTGGTTACATAATAATAGTAACATAACAAGCTCTTATGTCTATCATACATATAATCACGCCCCTTTCCCGTAGGGGTAGGCAGAGACCACTTCTTTCCACTTGCTAAGATCCTTACATACTTCTTTCGCTTCGTCCACTTTCATTATTCACAAGGGTTTTCATTATTATGTCTATCATGAAATCAGAAATTATAAAATGAGCCTTATGCCAGCATAACTACAGAGAACTGACTCTAAGATCTCGCTGTCAACTCCTTAGGGAACTGGGCCAGGTAATCATCGAGATGAATTGCTCCTGTTGCGTGTAGTCAGCGAGTTGACCGCAGATGCTACGCGAAAATAAGGTAAAACAAAATTAAAATTAATATTTTTTTTTCTTTTATACCCTCACTTTTACGTCACATTGTTTTACTTCCCACAAGGGTCCCCGAAGGGTTAGGCAGAGGAGCATAGATAGTATCCACACACCCACTTTGCGCTGGAGATATATTCTGAGTGCTAACGTGATAGATGTCGAGTATGTCACCGTTATTCAAGCACGGCTATACATACGCCTTTGAATTTCTTCTCAGACGTCTGCAGGTTTCCTCTCGATGTTGTCCTTCAACGTAAAGCTCGTGGTGTGACTAATCACTGTACTAAAATTCAGAAAAACTCATTGGTACCTCCATTTGTTATTCGAACTTGTAATCTTTGAGTAACTGTCCTATTTTCTGAGACAACTTGTACATATCCTTTTCCAAAAGAACGGAGTCCTGAACAAAAAGGTATCTACGTACTTAACCTATTAAAAAAACGTGCGTTGGCCGAGAATCGAACTCGGATCAACTGCTTGGAAGGCAACTATGCTGACCATTACACCACCAACGCATGTGACAGCCTTCTCAAAGCTGTGCTATGGAATCTTCAGTTGTGTCCACAATAGCTGACATTGGAAAATATTATGTAGCAAAAACGTGCGTTGGCCGAGAATCGAACTCGGATCAACTGCTTGGAAGGCAACTATGCTGACCATTACACCACCAACGCATGTGACAGCCTTCTCAAAGCTGTGCTATGGAATCTTCAGTTGTGTCCACAATAGCTGACATTGGAAAACAGTATGTGGCAAAAACGTGCGTTGGCCGAGAATCGAACTCGGATCAACTGCTTGGAAGGCAACTATGCTGACCATTACACCACCAACGCATGTGACGGCCTTCTCAAAGCTGTGCTATGGAATCTTCAGTTGTGTCCACAATAGCTGACATTGGAAAATATTATGTAGCAAAAACGTGCGTTGGCCGAGAATCGAACTCGGATCAACTGCTTGGAAGGCAACTATGCTGACCATTACACCACCAACGCATGTGACAGCCTTCTCAAAGCTGTGCTATGGAATCTTCAGTTGTGTCCACAATAGCTGACATTGGAAAACAGTATGTGGCAAAAACGTGCGTTGGCCGAGAATCGAACTCGGATCAACTGCTTGGAAGGCAACTATGCTGACCATTACACCACCAACGCATGTGACGGCCTTCTCAAAGCTGTGCTATGGAATCTTCAGTTGTGTCCACAATAGCTGACATTGGAAAACATTAAGAAGCAAAAACGTGCGTTGGCCGAGAATCGAACTCGGATCAACTGCTTGGAAGGCAACTATGCTGACCATTACACCACCAACGCATGTGACGGCCTTCTCAAAGCTGTGCTATGGAATCTTCAGTTGTGTCCACAATAGCTGACATTGGAAAACATTAAGAAGCAAAAACGTGCGTTGGCCGAGAATCGAACTCGGATCAACTGCTTGGAAGGCAACTTTGCTGACCATTACACCACCAACGCATCTACGAGATAACGGAATATTAAGAGTTTTCTGCTAATATTATAAAATGTGTAAGTTAGTTTGAATGTTTGTCATCCTATCATGCAAAATTACAAAACGAGCTCGTCGGTTTCGAGTACTCTTGACGTTCCCGTTAATTCCAATACTTACCTCGACGGGACAGGCATTGCTTACGGGGTTAGTTAAAAGTGTCATTTGTTAACATTTTTTTAAGAGAGGTAAGGCATAACGGAATTTTCCGTTCGATTTTAGAGCTGCCCGGCTGGGGCAGGACCTCCACCTTATAGAAGTCCGTAGCCAAATAACACAATTTAGATACTGCGGTATCGTTAGCGTAAATAGGCTATGGTAGCCGCTTCCCATCAGGTGGGCCGTATGCTTGTTTAGCACTCTTGTCGTATAATTTTTTTTTATTATAAAGTTACCTATCTATCTTTACCAATATTATAAAGAGGAAAGATTTGTATGTAAGTATGTTTGTATTGAATAGGCTCCGAAACTACTGGACCGATTTGAAAAATTCTTTCACCATTGGAAAGCTACTCTCACCCTAAGTGACATAGGCTATATTTTCTTTTATAAAAAAAATCTTATGTCCATCCTTGCGAAGCCGGGACGGACCGCTAGACATTACATAATTCCTGAGACAGCAGACTTGTTGAATGTAAAACAAAATGGAACTGCATTACAACTGCATTGCGTCGGATACAGAGATGCACCTAGTCGCATGTCTAGCTCTTTTAAAGACACAAACATATCACGTGTCTGCCACAGGGTAGGCATAGCGAGAGCGCTAGTTCTCACTAGAATAATAAATAATAATAAAAAAAACGTTTATTCAAGCATAGAATGCACACGCCGGAAATAACAAAATTGCTTATTAACTAATTAGGATATACTTACAGCTAAACAGAAAACAGTAACAAAGCAAAAGTGAAGAGTAAAATTGTGAAATAAGAATGAAATAAAAAAACATTGCCAGGGGTTCTCAAATTAGTCTAGGCCTGTCTCTTGAGAAACCACTTTATTTTATGTTTGGGTTAAAAGTTCACTATTACGTGAATCACAGACCTCTTCCTATCTAATTCCAGGCTGAAAGTAATGCTAAATATCTTCACGCCTTACCACAAGGGTCCACGAAGAGGTAGGCAAAGGTGGATAGTAGCCACACACCGTCTTCTCGCCGGATATATATTTGAGGTACCAAAGTGACAGATGGCGAGTCCATCGCTGTTACTCAAGCACGACTATACATACGCCTTTGAATTACATCTTAAACGTATGCAGGTTTCCACTCGACGTTTTCCTTCACCGTAAAACCGTAATC
The DNA here is from genome assembly GCA_945859725.1 of Drepana falcataria. Taxonomy (NCBI): domain Eukaryota; kingdom Metazoa; phylum Arthropoda; class Insecta; order Lepidoptera; family Drepanidae; genus Drepana; species Drepana falcataria. The sequence goes on along the minus strand of OX243946.1, from coordinate 6,380,935 downwards.
AATGTACTTCCACTATCACTGTAGTTCAGAAAAACTCAATGCTACAGTCGGGATTCCAAGTTGTAGTCTTTGCGTTACAGGTAAGTACTCGAACCACTGTCAACACGGCTCTACCACCTACTCAGTGCTGTAATGCATCACAAATAATTTTATTGCTTCTAACTTTGTCTACGAAAGACGAAATAGTGTCTATTTTATTATGATTCGTCCGTTCATTATGCTTTGTTCAAAACAGCTGTATCAACTGTTCTAGCAATTAGTAACGCTACATGTAAAATTTTAAGTTATTTGTCATATGCGTTGGTGGTGTAATGGTCAGCATAGTTGCCTTCCAAGCAGTTGATCCGAGTTCGATTCTCGGCCAACGCACGTTTTTGCCACCTAATGTTTTCCAATGTAAGCTATTGTGGTCACAACTGAAGATTCCATAGCACAGCTTTGAGAAGGCTGTCACATGCGTTGGTGGTGTAATGGTCAGCATAGTTGCCTTCCAAGCAGTTGATCCGAGTTCGATTCTCGGCCAACGCACGATTTTTTCATTTTTTGGTTCAAAGGTCGGTATTTTTTTATTAGGGTTGATCCCACGAGAATATACATTTTATAGTTAAAGGTCGATTACCTGCGTGGTAATGTTTATGTAAAGTTATACGATAAAAGATTGAGTAGTTAAGAATGCGTTACAAGCAAACTCACTTTCGCACGTTAAATATATAAATAATAATATAATATATCCTCACGCCTTCCCACAAGGGTCCCCGAAGGGGTAGGCAGAGGTGTATAGGTAATACCCACACACCCACTTTCCGCCAGAGGTATATTAGGTGCCAACGTGACAGATGGCGAGTCCATTGCCGTTACTCAAGCACGACTATACATACGCCTTTGAATTTCTTCTCAGACGTCTTCTCCTTCACCGTAAAGCTCGTGGTGTGACTAATCACTGTACTTAAGTTGAGAAAAACTCAGTGGTACAGTCGGGATTCGAACTTGCGTCGCAGGCAACTGCTAGAACCACTCGGCCACCACGGCTTTAAATATTTGTTAGCTTAATATACAATTAATTTGAAAGTAAACGAATTATAGATACTTCGTCCTTCGGCTATTTCTTAAAGACTTCATTAATTATTTACCGACGTTGAAAGCAAATTATTATTAGATCTTTCATTTATTAAAGCCTTATTATAATTGCTTAAGATGCATTTCACCCCCCGCAAAATTTTAATTTCATCGGTAGTTTTGTCTGGATTTTTGAGGTGATTTTTATTGGTTTGAAATACATTGATAAAATAACTATTTATTTATTTATTTTATTTATTTATTGTATCCTTATTAGAACGGCCAGAAGCCACTTATACTTATAGGTAAACGCATTCATTCTGTCTTCTAACAGAACTCCAAACATACCGACAAGATATTCTTCCATTCATCCGCAAACAAATCACATTCAGGGTAATAAACTATACCCTCACGCCTTCCCATAAGGGTCCCCAAAGGGGTAGGCAGAGGTGTATAAGTAATACCGACACACCCACTTTCGCCAGAGTGAGTAATCATTGTACTTAAGTTCAGAAAAACTCATTGGTACAGTCAGGATTCGAACGGTTCGAACTACTCGAACCACTCGGCCACCACGGCTCTTGTAAGTACATTACATGTTACATAACAAAAATGTTTTTTTTCTGCCTGCTTGTCTTTTTGTTCCGACTAATCTCTGAAACGGCTGGACCAATTTTGACGACACTTTCACTGGCAGATAGCTTATGTTAAAAGGAATAACTTAGACTACTTTAATTTTGGAAACTGAAATTTTTTTCAAAGCTCAAGGACTGGAACCTCAAGAGTACTCGAAATCGACGAGCATGTATGAAGAGACTGATGAATGTGGACGAAGCGAAGGAGGTATGCAAGTCTAGAGAGAACTGGCGCTCTATACTCTCTGCCTACCACGTTAGGGACTTGGCGTGATGATATGATGATGATGATGAAATATTTTTTTTATTAAATTTCACGCGGTGAAGTCTCACAGTCACAGTAGCACAGCTACAAAATTATTATAATTGCTGAGTTATATTTTAAATCAGGCTATGACAGAGGTGCGGTTTCGAATTGACGATTCGAATAGTAAGCATTTTCGCTGTTTTATGCTTGAATTATAAACAGGCGCTAACATCATGTATTAGGTACTTATTGGGCATCATATGTCAATAATGTAAAGTCGTTCGTGCTTCTTAAACCTTGGTCTTGGCTTTAAATATGAATACGAACTGTGCATAATGCAATATTAGTTTATTATACGACAGCGAATCCTGGATATGTGAGAGAAAGACATACATACATCTCATCAATCCGAGCCCTAAAGCGGTAGGCAGAGAGAGTAGAGCGCCTGTTTCCTCCATACTTACATGCCACCTTCTGTTCGTCCACAATTTTCAGGCTCTTCATACAGGCTTGCTGGTTTCAAGTAGTCTTGACGTCAGAGAAAGCAGGATAGTTTAAGTGCAGTTGAGATGCGTTCCCTTCGAAAAATATGGCGTATGGCGTGACGATATTACATCGAATGCGTAGGGAGGAGATTGCAAGGCATCTGGCGTGAACAAAGGTTGAAATGATGAGTGAAGAGAGATTGACGAAACAGATATGCAAAGCAAAAGTGCGTGCAAGACGAGGTAGAGTAAGACCACGTTCCAACTACCTAGATCAAATCGATCGAACACTTTAGGATAGAAATATCGCCTGTGGCCATTTATGAAGAGAAGTCTAGTGAGAACAGATCCTCTACTCTGTCTGCCTACCCTGTGAGGGACTCATCTTGGTCTATATTTACAATATATATGTCGAATACTACTAATTTGATTACAATATGAGAAAGTACGTATGAAATACGGTTGTCTAATTAATGATCTGTTTACAAAGATTTGACCAATCACAGAGCCAATCCTATGGAAAATTTAGTTTCATCTGGCTTAAGGGGATTTGTTACATCTCCTCAACGTCGCTACCCCCCTCCCCTCCTTTAAGATGTAAACACATAGGTATATGCATGCAACCCCCGTTAGGGAGGGTTGAGTTAGTCGACGCGGCGAGGCGCCGCCGTTCGGTCGCGCGAGGTTGATGTGCACGCCTCGAATTAGCAATCAAATCATAAGGCAGTTTTTTTTATAGATTTACATAGTTTTCTTCTCATTTTAATATCTTTTTCATAATTCAGAGTGCCATAATTCAATAGAGCCGCTTCATTTGGAAAGAAACGGCGCATTGCGGCTGAGCCAACTGTGCTAAATTTGGAATGTTCCCCAAAAATTCCTTACAGTGAAAGCGTTTCCTTCCTCATACAAATTTTCTCCTTTCATGGGTTTATTTTTTCACGCCTCATTATTGTTTGTCATAAATTTACTTCACAGGTCCGCGAAGTACAATTTGTGTTTTAAGGTGTAAAATTGTCAATTCTGCGATGCCTTGACTCCGACTTTGGAACTATTTGAGAACGTGAGTTATATTTCTAACTTTTCTTCCCCTTTTCTGCTTAGCCACGACAGGGAATTCATCCCTTGGAACCACAAAGGAGCATTGCGCGGTTCCAAAAGAGTTTCCTTCCGCGAATGCACAGGCTGTGGAATGAGCTCCCCGTTGAGGTCTTCCCTAGAGAGTATAGCATGGAGTTCTTAAAGAAGGGTGTGAAAAGATTCCTGCAGCCTCCTCCGTCTTTGAACGCTTGCAATACTCCTGGTGTTACAAGCATCCATAGGTGTTGGTAACCGCTTACCATCAGGCGGACCTTATGCTTGCTTGTGACTTATCGTACCAAAGATAATTCTAAATGTAATATTATTAATGTTATCCGATTGGTTTTCGATTAGATCTTATCTCGTAATTTTGTCTTTATAGAAAGCTATTTACAAAATGTTACTGTTACCTCACGCCTTTCCACAAGGGTCCCCGAAGGGGTAGGCAGAGGTGTATAGGTAATACCCACTTTCCGCCAGAGGTAAATTAGGTGCCAACGTGACAGATGGCGAGTCCATCGCCGTTACTCAAGCACGACTATACATACGCCTTTGAATTTCTTCTCAGACGTATGCAGGTTTCCTCACGATGTTTTCCTTCGCCGTAAAGCTCGTGGTGTGACTAATCACTGTACTTAAGTTCAGAAAAACTCATTGGTACAGTCGGGATTCGAGCTTGCGATCATTGTGTCGCAGGCAACTGCTCGAACCACTCGGCCACCTCGGCTCTTACTTTACTGTTACCATTATGCCATAATACCTTTACCATTAAAGCTTAAACTCACTTGACGTTAAGCGGTTACCGTATGCCAAGGACATACTTAAACAAAATATATGTATATCCCAATGCGAAAATGTGTAACTTTATATGTACATGTATAACATATACAGACGACCGTCTGGTCTAGTGGTTAGAGCTCCTGACTGCGAAACTCGAGGTCGCGGGTTCGAATCCCGCTGAGGGCAGATTTTGTGTGATGAACACGAATATTTGTACCTTAGTCTTGGATGTCCTATGTATTTATGTATATATCTATCTATATAAGTAAATATATCGTTGTCTAGTTACCATAACACAAGTTTCGCTTAATTTGGGACTAGGTCAATTTGTGTGGACTTGTCCCAGGTATTTATTATTATTATTATTATTATATGTAGTTACTCAATCGCAACAGAGCGATTGAACAGAATTAGATGAAATTTGGCACATAGATAGATCATTTAGAAGAAACTTTAGACTCGGCACGATGATATGTATTAAGTAGTTTATTCTACTTGGGATCTTAATCTATACATTAAAATAAATTAAATTGGAGCGTCTGTTTGTAATTAAAAAAAACCGCGTTTTACTAAATGCACGGATGTATACACGGTATACCAAAATATATTTTTATAAAATTTTTATCTGTCTGTCTGTCTGTTTGTTCCGGGTAATCTCTGAGAACGGGAAACCCGTTATGCCCTACCTCTCTTTTAAGAGGGGTAGGGCATAACGGGTTTCCCGTTCGAATTCGGAGCTGCCCTACTGGGGCAGGACCTCCACCTTACAGAAGTCCGTAGCCAAATAACAAAATTGTTTGTGTTGTGTTCCTACGCGGTGAATAAGGTTTCCAGTAATGAGCTCCTTGGGGAGGGGGGAGGATTGTTACATTGTGTTGGAAGCAGAGGGATTAAACCCATTATGCTGCCAACACACTATAACTCTCCGAACACAGAGTGGCAACGCGCAAGTGATACTTCGGTATCGTGAGCGTAAATAGGCTACGGTAACCGTTTCCCATCAGGTGGGCCGTATGCTTGTTTGCCACTCTTGTTGTATAAAAAAACGGCTGGACCGTTTCTAACGGGACTTTCACTGGCAGATAACTGATGTTAAAAGGAATAACTTAGCCTACTTTTATTTCGGAAATTTTACAATATTTTAGGTATATGTTTCGTATTTATTTATTTAGATTGCTTAGTATATGTATATTATAGTAAATATATATATTTCATCCGCTCAACTATCCCACCTACCTTTTTTTCTCTATTTCTTTTCTCTCTTCACTTGGTTGCCTGGAAGAGATCGCTTTTGCGATGGCCACCTATTGTGCCTATTACATGTTATTCTCTGTCTTTTTGTCATCATATTTGTTTGTATGTGTGTGTGTACAATAAATATTATTATTATTATTATTTTATGTATATTTTTTTAAATATTCTCGGCATTGTTGCCGGTGTTTTTATAATATCCACGGGCCGAAGCCAAGTGGCTATTATTTAAGAGTTGTTGTTCGTTGATGTCAAAGGTCGATCTATTTGAAGGAATTTTCGGGTGATACGGCAAGTATTAAGAATTACTGCTTTTTGGAGATTGAGGTAGGTGAGTTTAGGTAGTTGTATTGTGGCTATGGATTGATGCAGCTGTTTAGGGATGACGCCGGTGGTGGAAATTACTATTGGAATTATGGTAACTTTTTGTAGATGCCACAAGCGCGCTATTTCATCTTTTAAATCAATGTATTTGCTTAGTTTTTCGGCTATGGTTATTTGTAGGTTATGGGTGTTAGGGACTGCTATATCTATCAGTTGAGCTGTTTTGTTTACCTTGTCTATTAGTGTTATGTCGGGTCTATTATAGTGTACAGTTTTATCAGTAAGTATAGCTCTATCAAAATAAAGTTTGTGCGTGGAGTTTTCAAGGACTGTTTGTGGTGCATATTTATAGTATGGTACAGAAGGTAATGAGATCAGTTTATGCTTAATGGCCATCTTTTGATGTATTATGTTTGCAACCTGGTCGTGCCTGTGCTTGTAATCAGTTTGAACTATTGCTTTACAGGATCCTGTGATGTGCTGGATGGTTTCAATAGGTGCTTGACAGCGACGGCAGATATCTGTGGTGTTGGCTATTTTCATTATATGTTTTTGATAATTTCGTGTTTCTATTACTTGATCCTGGATTGCAAGCATAAACCCTTCTGTCTCCGGGAATAACTCTCCACGTTTGAGCCATTCGTTCGACGCTATTTTGTCGACGTATTGCTGGTTCAAATCGTTGTAATGTCTTCCATGTAGAGACTTACGGGCCCATTCATCTAGTTTTGTCTGTATGTCAGTTAGTTTTTCATTCTTTTGGGGACCTATACTTTGCAAGTTTAAGGGTGTGAACTTTAGATCGTTAAGTACTATTGCCTTGTACAACGTGGATGTTGGTGATTTGTTATGGAAGTAGGTTCGGAGATTTGAAATCTGTTTATTGTGTAGGTTAACTATATCGATCAAGCCTCTGCCTCCTTGTTTTCTCGGGATCGTTAGTCTTTGCACACAAGATCGGGGATGATGTTTTCTATTCTTAGTAAGAGTGAGGTTAATCAATCGTTGTAATGTTTTTAGTTCTGTTTTTGACCAATGTATTATACCAAAGGAGTAAGTAAGTATAGGCACAGCATAAGTATTAATAGCTTTAGTAGTATTTTTAGAATAAAGGTATGATTTTGCTATGGAGTTAAGTCTGTGTTTAAATTGCACTTTTAATGAGGATTTTATTGCCTTGTGGTTGATTTGCTTGGATTGTGCGTATCCCAGGTATTTATAGGTTTCATCTTCGTTCAATGATTTTATCTGTTCTCCGCTCTGTAGTTCGTAATGGTGTGAATGGATCTGCCCAGCTTTTACAGAATTAAGTCTGCATTTATCAATCCCAAATTCCATACAGATATCTCTTGAAAAAAATTCTGTGATTTGGGCAAGTGTGCTAATATCCTCTTGTTTAACAGCGTAAAGTTTTATATCATCCATATATAATAGATGATTTAAAGAATAATAGTCTAACGTGTTATTTGATGTATCAGTTGTAGGATTTTGGCTCAAGAAGGGGTATCCAATATTTGTTTTATTTAAAAGATTTGATAGAGGGTTGAGTGAGAGGCAAAACCATAGTGGACTCAATGCATCGCCTTGAAAAATTCCTCGTTTGATTTGAATTACGTTTGATACTACATTTTCGGAAGGTGAGTTTACTTTAAGTCGTGTTGTCCAGTTGGTCATAGTACTGTGAAGAAAAACTCGAATAGATGGGTGAATTTTGTAAATTTCTAGGACTTTTAGTAGCCATGAATGAGGTACTGAATCATAAGCTTTCTTATAATCTATATACATTGTAAATAAATCTTTCTTTTTCTTTTGTACCTGTTTTAATATAACTGAGTCTATTGTGAGTTGTTCTTTACATCCCTGGCTATATTTTTTACATCCTCTCTGCTCCTGAGCAAGAATACTATTATTATCTACATGCTTATATATCAGTTCGGCAAGACAGGATGTGATGATTTTGTATATCGTTTGAAGGCATGTTATGGGTCGATATTTGGCAGGATTACTCCCATCACTTTGGTCTTTTGGTAACATAAAAGTTATTCCCGCAGTAATGTATTCTGGTATGGTGTGTGGATTATGTATAAAGTCATTGATATAATTATAAAGAAAGGGGTGTATATTTGTAAAGTGTTTGTACCAGTAGTTGTGTATGAAATCAGATCCAGGCGTTTTCCAGTTATGAAGTTTTCTTATAACATCGTGAAACGTGTCAGTTGGTATATGTGCAAATTCCATCGATTCAATGTTACTGGCTCTAGTAGTTTCTTCCTGTATCCAGTCCGCGTTGTCATTATGCTCAATGGAGCTACCCCATAGCTGTGACCAATACCTGTGTAAGACTTCTGTTTCTGGTGTTGGTGTCGTTGTATTCTCCTGATGACTGGAAGTAGTAGTTCGTATTTTACGGTAAAATTGTTTTTCGTTTTTAATAAACTGATTATTTTGACTTTTGCGTAGTGTACATGTTTTATATCGCTTAAGGCGGCTACTGGCAACAGCTAGCTTTTGTTTTAAAGTATCTAGAAACTGTGATAATTCTGTGTTTTTTTCCTCGTGTGATGTGTGAATTTTGTAGTTTTTTAAGATATCCTCTACATGCTTTGTCAGATTGGCTGTTCGGTTGCCGTTGATGTAGTGTAATAATCTCCCTATATTAGCTCTAAGTTTCTCTATCTTCTACTCTAATCTGATTTGCCATTTTGGTTTAATTTTTCGACTAACAGTATTTGTTGTTTCCGTTACTGGTGGTATATTTATTTTAGCTCCATTTATTTTAGCTGCAGTCCAAGCTGCACAATAGATTATTGTTTGGAATGTATTGAAGTCCGTATCAGAATTTACAAGTTTCGGTAGAATTTGAGTATTTATGTAATGTACTATAGAGGCTAATCTTCGGGAACTCTTTTGTTTAGGTATATAGTGTCGTTGTGTGGGCAATGTATCCGTGTAATATACTAGTGCATGATCAAAACTAGCGTCTATTTTACTGCTTAGTTCCATATTCAATTGTGGTATATTAATAACTGTTTCATCTTGTATTTGTGATGTGGTAACGTCTACGTCCATATGGTTAAGGTAGTCTTCGTCCCGTCTGCGTATTTCATCAAATGAATCTATTGGTTCTATTTCACTTCGCACTTCCTGCCTTATTGCATTTAATCTCTCTTCTGTAAAGTATTTATTTTCTATTATGGCTCTCCGTTGGTCTGCCACTCGTTGTTCTGATAAATGTGCTAAATTTGGGAAAATACTTATGAAATCTTGATAAAGATTCTTTCTGTAAGAGGTTCTATCAGTTTCTAGTTTAGTGATTTTATAATAAGATCTTATTATAGCTTCATTGTGTTCGTCGGTCCACCTCATTCTTTGACCTGGTTGCGACAGTGGCATTGTTTGTGTATTTTGTATGTTAATATTATCTGTATTTAAGTGGTGCGTGTTACTATATGAATGTTGTATTGTAGCCTGAACTTCACGAGTAATTTCCTCAATAGTTTGTTGCGGTAGTAGCTGTTTGCGAACTATTGCTCTTCTTTGGTCTCCTACTCTTTGCCTTGATACGGTTGTCATGTCTGGAAAATTTTCTATAAATTTTGCGTGTAAAAATGGTAAATACCCTTTGACATCAGTCTCCATCATCGTTAAATGTAAATAATTACGCAGTATGAACTTGTTCATCTCAGTCGTCCATTTTTTACGCGTATTCATTGCACCGGTGGTGGGCACAGTATTTGTGACATTAATTGTCTCCTGTGCAACATCCTCCAGAGGTATACTATTTGAGGACAGTGTAGGTGAGGATCGGGAAAAGGGATCTTGGGAAAAAGTTGAGGATGGAGTTGAAGTTATTTCGCATTGCAATTCTGAGTCCGTTGTACAAGCCATGGTCGTTTGACGGGAGCACGTCGCCCGGAGATTGTATGCGCCCCTGGTCCCAGAGCCGAGCCTGCTTTCGTCAGAGCTGGCACAGCTGCTGGGGCCGCCGGGAACTTGGGGCCTAGTCTTTTTGCTTCGTGTTATCATGGTTTGGTTTTTGGTTTTGGGATCGTTGGTCGGGGAAGAGTAGTCAAGGTGTAATTGACTTCTAAGTACCTCCTAAAAAAATAAGGGTAATCATCCTCCCCTTAAGCCCCCCCACCACGTCAAGGTGACCCCCGGGGGGGTATTATTATTATTATTAATATTTTTTTGTTAATTTTCACGCGGACGAAGTCGCGGGCTCAGCTAGTCCACAATATTTCACATTCCTATCGTGAATGAACTAAGAACGAATGAATGAAATTGAATGATCATATTCAAGTATTTGACCTAATAGAACTGTCAGGATTTATTCAAAGCCCGATAAAGTTAGGAATTTATATTCCCGAGACTGTAATCTATATTTATTTAGTGTAACTTATCGAATATTCATTTCTGTGTGTGTTGTGTTTTAATTTAAGTTATGATTTTTCCATAAATAACAAACGCATTATTTGGGGTTAGGGACTCGGCATGATATTTATGTATGTATGTAACAAACACATCTGCATAACATTAAAAGGTTTGTCAGTATCTATAAAGGGACCAATTAATGTAGATGAAGCGAAAGAGTAAGAGACTGGAACTCTATTCTCTCCATCTAACACGTGAGGGAATTGGTCTGAATCCTCGTTGGAATTACTCTAATATAGCAAAGAGCATATATATAGCAAATATATATATATATATACTAGTTGTCCCGCCCGTCCCTCCCGCATACTAGCAGCGCTCGGGTGAAAAAAAAGTGAGCCGTCACGGGACGCCTGGCAGATGTGAAACATCGACATTATTTTGTAAAAGTAATATGCAGAAAAGAACAGATTGTGATAGGAACTAAATATGTCATAATGATAAAATAAAATATTACGATTTTTTTCCAGATAACGATGACTATTTATTGAATAAACATTTATTTTCATTAAATACAAAAATTTACGAATTTATTTCAAAACGTAACTACTTGATTCGTAACTTCGTCGACTTCGGTAATAGTTATATTCGATGTTTCCTCTGAGGACGGTATTACTGTGACAATTGGTCGATGGTAACTGAAGTATGGCGACGCGTCGCCACGGCATGCGTCGCCACGCCAGAAATCGGTTTTACGTGCGGCTATAGATGTTTCACATCAAAAATACATTTCCTGAAACACGATCGCAGAGTCACCTATCGGGTCCAATTGTGAATCTAAATCATTAAAATCTGTCCAGCCGTTTAAGAGGAGTTCAGTTATAAACGCAAGATAAGATAGAGAGAGAGAGAGAGAGAGAGATTCGGTATCGGGGTGGTAAATGTGCATGTATACAGACTGTAGTACAATTTTATTAAATTAATTGTGTTTTTCAACAAACAAAATTCAAATCTTTCCTATATAATAATATAGCTGTTATTACTCGGTAAAGATGTTAGCTTGTAGAGTAATTTTAGATTTAAAGCATAACTTACTAACAAACAGAAAATCAAAACCAACCATTCCATATTTATAATATTACTTTAGATATACGTAAAATGTATTTCCAAATAATAAAATTTCCAAATATACCTATATTGGAAATCATGGGAGACCTTTGCCCAGCAGTGGGATGTACCAGGGTAACGTCATCATCATCATGCGTAAAAGGTTTGTCGCAGGCGTGAATCGAACCCGACACAAGGCAGCTGATTCAAACGACAAGTGAACAAGCCCAAATATCGAAATATTCCAAGAAATGACAAAATGAAAATCGTCTTTTCCACAATATCTATGGAACAAATGTAACACAATGGCAGCCCTTGAATGAAGGTTCATTACTCAAGCCCACAATATCTACATTGCCAGAGAGAAATTGCTTCAATATAACTTTGCCGGTTGCCAGTGCTAAATTATTTTGCGCTTTTTATTGTTGTGCGTGCTTTGGTAACATAGTTATTAGAACACATTAATAAAGTTGTTACCTAATTGTTCACATATAATTGGTTCTGGTTCATATATAAAATGGGTTTGAGGGTACTGCCTATACATACGAAAGCGCGAATTTTCTTCTTTACCAATTCGGTGGTAAACAAGCACATGGCCCACCTGATGGTAAGCAGTTACCGCCACTTTTGACGTTTACAATACCAAGGGGGTCCATCCAATAATTAAGGGAACTCCAAGAGTACTCGAAGCGATCATTTGTATGTGAATCGACTGTATGTGTATGAAGTGAAAGAAGTTTGAAAGTCTTGAGAGAACTCTTCTCTCTCTGCCCCGTGAGGGACTCGGCACGATTATATGCAAGTAATAATAATAACAACTATATATATCCTCACGCCTTCCCACAAAGGTCCCCGAAGGGGTAGGCAGAGGTGTATAGGCAATACACATACACCCGCCAGAGATATGTTAGGTGCCAACGTGACAGTTGGCGAGTCCATCGCCGTTACTCAAGCACAACTATACTATACGCTTTTGAGTGGCTTCTCAGACGTATGCAGGTTTCCCCTTGATATTTGAGGGAATTGTAAAAATAATATTTACTAGCGGCCCGTCCCCGCTTCGCACGGGTAGACATACATTTTTAAACATTTTTTGCTGTTAATATAGTCTACATTAACCAGTGATAATGTAGCATTCAAATGGCGAAAGAATTTCGAAATCCGACCAGTACTTTTTGAGCCAATTCCTTACGAACATACTTACATACAAATCTTTCTTCTTTATAATATTAGTATAGATATGGGTGACTCGAATTGGAAACAAGCCTAATATAAATGAATTGAATGCGATACGGCCTGTATAGCTTTATACATTGCTAGTACACCCTGAATAATTGAATAAATTAATTCGTATTTGATTGATAAAGGTACCCAGCAGTCATACACAGCTGTATTAAGTCATGAATATTTTTTTATTATTTCTCTATCCGTAATTGTTATTGCAGAGCCTTGGTGGCCAAGTGATTTGACTAGTTGCCTGCGACACAAAGATCGCAAGTCGAATCCCGACTGTACCAATGAGTTTTTCTGAACTTAAGTACAGTGATTGGTCACACCACGAGGTTTACGGTGAAGGAAAATATCGAGAGGAAACCTGCATACGTTTGAGAAGACATTCAAAGGCGCAAATGCTTGAGTAACGGCGATGGATACACCATCTGTCACGTTGGCACTAAAAATATACCCCTGGAAAAGTTGATGTGAAGGTACCTAGACACCTCTGTCTACCTCTCCGGACACTCTCACGGAAAGGCTATCTATCTAGCTTGGGAACTCACTCATCACGAAATCTCAGGAACTATAAGGCCGATTGACTTGAAATTTTATGAAACTCATACATACATACATATCATCAAGCCAAGTCCCTAACGGGTTGGGCAGAGTGTCTAGAGCGCCAGTTCTCTCTAGACTTACATACCTCTTTCGCTTCGTCCACATTCATCAGTATTTTTTTTTTATTTTATGTATTTTTTTAACTTATACCTCCACATTATCGTAAACGACCACGTTGTCGTGCTAATTGTAAATAAATAAAGAAATCAGTCTCTTCATACATGCTCGTCGGTTTCGAGTACTCTTAACGTTCCCATCCTAGAGCGTCCGATCGATTTGATCCAGGTAGTTGGAACGTGGCCTTCCTCTGCCTCTTCTTGCACACACTTTTGCTTTGTATATCTGTTTCGTCAATCTTTCTTCACTCATCCTTTCAATGTGTCCAAACCAACGTAACATGCCTTTCTTCATCTTTACAACCACGCCCTCATTCACGCCAGTTGATTTGCGAATTTATGAAACTCAACTTTTTTTTACCTATTCACCCGGGCGAAGCTGGGCGGGACAGCTAGTTATACATATAATTATATTAAAACAAAACTACGTAACTAAATACAGATTTGCTTGGTTTAGAACTACGCAAATGAGTTTATTTATTTATTTGGATCACCAACAGGTAAGAACACCTTAATATTAGAATATGCCATAATAAAACATACATAAGTGTCCACCCAATTACAGGTAACCGCAACTACTACAAGAATTAAGTAAATAAGCTAAAAATGATGATGAGTATAAGTTTAAATTCCACTAGATATTTGGTTGGAATCTCACTATTATGACCGTACCCACATTTCATTCCCGAACTGCGAACTTCGACGAACTGTCTAAAGCCAAATACTCGGAACCCGGATCCGGATAGTTTTCAACTTTTTATTTTTACCCAATCTGTTATTCTGCGTATTTGAGTTGGCCGACATATCTGGGGTAAACTGTCCTTTTTGTGAGACGAGTCTTATCGTTCATCAAGCACAAACGTTATTTGTCATGTTGCGCAATTCCGACTATGGGTTAAAGCTCCTGCAGAGAAGCTTGAGGTCGCGGGTTGGATTTCCGCTGAGGGCAGATGTGTGTGATGAACACGAGTATTTGTACTTTTGTCTTAGCTTTATATATACATATCACGCCTTCCCACAAGGGTCCCCGAAGGGGTAGGCCGAGGTATGTAAGCCGCACTCCACATTCCGCCGAAGATTATTTTAGGTGCCTACGTGACTGATGGCGAATCCATTAAGCACGACTATACATACGTCATTGAATTTATTCTCAAACGTACGCAGGTTTCCTCTAAATATTTTCTTCACCGTAAAGCTCGCGGTGTGAATCACTGTAACTTAAGTTCAGAAAAACTGGTATGTACTTGCGACAGCTCTATAGTAATCTCACATTACTAGCCCCTAAACAACTTTCCCTCAACATTAGCTGCGAATGATAAATTAGTATAAATTACTTCGCAAGCTTTGATACCTGAAATATACGGACGGTCAGTTTTTGCTTGAATCTCGTTTGTTAAACGTCCCTTACAATGGTTTGATTGAACGACTGAAAAATGTCCCGCAAAATTTCTATGGTGGAAGTATTTGGTTGAGAGAAGAATCATCTTATATTGTGAAGCTGCGCCGCGCGACTTCACTCGCGTAAATTAATATTTTCATATTAGACTTCTTTTATTTTTTAGGAAATAGATAATAACTGACGGGATCTTACTTTTGTTGCAATACCAACAATTAATAATATTTACGAAAAAAAAAAAAAACAAATCGGTATCCCGAGGTTACGTGCCAACAATGCTGGATAGCAATGCTGATTCTCTGAGCGACACATGTTCCAACCCGCCTGTCAACAGAAGTCTCGATTAGACGGCGCGAGACCTCTTGAAAAAGATGGTGAGCTTCAGGACCTCAAGGTCCGAGGGTGGAAACTGCAAACGCCGCAAATAATATGTAACCTGACCTGAGACAGGATTGTAATATATTTTGTGTTAATCCAGGTAATGATTTATCTTTGCCAAATATCATCCGAGATAGCAGAAGTCCGTGATAAGATAGAAAAAGAGAACAGAGTTCTTTCTCTTCATCGTATATCTTCTCTACTTACAGACCTCTTTAGCCTCATCCAAATTCCTCAGTCATCATACATATTTTCCAGTCTCAAGTACTCTGGACGTTATCATCATTGGGTGTCCGGTTGATTTTATCTAGATAATAGGAACGTATCGCTCAGGCAAAATATACATTTATATTCAAACCGTTTAAATAACGAACGTCTATCTTCTCTTTCTAGCACCTGCCTACCCTCAAGACCCGAGCAATGTAATTTATCCTAACAATGACACATGACACACACCCAAGCCACATGTGCGAAGAGAGCATATATGCTTAGGATACCTACATATATCACGCCCCAGTTTGATATATTATCACGGTTAACTCGTTTTGCGGTAATACGTGTCTTGACTTATTGCATAGTCTAATATTATAAGGAAACTAATCGAAACCTTGTAAGTATGTAAGCTTGTAAGAATTGACTGATGAATGTGGATGAAGCGAAGAGGTTTGCAAGTCCTGAGAGTTAAGAGTTAGGGCATAAGTTTCCAGTAATGAGCTCCTGGGGGAGGATTGATGATGAGCGCTGGGCAGAGCAAGTGGAAGGAACTGCATCAGGCACGCCGAAACGAGCACAGCTCTTTACTTCTTCTTTTTTTTGAAGCTAAGGTGTTCCTCATGACAAGGAGGTTATAGGGATTCCCAGCTCTTGGAATTATGACGAAGCAAGAAAAGTAGATTAGTAATTGAGTACTAATTGAGCGAGGGACAATAAATTAGAATGAGCGATGTCATTGGAGCAGGCTATTGTTCAAAGCAAACGCAATTATTTCCCGACTTCCATCATTTGAAACGAAATAATTTGCGTGATTAATGATATTAATGCTATGACACAAAATAGTAATGATGGACGCCATTTATTTAAATGGATAACCTTTAGATGTTCTAATATAAGAGGAAAGATGTTTTTTTTGTAACTTTTGTAACGCATAGAACCTCGACGAACCTCGTGTTCTAGGCAGTTTTGGTTGTTGTAAGTTTTTAAAATTCTACATTTAAGAGTTTGTAAGATTAAAACTACTAAACCAATTTTAAAAATTCAGTCATCTATCAACCAGTGAAGTCCCGTCAAAATCGGTCCAGCCGTTTCAGAGATTAGCTGGAACAAACAGACAGACGGACAGACAGATTATTTTTTTGAAAAATGTTATTTTGGTATATGTACCGTGTATACATCCATATGCATTAAGTAAAAAGCGGTTATTTTAATATTGAAAACACACTCCAATTGTATTTATTTCTATAGATTAAATTTAAGTTTCTTTAAGTACCTATATCTATTTATTTATTCGTCCAAATCGAAACACGGATGTATAAGTACAGTATTGTATAGATAGATATTCGAATACAAACTTTAACTGTCCAGTCCACTTAAAGATAGTAGCAGGTGTTCTATACAGTTGCGACCCAGATGGCGATATCGTAAAATTCCAACTTTTTATCCGGGATAAAGAGGATATAGTAGACAATTTGTGTAGACTGAAAATACGACTATATCTTACTAAAATTATAAATAAAAGCCTTGCTGGCCGAGTGGTTCGAGGACTGCAACACAAAAATTACAAATTCTATCCCATTAAGGTTTTCACTAGTTCACTCTCTAGTGCAGCATGGACTTCTTCAAGGTGTTAAATGATACCTGCTGGGTCAACATCGTGCGAGCGATACCCCTGTTGATGCAAGCGTCCATGGATGGCGGCAACCGCTTACCATCAGGCGGACCGCAAGCTTGTTGGCCACCTTTGAGGATTGAACAAAACTTAAATTTATGTCTTTGTCCAGAGCCATGTTCTTGACATTCGTCGTCTATTCTCACTTTCATTCGTTTTGAACTCTACCAAGCACCTTCCCTCCCCGTATTGAAGTCTTTGACATCCGTCGTCTATTCTCACTTTCATTTGTTTTGAACTCTTCCTATCACCTTCCCCCCCCCCCCCCCGTATTGAAGTTTTTGACATCCGTCGTCTATTCTCACTTTCATTCGTTTTGAACTCTACCAATCACCTTCCCTCCCCGTATTGAAGTTTTTGACATCCGTCGTCTATTCTCACTTTCATTCGTTTTGAACTCTACCAAGCACCTTCCCTCCCCGTATTGAAGTTTTTGACATCCGTCGTCTATTCTCACTTTCATTTGTTTTAAACTCTACCAATCACCTTCCCTCCCCGTATTGAAGTTTTTGACATCTGTCGTCTATTCTCACTTTCATTTGTTTCGAACTCTACCAATCACCTTCCCTCCCCGTATTGAAGTTTTTGACATCCGTCGTCTATTCTCACTTTTATTCCTTATGAATTCTTCCCGTCAACTTCCCCCCCCCGTATCATGACGTTCTTGACATCCGACGCCTATTTTCACTTTCATTTGCTTTGAACACTTCCCATCACCTTCCCTCCCCGTATTGACATCTGACGTCTATTTTCACTTTCGGTTGCTTTGAATTCTTCCCATCACCTTCCCACCCCGTATTGACATCCGTCGTCTATTCTCACTTTCATTTGTTTTGAACTCTTCCTATCACCTTCCCCCCCCCCCCCCCGTATTGAAGTTTTTGACATCCGTCGTCTATTCTCACTTTCATTCGTTTTGAACTCTACCAATCACCTTCCCTCCCCGTATTGAAGTTTTTGACATCCGTCGTCTATTCTCACTTTCATTCGTTTTGAACTCTACCAAGCACCTTCCCTCCCCGTATTGAAGTTTTTGACATCCGTCGTCTATTCTCACTTTCATTTGTTTTAAACTCTACCAATCACCTTCCCTCCCCGTATTGAAGTTTTTGACATCCGTCGTCTATTCTCACTTTCATTTGTTTCGAACTCTACCAATCACCTTCCCTCCCCGTATTGAAGTTTTTGACATCCGTCGTCTATTCTCACTTTTATTCCTTATGAATTCTTCCTGTCAACTTCCCCCCCCGTATCATGACGTTCTTGACATCCGACGCCTTTTTTCACTTTCATTTGCTTTGAACACTTCCCATCACCTTCCCTCCCCGTATTGACATCTGACGTCTATTTTCACTTTCGGTTGCTTTGAATTCTTCCCATCACCTTCCCACCCCGTATTGACATCCGTCGTCTATTCTCACTTTCATTTGTTTTTAATTCTCCCCAATGCAGTAAGTACAACCACTCTGTCTCGTCTTTGTTCAATCATTTTAGTTAATTTTCTTCTTTCATTAGCTTTTCTTAAGACTTCTTAATTTCAGACTAGTAAATCTTTTCCATTCGCCAAAGACATTGATCGTAAGGTATTGCATTAAACGTTCAATATATGTACTTCTATATAAAGCGAATAGGTTGTTCCTGAGCCACTTTTCTGTATGAGTATATGTACGTATAAAATGAACAGTACATTTGAGGTAAAACCCAACCCGTGACCCACCTCTGCTTGCACAAGGTCAGACTGGGGATAACATTACGGGACATTACGTATGTTTTGAAATGCCACGGATATCTGGCTATTAAGACCCCTTGTGCCCTCATTACTGTGCAGCTAAAAACATATGGCGTTCTAAATTTAAATTAAGATTAGAAATCTAGATTAGTTAAATATTAAAAAAAAACAACTACCTATATATTATATGGTAACTATGGTTACAATAATTACACTTCCAAGATAATGAAAAAGAATAGTAATATAATATATCCTCACGCCTTCCCACAAGGGTCCCCTGAGGGGTAGACAGAGATTTCCACTTTCCGCCAGAGATTGTGCCTACCCCTGATGGAAAGGCGGGAAGATATATTTTGTTAAATAAATAACAAAATAAAAACAATTAATGTTTGTTTGTAAGTCCTTTATGCATTCCTAAACCGTTGTGATGCTGCAAGCAAATACTTCTATTATGAAAACTGAACAAAAATACACAATTACCTTCGCCAACTTCCACCCACCTTCCACCTTCCACTTTGTTGGCGCCGTGGGTGCCACGAGTTCAATTCCAAGGTCGGGCTGATAATCAAACCTTAACGTATCTAGTATACTTCTATCTGCTATAGCATAAAGTTGATAAACAGGGTATTTATTTGTCTAACTAATTTTAAAGGTAATATTTTAAACAAAAACCATTGCAGTTACTGAATTCCGTGTACGGATCAAATTTAACACGTATTTCATTAATCGAGTTAAATCCAGTTCTATCTAGTTCGAATCGGATTGTGCCGGATAATAAACTGTACCGATAGACGAGGGTCTGATTGGGGGCATTACGATTGACGGACTTTTTGTCGTTTGTGCCATTTTGTTTTATACTTTTCCGATATAATTGGAGACTGTGGAGGTCATAAGTGTTTCATATATATTATGTATTACCCGAGGCGGTAGACAACGTTATTAAAACACCCACATGTCAAAATTCAAAGAGATAGCACTGGATTGAAGCACATTGAAGGAATTTCATCAGAAAGCCGACAAGAGCCCAGCTCTTGAAGCTAAGGTGTCTCTGTTGGCGTATATGGAGGTCGAAGAGATTGCGCTGGGCAGAAGCAAATGGAAGGAATTGCATCAGAGACGCCGACAAGAGCCCAGCTCTTAAATTTATATGAATGATGATGACAAAACTATTAATGTGATGACTGAGCTTTGTGTAGGTTTCTATTCAATGTTTACTTTCCTATCCCCCTAGACTATGTAATTTCATTGTCATGCAAGATAGCGTTAGCGTGAACAGAAAGAGTTTTTGATTTTGAGGAAGCTGCTGGTCAATTTCGTCATAGATTTAGATTTTTTTTGTTAACATTGTTAATTGATGTTATTGTTAATACAGTTACAGAAGTAAATAAGTTCATTTATTTTAGTTAGAAGAAAATGTTATACACATCTCATTAGAAAAGGAAAGGAAAGGAGAAGAAAATAACGTAGAATAAGAGCAGAATAGAACAATTATGGTTATAATATATATAACCACTATTGTTCTATTCTGCTCTGAAGACAATACGCTACGCAACAGCTGATCAAATGAAATGTTTTGTAAATACCTAACTAGACTTTTCATACCGATAAACAGATGCGTTGGTGGTGTAATGGTCAGCATAGTTGCCTTCCAAGCAGTTGATCCGAGTTCGATTCTCGGCCAACGCACGCTTTTGCCACCTAATGTTTTCCAATGTAAGCTATTGTGGACACAACTGAAGATTCCATAGCACAGCTTTGAGAAGGCTGTCACATGCGTTGGTGGTGTAATGGTCAGCATAGTTGCCTTCCAAGCAGTTGATCCGAGTTCGATTCTCGGCCAACGCACGTTTTTTGCTCATAATATTTTCCAATGTCAGCTAATTGTGGACACAGCTGAAGATTCCATAGCACAGCTTTGAGAAGGCTGTCACATGCGTTGGTGGTGTAATGGTCAGCATAGTTGCCTTCCAAGCAGTTGATCCGAGTTCGATTCTCGGCCAACGCACGTTTTTTGCTCATAATATTTTCCAATGTCAGCTAATTGTGGACACAGCTGAAGATTCCATAGCACAGCTTTGAGAAGGCTGTCACATGCGTTGGTGGTGTAATGGTCAGCATAGTTGCCTTCCAAGCAGTTGATCCGAGTTCGATTCTCGGCCAACGCACGTTTTTGTTACAAACTGTTATTTCTTACGTTTACAGAAATGTAAATTAAAACAAAATTAAATTGCAGCGACATTAAATTCTGCAAGATTATTTTATTTCCTCTCAAAATATTTTTATTCCGATGTCTGGTATTGTCGAGCCAAATCACGTAACCAAATAATTTCCAACTGTGTGAATAATGAGTACAAGAAAAACGAGAAAAAATTATGCCTTCTCTGTAAATGAGAAAGTTGAATGCGACGATCAAAACAACTCTCTAGCTTGCGAACCAGCAGCTCTAACGAAACTGAAATTGATGAGTATGTATGAAGAGACAGATATACCGAAAGAGATCTGTCAGTCTAGAGAGAACTGTCGCTCTCTCTGCCTACCACGTGAGGGACCTACCATGATGTTATATATCTATTCTTATAAAATACTTTTTTTGTCACAAGCTACCCCAAAAAGATTGTCAATTTTTCCGGAGATATATTTAGGCCAACGTGACAGATGACGAGCCCTGCCATGCCATTTCTCAAGCATGACAACACATACAACTTTGAATTTATCCTTAATCCTGTATACACAGGTTATATCCTTTATGCGGAGTTTAAGGTAGCAGATTCGTCGAAAAAAGTCAGATTTTTGGAAAAAAAAATCTTCGGTTTTGCACCACGATAATACGCCTTACGCACAAGGATGACGTTGTGAAAGAATTTTTGACCTAACACTTAACAAATACAATCGAATAACCACCTTATTCGCCAGATATGGCTCCAGCCGACTTCTTTCTTTTCCCGAAACTCAAATTACCTCTTCGTGCACACACATATAGGACTGAACTGAAACTGAACTCAATTCCGGAAAATGACAAGATTTTTCCAATCGAAAGATCGAAGAATCGATTATTCGTCGGCTTAAGTATATCGTTTCTGAACTTATAAAGTGATACTTTGAAGATGATAAAATAATTTGGATGTATAACTAACATTTTGTGTATAATTGATCTTTTCCCGGTACTTTCTTGACAGAGTAGTACATTGGGTTTTTATTAGAAAGAAATTGTATAAACAATCCAAATCAAGGACATTTCGACTCCCTTTAGAGCCATCAGAAGTCTTGGTATTTGTCAATAAAACATTCTGCCATTTTGGAGAAGCCGGAAGCATTTTTAATCAAATCTTACGAAGCGAAAGGATTTTGTTTGTTCAAGTCTCGAGATATCTTAATATATATATTTCTTCTGTGCGTGTGTTTGTCACTGTACTCCTCCTTAAACAGCTGGACCGTATTTAATGAAATCTTCGGTGTGTCTTCAGGTGGATTCGAGATTGTTTTAGATTCACAATTGTACCCGATAGGTGGCGCTGCGATCGCGTTTCAGGAACGAACGAAGCTGGGTGGAACAACTTGTATTCATATATAACTATACCTTTACCCAAAGATGATACCTAGGTACGCCTTCTTAAACGTATGCAGGTTTCTTCTCGATGTTTTAACATCTCGTGGTGTGACAAATCATTCAGTCAGATCATTCAATCAGAGCTAATCTAATATAGGACTCGACTAAAAATTACACCACCAACGCATGTGACAGCCTTCTCAAAGCTGTGCTATGGAATCTTCAGTTGTGTCCACAATAGCTTACATTGGATAACATTATGTGGCAAAAACGTGCGTTGGCCGAGAATCGAACTCGGATCAACTGCTTGGAAGGCAACTATGCTGACCATTACACCACCAACGCAACTGGATGATACTTTGAAATAGTTGTATACTTTCTGTATTTGTAGGAATGTTTGCGCAGTTGGTGGCTTTTCAATGTCACACAAGTTGTCAGTGGGTTCAAATTCGATAGTACTCAGATATAACTTGTTTCAATTTCGGTATTAGTAATTTTTTACCCTTTTTTATATATTTCTTGTCCGTTTGTTAGTCATTGAACTCCACCTAAACGCATAGATCGATTTTAAAGAAATGTTTCTGTGGTCAAGTGAATTCGAGAATAGCTTAGAATTCAAACTTGGATACGAGAGGTGGCCTTGCAATGGTGTATCGGGATTAATTTTTTTTCACCCGAGCGAAGCTGGGCGTTACAGCTAGTGTATATATAAATTTCAGCAACTCGATATGAAATTCAGACAAATACCTTTCTTACAATATAGTTTTATGTCCGCAGTTACGCAGTCGAGAAAGTCAACTGAAATAAAAAGAGAGTAATTTTTCAGCAGCATATTATATGTACATTAAAAGAATTGTATGAAAAACTTTTCATAACAGATGAAAAACGTTGACAACCTACCGTTGGCATATGAAATGCTTCGAATGCGACTTTCATTTTGTACTGTACATTTGAACTAACTTATATTTTGTACTGTACATATGTACTAACTTATATCTTGCTACACATGTCCCGCTACTTTACCAGCGTTACCATTAACTGCACATTAGTATAAACGGTCGATGTGTGACTTATCGGTGGCCGAGTGGTTCAAGCAGTTGCCCGCGACGCAAAGGTCGCAAGTTCGAATCCCGACTGTACCAATGAGTTTTTCTGAACTTAAGTACAGTGATTAGTCACACCACGAGCTTTACGGTGAAGGAAAACATCGAGAGGAAACCTACATACGTCTGAGAAGAAATTCAAAGGCGTATGTATAGTCGTGTTGGAGTAAGGGCGATGGACTCGTCATCTGTCACGTTGGCACCTAATATACCTCTGGCGGAAAGTGGGTGTGTGGGTATTACCTATACACCTCTGCCTACCCCTTCGGGGACCCTTGTGGGAAGGCGTGAGGATATAATATAATATACTGTACTTCAATTCAGAAAAACTCATTGATTCAGTCGAGATTCGAACTTGCAATTTTTGTGCTGCAGGCTAAGATGTGTATACGAATCAGTATATGGCAAGTCTATTTTGGTATTGAATGGGGTAGCTAAACAATATATTTCGATGTTTTGGCGCAGTGCGGTCGCCAAACGTTGCCAAATTACATTAAAGTAATTGCAAACGCTATTACCTTTCTATTATCAAATGATAGTGTATGCAGAACTAGAATACAATATGCTGAATTGGTAAATTAAAGCTGAATAAACTACTCCTGACTTACTATTGAACTTAAGTACAGTGATTAGTCACACCACGAGCTTTACGGTGAAGGAAAACATCGAGAGGAAACCTGCAAACGTCTGAGAAGAAATTCAAAGGCGTATGTATAATCGTGCTTGAGTAACGGCGACGGACTCGCCATCTGTCACGTTGGCACCTAAAATATATCTCTGGCGGAAAGTGGGTGTGTGGGTATACACCTCTGCCTACCCCTTCGGGGACCCTTATGGGAAGGCGTGAGGATATATTATTATTATAAAACGCTACGCTAAATGCTACAGTTTATGAAGATGTTTATTCCTCTTCCACGCGAAAACTACTGAACGTATTTGGATGAAATTTGGCATAGAGATAGATTATTAGTAAGATTAGTTACACAGGAAAATATGTTTTAATCAATAAAAGTACCAGAATGCAAAGCAAGCATTATATAATTAATCTTTCTTCTCAAACTTTCTTCTTTCTCTCAAGAGTACTCGAACCGACGAGCATGTATGAAGAGACTGATGAATGTGGACGAAGCGAAAGAGGTATGTTAGTCTAGAGAGAACTGGCGCTCTACACTCTCTGAATACCCCGTTAGAGACTTGACGTGATGATATGTATGTATGTATGTATGTATCTTCTCAGACGTATGCAGGTTTCCTCTCGATGTTTTCCTTCACCGTAAAACTCGTGTGACTAATCACTGAACTAAAGATTAGAAAAACTCATTGGTGAAGTCGGGATTCGTACTTGCAATCTTTGTGTAGCAGGCAATTACTCGAACCTACTGCACCAACACGGCTTTCTAATACTAAAACCACCTTAGCAATAATTATAAATAAACTTTATTAGATAATAGCAACTTTGTGGCTTGTATTCATTGCAGACGTTTAAAGATACTTTATGCAGACACTCGATTAAGTCACGTTTGTGTGAGATTTATTAATATGGGCTAACAGCTGTGTTTATGACGCAGGTTATGAAGCGGTATTATATATTATTCGGTTTTATGAATATTCTAAAAAAAATGCGTAAAAATATGAGTTGGCCGAGAATCGAACTCGGATCAACTGCTTGGAAGGCAACTATGCTGACCATTACACCACCAACGCATGTGACAGCCTTCTCAAAGCTGTGCTATGGAATCTTCAGTTGTGTCCACAATAGCTGACATTGAAAAATATTATGTAGCAAAAAACGTGCGTTGGCCGAGAATCGAACTCGGATCAACTGCTTGGAAGGCAACTATGCTGACCATTACACCACCAACGCATGTGACAGCCTTCTCAAAGCTGTGCTATGGAATTATCAGTTGTGTCCACAATAGCTGACATTGGAAAATATTATGTAGCAAAAAACGTGCGTTGGCCGAGAATCGAACTCGGATCAACTGCTTGGAAGGCAACTATGCTGACCATTACACCACCAACGCATGTGACAGCCTTCTCAAAGCTGTGCTATGGAATCGGATATTTAATTCAAGTTATTGATTCAGATGTTCTGAGTAACAAATTCTAATTTATTTTCATTACAGTATTTCGTTTTCGTTATATTCATTTTAGCGTCATTGTGTAATGTTCCCAATTATAAATTATACACGTTGGCACCTAAAATATATCTCTGGCGTAATGTGGGTGTGTGGGTACTACCTATTCACCTCTGCCTACCCCTTCGGGGCCCATTGTGGGAAGGCGTGTCCGCGACATCAAGTTTCGTAGTCAGGAGCTAGACCACTAGACCAGACGGCCGTCAAAAGGTTTCTTTTCTTGGTAGCGCTAACTGTAGTTTTATATTTAGCATGTAATGTTTAATAATTGTTTCTTGTGTTTCTTACTTTGAATGAAAGTTAACGTATTTGAGTCCAAAGTTCTTCTTCTTCTTGAACAACAGGAGCCCAATGAATATTTAAACTATTAGCTAAAGTATTAAGCAAGAATCAAGATTTATTGGCGAACAAGTTAGGTTCCGCAGTGCGTCACTGGCAGCGTGAGTGATGTTACTAATGTCGATATTATTTAATTTATATATCGACATTTAATAGTGAATAATACCTCATATTATTCACTATTATACAAACATACATATAATCACGCAAGTCCCTAACGGGGTAGGCAGAGAGTATAGAGCGCCAGTTCTATCTAGACTTACATACCTCTTTCGATTCGTCCACATTCATCAGTCTCTTCATACATGCTCGTCGGTTTCGAGTACTCTTGTCGTTCCCGTCCTTGAGCGTCCGATCGATTTTATGATATATTCCTAAATATAAAAAAAATCTAATAATCCTTACAAAGCATAAACTTGCAAGTTGTTTAGGCTTTCTGATGAGAAATGTATATAGGGTCGCGAGTGTGGCTTCAGTAATTATATCAAACATGAGCATTAGACCCACTAATAGAGAACTAAAAATTCAAAGCACCCCAACCGATAAACCATAAATAGAGTTGATCGATATCGATAACACATTCTCCCAGCCCTACGTGGCGTCAGCCTGCGGTAATATCATTGTAAGATCGTAACATTTACACAGAGACTTCTATATTTTTAGTTATTTATGTCATATAGCTGACTTTATCATGTTCAGAGCTCGTGGCTGAGAAGATTGAAGTCTAAGATTCGGTTCCCGCTATACACTGATTATACACCTGATACACTGCCTATTTAGCTGTGCCCTCGCGGTTTTCGAGTAAAATTGGTTTTAAAAGCGAGAAGTCTGTAAATGTAGAGAAAACTGGGGCTCTACTCTCTCTCCCTATCTCGTGAGAGACGGATAGATATGTATGTATGTATGTAATATTTGATTTCGTTGGTCTTTTTCCGGAATAAAATATTATTATTACCTATACACCTCTGCCTATCCCTTCGGGGACCCTTATGGGAAAGCGTGAGGATATCTTATCTAATCTTACTAATATTATTAATGTGAGTTTGTATGTTTGCTGTTCTTTCACGGGCGCGGGCATACGCTAGTATTCTATATAATTATAGTAATATGAATCCAAATAAAAATAAATTATATATAATGTATAATAAAAATAAATTATATATATATTATTTTTAAAATAAATTATATATATATATAATTTATTTTTATTTGGATTCATATTACTATAATTATATAGAATACTAGCTTATGCCCGCGCCCGTGAAAGAACAGCACTATGATCTAGACTATGATCAGTGATACATGTATTTACACTAGTACAATTACTTATACACCTTATTTTTTTAGGAAATGGCGGGTTCCCGAGAACGATTGCTGTACGAGAGGCGAGAGTACGAAAACAAATTAGATTATTCGCGATATGAGCCTTATGAAAGCCGATACAGACACGATAGGAGACCTGAACGAATCGACCGCCCTCGGCGCAAGAACGGATACGTTTATGAAGACATTTACTCCGAGTACGATGAAGCTCAAGGGCGATTGTCCCTATTCCGACCAATAAGGCCCGAATATCTACATCTGCCTTCGAATTACAATGAGAAATACAACTCACTGCCAAGAAATTACTACAATTATGAAAGGAGATACATAAAAGACTACGGCGATTTTAGAATTGACGACCGATCGAGATACGAGATCAAATTCGAACGGCCCAAACCTGCCAGAATAAGGAGTTCAAAGGAGATTCGAAAAGAGAATCCCAATTTGAATTCAAAACAACCAGCAAAGAACGTTGCTGTGTGCAAACCGTTACGTTTAAGCGACAGAAACGCGCTCTATTGGACGACGGATGTACCCGACAATTGCCGAGCGAACCCGAAGAAATCCGAAGAGAAGAAAAACGTGAAATTCTCCGAAGTGTCTGGTAACAGGAAGATGGTTGTTAACGATCCGGTTTGCGGAAGGAAAGTGGTCCCAGTACGTGAACTAGAGGTCTCACTGAGCCAAATGATACAAAATGGTTATTTTGAAAAGCATAACATTCCGATACCAAAAGCGATAGAGAATTTAACGAAGGATGAGATAAAAGCGGCCCTGGTGAGCGTGCCAAACGGGAAGTGCTTATCTAGCGACGGGAAGGAACATCTCCCACCCCGGAGAACAAGGCATTTACCTCAGGTAATCTTACTAATATTATAAACGTGAAAGTTATTTAGTTTGGATGTTTTCTGCTCTTTCACGGCAAAACGGCTAAACCACTTCGGCTGAAAATGTAGGGTGATGGCTTATACCTAGGATAAGGACATAGGATACATTTGAATCCCGAAACATTCAAAGCTTATTATACAGTAGTAGTAGAGCCGTGGTGGCCGAGTGGTTCGAGCAGTTGCCTGCGACGCAAAGGTCGCAAGTTCGAATCCCGACTGTATCAATGAGTTTTTCTGAACTTAGGTACAGTGATTAGTCACACCACGAGCTGAGCGGTGAAGGAAAACATCGAGAGGAAACCTGCATACGTCTGAGAAGAAATTCAAAGGCGTATGTATAGTCGTGCAGGAGTAACGGCGATGGACTCGCCATCTGTCACGTTGGCACCTAATATACCTCTGGCGGAAAGTGGGTGTGTGGGTATTACCTATACACCTCTGCCTACCCCTTCGGGGACCCTTGTGGGAAGGCGTGAGGATATATTATTATTATATATTATAAAGTATGTTGCTCTTTCACGGCATAGCGGCTGAACCGATTCTAGCAGGAAAATACATAAGCTACCTTTTCGAACTCCTATAATATAATACAAGCTAGTATACTAAAATTATTAAATGCAATCTTGATGACGGAGTGGTTCGAGTAGCTTATGTGTAAATATGATGTATGAGCTTAATTATAGTATATATATATCTTCACGCCTTAGCACAAGGGTAGGTAGCGGTGTAGCCGTTTCTCCAGCACGACTATACATACGCTTTTGAATTTCTTCTCGCTGAACAATATTTCACCGACGACCGTCTGGTCTAGTGGTTAGAGCTTCTGACTGCGAAACTTGAGGTCGCGTGTTCGAATCCCGCTGAGGGCAGATGTTTGTGTGATGAACACGAATATTTGTACCTTAGTCTTGGATGTCCTATGTATTTATGCATATATCTATCTATATAAGTAAATATATCGTTGTCTAGTTACCATAACACAAGCTTTGCTTAGTTTGGGACTAGGTCAATTTGTGTGGAATTGTCCCAGGTATTTATTTATTTATTTATTTCAAATTAAAATTTAATTTAAAGGAACAACATATATTGAATACAAAATTGTATGCGATAATGCCTGCAGTAGTTATAAACTGTGTCGCAGGCATTAACACTCATCCCCGGATAGATACAGGAGGTACGAAAATAACAGTGTGTGTGTGTGTGTGTGAGATACATAGAAGATTTGTAATTTGTAATCATAGTTGGATTTCCATGGGGTAGACTCCAAAAATACGCAAGGGAACAGCATAATTTCATGGTTTAGAGCAATCTGGCTCGGCTAATATAGGGTGCGTACCCTTTAACCCCTGAGTAATATATTAAATCCCTCCGCCCGCTATACTTGTGGGTAAGCACCCTGCGTGGATGCTTTTTGAGCGAGTTTTAAGCCGTCAATTTGGAATGCTTTTGAGGTTGGTAAAGTTTTTTCAACACGCTTTATGTTCAGAATCACACTGGATATTATATAAATACATTATATTTAGAAGCCGTGGTGGCCGAGTGGTTCGAGCAATTGCCTGCGACACAAAGAAACAACAAAGTTCGAATCCCGACTGTACCAATGAGTTTTTCTGAACTTAAGTACAGTGATTGGTCACACCACGAGCTTTACGGTGAAGGAAAACATCGTGAGGAAACCTGCATACGTCTGAGAAGAAATTCAAAGGCGTATGTATAGTCGTGCTTGAGTAACGGCGATGGACTCGCCATCTGTCACGTTGGCACCTAATATATCTCTGGCGGAAAGTGGGTGTGTGGGTATTACCCATACACCTCTGCCTACCCCTTCGGGGACCCTTGTGGGAAGGCGTGACGATATATATATACAGAAGCCTTGGTGGCCGTAAAGCTCGTGGTGACTAATCACCATAGGTACTGAAGTTCAGAAAAACTCATTGGTACAGTCGGGATTTGAACTTGCAATGTTTTTGTTGCACGAACGGCTCTACATATAGGTGTTATATATTATGTAGTATTAAACTTCTGTATTATCTATTTTCCCAAGGAAAAACAGTATTGTAGACAGAGAAATTCAGTCGTATAGATTCTGTCTTAGTAAGTTTGTAACAAGATCTTGGACGCAAGTAAGCATCGTAACCAAGTAATAACTCGTGCTTATTAATATGTTCAATTGTGAGGTTTCCTTCGCCTAGTTAGCGACGCCTTACAGACGCCAGGTGGCTTGATCTACTACTAGGGCGGGTTAATTTACGGATATATGCCGTGGTGGCCGAGTGGTTCGAGCAGTTGCCTGCGACGCAAAGGTCGCAAGTTCGAATCCCGATTGTACCAAGGAGTTTTTTCTGAACTTAAGTACAGTGATTAGTCACACCACGAGCTTTACGGTGAAGGAAAACATCGAGAGGAAACCTGCATACGTCTGAGAAGAAATTCAAAGGCGTATGTATAGTCGTGCTTGAGTAACGGCGATGGACTCGCCATCTGTCACGTTGGCACCTAATATACCTCTGACGGAAAGTGGATGTGTGGGTATTACCTTTACACCTCTGCCTACCCCTTCGGGGACCCTTGTGGAAAGGCGTGAGGATATATTATATTATTATTATTATATTACCTTTACAAATAAATACAATTTAAGTGCCCGTTTGTATTATTAAAATAACCGCTCTTTACCAAATGCATATGGATGTATACAAGATTATTTTTATTTATTTTTTGATATCTTGCCCAGAATTAGTGACAGTACTGATGACAATATTTGTGTCACTTGTTCAATTTGTCTAATTTGTGAATGTGAGAACATTGTAGGCTTTGTAGATTCTTAGATCTTGCTAACATTGTTATAATTATCTTGTTTTATGTATGCTTTGTATAGTAAGCAATGACCTATAATTGTCGGGCCTACGTTGTTCCCCCATACTTGGGTACTATTGCTGTAACGTAAAAGTATTGTTATTGCATATGCCTAATGATTTTTTCTTGCCGGTTCTTCTCCATGGAAGCGACCAACCCGAACCGTGCTCCTTTTTCGACGTTGTATAAGTACCCACCTGGGCCTATGTGAAATATTAATATTTTGATTTGATTTGATTTGATTCATCAACCAAATTTATTATTTGATTTAGCCTGACTGTCGGTCTGTCTGTCTGTTTGTTCCGGATAATCTCTGAAACGGCTGGACCGATTTTAGCAGGACTTTCACTGGCAGATAACTGATGCAAAAAGGAGTAACTTAGGCTACTTTTATTTTAGAATCTAAACAAAAACTTTTTTGTTAAATTCCACGGAACTAAGTCGCGAGCACAGCAAGTATATCTTTATATATATAATTCTTCTGTGAGTGTGTATGTCACTGAACTCCTCTCAAACGACTGGACCGATTTTGATGAAATTTTTTGTGTGTGTTCAAGGGGATCTGGGAATGGTTTAGATTCACAATTGGACCCGATAGGTGGCACCACCATCTTTTTTTTTCCACCCGAGCGAAGCTGGGCGGGACAACTAGTATTATATATTATACAGACGGCCGTCTGATCCAATCTATCAAATATATTTGTGTGATGAACATGAGTATTTTTACCTTAGTCTTGGTTGTCCTATGTACTTATGTATATATTTTTTTTATTATTATTAATCCATTTATTTCAGGCAACACAATAGAAGTACACGTACAAATATAGGGCCCATAAATATATACCTTAACCTAACATACATACAAACTTTATTACAATATATACCTTAAAGACTAACATACATAATTAATAAAATATATCCTTAGGGTTTTCCGCTCTTGCGCGCATCCCTATAACGCCGGTACACGATTCCTGCAGGCTAGAAATCGGATTGGAAGAACATGTCACGATGCTTTGCAGGCACCTTGAGGACGTACGATTTGAAATTCGTTTCTCTCGCAGACTCAAGACGCTGCAAGTGTAACTGCATACCTACCTAAGAAAACATTCTTAGCACCTAAGTAGTATGCTTAAGCAACTTCAGGCACCCCCTGTGGGGCTCTTAGTTGGGGCTTTGCTTATCGTAATTAGAAGATTATAATAGAAGATTCTTCCTTCTACATCATCATTATGCCACAGATCCCACCAAACATAATATGAAATGAGCTAAGATTTACACAGACTAATAATAGCTAATCACAAGTTTCTGTCAAAAAAAAGCCGTGGTGGCCGAGTGGTTCGAGCAGTTGCCTGCGACACAAACATCGCAAGTTCGAATCCCGACTGTACCAATGAGTTTTTCTGAACTTAAGTACAGTGATTAGTCACACCACGAGCTTTACGGTGAAGGAAAACATCGAGAGGAAACCTACATACGTTTGAGAAGAAATTCAAAGGCGTATGTATAGTCGTGCTTGAGTAACGGCGATGGACTTGCCATCTGTCACGTTGGCACCAAATATACCTCTGGCGGAAAGTGGGTGTGTGGGTATTTATTACCTATACACCTCTGCCTACCCCTTCGGGGACCCTTGTGGGAAGGCGTGAGGATATATTATTATATTATATATATTATTATATTATTATATTAAGTTTCTGTCGATTACTAACACATCCCATACAACATTAAGGGGTATAATTTAGGTTCGCCTTATCAACTCGTTATTCGGCTTATAAGACGCAGGCGGTGGCAGGAGCGATTTACAATAAGATGTACGTTTTGGGTGTATGGGTACTACCTATACACCTCTGTCTTGTGGGAAGGCGTGACATATTATTATTTTGTATGTACGCTTTCTTTAATAATTATTCAACTTAGTTTGGTTTGTATGCTTGACATTCACGCACAGTCTCTCTCACACACACACCACACACATATAATGTTACTCGTAGTTATAGAAGAGCGGAGTCTCCTAACACAGGCATCCTTGCTTAAAAGGAGACTCTGGTCACTAGATTAAGTATAAGAAATGCTTTGTGAGTAAATAAAGATTATTATTATTATTGTTATGCTACGGATTGTGCAGGAAAGGTAATTAAATAATCCATACCGTTTAAACAATCTAGGTGCCCTGTGGTTTTACCCGAGTTAATTTGATTGTTCGACCCCTTACGTTGAGAAAAACTCAATGGTACATTCGGGATTCGACCTTGCAATTTTTAACTACCCAGCGAACATGACTTTTTCACGGGTTTGAATATAAAAAAGTGGGTGTGTGGGTATTACCTATGCACCTGGGAAGGCGTGAGGATATGTCAATATTATATAAAAGAAGAAAATGAGTTTGAAAATTAGGATCTTTTTATGTTCTGTATTAAAATAAAATGTACTCACTTATCCTCACGTCTTCGTC
This sequence comes from Drepana falcataria, assembly GCA_945859725.1. Classification (NCBI taxonomy): domain Eukaryota; kingdom Metazoa; phylum Arthropoda; class Insecta; order Lepidoptera; family Drepanidae; genus Drepana; species Drepana falcataria. Next base: position 6,347,620 of record OX243946.1, on the reverse strand, counting down.
GCCGAAGGGGTAGGCAGACAAAATACAGATATGGTGCATACGTAAATTTTTTACGTACCTATGTACCATAAACACACAACATTTTTTTTATATTTAAAATCAATCCTAGAGAAACATCTCCATGACACGACTCTAAGCTTCGTCATCTTCTCACTTGTCCCACACAACTCTTGTTCAATTAATACCTGTCAATGGCAGCTGTCATTAATCATAAGTCGTTAGTGAACTCTACTCCCTGGATTCATTCAGAGGAAAAATTCTCATTAAGTATATATTAAGAGATGTTACACACCGTTCTCGTTCAACATTTCTTACAGGCCTCCTTACATAAGATTACAGGCAAATGGCACTGTTTCTGAGTAGTACTGTGGGTAAGGTAACATTTTAAGAGAGGTAGGGCATAACGGGTTTACCGTTCGAATTCGGAGCTGCCCGACTGGGGCAGGACCTCCACCTTACAGAAGTCCGTAGCCAAATAACACAATTTTTTTGTGTTGAGTTCCTACGCGGTGAATAAGGTTTCCAGTAATGAGCTCCTTGGGGAGGGGGGAGGATTTTTGCATTGTGTTGGAATCAGAGGGATTTAACCCATTATGCTGCCAACACACTATAACTCTCCGAACACAGAGTGGCAACGCGCAAGTGATACTTCGGTATCGTGAGCGTAAATAGGCTACGGTAACCGTTTCCCATCTGGTGGGCCGTATGCTTGTTTGCCACTCTTGTTGTATAAAAAAAAAAGCTATAAGGAATGGCTTTGTCACAGAATTATCATCAATTCGTTATGTAGAGCCAGATGCGGCTAGAGCGGCCCAATATGGTTCCTCTCGATGTTATACTTCACCGAATTTCCTCCAAGAAGAATTCATCTATCCGAATCTTCTTCCAGGTTTTCCCTGTAACAGGAGTACCTTGGTCTCTGAGTACAGCATGGAGTTCTTGAAGAAGGATGTTAATAGATTACTGCAGGATCGGCAAAGCGCAAGTTATACCCCTAAGTAATACAAATGTCATAGGCGGCGGTAACCGCTTAACATCAGGCAGGCTGAGAACCACCCCAGTGCTATAAAAAAATTGGCACAGATATTGATTGTTGAGTTAAATAAGAACACAGAAAATATAATTTTTAGGGTAACAATTATTTATATAATAATATATATAATATTTAAACAATTATTTAAAGAGATTATATTATATTATTATTAAATAAGAGTATTCAGTACATAATATACGATACATAGTTAATCTGTGCGTATTTTTTACGTGAATAGATAAAGATTTACTTGCAAACGTCGTCGGGTTGAAACTTATTCGACGTCACGAATAGGCTATCACGCGAAGGCTTCGCAAACATGTTCAAGCAAGATGTAATGAATACTTTCAGTGCAACATTTTATGTGTTTACAAATTGTTTGTTTTTTGATGGAAAAAACCCACGCCTTTCCACAAGGGTCCCCGAAGGGGTAGGCAGAGGTGTATAGGTAATAACTAAATACACCCACTTTCCGCCAGAGATATATTTCCATCGCCGTTACTCAATACATACGCCTTTAAAATAGCTTCTCAGACGTATGCAGGTTTCGTCTCGATGTTTGCCTTCACCGAAATATGTATTTATATGAAAACATCGATAATCGTTTACTCTGGATACACGCTTAGGGATAATATATTTCATAATATATTTTTTTATGTCAGCTTCGAAACGTATTGGATTCTCATAAGAGCCGTGGGGGCACGGCAACAGAGAGATTGCAAGTTCGAATCCAGACTGTATCAATAAGATTTCTGATCGTCAGTATACTAATTAAACTAAATTCGGAGACGTATGAATAGTCAAATGCCGACAGACTAATACAGTTGTAATAAAGGTATGTCTATAATTTTTCTCAGTAATTTGGAGATTTCCTCAAGATTCCATGATCGATTATTCGACTTTATGACTTTACTGTATCACCACCCACTAGATAGCGCTAGCTGCATTTTAGATCGCGCTATTATGCACATATTAATATTTGGTTAGGGTTTTATGACCCCAACCGAGCAAAGGTATTAAACATGGCATTAAAATTACAGGTACTCGCAGCATTGGCGGTCTCGCTGGCACCATTCTCAGCTGGTCTGGGAAAAGGCTACAGCTCTCCAGCCATAGCCTCCCTGCAAGGTCCTGGCGCCAACGCTACCCGCCGTGACTTTCAGCTGACAGATCAGCAAGCGTCATGGCTGGCTTCTCTGTCATTCCTCGGTAAGTTAACTTTACCAAAAGGTACTCTACATGTCCAGTCCTCAATCACTGTGTCGCGAAATTTAAGGATACACACACACTCACGCGCACACACACACACATACATATCACTCTTATATTCGTATCGCTTCAGTCTACAAGTCCAGTGGTCCTCAACCACTGTCGTGTCGCGAACTTAACGGATACACACACATACATACCATCACGCCGAGTCCTTCTCTTCAGTCAGGTTGTCGCTTCATCCAGATTCATTAGTTTTTTGTTTTATAAATACGAAATTCTTTTCCATGGTGACGTGGGAATTGCATCTCAGTATTGCATGTAATTATGTAAGGGTTCCGCTTATTTGTAAATAATTTCAATTTTGTGTCGCTTAGCAAAAAAGATTGAGCGCCACTGTATCTACTTACCTATCTCAAACTTTCCACTGTCAATTTATTTATCTCAGTCGTAGATATTAAAAAACGTGCGTTGGCCGAGAATCGAACTCGGATCAACTGCTTGGAAGGCAACTATGCTGACCATTACACCACCAACGCATGTGACAGTCTTCTCAAAGCTGTGCTATGGAATCTTCAGTTGTGTCCACAATAGCTGACATTGGAAAATATTATGTAGCAAAAAACATGCGTTGGCCGAGAATCGAACTCGGATCAACTGCTTGGAAGGCAACTATGCTGACCATTACACCACCAACGCATGTGATAATTATTACTAATATTTTAAAGTATTGAGGTAAATGCAGCCTTTATTTATACACATGGCTTTATGTAGAACGCAGTGTCTGGGTTAATAACAAAAGAAAAAGAATAAACATTAGTACAATTAAAATATTAACATAATAAACTTGTACCGTTTACAGATTTATTTGACCCGAATCGAAGAAGACTAGCAACATTGCCACGCTGGGTAGCAATGCTGACTCTCTGAGCTTCCTACTTAATATTCTTAATTAATATATATTATCACGCCTTCCCACAAGGGTCCTCGAAGGGGTGTAGAGGTAGTACCCACACACAATACATATAGTGATTGGTCACACCACGGACTTTACGGTGAAAGTAATGAGGTGAGAGGAAACCTGCATACGTTTTAGAAGAAATGCAATGTGTTGGTAATACCTACATACCTCTGCCTACCCCGTCGGGATTCCTTGATTTAAATTTTTATCGGAATAGTGGCATCTGACAAGCGCGTTCATAGAAAGCGACAAACAAACACTTATAAAGATACTAGCAGACGCGCCCAGCTTCGCTTGGGTGAAATATAAAAGCAAACACAAACGGACCCAATGGCGCCACGTATCGGGTCTAACTGTGAATCTAAACCATTCTTGAATACACCTGAAGACACATAGATTTCATTCAAATCGGTCCAGCCGTTTCGGAGTTCAGGGACATACCTACACACATACTATTATAAATTACATACTAATAATATAGTATATCCTCACGCCTTCCCACAAGGGTCCCCGAAGGGGTAGGCAGAGGTGTATAGGTAATACCCACACACCCACTTTCCGCCAGAGGTATATTAGGTGCCAACGTGACAGATGGCGAGTCCATCGCCGTTACTCAAGCACGACTATACATACGCCTTTGAATTTCTTCTCAGACGTATGCAGGTTTCCTCTCGATGTTTTCCTTCACCGTACAGCTCGTGGTGTGACTAATCACTGTACTTAAGTTCAGAAAAACTCATTGGTACAGTCGGGATTCGAACTTGCGACCTTTGCGTCGCAGGCAACTGCTCGAACCACTCGGCCACCACGGCTTTTACATTACATACTATTACAATATTATAAATGTGAAAGTTTGTAAGTTTGGATGTTTGCGGTTCTTTCACGGCCAAACGGCTGAAAGTTAAAACGGTGATAGTTTATACCTAGGAATAGGACATAGGCTAAATTTTTTCTTTAATTAATCTTGAAAAATTCAAAGTTCTAATATTATAATGTATAATTCTCTTTCACTGCATAGCGGCTGAGCCGATTCTAGAAGGAAAATTTCCAAAGCTACCTTTTCGAACTCCACGCGGGCGACGCCGCGGGCATAAGCTAGTAAACCATAATGCGAGCGTTGCGTGTACCAGTTGACATGTTCAGGTTTTAAATACTTTGTTTGCTTCGAATGTTATTTAATTACTTGTAAAATAACAAAATGTATTAATAGCTCTACATGTCAATAACGTGCTCCTCTTGCTAACTATTTTATGTACAAAAACATGTTTGTTCATCCCCACTTATAGAAAGGAATGTTGAAACAGAAAACAAAGGAGTTTGTTTCGCCGTTTCTTCTCCTCAAAGGTTGTTCTTGGAAAACGTTGTGGCGTAAAAATATATTTATTTAGTATGTGACGTTCAATAAGTGTACCCTGCCTGTGTCACTTACGCTGAATCCAATATTTTGGATTTCAATCCATTACTTATTTATTATTTAATAAAACATAAAATTTTAATTTTGTTGGGAAAATAACAAGAATACATACATATATTGAGTTCGGAAAAACTCATTAGCACATTCGGGATTCGAACTTGCAATCTTAGTGTTTCGGGACACGACGGTTCGTTTCTCCAGCACTACTATACATACGTCTTTAAATTTCTTCTCTAACGTATGAAGGTTTCCTCAGGTTTCAATGTTTTCCTTCACAGTAAAGCTCGTGGTGTGATAAAACTAAAGAAATTATAGCTCTCACTAGACCACTCGGCCATGGTTACAGCTTCTGCGAAATTTGAGAACGCAGGTTCGATTCTGGCTGAGGGCAGATATTTGTGTGATAAACACGAGTATTTGTACCTTAGTCATGTATGTCCTATATTATATTTATGTATATATCTACATATATATAAGTAAATATATCGTTGTCTAGTTACTATAACACTATTGCCTAATTAGGGGCTATGTCAATTTGTATCTAAGATTTTTTATTAAAATAATAATCACCTCACGCCTTCACATATGGGTCCCCGAAGGGGTAGGCAGAGGTGTATAGGTTGTACCCACACAATCACTTTCCGCCAGATATATATTTTAGGTGCCAACGTGACAGATGGCGATTCGCCGTTACTCAAGCACACAGACGCATGTGAATTATATACGCAGGTTTCCTCTCGATGTTTTCCTTCACCGTGAAGCTATTGGTGTGTCTAATCACTTATGTTCAGAAAAACTCATTGGTACAGTCGGGATTCAAACTTGCGATCTTTGTGTCGCAAGCATCTACTCGAACCACTCGGCTACCACGGCTTGTATCTGAGGTATCTATCTATTGAATTTCCAGGAGCTCTATTTGGGGGCATGGCAGGAGGAGCAGCGATGCGTCACGGTCGCCGTCGAGTGCTGTCATTGGCTGCTGCACCCTGCAGTCTCTCCTGGCTGCTCACGGTCCTGGCGACCTCTGTCAAGATGATGTGCGTCACAGCTTTCCTGGGCGGGTTCTGCTGTTCCATACTGACGATGCTATCTCAGGTACGAGCTCATAATCATCTATCTATATCCCATTTGTGAACTCACTCTTCACGAAATCTCAGGAACTATAAGGCCGATTGACTTGAAATTTGGTAGGAGTATTCCTTACGCGGTTTAGAGGTCAGCTTTAAGCAGCTTTTCAGCTTTTAAGAAACTCCACCCGCAAAGTGGAACGCGTGGGCGTTAAATAAACACGTTTTTCAATCATTGCTTCCCCTATATAAAGCAATCGTTGAACAACGTGTCTTTTTTTTACTTTTTCACCCGAGCGAAGCTGGGCGGGACAGCTAGTTTGTTTATATTTGCAAGATAAATGAAGTATTTAAAATTACTAGTGTCCCCTAAACGCAGTTAAGGCCATCTTACCATCAGTCGGACCGCATGTACAAATATTGCAAGTTCGAATCCCGACTGTACCGAGTTTTTCTGAACTTAAGTACAGTGATTAGTCACACCACGATCTTTACGGTGAAGGAAAACATCGAGTGGAAACTATAATAACTACGTTTAAGAAGAATCAAAGACTTATGTATACTTGTGCGAAAAGTGGGGGTTTGAATGAATTACTTACACACTTCTGCCTACCCCTTCGAGGACCCTAGTGGGGAGGCGTGAAGATATATTATTTGAATGTTCCAAGACTGTTCCTAATTATGTGATTCATGAAACCGGATTACGGCAAAAGGTTTCTTAATAAATTAATTAAAAGTTTATCAAACGCTGACAGTTTGAGCAAAGCTTTGAGCTTTCAAAAGAAAATGGACCTTAATACATTGTTTTAAGTTAGAAAACACTTTTAATACCCGCATGACGCTGACACGAATTGAACTAAATTATATATTATAGTTATAATATTATAATAAATAATATACTAAGAAAATATTTTAGTTATTCGGAATTTGAACATGAACGTAACTTTGATCTTTTAAGGATTTCGAAACACTACCTTCGTGTTTTATATCTTCACGCCTTCCCAGAAGTGTTTCCGAAGGGATAGACAAAGGCGTAATAATACCCTCTTCTCACCGGAGAGATATTAAGCTGCCAATGTGACAGATGGCAAGTCTGTCGCCATCTCCCAGACATATCTTTACGTAATTTTGCTTTAGGATTTTTGACAAGCTCTTTCACGATAATTCCATTCACTCTAAGTATGTTAAATTAAGTAACGGTTCTATAGTTTCAAGCTACCTTTAAGGGGTCTTTAAAGCCAACAGGCTTTACCCCTAATTTTATCCGATGGCGGTACCCAACACACTCTATAAGATGTTAAAAGCGGACCCAAAGACTAATAAGAATTTTCTGTAAACTTTTCGTATTTTCGAAATCAATTAAACGCTGAAAGTAAACTTTGGGGCAATGAATGAAGCTTTGACGTCACTAACAATTTAATTAATTCAAACCATGAATGCTTGAACTTGACAAAAACTTCGCGACTCATAAAGTGTTCCTTGAAAACCTTTTAAACCGCTCTCAGCTTAAATATTATAATGTTCTAGTAAGTTATTATGAGCTGTGCTAACCGAGTAGTTCGAATACTTGCTTGCAATGTAAAGATTACAAGTTCGAATCTCGACTGAAGTAATCAGTTTTTCTAAACTTAAGTACACCCTTCAATCACACTACGAGCTTTACGGTAAACGAAAATATCGTGAGAAAACCTGCATAAGTTTTAAAAGTAATTCAAAACAAGTGAGATAATCGGCGATGGACAAGCCATCTGCCACTTTAGTACCTAAATTATTCAAATGAATTAAAACAAGAATCTAAGTAATATTATAAACTTCCAATTCCAGGTCTACATAAGCGAGATATCAGTACCAGACATCAGAGGCTGTTTGAGCGCAGTGCTCAAGATAGTCGGCCATCTTGGCGTTCTATTCAGCTTCACCATCGGAGCGTACCTCGACTGGCAGCAACTAGCGCTTTGCATATCGGCTGCTCCATTACTACTATTCTGTACAATACTTTACATACCAGAAACACCAAGTTATCTTGTTCTCATTGGAAAAGACGAAGAGGCTTACAAAAGCCTCCTTTGGCTTCGAGGTCCAAACTCCGACGTAGCTCAAGAGCTCGCCACAATCAGGACCAACGTGTTGGCCAGCAAACATTTTAGCCAACGGCAAAGCCAAATGTCTGGCAGTCAGTTCATTAACTCACTGGATGTCAGAACGATGAATAGGTTGCTTGGACCAATATTGGTAACGTGTGGTCTTATGATGTTCCAAAGATTCTCGGGAGCTCACGCTTTTTCCTTTTACGCTGTACCTATATTTAGAAAGACTTTTAGTGGAATGAATCCACACGGCGCTGCTATTGCTGTGTCCTTTGTACAACTCCTTGCATCTTGCCTATCCGGCTTATTAATTGACACAGTCGGTAGGCTTCCGTTGTTGATAGTCAGTTCCGTACTCATGTCCATGGCTTTAGCAGGCTTTGGAAGTTACGCTTACTACGAAGAGGTCCACCGGAACCAGCGAATTCAAAACGTAATGTTCCATCAGACGGTAGGACAGAATGATTGGATCCCATTACTCTGTGTTTTAGTGTTCACAATTGCATTTTCTTTAGGCATGAGTCCAATATCTTGGCTTTTAATCGGTGAACTATTTCCTTTGGAATACCGTGCGTTTGGCAGTGCAATGGCTACGGCTTTTAGCTATCTCTGCGCTTTTGTTGGAGTAAAAACGTTTGTCGATTTTCAACAAACTTTAGGTCTACATGGAGCCTTTTGGCTGTACGCTTCTATAAGTGTAGGAGGGCTATGCTTCGTCGTGTGTTGTGTACCTGAGACGAAAGGTAAGGATCTAGATGAAATGGACCCCAATTATGTTCAAAGTCTTTCACCAAAGAGGTAAATATATTTTCAAAGTAGGGTGGACGAACGAGTGTTTTATTTATTCGCTATTGTTTATTTCAGATGATATTTAAAGCCTAACTGAGTGTTTTAAGTAGCTAAGGTTAGTTTCATGTTATTTGCCTTGTTCGACTTCGAACTTACAAGCCGGAAGAAATCGGTTTCCAAAACTATTTCGCTAAGAACACCAGCGTAGTAATAACTGCTTGATTTTTTTCCAAATACTTGTGTTAATTAAAACATAGGAACCCTCTTTAAAGGATCCGTTAACTTAGAGATCTCTTTTTGGAGACAAACGAGATAAAAGCTTTAAATGGTGTGTTCTCAAACCTATGCTTCCTCTCGATGATTTCCTTCATAAAGCTCGTAGTGTGATTAATCACTGTACTCAAGATTAGAAGCACTCATTAGTACAGTTAGGATTTGAATTGGCAGGTTTGCGTTGCATTCTAATACTCGAACCACTTCTCCATCACGGCTCCGAATTATATTCGTAAGAAGTCTAGTCTTATCACGGTTGCTTAAAACAATTTGAAACTGACGAGTCCATTGCAAAGTTTAGGCTGTGCTTATGTAACTGAAACTTAATTGTTCCAATAATTTTATATTGGTATTTTGGTAGGTTAAAATAGCATGTTCATATTTGCATATCTAGAGATCCATATCGTCAATCCAGACTGCGGATCGAATTCGAGTTGGTTTTAGTCAAATTAATGTTATTTATGCTAGTTGTGTTAAGATTCAGCGGTCCATTGTTTACCTCCTAATCTTATCTTATCTATTTAGTACCTTATAGTAAATTTTAGCGAAAAGCTATATTTTCCAAAATCCCAATATAGTGAAAAAAATCTATCCTAAAACCTATTTTTAATCGAAATTTAATCACATCACTATATTAATATCATCTATGATAGGTATATATTTTCAAAATAATGAGTTGAAGAAAATCTTGTAGCGTTGGTTTAGACATATAGAAAGGCTGAGTGAAGAAAGATTGGCAAAACATTTATACAAAGCGAAGTGAGTGGATGAAGTAACAGAGGAAGATACCTAGATCAAATCAATCGAACACTCAACTTCGGACTTCGATAGTACTTGAAACCGACGATGTATGGAGTGACTGATAAATTTGGATGAAGCGAAAGAGGTTAGTAAGCATAGAGAGAACTGATTACTCTACTCTCTCTCCCTAAACCGTGAGTCTCAGAGAGATATATATTTTAAAATAATTCACTCATCACATTTAAAAAGTCTCTTAATAGGTCCTCTAAGATCTTACTGGTACAGCAGAGGTTAGCAGTATTGCCACAGTTATTGTGTGCGGTAATGAATTTTAATTAAAGTTTTGATTAAAATTCATTAAGTACACGATATATTCATTTACATTCTCGCAATTATTTTAATTCATCGTCGTTACACTATCGAGCTTTCATACCTATGACAATAATATTAAGACAATAATAGATCTTAATTAATATTTATTAAATAGCTTGGAAATCAAAAAAAATAATGAATTAATTGATTTAGCGCATACTAATTAACGTTTCTCACTAAATTATAACTTAGTTTAGAGGGTGTTATTAGCTCTCAATATTTAAAAATATATTTAGATACATTTAAAATATAAATTTACGTTTACAATGTTAATGAAGTGACCAAATTTAGTGAAATAAATTTATTTGCTAATGTTGAAAGTAAGTTTATTTAACTAGCTCAATATATATTTACATTTGGTAGGAATTCTTCTCCGATATTAGGTAAAGCTAAAACGCAATTAGCAAATAATTCTGATTTACACTGGTATTTGGTAAAAAAACATATACCTAACTAAAGCAATTATTTTCATTTATAAACGGCTATATTCTTTATGAAACTTCTGTAGGAAATATGAGAGAAAAGTTTCATAATTATATTCCAATGTTACAAAATGTTCTTAATACACTAATCGTTTTGTAGTTGTAATATGTATACTTTCAATTATTATTTCTAAAAAACCAACGATGTATTAAAAAGTTTATTATATGCGTATAGGTCCTAGGGTAATTTCTTTGCGTATGTATATTGTCCAACTAGAGAATTTCATATTTGAAAAAAATAATTATATATTTTAAAATATCGAAAAATGTAAAGCAACGGATAAATGATTAATAGACAAAATAATAGGTTGTGAATTTATACATTTTCTAGATTTTTATATACAAATAACATTATGTGACGGACATATATATATATATATATATATATAAATATATATTATATATAAAATTTTAGTCCTCTTTTAATGGCTTGCTTGTATAAAGGTTACCGTCGCATTGTATTAAATACCAGATGTTATTCAAAAATAATAAGGGCGATACAATGTATTACACTGCTTCTGACTAGTTTCCTGAACTGGAATATGTATTGGTTGCGAGAGATCCGATCGCTCAATAAGAAAGAAGCTCAGTGACATCGCGGTTTGCTTTATGGGTAAAGCAAACCGCAATGCCTTGGGTATTGCACCTTAGGGTCCATGGGTACGATTACAGCTTATCATCAAGTTGGTTTTAATGCCATTTATGCTTTGAAATGCTTATTTTTGAAAGCAATTGAGTAACGATGTAATATTTATTTTAAATAAATTTTTTTTTAATTAAAGACCTAATATTTTAGTGGAAAATATTTCAGTCTCAGAAAAAGTTTTTTTATGGATGCGTATATGTATAAAGTATTTTAGCTTAGCTTTGTGATGTGGTAGTGAAGTGTGCCTATTTAAAGTTATATCCAAGCTAAGATACAAATTCTAGGGATTTTATTTGCTTTTTATAATAAGCACCCGGATTTGTAGTTGAAATGGAAATGTAAAGAGTACTGGTGATTCTAATTAAAAAACATTTTTTTTATATAATAATAAATAAAATAATAATATATTTATTATTATATAAAAAAACATTTTTTTTAGTTTAAACGAAATGTGAATTCGAAACAATATTTACAATTAAGTATTTTTTTTTATGTGCTATAAAAAATAAATAAACTGTTGAGCGTCTATGACTATGTTGATGGAGTTTTTGGCGGTAATAAAGCAGAGCGACTTGCATACTTGTATTGTCGATTCTCGTCTGGGTCTCCTAAATTGGGTTCTTTAGTGTGTCATTTTAGTGTTATATTCTACCAGTAAGGCTATATTTATTAGCTGATTTTAAATTCTACGTTTGAATAAAAGATACGTATTAAATTTTAATATATTAGATAAAATTTATTCCTTAATAAGGTTTTTATGTGAAGTATATAATTTTATAGCGTATTCTATCGCTGGCATAAGGGCTGCTTGCTGATTGCTTCCAAAAACTTCTAATTGTATCAACAAAAGCTTACACTAAATTATGTATTTGGCTGAAAGACGTGTATCCGTGTAAAAAATCTATGTTGATAAAATTCCATGTTTGTAATAAGGTATTACTTGTTCCATTTAGTTTTCAAAGTTGCACATACATGGCGCATTATTCAATTATAAGTACGAAATTTATGTATCATTTAGAAAACGTATCCATGTAGGTTTTAAGATAGGAATGCTTTAATTAGCTTAGTATTTTAATAAAGACTAGTTGGTACAAAATCATTAACGTATGGAAGAGTTATTATTCTAATCATTAATGGAAAATATTTTTCTCCTAGCATGTAGACTCGCAACGAACTCTTTCTAAAGACAATAATAATTGACAATAATTAATTACTATTTACAATGTGACGAGGTAAATATTAGCAATCCTGGGAGCCTATTTCATAAGCCAGTTCGTTGTAATAAGCAAAAAATAGTAGTTAAAAAAAACTAAAAAACACGCTTTTTATAGAAAACCGAACTAAAAAATAGAAAATAAATTTCGATAATATCTTAAAAAGCGTGGGGTGCATGGTGTCAATAGTTATAAATATTTTATTGACAGATATTAATAGAGTGATTATCAATTCGGTAATTATCGAAATTTATTTTCTATTTTTTAGTTCGGTTTTCTATAAAAAGCGTGTTTTTTAGTTTTTTTTAACTACTATTTATTTTCTACTTTTTAGTTATTAGTGTATTGTCATCGGTCCTCGATAAGTCTACAAAGTTTGAACGAAATCTGGCCGTTTAACGTGGGTCAAAATCGAGCTCAAAGAAGTCGGTTACATACATACATACATACATACAGGTGAAGCTAATATAAAGCGTGTAAAAATATGTGTTAATAGTCAAACTTTATATTCTTTTTTAAATTAAGGTTGCTGTAACGTATTAAAAAGAACGCCCCCTTTTCAAAGAATTGTATGAGGTTGGCAATGAGTGGAATACGGTTATGACGCTGAGTTTTGTCAAATAAAACATTAATATATCTTTAGGTCTGTTCATATAAGTTTTCTGTACGTGTGTATGTGACTCAACTCCTCTAAACGGCTGGACCAATTTTGATGTTTTTTGTGTCTTTTGTATGAGATGTTAAATGGATTTAGGAATGGTTAAATCAAAATCGCGAAAGTATCACCATATTCAACCAAGTATCGTAGAAAATATAGTCATTTAGAAAAGAACCATTATTTTGTAAAATAGATAATAGTAAAGTAGAGCCGTGGTGGCCGAGTGGTTCGAGCAGTTGCCTGCGACGCAAAGGTCGCAAGTTCGAATCCCGACTGTACCAATGAGTTTTTCTGAACTTAAGTACAGTGATTAGTCACACCACGAGCTTTACGGTGAAGGAAAACATCGAGAGGAAACCTGCATACGTCTGAGAAGAAATTCAAAGGCGTATGTATAGGCGTGCTTGAGTAACGGCGATGGACTCGCCATCTGTCACGTTGGCACCTAATATACCTCTGGCGGAAAGTGGGTGTATGGGTATTACCTATACACCTCTGCCTACCCCTTCGGGGACCCTTGTGGGAAGGCGTGAGGATATATATACCATTATTTTGTGGTGTTTTAAACTGACACTGAAATCTTATTTAAAATGGTAAAATGATATAAATGTATATATGTATATATATATATATATATATATACATTATATATATATATATATATATATATATATACATATACATATACATATACATACTAGTTGTCCCGTCCAGCTTTGCTCTGGAGAAAAAAAATCCTGAACATGTTCGCTATGCCACCTATCGGGTCCATTTGTGAATCTAAGCCATTCTCGAACCCACCTGAAGACACAGAAAAATCTGTCCAGCCGTTTATGAGGAGTTCAGTGACATACACACGCACAGAAGAAATATATAAATATAAAGATACATTATCAGCTTTAAGCCCCCTGAAACCGCCAATTCCAGGCACTTGGTATTATCCCTAGATCTATAGTGCATGAGGTTTTTGTAAGTAGGCTCCTCCAAGGATCTATTGGCTTTCTGTATCGTAGGTATGTATCTCCACGATTAGGTAGTGTAGGTACATGATTGACTAATGTGAGAGCTCTACTACTAGAGTTTATGTAACGCTGAAAACATGCCTAAAATAAAGTTAGATTGATTTGTTAATGTGCATTTTTATTTTCGATTCCGACATAAAGCCGATTACGACCGTCTGGTCTAGTGGTTAGAGCTCCTGACTGCGAAACTTGAGGTCGTGGGTTCGAATCCCGCTGATAGCAGATATTTGTGTGATGAACACGAATATTTGTACCTTGGTCTTGGATGTCCTATGTATTTAAGTATATATCTATCTATATAAGTAAATATATCGTTGTCTAGTTACCAAAACACAAGCTTTGCTTCATTTGGGACTAGGTCAATTAGTGTGGAATTATTAAATAATTATATTAAATATTAAATAAGGAAATATTAAATAAATAAATAATAGGAAATATATATATTAAATAATATATTAAAGTAAATACAAAAGCAGCAAAAAAATAAGGAAAACATCGAGAGGAAACCTGCATGCGTCTGAGAAGAAATTCAAAGGCGTATGTATAGTCGTGTTTGAGTAACGGCGATGGACTCGCCATCTGTCACGTTGGCACCTAAATATATCTCTGGCGGAAAGTGGGTGTGTGGGAACTGTATAGGTATACACCTCTGCCTCCGGGGACGTTTGTGGGAAGGCGAGAGGAGTTCGAATCTAGACCACATTCAAATGTAGATTATTTCAACCCAGAAACCAATTCTGTTACACTTTCAGCATAATTAAATGGAGTTCCATTAGTTTAGAATCCCTAAAAATATCCCGAAATCATAACTTAACCTCTTTCGTAACTAGTTAGTTTTATATTTAAGAGAGTCTTGTGTTAATTATTAATCTAATATCCGTAACAGAAACTATTCGAACAAACAAACGGATAATCCGAAAGCGATATAATTTTATTCCTATATCCATATCCGTATCCAGATCTGAAATATCCATAACATCTCTAGACAAATATTTTGGTCAACGTATCAAACTGAGACTAAGCACCTACCTACATTGTTTACTAGATGTCGCTACCTGTTTCAAATAAGTGCTATATTAAATTTTATACCATATACTCAATGTTGCCTTGAAGCATGAAAGTTGTGCTTATGGATCGATAGAGGTCTCTGTAATACAAAATCTACTCTTATTATATACATTTCTAGTTTTGACTGTGTTTTTAGAAAGCGAAAGCGATTTTCATTAGTTCAATATGTTTATCGAATAAATTAAGTGAAAAACGTTTTTAATTGAAACGGTTTTATTAAAAATATATAATATAGTTAAAGAAAATGAATGCACTCAAACCAAGAAGATATTCAGGTAGGTTCCAGGTATTTCTAATCAATAAAAAAAATTACGTGTTGGCAATGCGCGAGCAATACCCCTGGTGCTGGATGCGTCCATAGGCGGCGGTAACCGCTTACCATCAGGCGAACCGCGTGCTTTTTTTTATCTCCCAGTAGTACAATTAAAAAACAATATATACACGCTATACTAGCCGTTTAATATTTACATTTAAGTTCTTTTAGCATCACCCTTTTCTGCCTCGGGGACATTCGGGCGACCATAGGGTAAGCCATTTTGGTAAATTTGTCCATTAGGACTACCATTGCCACCGGCGTAAGGGACATTGCCCCCGCCGTAAGCGAAATTGCCACCGCCGTAAGGGACGTTGCCACCGGCGTAAGGGACGTTGCCACCACCGTAAGGGACGTTGCCACCGGCGTAAGGGACATTACCACGGGCGTAAGGGACATTGCCACCACCGTAAGGGACGTTGCCACCGCCATAAGGGACGTTGCCACCACCGTAAGGATAGCGATATGCACCACCGTATTGAGGCATGATACCGTTGTATCTGACACCATTTCCACCCATATAAGGATTACGATATCCATTATACTCAGGATAAAATCCACCATTGTACATATCACCGTTGGGGTTCGAAATGGGGCCATTTGGGAGACCATTGTCTGCGACATTTTCTCCATTTCCTGGCAAGGCTCCTCTATATTGTGCAATTTCATTAGCTTCTTCCGCCCTGAAAGTGCCGAGCATGCCGCCTCCATTCACGTCACCTGAGCTATCAAAATTTGTTAAACGAGATGCATTGCTAGTCACTAAGCCATCTTTATACTGAACGCCGGCGCCTGCACCAGTTGATCCGCCAATTCGCCCAGCGGCGCCAGTTTTATAACCAATACCAATTATTTTGTCGTTAGGATCCGATGTCCCCTTGCCAATATAGCCGCCCGCCCCGACTTTGCCCCCAGCGTCACCAGTAAGATTTCCTTTAGCATTAGCCACCCAACTGCCATCTTTATTTTTGCCAAAATTAACCCCTCCGGAGGCCCCTGCCTCAGTGTGGGTCGATCCTCCGAAACCCCATCCAAATCTTATGAGAGAACCTGTGTAAACGTTATTTTGAATTAAATTTAAAATCAAAGTCAACATTAATAAGAGCAGTTGTTACCAAGTGGTTCGAATAGTTGCCTGCAACACAAAGTTTGCAAGTTTGAACCCCGACGGTACCACAATGATATCTCATATTCTTCACAGTTAAACGACATTTGACATATATTCCTAAATAATTATTTTTCTGATAATCCTTACAAAACGTAAACTGGCTAGGTGTTTCGATTTTTCTGATGAGAATTGTATTTGCACATCGGAATATGTCGTGGAAAATTGGAATTGGACTTGTAAAACAGGCACCTTGTTTTGAAGCTGTCACACCGTGACGAGTGACACCTCGGCCACCACAAGTCTCAAGTAATAAAGAAATTACATGACATAATATTTACTTTTTTTTTTTTTTTTTTTTTTTTTTGTATTGTCTCTCGTAGCGTGAGTTCCGGGAACTTTTGCTACTTAACCGGTCAATGGCGAGACCTAGGCCTCCAGCCAGGCACTTTAGTACTAAGCAACACAGCTAAGGGCACCCCCTGTGGGGTACGAACCTCGGCTTAGGGCGTTGCTGGATCGCGAGCTAGGGAGCTGGGCTGGACTGTTAATTTTATTTATATATTATTTGGGGGCGGGATTTGCGCGTCTGGCTCGGCGCGGGCCGGCGTTTGCGGAGGAGGTCGGGGGGGAACATTACGGCTTATTCGCGTCGAGCCTCGCCGGCGAGGACGGAACAGTGGTCGGTTGTGTGTAGTGTTGGTATGTTTTAGTCGGGCGTCCTGGAGGACCGTTATGTCGTCATCCGGTTCGATGACGGCATGTCTTGGACGCCTTATCTTCGAGATAAGGGAAGGAGTGTATCGGGCGGCCGATACGACGAGGGGGTTGGGGTGATTTACAGCAGAATCGAAATGACGTTTGGACAGTTTTTTCAAAAACTGTTTTATAGTGGGGACTTTGAGGTCAACGTGGAGTTGACTATTACGCATGTACCACGGGGCACCTGTGGCTCTCCGGAGAAACCGGCTTTGGAGCACTTGCAGGGGGTTAAGTGTTGACTTGCTAGTGTGTGCGAACACTACACCCGCATATGTCATGATTGGTCGAATGCACGTCGTGTAAATCCTCACCTTGGATTTCAATGAGAGTTTACTTCGTGCATTCAACATGCTGTGAAGTCTACCGAGCGCGAAGGCGGCTCGCGCGCGTACCGCCTTTACGTGGTGTCGGAAAGAAAGGCGTTGATCGAGGATCACACCCAGGTATTTGGCTTTTTCTTCCCATGGAATGGGTTTGCCGAAGAGGGTGATGGGGGCTACCCGTGGGCGTTCGAGGCCTTTCCAGAATAGAATGGCTGCGCTTTTGGTCGGGTTCACTTCAATTCTCCATTTCCGGAACCACCGCCCCAGGGCTGTGACCGCGGATTGGAGGTTGTCGTGAATTCCCTCGGGAGTTCTACCTTTGTAGTAGATAGCCGTATCATCGGCGAATAGAGCGCTTTTAACTCGTCTAAGGAGGGGAATGTCGCTAGTATAAAGCGTGAATAGGAGTGGCGAGAGCACTGAGCCTTGCGGGACTCCTGCTCGTATGGGATGGGGGGAAGAGAGCGTGCCCTCGACTCTGTAGCGGAAGGAGCGGTTCGACAAAAAGTCCCGTACTATGCGTACTAGACGGTCCGGCACGCCCAACTGGTACAGCTTGTATATTAAGCCGTTGTGCCAGACCTTGTCGAATGCCTTCGCCACGTCGAAGAGGAGCATACCCGTGGTAAAACCGAATTGGAAGCCGCTACTGACGTCTTCCACAATACGGTGGACTTGTTGGACACAGGAGTGTTTGGTTCGAAAACCGAACTGTTGGTCAGGTATGACTTTCTTAGAGTCTGCAAAACTCTTTAATCTATTGTAGATAAGTCTCTCGTAAATCTTGCCAAGGACATTGAGGAGACTGATGGGGCGATAACTGGAGGCTTCGGTCTTGGGTTTCCCTGGCTTGGGAATACCTATGACCGTTGCACTTTTCCAGGATTGGGGGAAAAAGTTATTGCTCAGTGCGGCATTGAAGATGGCAGTGAGCAAAACTATGAGATAAGGAGAGAAGAGTTTGATAACTCTGTTAGTGATCCCGTCGGGACCCGGGGCTTTCCTGGGGTGTAGATCCTTGATCACTTTCCGGACTTCGTCGACCGTGATTGGGGCGATGACGTGGTCTGGGTCTTCGGAGGGTGGGAGAGATAGTTTGCTTTCGACCTCGGCTTCCACCTTATCGAGATGGCGCGGGTCTACCGGCAAGGTGCTGGGCGTACATTGAACCTCGAGACTGTCGGCCAGGCACTCGGACTTCTCGTCGTCGTCAAAGGCGGGCCCTTGATTTGAACGAGTGAGTGGAGGCATGGACGAGATTTTGTCCGATTTGAGTTTTCGTTGGAGATGCCAGAAGGCCAAGTGACTCGGTTCAAGTTCCCCTAGGAACTTGTTCCAGCGAGCGTCTCGCAGGTCTTTCATGCGGTATCTCAGCTTGCGCTGGAGTGACCTCAGAAAGGTGCGGTTCGCTTCAGTCGGGTGAGCTCTATGAGCTCGGAGGGCGGCGTTCTTTTCCGTCACTAGTTCACGCACGTCGTCGGGAAGTTTCCAGCGATGGTCTTCCATCACCGGAACTTGTCGTGAACAGGCGTCCACGGCTGACTGTACGTGAGCTGTGAGGGAATCGACCGCCTTTTGAGTGTCGGCTGCCGACTCTATGAGGGGCGGGATACTATCTAAGTGAACAGATGAAGAGGACTTGAGGAGTTCCTCCAGTTTTCTCCAGTCTGTTATCTTTTTCTGAGGCGGGGACTGACCTGAGTCCGGGGGGCCTAGTCGGGGGGAGAGCGCTAAGGTCACAGGTCGGTGGTCGGAATCTAATTCGTCGTGCGACCTCAACGAGTGCAAACGGAGGTTTACATTCTTGAGGATCGCAATGTCTAGTACGTCCGGTCGGTGGTTGATATTCTCAGGGTAGTGGGTGGGGTGCATAGGCGCAATGACGTCGAATTGGAGGAGCCCGCTGAGGTCCTCCAATTGGCGTCCTCTGTTATTTCGTGAGTGGCTGTTCCAAGCATCGCTCTTGGCATTCAGGTCGCCCGCGATAATAACCGAACTACTGAGGTTTATGAGGGCTTTGATATCAGCTTTAATATCGGCCGTTGAGTTAACTGGGGAACAGTATGCAGAGACAATCGTGATTGGCTGATGGCCGGTCATTCCTAATCGACAGATCGAGGTCTCAATGTGGGAGAGGGTTGGTGGTTGGATCGGGATACAGTGCAGGGACCTCTTGTAATAGATCAAAGTACCGCCGAGGGCGGATCGAGATCTATCGTTGCGAACTACGCAGTAGTTTGCAATTCTAGGGTCTCGGTGTGATGGTTTCAAGAAGGTTTCCTGCACTAAGAAAACGTCGATATTGTTGTCGCGGAGGAACGCGGCGATCTCTTCCTTTTGGCTGTGAATGCCGTTGGCATTAAAATAGCCAATGGAAAGTGATCGGGGTTTGATTCTGCTGCTTAAGTTTGTGTCCATTATTGGTTGGACGAGAAGGCAGCCAGGGACTCTGATACATCGGCGTAGTCGCCGAGCACCTTGAGGAGGGCCAGAGGGTCCTTCCGGACGGCCCTGAGGCTTCGTGCCATTTCGTTAACCCTTGAGAGGTTGACGGTGGAGAAAAGATCCGCCAGGAATGCCATGTTGGCGGAGGTTTCAGAGGGGGAGGAAGTGGGCTGGACCGCCTGGGGTCTGCGCGGGGGAGTAGCAGCCTGGGGCTGTTGAGGTTTGGCGGTGGAGAGCGACGGCAGAGGTGTAATCTGCGGGCTCGGGGCCGCTGAGGGGACAGGTGGGGACGCTTGTGGGAGGGGTGGAAAGTCCCTCGGAGGGAGGACCCTCCACGGGGAAGGTCGAGGTGGGGCGGGTTGCGTGGGGGGGGCGTTACGCCATTCGCGGGCCGCTGCCCTCTTTACCACGACTGGTCTGGGTTTGGGGGCTTTAGGGCAGCCCCTGTAGTTGGCCGGGTGGCCTTCCTGGCGGCATAGCACGCAGCTCGGAGGCGAGTCGGCGAGAGTGCGGTCCTTAGGGCGAGAGCAATCGCTCGTCCCATGATCACCCAGGCACTTGACGCACCTGGGTTTTGCGTTACAGTTACGCGATGCATGACCGTATAGTTGGCAGTTGTGACACTGCCCTATAGGGCCGCCCTTGTGGGGGGTTTCAACCCTTATGCCAGACAGGTGGCATATGGTTTTTATTTTGAAGACGGCTTTACCGTCGGGGGAGTTCTCGCAGATGGCGAGGACCATGTTAAATGCCTCTCCGGCATTTTGTCGGTGCATGCGGTGCACTTCCTTCACTGCGACATTCTGAGCCTTGAGGTCTTCTTTGATCGACTCTGTGTCGATTTCGCAAGGGACGCCGCGGATGACGACCCGGAGTAATCGGTCCTCCGGCAGATCATAAGTGTGGTATTCCACACTTCTGGCCTGCAGGAGCTTCGTGAAGGCTCGGAACTCGGTCGAGTTTGGGAGGTGCACCTTAATGCCTTCGGCTGTGGCAGTAGCGCGAGTGAAATTTATGCGGTTGGTTTGGCACCAACCGGAGATTTCCGTCCACTTGGCCTTTGTGTGGACGAAAATAGGGGGACACGAGCGCTCCTTCGTCGAGGAGGGCCGCGTGGGTCGCGGGACGGGGGAAAGCCGGCTAGCCTGAGTGGCTTCGGCTTCCGGAGAGGCGTGGGGGGCGGGAGAGGGGGGTGCCGGGGAGGGGGCTACCGTGGAGGACTGTGCGGAGGGCACGGGCACGGTCTTGGGGGCTTTAGTGGGGGGAGAAGGTGAGGTTGAAGCCTCCTTCTTTTTTGCGCGTCTGGCGCGCTTCTTGGAGCCCGTGACGGGCGTAAATTCGTCCGAGGAGCCCTCGGACGACTCGGATTGTAATGACTCCATTTCGGAGTCCACAATGACAGATTCGGGGGACAAGGGGGAGTCTTGAGACTTATTGGCCTCGTTAGTGACGGCTATGATTGCGCTCTTGTCCAGCGCTGCAGTCGCCTCGGCGGTGGGGGTACCCGCGTTTATATCGCGGGTGTACTCGTCATATTGACGTCGGAGGGTGGGCACGGCGTCTAAGAGCCGCGCGAGAAAAGCCAGTGAGGCTTGGGGGTCCACACTTGTGGACATGGTGGATGCAGACGTGGGAGGGCAAGGCGGTAAGGGAAACGTGTTTCGGGGCGCTGTCGCCCAGGGGAAGAAACACGTAAAGAAACCCCTGGTGACTTAAACGTTAGGGTCCCGATCCCCGGGGGGTTGACCCGGGGGTGTGTACTGAACCCTCCCTGTCGGGTGTAGACAGGGAGGTGAGTGTGCCTATGGTGTGAGCCCTAAGCTTGTATTCCCGCTTCCAGTCTTATTGTGCAGCGGGTCCCTGACAGTTCCGGTGTAGAGAGCACTAGTCCGTGGACAGTGCCCAAACTAGCACCGGAGGGTAGGAGTTAAGGGATAGGTAGGGTGGGTGGTGGGTGATAACCAGGCGCGACTAGGGTAGACCCCAAGGCCGGTGAACCTGGTCCCGTCCGTTTGTAGCCTTACCCTGAAGGGGCAAGGCTAAGAGCGCAACGGGGCAGCGCCCCACTCGGTTTCGTTGGCACCGTTTGGTTTCCACCGAGTGACCACGAAACTGTGGATTTTCCCAGAAGGGGACAAATATTATTGTCGAGAAACAAGAATTGTGATTGTTGTTGCCTTGAAAAAGGCGACCAACAATCACCACGTGCGGTGCGTAGCGGCTAGCTAACGCGTGGCGATTTGCGTAGCGGCGGGTGTGGCTTCTGCCGGTCGTAACGGGCGCAGAGCGCGGGAGCGGTGGGAGCACACGTCTGCTCGGTACGGCGGCCGGAGCGAGAATCGTTATTTACTTTTTTCCGTGGTCGTTGTACTTGAGGCTCCCAATGCCGCGAGGATGACCAACAGTAAGCTCCAGATCTGGAAAACATAAGCAGATAAGCTGTACTCGCAATTCTTTAAGAGCAGTAAAGAGTTCTTCAATAAGGATGTGAAAAGAATCCTATAGGATAGGAATCGTGCAAGCGTCTATAGGCAAGTAACCGCTTACCATCAGGCCGAGTGCTTGTTGGTCACATTAGTGGTATAAAAAAGATGAATTACTAGTTTTCTTCTGGAATAAACTGTATCAGGTTTAATTACATATTTATGACATAACATATCCTCGCGCCTTCCTAAAAGGGTAGGTAGGTAGAGGGGTAGACTGAGGTTTATAGGTAGTACCCACACCCACTTTCCGACACGCAACACACAAAACAAACAACACGATAATCACTGCGGGCAAGTATCGAACCAGCGCTATTGTGCCATACAACCAGTCAGAAATATCAACTCACCTTAAGCGCCATGTCGAGAGTAACAAAAGCCACAATACTATGGCATAGAGAGCTCAGGTCCCGCGTTATATACTAAACTGCATAGTTACTGAATTAAATAATTTTACCTTTCATACAATTAATTTTATTTTATATATAATTATATATGATGGAAACAATAACCTATTATATCTAATTATACATATGCAATAATAGGACAGACAAATTCATATTAATTTTCCTGTTTGTTCAATAAAATATATAGATCATTGTATTAAAAGTATGATGGCATACAGACCTGAAGATTTGGTAGTATTTTTTTGAATTGAAAGTTAGCCTTCTATGTGTTAAGTAACGACTGAATAATTTTTGATGGGACTTTCACTGTGTGCAACAGATAGGTGGTGCTGTTGGGAGTGACCGAGATCTATATAATGTATATATATTTATATATATATATACTAGCTGTCCCGCCCAGCTTCGCCCGGATGAAAAAGTAAAATTTCCTGAAACACGATCGTAGCGCCACCTATCGGATCCAATTGTAAATCTAAACCATTCTCGAAACCACCTGGAGACACAGAAAAGTGTTCGGACTTTTATTTTGCACCCCATGCAATTAAAGCGGTACCGCTCATCAGTTCGCTGAGTTCAACCATCCCGTAGCGAGTCGATCACGTTTGAGTTGCGGAGTTACAATAACATTATGTTATCTATCTCCGAAGACTCCTAAGATTGAAATCAAGTGATGTCAAGTACAAATTCGTTTACATTTAAATACTTGTGATTAATAACATATTTATTTGGATAAGGATTAATATTATGTTGATAAAACATCTTCGGAAATAATGCATTGATTTCGAACAAATTTTATTACCATAAAAAAGGTTTTAGTTAGTCAATCTTAAAAGATAGACATATGCTGTCGCGGACTTTTTTTAGAACTTTTAAAGAGGAACAATTCCGTCATACATGATATTTCTGTAACTTAAACCGTTTACGCAGCGTAAGCAACGAAAGCTCTCAAAAACGAATATTTTTTCCCGTTCTGGCAACATTATTCATTAATACTTCGCTCCTATTGGTCGTAGCGTGAGTTTATATAGCTTAAAGCCTTCCTAGAGAAATGGACTATCCAACACAAAAATATTTTTTCATTTTCAACCAAACAAACAAATTAGTACAGATATACGCTTCACGGCTTTCCAAAAGATCCTCTCAAAAGTGGTCTCTTAGTTTATTTTCAAAAATGTCGTAGGTATGCTAAATATTTTTTAAATTCTCATTGTATATACGTGTTTCATCACTTAGAATAGTATATTTATTCTCACGCCTTCCCTCAGCGGTCCCCGAACGGGTTGGCAGTAGTCTACAGGAAGTACCGATGCACCCACTTACCGCCGGAGATATATTTAAGTACCAACGTGACAGAAGGCGAGTCCATCGGCGTAATACGCCTTTGACTTTCTTTTCAAGCGTATGTAGGTTTCCTCTCGATGTTTTCCTTCACCGTAAAGCACGTGATGTGACTAATCACTGTACTTGAGTTCATTAAAAAAGTCATTGGTATTGTCGGAATCTCAACGTGAAATCTTTACGTTGCAGACGACAACTGTAACCACTCGCCCACCATGGCTCTCATACATATTAGAATTTAATTAACGATGACGACATCACGTCGGTGATGTAACTGATTCAAAAGGTTAGTGTACATTTTCTAGCGATAAGCGCTTACCCTGAGTAGAATTCTATTGACGCCATCACACACGTGCACGAAGGGAGTGGATTCACCCCAATAAAGGGGAGCATAATGTCCTTCGTATTTGTATCTGAATACACAGTACATACATATTAACAGTATCTCAGTTTCTTATCAAGGCCTACTTATATATTATAGGTGTATACTATATATATACATTATATTAAATATACCTTTGTGTACATTTCTGACATTGGCGCGTATTTTGCTCAGACAGTTGTTAGAATGAAAGTAAGCAAATAAAAATGATATATGTATGGCACCGAATATACCTCTGGCGGAAAGTGGGTGTGTGGGTATTACCTATAGACGCCATAAAGAAAACTGTGGGGCCGGACATCCAGACGGCAGTCCACAGCACTTACAACCGCAGCCAATGGAGAGCATGCTGTTGTGGTCGATGATGATCCTCAGCACTGAGGGACCGAGAAAGAAGAGAGAAGAAGATAGGTATATAGGTGTCAAGGTCTTTTTCCTGCAGGGTCGGCAACGCGCGAGATATACCCATGGTGTTACAAGCGTCCGTAGGCGGCAGTAACCGCTTACCATCAGGCAGACCGCATGCTTGTTTGCCACCCATTTTTAATGTTTAAAAAAAACAATTTACTACAATATTTTACTACAATTTGTCTTTTATGTTCAATAAAAGATTCCGATGTAACTGCGCGCTTTACAAAACTGTGCTACTGTGTCCAATATTGTACTGTGACATGATAGAATGACAAGTCAAGGGAAGAATTTAATTGGACAAATAGCTGGTAGGTTGCGATAAAATGACCTGTTAGGTAAATAGTACTAATTGTTTACTGAGGTATTAATATCTTTATTGGATTGAAATTAAATTATTTATTAACCAGAACACGGTTTGTTACGTATTGTGATGTTGATTGTTTAACTAGTACATAGTGGTTGAATCGCGCATTCAGCCATATAATATTGGCATGCAATTTTTTTTAATATATCCCCACGCCTTCCCACAAGGGTCACCGAAGGGGTAGGCAGAGGTCCCTAGGTTATTTATATACCTCGTGCTCAACTCCAACTACAATGCAATATTTAAATACAATAATTTTAGGAGAAATTACAATTTAACAATCAAGCTTTCTTCATTTATCATATTTAATTGTATAAGTTATTGCTCAAGAGGATTGTGGGGAAAAAAGATAATCCAAATAATATTATTACGATTTATAAGAGCCGTGGTGGCCGAGTGGTTGGAGCAGTTGCCTGCGACGCAAAGGTCGCAAGTTCGAATCCCGACTGTACCAATGAGTTTTTCTGAACTTAAGTACAGTGATTAGTCACACCACGAGCTTTACGGTGAAGGAAAACATCGAGAGGAAACCTACATACGTCTGAGAAGAAATTCAAAGGCGTATGTACAGTCGTGCCTGAGTAACGGCGATGGACTCGCCATCTGTCACGTTGGCACCTAATATACCTCTGGCGGAAAGTGGGTGTGTGGGTATTACCTATACACCTCTGCCTACCCCTTCGGGGACCCTTGCGGGAATGCGTGAGGATATATATATTATTACGAAGATAATTCATAATTTTCACAGACGGGAACGGATTACTCGCTAGCACCTAAGAAATGTAAACCATTTTTTTTTCTGTTGTGAGGTCGTATCATTTAAACCATTTACTGAAAACCTCAACAAATCATAGACATGAAACTTCCTTGTAACTTATGTTCTCTATTACTGAAAATTTTCCGCTGTGTAATTAATGAGTTTAGTTCGGACAAATGGACAGAGGCAGCGGGTACTTTTTTAAAGATATGTAATGTGTTATGGATCCCACTCGCCTCTGTAAGGGGATTATGTCTGAATCCTACTGTAAAGCCCAGTGTTCTTGATTTGATAGATGATGATAGAAGGCAGGCTATATCGCGTGCACACCTTTAAGAGAGGTAGGGCATAACGGGTTTCCCGTTTGAATTAGGAGCTGCCCGACTGGGGCAGGACCTCCATCCACCTTATAGAAGTCCGTAGCCAAATAACACAATTTATTGTGTTGTGTTCCTACGCGGTGAATAAGGTTTCCAGTAATGAGCTCCTTGGGGTGGGGGAAGATTGTTGTATTGTGTTGGCGGCAGAGGGATTAGTCTCATTATGCTGCCAACAGTACAACTCTCCGAACAAGAGCGGCAACGCGCAAGTGATACTTCGGTATTGTAAGCGTAAATAGGCTGCGGTAACCGTTTTCCACCGGGTGGGCCGTATGCTTGTTTACCGCTCTTGTTGTATAAAAAAAAACACATATACCTCGCACTCTCACTGCGCTCAATACCCTCTTGTAGTCCAACCCTGACTGTGACGTGTTTGCGGACGGATGGAAGGCTTTCATTGCGGCATGTATGGACTATGGAGCATTGTGAGTTGAGTGTATGAATGATAATATATAATAATATATCCTCACGCCTTCCCACAAGGGTCCCAGAAGGGGTAGGCAGAGGTGTATAGGTAGTACCCACACACCCACTTTCCGCCAGAGGTATATTAGGTGCCAACGTGACAGATGGCGAGTCCATCGCCGTTACTCGTGTATGAATGAGGTTCTTATAATTACAAATTGGTGTACCGAATGGGTTTTTAGCCGTACTAATCTTTACTAATATTATAAAGAGGAAAGGTTTGTATGTAAGTATGTTTGTATTGAATAGGCTCCGGAACAACTGGACCGCTTTGAAAAATTCTTTCACTATTGGAAATCTACAGTCACCGTAAGTGACATATACTATATTTTCTTTTGTAAAAAAATCTTATGTCCTCCCGTGCGAAGCCGGGACGGACTACTAGTTATGCACAAAATAAATTAAATGTGTGTATAGTCTATGCTCTCTTCAAGATTTCAAACACATTAGAATCTCCCAGGAAACAGTTGGTGAACAAACGCAGTGTGTCAGCGTTGGTCGCTCCCTGTAATTTTCTGCAGTTTGCAATTGCGTTGAATATTTCCGGGGGAGAGCCATTGAGTTCTAACGCGAGCCTCCCGTCTTTAAACAGCATATTAAGCTCATCTATCCCGCAGAGGTGCTCGTAGAATGTCCTGCGAGTTTGTAAATGGACGAGGTCTCTACCCCATTTTGTTTCGATGTACTCCGGTGACTGACAAGCATCCATTGCTCGTAGCATATCTTCAGCGGATATATTATTTGCGAAGGGAGACTGGAACAAAGAAAATATGCATAAACTTGTTGTGCCCCGCGGTGGATTTTTTTATGGTAGATTTTTTTAATATGAAACATTACTAAATGTCTGGTGTCTGAGCCTTCCCACAAGGGTCCCCGAAGGGGTAGGTAGAGGTGTATAGGTAATACCCACACACCCACTTTCCGCCAGAGGTATATTAGGTGCCAACGTGACAGATGGCGAGTCCATCGCCGTTACTCAAGCACGACTATACATACGCCTTTGAATTTCTTCTCAGACGTATGCAGGTTCCCTTTATAATGTTGGTTGCATACGTTGTATTTTTGTGAGGCTCTTTTAAAGTGCGATAAATAGGCAACGTCACAATCTATTAGCAATGACCCTAGATAAGGACCAATGATACATTCCATATTTGTTTAAAATATGTGTTATATATATGTTGTTAAAAAAATACAGATTTTTGTCATCTGATAGCCAGCCATATGTCAACGTGACGACCAGCATAGTCTCTCACGGCAGTTATTGTGGAATAACGACGGATATAGATAGGGCCAACCACAAAGACGCGGCCCACTATTCTTCCCTATAGTTTCTCGTGCTAGCGTGCAACCTTCCACTATAATGTTTGAGTATTGTCGGTACACACTGATTACCTATGAGTGCACACGCACACTGCAATTAATAGACTCGGGTCATACTCCCCGCATCCCGCGACTCCCTCGACTAGAAATTGGTGGGGCGCGTCTTCGTGGATGGCACTATCTATAACATTATATCTATATATTAAATTCGCATAAATATATCCTCACGCCTTCCCACAAGGGTCCCCGAAGGGGTAGGCAGAGGTGTATAGGTAATACCCACACACCCACTTTCCGCCAGAGGTATATTAGGTGCCAACGTAACAGATGGCGAGTCCATCGCCGTTACTCAAGCACGACTATACATACGCCTTTGAATTTCTTCTCAGACGTATGCAGGTTTCCTCTCAATGTTTTCCTTCACCGTTAAGCTCGTGGTCTATATTTAACATACGCATATATAATTTCAATGGGATATTTCTGTATGTTGTCAATATTTTTTTTATTTTATACCGCCTATATGGACGACTGCAACACCAGAAGTATCATTCGCGCATTTTACCTAACTTAGCTTACTATCGTTTCGAATTTGTCCAGAATTGTTCCAAAATAAAGTAAGCCATCAATCTAAATGTCTAAGATGACTCATTGGGCCACAATATGATTGAGTATAATTGAGTACTTACTTTATCAGCATCGTTTGCGTTGCTTAACCCGAGGGTCAAAATAACAACTAACAAAGTATTTAACAACATATCTGTAACTGCAAGGGGCTGTTGGTAGACTGAACCTCTACTGAGACGCAGAGACGCAGTACTCGTTTTATACAGTACTAATATTTAGTACAGATTAAATATTGTATTTCTCAATACAATTCTGCCTATACATTTTACAAGACGGCCTTACTGGTCTAGCGGTCAGAGCTTCTGATTGCGAGGGGTCGCGGGTTTGATTCCCTTTAAGGGCAGATATTTGTGTAATGAACACGAGTATTTGTACCTTAGTCTTGGATGTTCTATGTTTTATTTATTTTTTTATTTATTATATATCAACTTACATGTATTTATGTATGTATATCGTTGTCAAGGTTCCACAGTACAAGCTTTGGTTAGTTTGGGCCTAGATCAATTTGATTGGAATTGTCCCAAGGTAGAATTTTATTTTATTATTTAATTATGTTAGCCGTGGTGGCCGAGTGGTCCGAGTAGATGTATGTTACCCAAAGATTGTAAGTTCCAATGGCGATTGTACATTGTTTTGTGAACTTAAGTAAGTGATTAATCAAGGAGAAAAACATAGAGAGGAAGCCTGCATACGTTTGAGAAGAAATTCAAAGGCGTATGAATCGCGCTGGCGCCTAAAATATATCCCTGGCGAAAAGTGGGTGGGACCCTAATGGGAAGGCCTATATTAACTTTTGTCTTCACCCGTTTGGAAAATGGTAAATATATATAATTCACTCATATATCACGATGACACATTACGACAATATTATGTTGTTACACCTCTGCCTACTCCTTCGGGTACCCTTGTGGGAAGGCGAGAGGATATGTATATAAATACATGTAATCGGTGTTAGTTAAAGGAAAAATATACATCAAATCAATTGAAACTATACTCATTATAATTAATAATTAAAGTTTGCCACAATTATGAGGAAAGTTAAATTCATAAATACGTCTGTGATTTAATATCATTTGTTTTCTGTTATTAATTCTTGTTTGCTTAACTGAACAATCACTTATTTCATTAATACAGCATTCATTTTTAGCCGCATTGAAACAGCCATTTGAGTAGGTACCTAGAAACTGTTCTATAACGTTCATAATAAATTATATTTAAAAAACTAAAAAGCACGCTTTTCATATGAAAACGATTCTGACGATAAGAATGCAAGAGCGATCCGAAAGGTTTCTCTGGGAATCCCAAGGTGGATTTAGACCAGGAAGAGGATGTATGGATCAAACCTTCTCGCTTCGCGGAATCGCGGAAAAGTTTTTGGATATTAACCAAAGGGTTTTCTGCGCTTTCGTCGACTTAGAGAAGGCATTTGATAGAGTCGTACGAAAGGAACTCTGGGACGTGTTGCCTGGATATGGAGTGAGCAGTTCCCTACTGCATGCCGTGAAATCACTCTATAGTGATAGCGAGGCGTGCGTTAGGGTTAACGGTGAGATGTCACCCTGGTTTGATGTGAAGTCGGGGGTCAAACAAGGGTGTATCATGTCTGCCTGGCTGTTCATTATATATCTAGATAACTGTCTGAGAGCACTAAGAACGAACGGATGTGGAGTGAAAATGGGAAACTTAGTGGTCAACTGCCTACTATACGCCGATGACGCGGTTTTACTGGCGTCATCAGAGGGCGAACTGCAGTCACTAGTTACCATAATGAAAGAAGAATGTGAAAAGAAGGGGCTGCGCCTAAACGCTGGCAAGACTAAGGTTCTGGTATTCGAAAAAGATGAACAAGTGACCGAGTGTGCAATATCGGTAAATGGGCAAATTCTAGAGCAAGTGAATGAATTTGTATATCTTGGAAGCATGTTCACACGAGATGGAAAGTATGAAAAAGATATTGAAAGAAGGATAACTGCCGGAAATAAGGTGAATGGAGCCATGTCGGCGTTGATGGACAGTAAAAGTCTGAGCAAGAATGCTCGAGTTGCTGTCCACAACGCGATATTGGTACCTACCTTATTGTATGGCAGCGAATCCTGGGTATGTCAGAGGAAGTATGAAAATAGCTTGAATGCAGTCGAGATGCGATCTCTTCGAAAAATGTGCGGCGTAACGATATTAGATCGAATCCGCAATGAAGAGATTCGCAAATCAACTGGCGTGAATGAGAGCGTGATTGTAAAGATGAAGAAAGGCATGTTACGTTGGTTTGGACACATAGAAAGGATGAGTGAAGAAAGATTGACGAAACAGATATACAAAGCAAAAGTGTGTGCAAGAAGAGGCAGAGGAAGGCCACGTTCCAACTACCTGGATCAAATAGATCGGACTCTCAAGGACGGGAACGTTAAGAGTACTCGAAACCGACGAGCATGTATGAAGAGACTGAGAGATGAATGTGGACGAAGCGATAGAGGTATGTAAGTCTAGAGAGAACTGGCGCTCTATACTCTCTGCCTACCCCGTTAGGGACTCGGCGTGATGATATGTATGTATGTATGTATGTCATATGAAAACAATATTTTTTCGAATTTTTTGACTACTAGAAAAAAATATTCGAGTTGTTTTGATTTAATTGACAGCCTAAATACCTCAGTTTATATATAATACATAATTGGCCTAAATATGTCAATACTGTCATAACCTGTAAAGCAGTAACCTTTTAGAAGAGGTAGGGCATAACGGGTTTCCCGTTCGAATTTGGAGCTGCCCGACTGGGGCAGGACCTCCACCTTATAGAAGTCCGTAGCCAAATAACACAATTTATTGTGTTGTGGTCCTACGCGGTGAATAAGGTTTCCAGTAATGAGCTCCTTGGGGAGGGGGGAGGATTGTTACATTGTGTTGGAAGCAGAGGGATTAAACCTTATGCTGCCAACACACTATAACTCTCCGAACACAGAGTAGCAACGCGCTTACTTTGGTATCGTGAGCGTAAATAGGCTACGGTAACCGTTTCCCATCAGGTGGGCCGTATGCCTGTTTGCCACTCTTGTCGTATAAAAAAAAAAAAAAATAGACTGCGTCCAGAAACACTACGATGCTACTTTCGATTTAAAACCGTGTTAATACACGGTTTTATTGGGAATCCCAGTGGAAACGTGCACGCCGCGATTCCTGCCAGCCTAGAGGGCTGCAATTCCACTCGATGCGCATAAGCCAGACGGCTGTTAGGGCGTGCCCCCGAGGCGACGCGCACCAGTCCGTCCCCGCTGGTGCGAAAAATACAGCACAGTGCGGCGATGGGGACCGCCACCCATCACGCGGAGTGCCTCACGGCGGGAAGTGGAGTGTGGAGTGTAGGATGGGTGTATGAAATGTAAAAGGAGGTATGGCTGATAAGATGAACGAATTGATCGATGCTATGACAGGGAGCGAGTTAGATGCTTTGTGCTTGTCTGAAACCAAGCGGAAGGGTAGTAGAGTAGACGAGCTCCCGGGGGAGTTAAGTGCTGTGGTCAGGAGTGGCAAGCACCGAGCACGCCTGCCAGGGAGTGGGAATTCTACTATCCAGCCGTTTTGCAGAAGATATGATCAGTTATGATGCGGTGAGCCCCAGACATGGACTTGCTTTAAAATAGGCCTTACCCGGCTATTTCTAGTCGCGGTATATGCTCCGGTGGCCTCAGCGGACACTTGTGACCTGAATAAGTTCTGGGAATATGCGAGTAATGTTCTAGAGACGAAAGATGATTATTTGCGGTGATCTGAATGGATGGGTCGGGACAGCCCGTAAGGATTACGAGGCAGTAATCGGCAAGTATGGTGATAAGAGAGTGAACGAGGCAGGCAAGCTGATATTAGATGTATACATGGAGAGAGACCTTTTTGTGGCGAACACCATGTTCGAACACAAAAGGATTCATCAGTATACATGAGAACGGAAAAATGAGCGAAGCATGATAGATCTGTTTCTAATAGATCAGCGACTCAGAACACAGGTGATGGACACCAGGGTGTATAGGGGAGCCGACCTGGGAACGGACCACTTTCTAGTAATAACTAGAATAAGGGGTCTGTTCGCAATTTTGCCTGTTTGTAATTTTGAAATAACCGCTTTTTACTACATGCATATGAATACATATACGATACTTACACCAAAATATCATTTTTTACAATTTTTTCCGTCTGACTGTTTGTCTGTTTGTTCCGGCTAATCATTAAAACGGCTGGACCGATTTTGACGGGACTTTCACTAGCAGATAGTTTTTTTTAACAAATAAAAGGACCGATGTTGATGTTGATGAAACGAAAGATGTCTCTGAGCCGAGTGAGAACTGACGGTCTACATTCTTCCCATCTGACGAGGGACTTGTCGTGATGATATATAATATGTATGTATGTCCTCTTGTTCTTACGATATCTTCGTCTTTAAGATTACCATCTCGGGTGCCGACGTGGGGCCTGCAAGCGAAGGACGAGATAATATACCAACCACCCAACGTATTAAAGGCGAAATTCTGGGAAGTTTCCATATACGTTGTAAGTACAAAAAAGGTTTCCAGTAATGAGCTCCTTGGGGAGAGGGGAGGATTGTTATTGTTTTGGAAGTTGTGTTGTGTTGGAAGCAGAGGGATTAAACCCAATATGCTGCCAACACACTATAACTCTCCGAACACAGAGTGGCAACGCGCAAGTGATACTTCGGTATCGTGAGCGTAAATAGGCTACGGTAACCGTTTCCCATCAGGTGGGCCGTATGATTGTTTGCCACTCTTGTTTTATAAAAAAAAAAAAAACTCCTTAATACAACGGTTTTGGAAGACGGAGGGCATTTCATTGCTCTTGAATTACTAAGGATATTAAAAAGTTAAAGCTTTACGGTGAAGGAAAACATCGAGAGGAAACCTGCATACGTCTGAGAAGAAATTCAAAGGCGTATGTATAGTCGTGCTTGAGTAACGGCGATGGACTCGCCATCTGTCATGTTGGCACCTAATATACCTCTGGCGGAAAGTGGGTGTGTGGGTATTACATTATATATTTAAAAAGTTACAGAATGACTAATACATGTTTGATATTCATCAGCGTAAATGGAAGGGCAATTTGATTTCATTAACAGATCTTTTCTCTCTCATCTCATTGAAAGACACACAAACGCAAAGAGAGTGCAAGGGACAGGAGAGTATTACGTACTAAGTTGCGATCAAACTCTCCTGTTCCTCGTTCTCTATCCGTGCTCGAAGCTCCTTTGGAGTCCAACTCGACTGCGATTTGTTTGCTGATGGATGGCAATCATACAGACGGCATGTCTGACGACCGTTTGACGACTCATTTGACGACCGTCGGTCAAGTGGTTAGAGCTCCTGACTGCGAATCTTGAGGTCGCGGGTTCGAATCCCGCTGAGGGCAGATATTTGTGTGATGAACACGAGTATTTGTACCTTAGTCTTGGATGTCCCAGGTATTTATGTATATATCTATCTATATAAGTAAATATATCGTTGTCTAGTTACCATAACACAAGCTTTGCTTACTTTGGGACTAGGTCAATTTGTGTGCAATTGTTATTTATTATTATGTCCAGCGTGACGAATGTATCAAAAAAAATTGGCAAATCGTGTGTTTGGTAACTAGACAACGATATATTTACTTTATACCAAGACTAAGGCACGAATACTCGTGTTCATCACACAGATATCTACCCTCAGCGGGAATCGAATGACTGTTATTAGCATTTATTTTGTGTTGTGTTTATAATTATATGTATTGTGTTACTGTATACCAATATTATTGTGTACTGCTGTATTTAGGATATTCAAACAAATAAATAATCAATCCGTATCTTTGCCAAATTTCATCTAATTCTGATCAGTATTTTTTTTGCGTGAAAAACAAAAATCCTAAAAAGCTTTCACATTTAAAATGATAGTAGAATTAAATACTTTTCTAACAATATACCTATGCTGTGTTTATTTTCATGTTCAATGTAATACATACATTGAATAATAATAATTTCATACATAATAAATACATGATTTTATAAACCTTCCTATATATTCCTATTCAATCTCCGGCAATCAGAAGGTGTGTTTACACGATTATTTGTTATTTCTTTTATACCACTTGATTGGCAAAAAAGTGGTTCACCTGATGGTAAGCGGCTACCGCCGACTATGGACGCTTGCAACACCAGGGGTATTACGATACCTATTCCCCTTTCGGGACCCTTCTGGGAAGGCAAATAAAAATATATTTAATAAGTGATTGTGCAATGCGCATCCACAGACTGTATCCCCTTTGGATATCTAATCTTTGGATAATAAATAATCTGTAGTGTATGAAATTGCTTAGCGGTTTGGCTGATAACGGAATAAGCACCAAATAAAAAAAAACGAATAGTTCCATATTTGAAAAATAGTAGGACATGAGACGTTGTGCACGGAGTAGGTAGAGTGAGAAGAGCGCCACTTCTCTCTAGACGTCTTTCGATTCGTCCACATTAGAAAACAAAAAAAGTATAAGCTAATTGTCCAAAAAGTTTTTATTCTACAATTCAGTCTTAGCATTCTTCTTTAGGTTCCTAAATTCCCCAACAGCTTTGATGACGTCATCTGCGAAGACCTGTGGCAGTTCGAATGCAAGGAAATGTCCGCCATCTTGCAATACTGTTATGTTCACCAGGTTGGGAAACTTCAGCTTCAGGACAGAGGGCGGCTGGTACGCCAGTTCATATTTGGCTTGCATCGCCCAAACGGGAACTTGGGTTGGTATCCTTGAAAATATAAAAACATTATATATATTCTTTGAACTGGTATGACTGTAGCCGTGGTGGCCGAGTGGTTCGAGTAGTTGCCTGCGACACAAAGATCGCAAGTTCGAATCCCGACTGTACCTAACGTTTTTCTGAACTTAAGAACAGGGATTAGTCACAACACGAGCTTTATGGTGAAGGAAAACATCGAGAGGAAACCTGCATACGTCTGAGAAGCAATTCAAAGTATGTATATTAGTAAAATCCTTTACCATAATGCTCGAGATCTAGAGATCGCATACTTTTGTAAATAAATTCAGACTTAAGAAACATATGACTAGATCTAGAATGTCTTTCTAATCGGGCGTCGGTAAATTTTTTCCCGATGTTTAACTTCGCTGTATAAAGCTTGTGGTGTGATAAATCATCGTACTTAAATTCAGACAAACTTGTGGACTCAAGAGTTTGTTTTAGGCCACCACGGTAGGTGTTAACATATCATCACGCCAAGTCACTCACGGGGTAGGCAGAGAGAGTAGAGCTCTCTCTAGAATAGGCACTGTATATGTCCATAGACCACACAGATTATATGTCATACAGTGAATAAGGTCTCCAGTAATGAGCTGTTTGGGGAGGAGGGAGGATTTTCATATTGTGTTGGCAGCAGAGGGATTAGTCCTATTATGCTGTCAACACAGTATAACTCTCCGAACATAAAGTGGCAGCGCGCAAGTGATACTTCGATATCGTAAGCGTAAATAGGCTACGGTAACCGTTTACCATCGGGTGGGCCGTATGCTTGTTTGGCACTCTTGTAGCATAAAAAAAATTGCTTCGACAATATACTTACTCATCCAACTTAAGTCCTCTAGTTTCCTTGTTAAAAGTCTCGGCGTATAGTCTCATTGAAGTGGTTATAGAGTTAGAAGCCCAGTACAGCATAAGGTTGTCGATCAACTGGTCTTTAGAGAAACGGAACGCCAGTCCTCCATCAGGCTTGCTGCGGTGGTCGGGGCGCGTCCACGTGGAGAACTTCTCCAGGATGTACACCATTAAGCCAGTGGGAGAATCGGAGAGAGCAGATCCTGAAAAAACAATATTGTATACATATTTTCTGCCTACCTCTTCGGGGACCCTTGTGGGAAGGCATGAGGCGTGATATCTTAAATCGTAAAAAGCACCGTGGCCGAGTGGTTCGAGTATTTGCTTACAACATGAAGATTGCAAGTTCGAATCCCGGACTGTACAAATGAACCAAGTTTTCTGAACTTACAGTTATTAGTCACACCGCTAACTTTACAGTGGAGGAAAGCATCGAGAGAAAACCTACATACGTTTGAGAAGAAATTCAGAAGATTAAGTATTAGTCGTGCTTGAGTAACGGCACTGACATGCGTATACGGCATCAAACATATGCAAGTTTTCTCTCGATGTTTTCCTTGACCTTAAAATTCGTGGTGTGACGAATCAATGTACTTAAGCTCAGGTAAACTAATTGGTACAGTCGGGATTCGATCTTGCGATCGTTGTGTCGCAGGCAATATTCGAATCACTCGACCACCATGGCAAGTTATTTCAGTAGTCAGATTTTATAGTTTTTAACCATTTTTACTTGTGGATATAACTGTAACTAATTTCTATTTACGGCATTACTCACCAACAGTATCAGGTTTCGTCGCCTGTAAATGCATATATCCTGATTCTTCGATCAGATAGGAGAACCTCTGGCTCAGTGGATAGATCCTGTCTTGTAACTCAGGGTCGACGATTAATGACGGATAGATGGAGCCGATCAGTTCTATGATGATTGATGTCGGGGACATTGATGACGGCATGTTGGTGTGATAGCCGAGGACCTCCTGGAAATAATAAAGATGTCAGACCCTGGTCTGTACTTGTAAGCGTTAACTTAGCTTCACACTTTTGTAATAATTAAGTTTTATTTTTGGTTTGACTAGTCATTTCTTTAAGTAAGTAGTTTTATTTCAAAGCTTCAAAATGTTAGCCATGTTTCGAGCCTGCCACACATCGATTGCTGATTCAAATCCTGTTAAATATTATAACCTAAAGTTTTCTAAAGTTATATATAGTGATAAGCTGAGTGAAGGAAAACATCAATGTTTCTGATGTGTCATGATTGATGGTCTTCTTAGACCACAAGGAAAATTGGACCGATGAGCGCAGCAGTTGCGTTCTTTTCTTTTTCACCCAAATAAAGCGGGGTTAGTGTGAGTTTGTACATAAATATATTATACAGTATTGTAGTATATCCTCACGCCTTCCCACAAGGGTACCCAAAGGGGTAGGCATAGGGGTATATATATTTCACCTTGGGGAACAGTGTTGCTATAGAGGACCCAATAAGGCTCCCCCAATCTCCACCCTGCACGTAGTACTGCTTGAAGCCGAGTCTCTGCATCAAGTTCCTGAAGATGACTCCCATCTTGGGAGCGCTCAGACCTGGACGCGAAGCGGCCTGTGTATCAAGGAACAATATGCAGATGAACAAAAAACCCGAAAATATTATAATATGAAACGAAAATGAGGTTAACGTTATATTTTTTTTCGTCGTCATCATATCATCACGCCAAGTCCCTAACGGGGTAGGCAGAGAGTATAGAGCGCCAGTTCTCTCTAGACTTACATACCTCCTTCGCTTCGTCCACATTCATCAGTCTCTTCATACATGCTCGTCGGTTCCGAGTACTATTAACGTTCCCGTCCTTGAGCGTCCGATCTATTTGATCTAGGTAGTTGGAACGTGGTCTTTCTCTGCCTCTTCTTGCACACACTTTCGCTTTGTATATCTGTTTCGTCAGTCTTTCTTCACTCATCCTTTCTATATGTCCAAATCAGCGTAACATGCCTTTTTTCATCTTTACAATTAAGCCCTCATTCACGCTATGATTGCTTTTATGTAGTTTTTTTTTTATTGTTAAAAAAAACTACATAAAAAGAAAAATTACGGGTTGCACTCCGGGAGTGCAGGCAGAAGTGAAAACTGGAACTTATGGCGCGTTGGGCACTTAGATTTGTTCTTTTTAACACAATACCATAGCAGCAACACAAGTCAAATGAAATATTTAAATAAATACATTTTCCGTTTAATATTCATTTATAAAATAAATATAAAAAACTCTCAATCTCGTCTGTCGCAAGGGCACGAACGAATGCCCATGCAAAGACTGCGTATAGCATGCAGCGCTCTCGCATACCTATACACTCTGAGTATACATATAGGTATGTAATCTCGTCTGTCAAGAGAGCACGAACGAATGCCCATGCAAAGAGCGCGTATAGTATACATATATTATAAGAATACACGCGGAGTATATCTGTGTAAAATCTCATCTGTCGCGAGAACGGCTGAAAATGCTCACCCACAAAAGTGCCCAACGCGCCATAAGAAGTTTTCACTTCAAAAAATATCGACAAGTATGAAGTGACTGATAAATGTGGATGAAGCGAAAGAAGTCCGGAAGTTTCAACAGCTCTAGTGCTTTACTCTCTCTGCATACCCCAGAAGGTTAGTGTGATGATATGTCGTCATCATCGTAAATTGAAGAACTGAGCTTTTATCGGCATCGGATGCGATTCCTAACATTTACTTCTGTCCAGCGCAATTCCTCCAATCCCTATTTGTCATGAGATACACCTTCTCATTGATCTGACTCATTAATCTTGTTCAACAAACTCTCGTTAATCTTGGTCTTCCTCTTCCTCTCTTTCCATCTACTTTTACTTCTAAGGTATTCCAAAAGAAGCGCATTATTTACACTTACCTCAGACCAACCATAGCCGGGTAGGCTGGGGATGATAAGCTCAAAAGCATAGTTCCTGTCTTTGCCCACGGATGTGAGTATCGGAATGGCTTCGTAGAATTCCCTGACTGACCCTGGCCATCCGTGGAGAAGCAGGAGAGGAACAAGTTCCACGCCTGCAGGAACCTGAAAAAACATATCAGGAGTTAACGTGGAGTAAATATCTTCTTATCTTCTTAAATATTAACTTACGCGTCACGTTGTTTGTCCGCGATGGACTCCTTAAATACTTAACCGATTTTAATCAAATTTGCACACCGTGTGCAGTTTGATCCACTTTGAAAGATAGGATAGCTTACATCTCAATTTATAGCCGCAATATTATTTTATTGCAAATTATTTGTCCATTTGACAGTCACTATTACCTGTTAGCTCCAGTTAATTCTATTAACAGGTTATTCATATTATAGTGAAGATAATACAGTGGTCCCCAACACTGATGCTCTCTTGAAATATTACTTAAACCTTAGCCACAACCACGCGTGGCCGGGTCTGCTAGTAGCCTAGTATACATTTATATATAAATACTAGCTGCACCCTGCCACGCTTCGCTGTGGATATGTGACTGGTGCAAAAAATAGATAATAACAATCCTTGATGCCGATTATATATCATGCTAAAATTTCAGCTCGATCGGTGCAGAACTTTTTGAGTTTTGAAGCGTACACAAACCAACATAACATTTATATATATATATATATATCTAGATTTATATATAGATCTGTGTATATGTCTTACTTGAGGTTTTACCCTGATGAAGTGGATATCCAAACCTTGAATATTAGTTTTAAATTGAGGGTATTTATTGAGGAACTTCTCCCTCTCTTTAAAGTCGTATTCCTCAGCCCAGTACTTCGCCCAAGTGTCGATAGCTTTCGTGTTGAACCCGTATTCAAAGCCAATGCCTTCTAACGGTGGGGTGAACGACCGCCGAATCTTAAGTCGGTTTCTTAAATCTTGAATCATCTATGGAATTAAAACGCTGTTAAAGTCAAGTTTACAGTTTTTATAATAAATAGTTTTTGACTTACGAGTTGTAGCTATTAATATACACGCAAATTATTATTATATCTCTGGCGGAATGTGGGTATGTAGCTATTACCTATACACCTCTGCCTACCCCTTCGGGGACCCTTGTGAGGATATTATTAAAAAAATATATTAATAATATTATATCTTTCGCAAGCGTCACCAAAAGGGTAGACAGACGTATGTAAGGAATACCCACACCTACTTTCCGCCAGATATATATTTTAGGTTCCAACGTGACAGGTGGCTAATCCGTCGCCGTCTCTCAAGCACAATATAATACGCCTCTGAATCTCTACTGAAATCTCTGCCTACCCCTTCGGGGACCCTTGTGGGAAGGCGTGAGGATATGAGGAATAATGCAAAGATGGTTTTAAACCGCTAAAACAATCGGTAAAACGTATTTCGTTTTCGCACACGCCCTAATAGTAGGGGAGCCCACGATGCTAAATGGGGATTTACTCGAGCGTCATAGAGACCTATTGAGTTGCAAAGCTTAGATAATAAGAAGAAAAAAAATTTATATGATATATACCTTTTCATCGGTGGGGAAAGCGGCTATAGATTTTTAAATATGTTTAAAAAAAACTGTTGCATGGACATTCTCGAGCACGTCAGATATTGATAGCATCAATACCCTACGTATTTTTAATAATGTATGTATGTTAATGTGATCGTTTGCATGATGCGGATGGTTGTATGTAAGGGTTGAAAACGAGAAAAAAATTTTTCTAAGGGAGTGTTAAGTACACCAAAAAAAAGCTTTCATTCACTAATCTAACGATTTCGATGTGACGCAAACTCGCGGCCATGCTTATAATGTGCAAAAAACATTCGCCATTTTGAAATACTCAAGCGTGTCAGGTTAAGGTAGGGCGAGTTAATTACATCCTAAAAAGCGTATATTCCACTAATCTAACAATTTGAGACGTAAGAAAGAGGAGGGCAGCAAAGTTCTGATCCTGTATCCTTCACGGGCGGCCTTATATATGGGGCTCAAGTTTGGTGGAGGGAGTTAACCGGGTACAAGGTATCCCCCTGTATATCAATCTGCCGCGCTTTAGTAAATCCCGAAATCGCCGCTTGGGCTCCCCTACTATAAGTGATATTCGTAGATATAACTGGCTTACCACTTCACCAAAGCTGACTTTGAACGGCTTGATAGACTTATCCTGGCTCAGCTTGAGCTGCGGCGCGCCCCACCACTCGTCCAGGTCCAACTGGGGCAGGGGCGGCGGGCTCTTCAGGAACAGGTAGTAAACGGGAATAAACCCGATCACTATGAGCGGGGCTATGAATAACAGGCGAGCCATCTGGAATAAATGGCTTTTAATATTAATACATTATATAGGGCCGTGGTGGCCGAGTGGTTCAAGTAGTCGACTGTACCAATGATTTTTTCTGAACTTAAGTGCCGTGATTAGTCACACCACGAGGTTGACGGTAAGGAACACATCGAGAGGAAACCTGCATACGTCTGAGAAGCAATTCAAAGGCGTATGTATATGTCGTGCTTGAGTAACGGCGATGGAATTGCCATCTGTCACGTTGGCACCTAGCACTATCACTGGCAGAAAGTAGATATGTAGGTTTTACCTATAAACCTTTGTCTACCCCTTTGGGAACCCTTGTGGACAGGCGTGAAGATATATAATATTAAGTAGACATGTAAGGTGCAAAAGTGACAGGCGATTCCATATTCGTTACTCAAGCACGACTATATGTCTTTGAATGTCTTCTCAAACGTTAGTTTCCTCTCCTCTCACACACCTCCTCCTACCTCTTCGGGGAATGTTGAGGGAAGGCGTGAAGATATACTATTACATAAAATTCACCGTACGGAACCGTCCCTGCGAGTTTGACTCACACTTGTCAGTTTTTTCTTAGCTACTTACCTTTTTAGAGTCGTGGTGGCCGAGTGGTTCGAGCAGTTGCCTGCGACGCAAAGGTCGCAAGTTCGAATCCCGACTGTACCAATGAGTTTTTCTGAACTTAAGTACAGTGATTAGTCACACCACGAGCTTTACGGTGAAGGAAAACATCGAAAGGAAACCTGCATACGTCTGAGAAGAAATTCAAAGGCGTATGTATAGTCGTGCTTGAGTAACGGCGATGGACTCGCCAAATGTCACGTTGGCACCTAATATACCTCTGGCGGAAAGTGGGTGTTGGGTATTACCTATACACCTCTGCCTACCCCTTTGGGGACCCTTGTGGGAAGGCGTGAGGATATATTATATATATATATTATTATTATTATATACTTACCTTTTTTGCACGATGACAAATATGACTTGGTATATTGACGTAGCGTGCTTATATTGCTCAACAACCTTGACCCAGAACGACCTTAGGACTTTGGACTACAGTGTATAAACAAATCACTGTTATTACATCGTTACGTTAGAGGAAGTATGAAACTAGCTTGAATGCAGTTGAGATGCGATCTCTTCGAAAAATGTGCGGAGTAACGATATTAGATCGAATCCGCAATGAAGAGATTCGCAAATCAACCGGCGTGAATGAGGGCGTGATTGTAAAAATGAAGAAAGGCATGTTACGTTGGTTTGGACACATAGAAAGGATGAGTGAAGAAAGATTGACGAAACAGATATACAGTACCCACACTCCCACGTAGTACACCCATTCTTGCTTTTTTGTTTTTTTATACAAAAAGAGTAGCAAACAAGCATACGGCCCACCTGATGGGAAGCGGTTACCGTAGCCTATTTACGCTCACGATACCGAAGTATCACTTGCGCGTTGCCACTCTGTGTTCGGAGAGTTATACTGTGTTGGCAGCACAGCACAGCCAGGTCGAATCCCTCGGTTGCCAAAACAATATAACAATCCCCCCCTCCTCAATGAGCTCATTACTGGAAACCTTATTCAGCGCGTCGGAACACAACACAATAAATTGTGTTATTTGGCTACGGACTTCTATAAGGTGGAGGAGCTGCCCCAGTCGGGCAGCTCCAAATTAGAACAGAAAATCCGTTATGCCCTACCTCTCTTGCTTGCTTGTA
This sequence comes from Drepana falcataria, assembly GCA_945859725.1. Classification (NCBI taxonomy): domain Eukaryota; kingdom Metazoa; phylum Arthropoda; class Insecta; order Lepidoptera; family Drepanidae; genus Drepana; species Drepana falcataria. The sequence continues at coordinate 6,304,078 of OX243946.1, read as the reverse complement.
CTATGTACGTTTTTATTTATATGAATACTATGTATTGATGTCTATATATTCTCACGACTTCATCAGCACGGAACATAGATTTCTGTCTATACAATTTAAATGCCATATATTTCTTTTGCTTAGATCTCGCAATCTTTGTGTTGCAAGCGACTACTTGAACTACTCGGCCACCATGCCTCGGTGGTCTGAAATTGTTTCATTGTTTGGCTAATTGATTGCGAAGTTTACACTCAAAAATGACTTAAACCGATTGTAAAAGTTCTTTCACTTATAGAAAGACACATTATTTTAGAGTACAGATAGTGCCATCCACGAAGACTCGCCCCACCAATTTCTAGTCGAAGGGGTCGCGGGATGCTGGAGTATGACCCGAGTCTATTAATTGTAGTGTGCGTGTGCACTCATAGGTAATCAGTGTGTACCGATAATACTCAAACATTATAGTGGAAGGTTGCACACTTACACTATTAAGTTATAGGGAAGAATAGTGGGGCGCGTCTTCGTAGATTGCACATACTATAACAAGAGTAATATGTAGGTTTTTTATTTTTAAAAGTTTACATAAATACGCCACCAAAAGTAAATTCATCGATTGGGTCTTAATCTTTGTTGACTCACGTTGTGATATGTACCAAATGGTATTGATAAGACAAAACAAATAATAATATCTTGAAAATAGTGTTGTATCATCACGCATTGCTGTTATGAATAATCTTATCGGGACAATATAAATTAACGTTCTGCTTGACAACAGTGTTGTGCGATGCATTAAGTCCCTAACGACTAAGACGACCTAATAGGCAGAGAGAATAGAGAGCCAGGCCTCTCTAGACTTGCATACCTAACTTCGTCCACATTCATCAGTCTCTTCCTATATGCTCGTCGCTTTCGAGTACTCTTGACGTTCCCGTCCTTAAGCGTTCGATCGATCTGGTCTAGGTAGTTGGAACGTGGCCTTCCTCTGCCTCTTCTTGCACACACTTTCACTTTGTATGTCTGTTTTGTCAATCTTTCTTCACTCATCCTTTCTATATGTCCAAACCAACGTTACATGCCTTTCTTCATATTTACAATTAGGTACACCCTCGTTCACATATGTATAGGTTTCCGTTTTCCCACAAGGGTTTTCTTTCACCATAAAGCTCACGGTGTGAGTAATCACCCTACATAAGTTCAGAAAACTCATTTGTGCAGTCGGGGTTCGGACTCGGCATTATTGCGTCGCTGGCGATTTGATGCAGTCGACCATCATGAATCCTAACTACATCAAACGGCTCTGAACAATGTGAAAATTGATAGTAGTGTCGAACAATTTGAAGGAAATACGTTCTATAAAGCCAATGATTGAGCGTCATATACAGTAACGTCCTCTCTTTATACAATGGTAACGTCATTACGATACAGTAAAGAAGAGGTCAAAGAATGCATTGCGACTCCAAATCTCCATATCAGTAAGGTAATTAACATAAATTTAACCACTGTGAAAGGACTGTCCCAGAGAAAAGAATTGGATCACCGTCTCGCTCTTTGAGGCTATATATGACAAGGACAGCAAATACAAATTTAATAGAATGCGCCTTACCTCGGACTATAACCACATGTAACTTCCACGAACGCCGGCCGGCGACTGACAGTCGGTTAGATAGCTTGGTTGGAGTATTTCATTATGTAATCGGAATTGATACACAACTGTAATTTTACAGTTGAGACTGAGATCTTGTACCTATATTTATTCAGTATTATATTATTATGGAGTGAAAATCGGAAACTTAGTGGTCAACTGCCTTTTATACGCCGATGACGCGGTTTTACTGCCTTCATCACAGTAGACACTAGTTACCATAATGAAAGAACGAAAAACAAACGCCAAAACGATGGCCAGATTAAGGTTCTGGTATTCGAAAGAGATGAACAAGTGACTGATTGTGTTATATCGGCAAATTCTAGAGGAAGTGAATGAATTTCATTCGGTGAATTAATTACCATGTATGAAGGGACTGATGAATGTGGACGAAGTGAAATATGTACAGGAATACTTCAGACGTTTAATAGGCTTCCTCCTAGTTTAAATAGACATTTAGAATTATAGTCATGTGAGGGCATTTTAAAATATTGGAGTTTGTACCCTAAATGCAATTGAAAATACCGTGACTATCGAAGTCATAGTGGCTAGATTTATCAGAAACTATGAGTACGTACAACTCCTGTTCGAAAACTTCAGAGCAAAGTTTTTTGTGCTTATGTTTCTTGCTATATTTTATTTTCAGGCGCTTAGTTTTTCCCACAAGGGTTCCTGAAGGGATAGGCAAAGGAGTGTAGATACCCACACATACACATTCCGCTAGATACATATTTTGGTGCCAACTTTACAGAAAGCAAGTCCGATACCGTTACTCAAACACAACTATACCTAAGTACGTCATTGAATTTCTTCTCAAACTTATGCAGGTTTCCGCTCGATGCTTTCATTCACCGTAAAGCTCGTGGTGTGACTAATCACTGCACTGAAGTTACACAAAAACTCATTGACAAAATCGGGATTCGTACTTGCAGGCAACTAATCGAACCACTCGGTCAAGACGGGTCTCAGACGGCAGTCTCATTAAAAAACAAAAACTTGACTTGAGAGACAGCGCAATACTGTTACGTAGTTTTGTATGTACCCAAGATGTGCACTGGCTTAAGCAAATGAGATAAATAATTTTCTTCTCACACCCTCATAATGTGTCCGCACTGACACTTGGGCGGGTCACGTGACCTACGGCGGGCGGCACGTGGCAAAGCTATATCAATATTTGATCACTCGTGAAGTAATTGTTACTGACCCCAAGATTATTTTTTTATCCTCGTTCAGTATTCATAATGCAGGATATAGGATATTATTTTTACATAGTATAAAATAAAGTCCCTACCGCTGCCTGTTCGCTTAGATCTTTTAAAGTATCTTAAATATAATAATAATATATCCTCACGCATTCCCACAAGGGTCCCCGAAGGGGTAGGCAGAAGTGTATAGGTAGTACCCACACACCCACTTTCCACCAGAGATATATTTTGGGTGACAACGTGACAGATGGCGAGTCCATCGCCGTTACTCAAGCATGACCATACATACGCCTTTGAATTGCTTCTCAGACGTATGCAGGTTTCCTGTCAATATTTTCATTCGCCGTAAAGCTCGTGGTGGGACTAGTCGCTGTAGGTAAGTTCAGAAAAACTCATTGGAACATTCGGGATTCGAACTTGCGATCTTTGTGTCGCAGGCTACTACTACTCCACAGCGCCACCACTGCTCACAAACATCTTTGTAAATCGGATTTCAAACAATCAGAAAACTAACAAACGGCTTTATTATAATATTATTTATAACATTACCATAGAATGACAGACGGTCAAGTTAGTTATTATTTATTTGTCATACGGAACTCTAAGTCATTTTTAAACCATAATAATGTTGACTTTTTAACCCGATTAACATAAAATTACATTCAATGTATCCGACCGTAAGAGTTGGTATCGCGCGGTGCGCACGCGCCGGTCACGTGGCACGTTGCCGCCTCGCAGGCCAATGTTGGATTATTCTTATCTATGGCGGACCAGGACCAATATTAGTTGCAAATTGATATGAATTGGTTATAATTTTCTTTTTATTACTTACAAAGCTTGGATTTAGTGACCCTTTTTGGGGGCTTTTAATTCGAAGCCATTCGGTGAATTTTGCGAATTGAAATAATAGTGCCATTCACGAAGACGCGCCCCAGAAATTTCTAGTCGTGGGAGTTGCAATATGCGGGGAGTATGACCCAACTCTATTGGTTGTAGTGTCCGTGTGCACTGCAATGTGTGTGCACACGTGTACCGACAATACTCAAACATTAGTGGAAGGTTGCACACTCATACTATAAACTATAGGGAAGAATAGTGTCAGGCATGTCACCGCGTCCCAAGCACGACTAGGTACCTACATACGCCGTTGAATTTCTTCTCAAACGTATGCAGGTTACCTCTAGATGTCTTCCTTCAACGTAAAGCTTGTGGTGTGACTAATCACTGTACTGAAGTTCAGAAAAAAGTTATTGATGCAGCCATGGTTCAAACTTGTACCTAATCATTTCCCAGTAGGCGTCAAATGAGATGAGAGATATGCAGAGATGCAAAAATCTATACTAATATTATAAAGAGGAAAGATTTGTTTGTTTGTTTGTTTGTTTGTTTGTAATGAATAGGCTCCGAAACTACTAGACCGATTTCAAAAATTCTTTCACCTTTGGAAAGCTACATTATCCCCGAGTAACATAGGCTATATTAAATTGGACCCGATAGGTGGCGCTGCGATCGAGTTTCAAGAATTTTACCTTTTTACCCGGGCGAAGCTTTCTGTGTGTTTCTGTGTGTCTTAAGCTAGATTCGAGAATGGTTTAGATTTACAATTGGACCCGATAGGTGGCGCTGCGATCGTGTTACGGGCAATTTAACTTTTTCACCCGAGCGAAGCTGGGCGGGACAGCTAGTATTATATAGAGAGGTTTAGTGGTTCCTATCGCCTTCAAACAAACAAACAAACAAACTCTTCACAATATTGTATAGGTAGATAGCTGCCCGCCCTACATTTTCATTTCCCCAGGCAGTTCCGAACGAATTTCCTTACAATAATAATATTGTGGCAGTTATGGGCGTGGCCTTCACACACCCTATTGGAAAGAGATGGCTATAGGATATAGGATAGGAGGAAAAGAGATAGGTAAGTGCAAAGGGGATGATGGAAACACAAATAACAGCACTCCACTTTCAAAGCCGTGGTGGCCGAATGGTTCGTGTAGTTGCTTGCAACACAAAGATTGCAAGTTCGAATCGCGACTGTACTACTATACTACTGTAATGAGCTTTCTGAACTTAAGTACAATTATTAGTGACACCGCGAGCTTTACGGTGAAGGAAAATATCGAGAGGGAGCCTGCATATTTTTGAGATGAAATTCAAAGACGTATGTATAGTCGTGCTTGAATAACGACGACGGACTCGCCATCTGTCACGTTAGCAACTAAAATATATCTCTGAGGGAAAGTGGGTGTGTGGGTACTACCTATACACCTCTGCCTGCTCCTTCGGGGACCCTTGTGGGAAGGCGTGAGGATATATAATTTATAATTATTATAATATTATTATAGTTAAGGAAAAAGAAATAACATAAAATATTTATTCCCGTTTATTTTCACAAGAAGAAATAATGAACATTTATTAATACGATTAAAAACACTGAATACATAACAAATTAATGTAAAACCTAGTCACAAATACAATTATACGAAATTAAAAAAAAAAATTTACAACAAGAAGTATGTCTTAAAACGCCGACAGACAAATTTTAGACCAGGAAGTGGTAGGTAATAACGTATGATCGATTCACTTCCGACTATCACCATCTTTTTCCCTCTCCTTACTGCCGTGACCATTCTGGTGTTTGCATTCGTCTTTACCGTTCTGCGCTGGTGCAATCATTAACAGATTGTTGCCATTTCTATCGGCTAGATTTCTGAACGGTAAATTCCTCCATCGTGCTGAAAAGTAGTATTGATTTCGGAAAATTCTGAAATGGTCCTTGCCGAAGCAAAACTCTCTGCCCCCAATACTTCTGCGTCGGATAATATCTTCGTTCTCTTCATTACCGTATCTGGAAAGAATGAAAAATCTGCTAAAATAATGGCTATTGCTCCGTTGAGTCAACACTAAACGTTAGGCCTAATACTGTAATTATTTCCCGATTTTAAACTACAACACATGACATTCTTTATTTTTTACACTCAGCGAGTAGTCGCCTGCAACACAAACATAGCAAGTCCGAATTCCAACTATAACGCAGTGTTGCATACATACTTACAAACTTTCGCGTATATAATATTAATCGGATACTGCACCTTGTTTAACATACATGGGTCAGATCAAAGAAAAAGTGTCTCTCATGACGTATAGGGAGGTCTAAGGTTGCGCTGGAGGCAAATGGAAGGGACTGCATCAGAGACGCTGACAAGAGCCCAGCTCTTAAATTTATGATGATGACTGCACCCTGCCACGCTTACTGTGGCTCATTGTGGTTGCATCCTTACTAATATTAAAAACATTTTTACAACAGATAAAAAAGCCGTTTTGCTGAAAGTTTAAATGGTGATGGCTTATACATAGAATGAGGACATAGACTACATTTTAATTCCGAAAAATTCCAAGCTCTAATAACCGATTCTAGCACTAGCACGCTGGCGAAGCCGCGGACATAAGCTAGTGCATGATAAAGACTTAAATACTTTAACTGACACGAAAATAGATGAAAAATATCTTTAAAGCGGATTGTAACACTATTGCAGCGCCACCTATCGGGTCCAATTGTGCATCTAAACCATTCTCGAATCCACTTGATATACACACACAAAAAAATGTTCAAAATCGGTCTTCAAAGTCGTTTAGGTGGAGTTCAATTACAAAAACACGCACCGAAGATTTATACATCATCATCATATCATCACGCCAAGTCCCTAACGGGGTAGGCAGAGAGTATAGAGCGCCAGTTCTCTCTAGACTTACATACCTCTTTCGCTTCGTCCACATTCATCAGTCTCTTCATACATGCTCGTCGGTTTCGAGTACTCTTGACGTTCCCGTCCTTGAGCGTTCGATCTATTTGATCCAGGTAGTTGGAACGTGGCCTTCCTCAAGATTTATACATATGAAGATTTACGAGTATATACAATTAATTAATGATGATACAGCTCGACCAGCACCTTTGATACTCTATGTTCTCTTGGAAGATTTTGGACCTTGGGGCGTGGACGTCGTCCTCGTTAATGTATGGCCGTTTAAGTCTCTGTCGCCTGGACTGGGGACTTAGTGGCGATTCGCACTTGATGGCAAGGTTGGCAGAATTCTCCTTGTTCATGGAGAGACCGTGTGTTTTCTGCCACTCAAGCACTTCACATAGCAGGCCTATGTACCTGTTAGAAGAGAAGATATTCCAGCTTACATAAACACACACATTAAGAGAGGTAGGGCATAACGGGTTTCCCGTTCGAATTTGGAGCTGCCCGTCTGGGGCAGGACCTCCACCTTATAGAAGTCTGTTGCCAAATAACATTTTTGTGTTGTGTTCCTACGCGGTGAATAAGGTTTCCAGTAATGAGCTCCTTGGGGAGGGGGGAGGATTGTTGTGTAGTGTTGGCAGCAGAGGGATTAGTCCCATTATGCTGCCAACACAGTATAACACCAAACACGTGGCAGCGCGCAAGTGATACTTTGGTATTGTAAGCGTAAATAGGCTGCGGCAACCGTTTTCCATCGGGTGGGCCGTATGCTTGTTTGCCACTCTTGTGGTACAAAAAAAAAACTCTCAAATTAAGCTTCATCTCCAGTGCTACTTATTTTAATTGAATCCAAATTATACTGTCATATTATTAGCTCTGCAGTTCACTCGAGTGAAATTTGCTATTGTATATATTATTCGTATAAAACGAAGGAACTTCTACTGGATCCTTCCATCCATTCGTGTTCGCTTTTCTCTGTATTTCCAGGTCTTTTTTAATCGTCTCCCATACCATCAGTTCCAGGAACTATTGCTACTTACCAAGGCCTCCAGCCAGGCACCTTAATGTGCTAAGCAAACACAGCTAATAGCACCCCTGTGGGGTACTGTACCCTAGCTCAAAACACAAAAAGCTCCAATAAGCATGCCCGCCGCATGGTAAGCGGTTACCGCCGCCTATGGACGCTTGCAATACCAGGGCATCGCTCGCACGTTGCCGACCCTGAGGTCTGTAAGTCTAGTATATCTAGAGAGAACTGGTGCTCTACTCTCTCTGCCTAAGCCGTGAGAGATCCGGCGTGATGATATATATGTATGTAAGTCTAGAGATTGGACTGGTGCTCTGTGCCTATCTCGTGATGGATTCTGCCATACCTTATAGCCATCCTGAGTATCTCATTTTTGGACAACTTCTTATCGTGAGGGTGGGTAGGCACAAGTCGCCGCAGCTCAGCGAACGCACCGCTGACGTTCTGCTGTCTCCACCGCTCACGGCAATTGGTGAACAGCTTCCTTGGTGGACGAAGCAGGCAAGAGTTCATTTGGGGAAGATCCTCCGAGATGCTCTGTGGAGAAACATAGGTTTACGGGTTTGAAGCAAACAATCAAATTAATTCCTATCATAATTATCAAGCCGTGGTGGCCGAGTGGTTCGAGCAGTTGTCTGCGACGCAAGGGTCGCAAGTTCGAATCCCGATTGTACCAATGAGTTTTTCTGAACTTAAGTACAGTAATTAGTCACATCATGAGCTTTACGATGAAGGAAAACATCGAGAGGAAACCTGCATACTGTCTGAGAAATTCAAAGGCTTATGTATAGTCGTGCTTGAGTAACGGTGATGGACTCGCCATCTATCACGTTGACACCTAAAATATATCTCTAGTGGATGTGTGGGTACTACCTATAAACCTCTGCCTACCCCTTCATGGACCCTTGTGGGAAGGCGTAAGGATATGTTATATTATATAATAATAATTGTGTTATATTATTATAACAAAATTGCGTTGAATCTTATCTTAGTTAATCTTTGACTGACTGTATCCCCAAAATCCTGAAAATTAAGTCATTTTACGGATATTAAAAATCAAAGTAAAATTTTTCCAAGTTTCTTAGCCAATCTCACGCTTTTAGGGATTAATTTTTCAATAATCCTTTTCAAAGCCCCGTACTAAGATTAAATGGATCAGCGCAATTTGTGGAATTTTTTTAAGATGGGAATTTTCGACTCTTTGAAACGAACCAAGGGTGATTTCTTCACAACTTTCTTGAGGTATTTCCCCAAGAATACGCCGTGATCATGAACCATGTATTGCACACTATTATCAGCATGTATATTATCTGACTATAACACAACCACGTTCCAACTTCCTAGATCAAATCGATCGGACGCTCAAAGACGGCAACGTCAAGAGTACTCGAAACCGAGCATGTATGAAGAGACTGATGAATGTGGGCGAAGCGAAAAAGGCATGTAAGCTTAGAGAGAACTTGCACCCCAAGGGTGAAATTAGCTTGCTTGTAGTATTCTTTCGGAATAAGATTCTTAAATTCAAATTCTTAATTGTTAATCCAGCTAATAAGCTATCTCTGTGCCAAATTTCATCGAATTCCATTCAGCCATTTTGGCGTAATTGAGCTGCAAACATCCGCACAAACTTTGGCATTTTTAATATTGGTAGGATTGAAGTATTTACCTGAACGCTCCTGGTAAGCATCCTGTCATCATCACTGTCTGGTAGGCAGAGGTCGTCACTCAGCATCTCGCTGTCAGGCTCCTCATCAGAACACGACTCTTGGTCTGATGCCATGGTGGCTGTGGCTATTTTACAAAAGGAAATAATGAAGAATTTTGAGTCAATCAGAACAGTTTTATTCTTTACTCGTTGCAGGGTCGGCAACGAGCGAGTGATATCCTCTGGCGTTGCAAACGTCCATAGGCGGCGGTAACCGCTGACCATTGTCAACATTAATCAGTCTCTTCATACATTCTCGTCGGTTTCGAGTACTCTTGACGTTCCCGTCCTTGGGCGTCCGATCATTTTGATTTAGGTAGTTAGAACGTGGTCTTCCTCTACCTCTAAGAAGAGGCGAAAGTTTTCACTCTAGATCAAATCGATCGTACATTCAAGGACGGGAATGTCAGGAGTACTCGAAGCGACGAGGAAGTATGAAGAGACTGGTGAATGTGGACCAAGGGAAAAGGTATGTAAGTCTAGGGAGAACAGGCGCTCTACTATCTCTGCCTACCCCGTTGGGGACTTGGCGTGATGATATGTATATCATATGAATGTATTAATTAATTACTTTTCATTGTGCAGGTTTCCTCTCGATGTTTTCCTTCATCGTAACCCTTGTTCTGTGAGTGTTTTGCTTTTGCTTGCACTGTTTAATAAAAGTCGGAATTCGAACTAGAAATCTTTGCGTTGCAGCGACTGTTCGGACCACTCGGCCACCACTGGTCACTAGGCGGCATCCAATCTTCGAACTTACAAGCAAATAACAACTAAAAAGTAATCATCAAAATCGGTTTATAAACGACGAAGTTATCCACGAACACACTTAAAAAAAAATATTTTTTTTTCGGTCAAATTGAGAAGCCTCTACTTTTTTGAAGTCGGTTAAAATGGCGACAAATTAATTATGTACCCAATTACTTGCCTACTGTACAGAGTATCACAGGATGCCGTTATCACCGGAAGCCCTATTATTAACTTTACATTCATAACTCAACATTTGTGTTATTTTTAACCAAGCATTATTGTATACTGGCTTTTGCCCGCGGTTTCGCCCGTGTGGTATTTGAAAAAGTAAATTATATATTTTTCGGATATTAAATATAATAAATATATAATATATCCTCACGCCTTCCACAAGGGTCCCCGAAGGGCGACGGATTCGCCATCTGTCACGTTGGCACCTAAAATATATCTCTGATGGAAAGTGGGTGTGTGGGTACTACCTATACACCTCTGCCTACCCCTTCGGGAACCCTTATGGGAAGGCGTGAGGTATATATATACTACACCCAAGGATAGAAGTCCGTCTGCTTAACTATCCCTATCAACTGTGCTTAAGCCAATCGCGTTCAGATAACCGTGATGAAGGACTGGGTTTTGTTATATTGTATTGATATCAATCATTCGCGGTGGCTTTGTGGTTAAATTAGGCAAATACCTAGAAAAGATTACAGCTTCAAACATAGGTTTATTGTGGTATTTATTGAATGAGCTTTTTCAGTTACGTTGTATGAACAAAGATGTGTATTTCCGCTGAGTTCCTCAGTTAGGTGAGTAGAGCGGTTTCTTCAGGTTTTCAGACCTCTTTCACTTCATCCACATTCATTAGTGTCTTCTTCCAGACATTTTCGTATATTTTATTAATTTGGTCCTTATCTTTACGAGAACGTCAAGAGTAGGACTCGAAACCGCCGAGCATGTATGATGAAAAGACCGATGAATGTGGACGTAGCGAAAGAGGTATGTAAGTCTAGATAGAACTGGCACTCCATACTCTCTGCCTACCCCGTTAGGGACTCGGCGTGGTGATATGTATGTATCTCTTTATATAGGTACGTTTCAGAACCAATTCAAAGGCACAGATGGAATATAACAGTCATGTTTGAGAAACGGCGATTGAATGTCTGTCACGAACCTTTATACCTATATTTCTTGCTAAAAGAGTGTGCTAAGCCCTCTGCCATCATTTCCGAGGACCCTTCTGGGAAGGCGTAAGGATATAAGCTCCAAATTATAATATTTTACCAGACTTCAAACATTTAGGTATGTAAAGAATATCCTCTTAATACAATGTTTTGTATACATACCACTTCCCGTTACAATCACTAAAACAGGACACTGAGCAACGAACGAAGCACACAATATCAATATCACAATTGAACACAAGTATAAAATAACTTAATTTTTCAACATGCGCTCCTTCTTCCGCCAAATCTCGGAAACAACTGAAGAAAGAATACAATTTATTCCAATTTCAAAAGGGGCGGCTGCGCGTTCATTGGCGGAACACGGATTTATATTCAGCCAATCAGAATTACGAACAGGCGGAGTGTGCACGCTATTATGCTAGGGGTTTCCATTGATCGTTAAGCTAATATGGAACGTTATCTGTGTTGAACAGAACTCGTATGGCTCCTATCTATTATTTTATGAGATTTGTTGCTTGAAAAGTCGGGCGTAGTTTGGGGTTGATCGTTTTAACAAAAATATATATGGTTCAAGTGAAGCTTGTATTAAGGGAACTGGTCTGCGATATAAGGGAAATGGCTTGAACATGGGAAGGGTTAACAGTTTTAAATATTTCCATCCAATACAATAATATCTTCAGGATGCTGTTGGGGCTGCCTCGGTGCTGCAGTGCTTCAGAGATGTTTGCAAAAAACCAAACTGATGGTTTTCATGCCATAATAAGAAAGAAAACAGCATCTCTGATAAGTCTAGTGAGGGGCAGCCAAAACAGTATTCTGAAAACGGTGGCAGATAGCTACGCTTCCCCGATATGGAGTTGCCTCGTGAAGAGGATGATTACTCGTAAATGTAACAACTAACATTATTTTTTAAGTCATTATATTTTTACTAACAAAATATGGATCTTTGATATAGGCGGTTACCGCCGCCTATGGACTTGCAACACCAGGGGTATCACTCGCGCGTTGCCGTTCCTGCAGGAATCTTTTCACGCCCATCTTGAAGAACTCCATGCTGTACTCTCCAGGGAAAACCTCAACGGGGAGCTCATTCCACAGCCTAAGCGTTCAATATATTTTTAAAACTCTAACACTCATTGATGGCTTCATTATCTTCCTCGCGTTATAGATAGCGCTACCCACAAAGACGCGCCCCACTATTCTTCCCTATAGTTTATAGTGTAAGAGTGCAACCTTCCACTAATGTTTGAGTATTGTCGGTACACACAGACTGATTACCTATGAGTGCACACCCACACTACAATTAATAGACTCGGGTCATACTCCCCGCATCCCGCGACTCCCTCGACTAGAAATTGGTGGGGCGCGTCTTCGTGGATGGCACTATCTATACCTAGATCATCGATTGGAAACTCAAGGCCGGGAGCGTTAAGAGTAGGTACTCGAAGCCGGCGAGTATGTATGAAGAGACTGTTGAATTTGGACGAAGCGAAAGAGGTACGTAGGTCTAAAGTGAACTGCGATCTACTCTCTCTGCCTGCTCCGTTAGGGACTCAGTGTGATGATATGTATGCCTACAAACTGACATAGTAAAATGTTGCACATTGAAACTATAAACTACTAGCTGTCCCGCCCAGCTTCGCTCGGGTGAAAAAGTTAAATTGTGAAAAAAAAGTAAAAAGGTGAAATTGTAAATCTAAACCATTCTCGAATCTAGCTTAAGACACACAGAAACACACAGAAAGCTTCGCCCGGGTAAAAAGGTAAAATTCTTGAAACTCGATCGCAGCGCCACCTATCGGGTCCAATTTAATATAGCCTATGTTACTCGGGGATAATGTAGCTTTCCAGAGGTGAAAGAATTTTTGAAATCGGTCCAGTAGTTTCGGAGCCTATTCATTACAAACAAACAAACAAATCTTTCCTCTTTATAATATTAGTATAGATAAGGAAAAATTTTTGGGCGCGTCTTCGTGGATAGCACTATCTATAGTTGGATTATATTACATGTCACGTGATTAGCAAGTACCATTAAGGCGTTTTATTATTATTACAAACGTCGAATAAACTATTCATAGCAGAACCAGTTTTACCAACAGAATACATTATAAAACTATGTTTTTAATTCTAAGTATAAGCTTGTAGAATGTTGATATTATGACGAGTTTATAAACCAGATAGTATGATATTATGATGAGATAAGCAATGTAAATAATTAAAAAAAAACGTAAACGTAACGTAAAAGAGAGGTAGGACATAACGGGTTTCCCGTTCGAATTTGGAGCTGCCCGACTGGGGCAGGACCTCCACCTTATAGAAGTCCGTAGCCAAATAACACATTTTTTGTGTTGTGTTCCTACGCGGTGAATAAGGTTTCCAGTAATGAGCTCCTTGGGGAGGGGGGTGGATTGTGACATTGTGTTGGAAGCAGAGGGATTAAACCCATTATGCTGCCAACACACTATAACTCGCCGAGCACAGAGTGGCAACGCGCAAGTGATACTTCGGTATCGTGAGCGTAAATAGGCTACGGTAACCGTTTCCCATTCCCAGGTGGGCCGTATGCTTGTTTGTCACTCAAGTATAAAAAAATGTATAAAAAAAAATACTGTCAAAAAATTTGAGCCGTGGTGGCAGAGTGGTTCAAGTAGTTGTCTCTAACACAAAAGCAGCTTTGAATCCCGTGTGTACCAATAACATTTCTGAACTTAAGTACAGTGAATCACACCACGAGCATTACGGTGAAGGGAAAAATCGAGGGGAAACCTGCATACGTCTGAGAAACAATTCAAAGAAGTATAGTCTCGCCATCTACCACATTTTCACCTAAAATATAACTCTGGCGGAAAGTAGGTGTGTGGCAACTAGCTATACACCTCAGCCTACCCCTTCGGGAGCCTTGTAGGCGTGAGATTATGCCAATCTTCCTTCCCTGACAGTAGTAAACAAGGTCCAATGAAAATACTAGTTAATCGAGAATGCCATACCAAAAAGACAATTAGATTCAAGAAACACGTGTAAACAGACATCTGTCATAAATTAAGAAACCACAATTATATAGAACGACGATATACTCATGTCTCTTTCAAACCCACAGTAACACTTCGGCCGCGCTAGAGTGATAACGTGCTACCTCTACGCTATTTATAACCAAAACAATCTTTATAACAACAGTCCGTGAACTCAAATTCCTTCAACAGTGACGTGGAAAATTGTCTTTAGGGACGGAAAAATAACAATTTCGATTCGCGTAGAAAAGTGTTATTGTGCAAATTTTAAATTCTGTATCCGCGTTCAATTCCTGATGGGACTAAAGCTTTTGTTCTCGGCAGGGTTATAATTCTAAGCAATTGTGTTTTTTTTGCGTATGTATTAATAGTTTTTAATGTAATTCTGCTATGTCCAGCCAATGTGTTTCGACAGCTGTTTAAATATGGTTCTTCGTATGATAAAACATGTATTTGTTTTAGACTGAGTTAAATGTGATCTGCTCTTTTTTGTATAGTACCATAATTATGATATTCTAGGGCTATATATCATCTATACAAATAAATAAAATTGGAGTGTCTGTTTGCAATATGAAAAAAATAACGCTTTTTATTAAATGCATATTTTTTTTTACAATTTTTGTCTGTCTGTTTGTTCCGGGTAATTTCAGAAACTGCTAAACCGATTTTGACGACACTTTCACTGACAGATAGCTGATGTTAAAAGGAATAACTTAGACTACTTTTATTTTGGAAACTGAACAATATTTTTTTTTAAATTCCACGCGGACGAAGTCGCTGACACAGTTATATAAATAATATAAAAAAATTATATCCTCACGTCTCCCCACAAAGGTCCCCGAAGGGCTAGGCAGAGGTGTATAGGTAGTACCCACACACCCAATTTCCGCCAGAGATATAGTTTAGGTGCCAACGTGACAGATGGCGAGTCCATCGCCGTTACTAAAGCACGACTATACATACGCCTTTGAATTGTTTCTCAGACGTTTGCAGGTTTCCTCTCGATGTTTTCCTTCACCGTATAGCTCGTGGTGTGACTAATCACTGTACTTAAGTTCAGAATAACTCATTGGTACAGTCGGGATTTGAACTTGCGACCTTTTCGTCGCAGGCAACTGCTCGAACCACTCGGCCACCACGGCTACCTTATATACTATCGTCCTTTATTACGCTAGTATGTTTAATGAGTCCTAATAACAGTCCCTTTGTTCTTGATTGTATTAACGTAACGATGTTTGCACCGTTGTGTCAATTGTGGCTATTTGCTTAGTGATAGATTGCAGGATCAATTCCTGACTGTACCAGGGTTTTCCGAACTTAAGTGGTTAGCCACACCAGGTGAAGGAACAAAAAACAAAATTTAAAATGCTTGAGAAAACATTATCATCATATCATCACACCGAGTCATTAACGGGGTAGGCAGAGAGTATAGAGCGCCAGTTCTCTCTAGACTTACATGCCTCTTTCGTTTTGTCCACATTCATCAGTCTCTTCTTACATGCTAGTCGGTTTCGAGTTCGGGCGTCCGATCGATTTGATCCAGATAGTTGGAGCGTCTACCTCTGCCTCTGCCTCATACCTAAACATATTTCAAGCTAAAATACAGTGTTGTATTGGATTTGTGACTTTCCGTTCGGGGACCTTAACGGGAAAGTGGCAAGATCCAAAAAGGACATTGTTATTAGATTTTAGCTTTGGTCCGCCGAATTAACTCTGGTCCATCGAATTGGCTTTGGTCCGTCTAATTAAGTGGTCTACTCTGTGTAGACTCTAACCAGGCAATTTCTCTTATACTCCATTCCATTGTCATTATTTATTGGTTGGTGTGATGAAGCTTCTAGAAGGGTTGTTTCTTCTATATTTGGAGACGAGACCAGAAGGTTGAGATTTTGGTAGGAAAGCAAAACTTGTTTTTTCGGCGTCTCATGTTTTAATATCACGCTATCAAATTGTTCTTAAACTTAAGCTTAACCTTAAGGCTTCAATGAGTGACGGCCTTATAAGTACACTTAAGTTTAATAAGTTAGGTTAGTTTTATCTTACTATTGGTATGTAGAGGTTCAAAGTTACTACTGAGAGTTTCACTACTGCTTTCCGGAAGGTATTCAAATACGTGACGTCGAGCGTTTTAATACAATATAATATATACATACGTTTATACATATAAACAAGATGTGTGCAACCGAAGGACATGTTTCCATGTCATTAATAAATTATATAAAAAAAACAGAAGGTCTCGATCAAAATTGTCAAACATTACGATTAAGACTTAACGTCGGAAATTTACGATATTTAATTTCGTCTTAAAATCGTAGGTCTTGGATTGTTTTAATATTAATTCAGTTTCTTTGAGCGATTTTTGACAGGTTTTTTTCTAAACTGTAATCTCGCTAGTGCGTGTCAGACTCAATGATATAAATTAGCTTCTCAAAATTCGTTTAATGTAAGACTGTTTGAGGAAAAATATAGTTTTGGGAGCAATAACTAAAGTATTGGTTTGAACGAACTTCAGTTGAGTTCTTGGACTTTGGAAATGTGTACATTATTCTTCTTGAAAAATTTGTTTGAACGCGGATATATTAGGGAATACTCTATTAAAAAAATATTATTGCAGAAGATACATACATACACATACATATCATCACGCCAAGTCCCTAACGGGGTAGGCAGAGAGTATAGAGCGCCAGTTCTCTCTAGACTTACATACCTCTTTCGCTTCGTCCACATTCATCAGTCTCTTCATACATGCTCGTCGGTTTCGAGTACTCTTAACGTTCCCGTCCTTGAGAGTCCGATCTATTTGATCCAAGTAGTTGGAACGTGGCCTTCCTCTGCCTCTTCTTGCACACACTTTTGCTTTGTATATCTGTTTCGTCAACCTTTCTTCACTCATCCTTTATATGTGTCCAAACCAACGTAACATGCCTTTCTTCATCTTTATAATCACGCCCTCATTCACGCCAGTTGATTTGCGGATCTCTTCATTGCGGATTCGATCTAATATCGTTACGCCGCACATTTTTCGAAGAGATCGCATCTCAACTGCATTCATGCTATTTTCATACTTCCTCTGACATACCCAGGATTCGCTGCCATACAATAAGGTAGGTAGGTACCAATATCGCGTTGTGGACAGCAACTCGAGCATTCTTGCCCAGACTTTTACTGCCCATCAACGCCGACATGGCTCCATTCACTTTATTTCCGGCAGTTATCCTTCTTTCAATATCATTTTCATACTTTCCATCTCGTGTGAACATGCTTCCTAGATATACAAATTCATTCACTTGCTCTAGAATTTGCCCATTTACCGAAGTACTCAATTAAAATAAATATTATTGTAGAAGATAGCTACTTTATTGAGGAAGGCACTATTACCAAAGAGTGAGGTAATCAAATTGAACCAGATAATTAACATTTAAAAGCTTTTTACTTTTAATAGCAGTGGTGGCCGAGTGTTTCAGGTTCGAATCCCGACTAAACCTAAAATTAGTTTTTCTGAACTTGAGTACCTACAGTGACACCACGAGCTTTACGATGAAGGAAAATATAGAGAGGAAACCTGCATACACTTACAGAGAAATTCAAAGTAGGCGTGCTTGAGTAACAGCGATGGACCCTCAGATGGACCCGCCATCTGTCACGTTGGAACCTAAAAAATATCACAATCAGATAGTGGGTGCGGTTTAAAAGCAAACATTCTTAAAATCACATGAAAACACATACTCGTGCTTGACGTAACGTAACGGCGACGGCGATGAACTCGCCATCTGTCACGTTGGCACCTAAAATATATCTCCGGCGGGAAGTAGGTAGGTTTCATAGCAAATATTCTAAATTCTTAAAATCACATTACAGGTTTTGGAAATCCTTGAGATTCCATGAGTTAAATTTGTAATTTTGCAATTGATCTAGTTCTGGCTTATTGTCAAATCTGATCCGAGTCGCACATAAAATCCTCCTCACATAAAATAAAATTAAAGTCCTCCTTATGATACCTTTATAGATATCAGCAATAATGATTGACAAATCATTATCCACTTACGATAATGATAGTAGTTCCGATATAATTATAGTTTTCATTTGTAGGTAATTAATTAAATAGGTCGAGGATTACTCTTGTCATTAGTCGCGATAATAATTCTATAACTAGAGAGAGACGTGGTGGCTAAGTGGTTGGAGTAGCCTGCAGCACAAAGATTGCAAGTTCGAATTCCGACTGTACAAATTAGGTTTTCATGAGATGACTCTCTAGTGAGCAAAGAAACCTGCATACGTTTGAGATGCAATTCAAAGGATGTATAGTCGTGCTTGACTAACGGCGATGGACTCGCCATCTGTCACGTTGGCACCTTAACTATATCTCTGGTGGAATGTGGGTTTGTGGGTACTACCCAAGATTTTCCAAAAAAACGCAATGTTTTTTCCGTATAACTTGGAAGGAGTTTTTTAATTTTTTTTTACTATAGGCTAATTCATCACCAAGGGAGCAGCTGAACAGAGTAATTTATTGCAAGCGAAACTGCAAGGCACAGCTAGTATTAATATACCGGCGGCATGAATGAAGAGACTGATAAATATGGATGAAGCGAAAGAGATCTGTTAGTCTAGAGGCAACTCTACTCTATCCATACACGGTTCGAAACTCGACGTGATATATATGAGTGTATACATATGTAAAATATATAAGTAAATATTATTCACTTTGCTTGTATGAGAATTATATTGAGGAGAGGCCATTGTCCCAGTTACGTTACAATGACCCGAGACAGAATTAAAAAAATAGTTTTAAATCACCAATGAATATGAATTTAATCTAATTGCCTCGGACTCACGTTTACGTAATATTGATATACGTACGTATGTCTTCACGCCTTTCCACAAGGGTCCCCGAAAGGGTAAGGGTAGGAACTGTGTAACACTCACTCATATCGCCCGATATATATTCAGGTGTCAACATACACAACGCCGCGCCGTTTCGCAAGCACTACTTATATCACGCCGAGTCCCTAACGGGGTAGGCAGAGAGTATAGAGCGCCAGTTCTCTCTAGACTACCATACCTCTTTCGCTTCGTCCACATTCATCAGTCTCTTCATACATGCTCGTCGGTTTCGAGTACTCTTGACGTTCCTGTCCTTGAGCGTCCGATCGATTTGATCTTATATATTCGTCCTTGAATTTCTTCTCAAACGCTTTCCTCCACCATGACATTAACCACGTGGTGATTAATCACTTTCATAAGTTCAATAATATGAGTTGTTTGGGGAGGAGCAGGATTGCTTTATTGCGTTGGCAGCAGAGGGATTAGTCCGATTATGCTGCCCAGCACAGTATAACTCTCCGAACACAGAGTGGCAACGCGCAGGTGATACTTCGGTGTAGTGAGCGTAAATAGGCTACGGTAACCGCTTCCCATCAGGTGGGCCAGACGTTGGCCACTTTAATTGTATAAAAAAGTTATTGGTACAGTCGGGATTCGAACTTGCAATATTTGCGTTGCAGTCTACTTCTCGAACCACTCGGCCACTACGGCGGTTTACGTAATGTTATCGTATATAAACACGGTAGGCGATAACATATGTATCACGCATTATTTAAGTGTTAGTGTGAACGGGCTGTAATCTCAACACTATCGATATATATTCTTGTATCTTGTGCAGACAATACATTATGTTTGACTGACTGTATTATTTACTATTATTACGTTTAATAATAGTAAATAACAGTCGGGATTCGCAAGTTCAATGAGTTTTTCTGACCTTAAGTACAGTGATTAGTCACATTAGGAGCTTTACGGTGAAGGAAAACATCGAGAGGAAACCTGCATACGTCTGAGAAGAAATTCAAATGAAAATATATCTCAGGCGGAACTTTGTAGGTATTACCTATACACCTCTGCCTACCCCTTCGGGGATTACTTACTAGCTGTATCTCGTAGTTTCACGTATTAATTATAATATAATAATCATTATTATTAATATCAAAAATCATTACATAGTATGCAGGTTTCCTCTCGATGTTTTCCTTCACTCGTGGTGTGACTTATTACTGAACTTAAGTTTAGAAAAACTCATTAGTACAGTAGGGATTCAAACATGCAATCTTTGTGTTGCAGGCAACTACTCGAACCACTCGGCCATCAATACACACACTGAGTACTATATTATAAAAGTTTTATTTGCCAAAGTACCCATTCGGGCCACTCGACGCATCCAGACATTGTGATAACGATTACCTTATGATAGATAACACGAGCCCGGAGGCGTACCATCGTGTTATTGCCATCATTATTCAAGAGTGCGAATATACTTACATACATACATATCATCACGCCGAGTCCCTAGCGGGGTAGGTAGAGAGAATAGAGCGACAGTTCCTTTCAGACTTACCTCTTTCGCTTCGTCCATATTCATCAGTCTCTTGACGTTCCCGTCTTTGAGTGTCCAATCAATTTGATCTAGTTTGGAACGTGGCCTTCCTCTGCCTCTTCTTGTACATACTTTCGCTTTGTATATCTGTTTCTTCTATTATGCTTCACTGATCCTTTCTATATGTCCAAACAAAAGTAACATGCTTTCTTCATTTTTAAAATTATACCCTCGATCACGCCCGTTGTTTTGCGAATCTCTTCCTTGCGGATTCGATCCAAGATCGTTACGCCGCACATTTTTAGCATAGCACAGCATCTGAACTGCATTTATGCTACCACAACAATTTCTAGTCGAGGGAGTCGCGGGATGCGGGGAGTATGACCCGAGTCTATTATTTCTAGTATGCGCGTGCACTCATAGAATCCTAATCAGTGTGTACCGACAATACTCAAACATATGTGGAAGGTTGCACACGTACACTATAGACTATAGGGAAGAATAGTGGGGCGCGTATTCGTGGATGGCACTTACTATATATTCACAACACCCTGCAACTTCTAGAAGAAAATATTTTCTGAGACGCTGCATAACTCTTGAATACATAAATCCTCCTTTATAAGTGTTGATAAATACTCATTCTTATGATTATCCACAAGACTAAATCAGTTCTATTATTAAGGAAATATTAGAGAAAGTAATAATAAATATAAACTAACTATAAATAGAATAAATGTCCCAAATCTGTGTCACGCGGAAGGGTGCAAAGAAGACTAGCGGCATTGACACGTTGTATGGCAATGCTGATTCGCTGAGCGAAATATTCGCCAGCCCTCTTGTCACGAGAGGCCTCAAAGAGTTTCCTCGAGACATCCCTATAAAAATGAAGAGCATACGGTCCCCACGGCCCTAGAGATTCGACTCCAAACGCCACAAAAACGTAGTCTTTAAATTTAAATTTTCTTTAACTCATTCTTGTTAATCAGAATCGCAGTTTATAGTTGAGTGTTGACACAGTAAATTAGTATCTAAAATACATAAGTGGTCGTATAGACAGACAAACACAGTGATGTGAATTGACTAAGTATCAAGATGGATCCCCGTGAACTAGAACCTTTAGAGGGTGAGTTATTTATATTTTTTATACTACTTCACGCCTTCCCGCAAGTGTCCCCGAAGGGTGGTGTGTGGGGACTATCTACTTAAGTGGGTACGTGGGTACTGCCTAGATACTTCTAGGTATAGGTGTAGGATTGTAGGTACCCAAACACACACTTTTCGCCAGAGATATATTTTAAGTGCCAACGTGACAGATGGCGAGTCCATCACCGTTACACAAGCACAGTTATATATACGCCTTTTGAATTTCTTCTACAACGTATGCAGGTTTCCTCTCGATGATTTCCTTCACTGTAAAGCTCATGGTGTGATCAATGTACTTAGGTTCAGAAAAACCATTGGTCGAGTTCGGATTTGAACTTTTATTCACAGGCGACTATTCAAGCCACTCGGCCACCACAGCTCTTCGTATAAATACGTCTTCGTATAATAATATAATAATAATATATATAAAAATATAATAAAACACCGAGAGGAAACCTACATACGCTTGAGAATAAATTCAAAGGCGTATGTCTAAACATCGAGAGGAAACCTGCATACGTCTGAGAAGAAATTCAAATGACGTATGTAATAGTCGTGCTTGAGTAACGGCGATGGACTCGCCATCTGTCACGTTGGCACCTAATATACCTCTGGCGGAAAGTGGGTGTGTGGGTATTACCTATACACCTCTGCCTACCCCTTCGGGGACCCTTATGGGAAGGTGTGAGGATATATTATTATATATCCTGTATCTATAGGAACTGTGACCATCTCTATCCGGGGATGAGTGTTGATGTCTGCGACACAGTTTATAACTATTGCAGGCATTATCGCATACAATTTTGTATGCAATATATGTTTGTTCTTTTAATAAAATTAATAAATAAATATAAAAAAAAAATCTTCGGGAGAACGTGTATCGGTGCCATACGTCTGCCTAGCCTTTTGGTGGGAAGGCGTGAAGCAAGGTCAAATACTTATAGTACATATTCAGACTTGATACCAAGAAATTTTTTGTCGCAGCCGGAATCGCACGCCAGGAACGACAACATAAAAGAAAATGGTCCTTGTCCCCTACATCATGCTACAGGGCACCTCTCAGGCTCTGCAGACTACTCGCCCTGCTAATAGTTCTGCCGAGCATCTTCATATTCGTGCCCCTATACATGAGGTGAGTCAAAGGATTGCGATTTTTTTTATACCACATGGGTGGCAAACAAGCATGCGGTCCGCCTGATGGTAAGCGGCTACCGCCGCCTATGGACGCTTGCTAGACCAGGGTATCACTCGCGCGTTGCCGACCCTGCAGGAATCTTTCAATAAAATATTTATAACTATAGACACCATGCACCCCACGCTTTGTAAAAATATTTTTTTTTTTCAAATTTACACTAATTATTCTTAATTCAAACTTATATGCTAACTTACTATAACACCTCTGGTGGAAAGTGGGTGTGTGGGTATTAACTATACACCTCTGTATACCCCTTCGGGGACCCTTGTGGGAAGGCGTGAGGATAAATTGTTATATAATATACTATACACAAGCTTTGCATAATGTGAGTCTATGTCAATTTGTGTGGAATTGGCACAACGTATTTATTTATTTCTCAGATCCTATTTCCTCTTGATGTTAAGATAAGAGTGTTATGTTGCAGGTATCGAGTGTTCTCCGGCCAAATGTACCCGATGAGTATGACCGATATGCGACTGATCGACAGCAAGATATCACCCACTTGGTGCCAGGTAGGTGTGTACGTACTTTACAATTACACGGTGCCCGGAAGGTGTGAACGTATTTTACAATTACACGGTGCCTGGAAGGTGTGTGCGTACTTTACAATTACGCGGTGCTTGGAAAGTGTGTGCGTACTTTACAATTACGAGGTGCCTGGAAGGTGTGTGCGTACTTTACAATTACGCGGTGCTTGGAAGGTGTGTGCGTACTTTACAATTATGCGGTGCCTGGAAGGTCTGTGCGTACTTTACAATTACAAGGTGCCTGGAAGGTGTGTACGTACTTTACAATTACGCGGTGCCTGGAAGGTGTGTACGTACTTTACAATTACACGGTACCAAGTAGTTGTGAATGTACTTTATAATTATTTCATGCCAGGATTGTGTTCTTTATTATTAAGATAAATTGTATTAATACCATGATAATTGGAAGGGATTGCATCAGAGACGCCTACAAGAGCCCAGCTCTTAAATTCATGCTGATGATGAAAGCTCGTGGTGATATATCACTGTAGCTAAGTTCAGCTGAAACTCTTTGCAATATTTGCGTCGCAGCCGACTCTATTAATTTTGTTTCTCACTTGGACCCCTAAATTATGATAAATGGCAATTGTGTTGCGAAAAAATCGACTAACGTCGATAAGCTATCAGGCACGTGCCTCTACCTAATACAGTAAAAAATATTTATTTATGAGCTTTCCAACATAATTTATAAATTGACAAATTTAATAGCGTGTCAGCGATAAAATTTGTCAAGTCCAATAAAATTATGAAGTCTTTTGTTTAACTACGTACCTATTACAAATTGTAATAGAACATTTGTTTTATTAGGATTCTTAACTAAATTAATATAAAGACCCATATTCGATACTAATATGACAGGTGGCGAGTTGGTCGGCGTGTCTGAAAAACTTAGTTTCATTTTTTATACTATTAAGGTGGCAAACATATTTGGGTTCCGCCTGATGGTAAGCAGTTACCTATCGCCACCTACAGACCCTTGCAATATACATAGATATTGCTTGCACTGCCGACCCTGCAGGAATCATTCACACCCTTCTTGAAGAACTCCATGCTGTCTCTAGGGAAAACCTCAACGGGCAGATCATTCCACAGCCTTAGCGTTCGCGGAAGGAAACTAACGTATACAGATTTATGTATACACGAAGTTTTTCCTCATCTAAAAAAGTTCGTTACATGATAAAACTGATATAGTCCACTAGACCTCGAACCTGCAGGTCACTATTTACACCACTAAGCCAGCACGGCTCACGAAGTTACTAACGACACGTTACTAAGCGAGTATTATTATTAACAGCGAATCGTAAATAGTTCAAGATAAAACCTATCGGTCGGCCTAATACGAAATATTTATACGGCCTAGTAACGTACCCAACGTTGATGCACGCACTATTTTAAACATTATTACACATAAGATAAGGATTATATTTGATTGTGGGGATTTGCTTATCTATTTAATAATAAAATTCCAGTTTCTGTGAATATGGGCTCATTATCATTTGCCTCCTAAATTTCATGAGGTATTATCAGTCCTTGAGAAACGGCGATGGACTCTCCCTCTGTTGGCACTTACCTCGGGCGAAAACTAGTGCTTACACCGGTGCCTACCCTTTCGGGGACCCTTAAGGGAAGGCGTCAAAATATATGACTATGATAACAAGCTGCGCCTCACAGTTTCTCCCGCATTTAATTTAATCATTTATTCTAGTAATACTGAAGCCATGGTAGCTGAGTGGTTCGAGTAGTTGCCTGCAACACAAAGATCGCAAGTTAAAATCTCGACTGTACTAATGAGTTTTTCTGAACTTAAGTACAGTGGTTCACACCACGAGCTTTACGGTGAAGGAAAACATCGAGAGGAAACCTGCATACCTCCGATAAGTAATTCAAAGGCGTATGTATAGTCGTGCATGAGTAACGGCGATGAACTTGCCTTATGCCACATTACCACTTAAATATATCTCTGGCGAGAAGTGTGTTTCACATCTGCCTACCCCTTAGGGAGCCGTTGTGGGAAGACGTAAATGTACAAGTATAGATACTCTGTATTTTACTCACCAGCGTCAAGTAGTGAGGTCAAACGCGACGTTCAATGCCTTCGTGGTGCCTGGCCAACCTCTGCTGACGGAAGACCTGGTACCTGTGTCCATGACCAGGGAACTGGAGCTGGAAGACGACATGAAGGAATACTGGGGGTTCTACTTGCTTAAAGGTTCTACGGTCACCGTGTCGACATGTGTAAGGTACAACGCTAAAAGTATATTAATAGGAACAGTTGTCTACATACATATCGTCACGCCGAGTCCCTAACGGGGTAGGCAGAGAGTATAGAGCGCCAGTTCTCTCTAGACTTTCATACCTCTTTCGCTTC
Source organism: Drepana falcataria (assembly GCA_945859725.1). Lineage (NCBI taxonomy): Eukaryota > Metazoa > Arthropoda > Insecta > Lepidoptera > Drepanidae > Drepana > Drepana falcataria. Next base: position 6,278,235 of record OX243946.1, on the reverse strand, counting down.
GTCCACATTCCTTAGGTCCTTTCCTACATCACTTGTGAATAATCAAATAGGTCTAGAGATAACAAAACAACAATATTATTATAGGGATTATTTAGGCATCCTGTATTATAAATGCGAAAGATTTTGGGGGTGTTTTGTCCTGTTCCACGCAAATCTACTGAACGCAATTCGATGAAATTTGGCACAGAGATAGATTACAGCTCTTAAAGTTACGATGATGATCCCGATTTGATCTGCATAAAATTTGATTTCTTTGGAAGATTTTTTATGGATTGTTTTTCTGAAACAAAAACATATCCTACACGTAAATCCAGCTAATGATCTCTCTCCTTGTCAAAAATTATCCAATTCTGTTGAGTATTTTTGGCGTGGAACCGGACAAAACATCCTCATAATCGTTAATAAATAAATAAAATAAATACCTGGGACAATTCCACAGAAATTGACCTAGTCCCAAATGAATTAAAGCTTGTGTTATGGTAACTAGATATAGAACTAATATTAGTATTATATATTTATTAAAAAAATAAAGATCTCTCAATCAGAATTTTCCTTTCGAATGCAAGAACCTAGTTTTTCTCACCACTCCTCAATTGTGATCTGATACTGACAAAACAATGTCCCACAGATGGCCCGGCGCCTCTCTCATCATGATAAAAGGCTACAAGCATCTCCAAGAATGTGCCTACATAGGGGACGACTCATCAGAAGAGTTAGATGAGCTAATAGAAGCGTACAATCTTGGATTGATGACGAACTCTACTCTTCTAGAAAAGATACAGCAGTTGAAGAAAGAAGACGGAAAGGCCAATGATCCCGGTAAATATTTGATAAATGATAAGGAATTACGCCGTATTAATTAATGATGAGGCTGGGATGGGCTAATGATATGTTTATCCAAAGCAAAGTTCATTGGTAATATAATAATGATTTCTAGTGATCATAATTATTATTATTAGGGCCGTAGTAGCCAAATGGTTCGAGTATTTGTTGAATATTCGAGTTCGAAGACCAATGAGTTTGTCTGATATTAAGTACAGTGACTAGTCACTTTTATGAGAAGAAATTCAGAGGCGTACGTATAGTCGTACGCCATCTGTCACATTGGAACCTAAAATTTATCTCTGGCGGAAAGTGGCTGTGTAGTTACGATCGGCACAACTCTGCCTACCTCTTCGGGGACCCTTGTGGGGAGGCATCAGAATAATATGCATCGTTCAAAAATGTTCCACTGGGTTCTGTCACATGCCACCCTTCTTCAATGATGGTCAGCTGTGATTTTGAGGTTTTCTTCCTATCTCGTTTATTGACGTACTCTTATCCTCTTGCTATCTCTGTCTTGCACCTTGTCTTGGGGACCTCAAATCATGCAGCCTGTTCATCTCCATTTTCATTGGTATTGCATAAGAATATTCAATATCAGTCTTACTACACCCTAAATAGGGTCTAAAATTCGACTCTTATGTCTGGTTTTGCTAGTAGTTGGTTCCACTAAAGCTTAATATTACATCAATACCTTACTAGGAACGATGAAACGCCACAAGCCTGGTGTGAGCTTTCATGATCCGAGCGTGGCGAGTCCTAACACAACTACATCATCGGAAAATGTACCTACGGTTGATGTTACGGACCATGATCCTAAGGTAAGGAATACCCCTCATAATAGAGCCGTGGTAGCCGAGTGTTTTGAGCAGTCGTTTACAACAATAAGATTGCAAGTTCGAATCCCGACTGTAACAATGAGTTTTTGTGAACTTAAGTCCAGTGATTAGTCACGTCTTGACGTGATTTGAGATTTAGAGAGAAAAGATTCAGGGATTAAGAAATCTGCATTCTCCTCACAAATTTTGGCATTTATAATTTAAGTTGGATTTTATCTCCCAGGAGCTGCGCGAAATTCTGGAGCATCTCCACGCTATACGCCAGGCCGCCAAAGATGAGGCTGCCAAGTTCTACCACCCACCACCCAACCTGATCTCCCTGCCAGCTCTACACAGACATAGAGACGCTAACGTTGACAAGGAGGAGAGGAAGTGGATCTCATTCGAAGGTACATTTGCTGTCTGACGGCCATCTGTTCTAGGGGTCAAAGCTTTTGCGAATCTTGAGGTCTTGGGTTTGAACTCTGCTCAGGGTGGATATGATGAACACGAGTTACATTTGTCTTTTGGCTGCCCTATCCTATTTATAGAAGTATGTATATCGTTGTCTAGTTTTCAAGTCTGTCAAGCATTGCTTAGTTTGGGACTAGGTCAATTTATGGGGATCTACAGTAGAACTCCAATTATCCGAACTTCGACTATCCGAATCGCCGATTATCCGAATCACAAACAATTGTGTTGAAAACGGTTGAAGACCGCAAAACAGCTTACATTGACGGAGATGTTTAAAAAACAATGATTTTTATTTCTAAACTTGTACATAAGTACATTTTATTTATATTTAAAACATGTGAAAATTTCATGTTTCTTTCATTTAATTCAATAAAAAAATTGTGCAATATCAAAACGTAGCTTTTATTCTCTCCAATGGCAATTTTTTTTAAAAAAATCCGATTATCCGAATATTTGATTATCCGAATGGGTCCCGGTCCCCATTAATTCGGATAATTGGAGTTCTACTGTATTCCAAATTTATTATTGACTAGATTGAAGATATTAAGGATAGACGATAGAATACATGTATTTTCACTCATAGTCGTATCAGCTTATTTCAACTACTTTACACAAAAACTTAACAAACCATACATTTTATCTTTCCCCATGAATTACTCTATCTATTGATGAAAGCCGCATGAGAATCGGTTCAGTATTTTTTAAGCTTATCCCGATCCCGAGCGAATCACGCCTGGAACAATGAGTACACAATTACAGTGATTAGTCACACCACGAGCTTTATGGTGAAGGAAAACATCGAGAGGAAACCTGCATACGTCTGAGAAGAAATTCAAAGGCATATGTAGATTCGTGCTTGAGTAACGACGATGGACTCGCCATCTGTCACGTCGGCACCTAAAATACACAAGCATAATAAATAGCAACTGGCAAGTCAAACAATTGTATGATACATAGCATTTTGCTTAAATAAAATAAATTATTCGCTATAACACGGCTATTTGTGTGTGGGGGCACACAATGTGATGTTCAAAATGTACATAGTGATTGAATCGCGCGTTCGGCCACATTATATTGGCAAGCGAATATTACCGTAGGTAGGTATTTATATATTATGGATACCTCCTAACTAACTACAACTACAATGCAATATTTTACTAACAATTAAATAGAAATGAAAAACTAGAATGTTGGTGTGTCTGTCTGTTCGCGTAGATCTTTTAAACTATTCAACGGATTTTAATGCAATATTCAGCAATAAATAGAGTGATTCAAGAAGACGGTTTTTATATGTATAATTATAATATATTTTTTCGTAAATATGAGTATAATTTTTCGGCTTTTCTGTACTATAATACATTACTGTATTTAAAATACATAGCGAAAAATTCAAAGATTTGTAATGTTATGTCGTAACAAACATATTTTAGTGCGCTTCATTCTCAAACGCTGGCTAAATCTTATGAGATAGATCAAATTAATTTACTACGGAATTGTATAACTGAAAATGATCGATAAAAAAGTCCACGATGTTATCTCTAAGGGATAACCCCAATAACCATTTTTATCTTTTACATATTATTAATCTACATCGCACCCGTGCGAAGCCGGGGCGGGTGGCTAGTTTATTCTAAGTGGAAATGCCAGTATTGTGTTAGACTGTCAGGCTTATGATAAAAGTCCTCGTGTTCAGAAGTCGGTGCATTTTGTAATAAGGCGACAATAGTAATATCGATAAGACCCAAATAATCTTTGACGATATCGCTATCATTATGTAAATAAATGCATTGTTATATAATATCAAATGTATGTATACAATTATATATCTATACGAGATATCTAATGCCAGACTTATTCTGATTAGTAGCTCCTGAGATAAGGGTGATCAGACAAACATACACATTTTACATTTGATTTAGAGATTTTATTTGATTGTATAATGCTAATAGATATCACTACATCAAGTCCCTCACGGGGTAGGCAGAGGTGTGTAGGTAGTACCCACACGGACAGTCCATCGCCTGTTACTCAAGCACGACTTATTGAATAATAATAACTTATTGAATTAGACGTCATTGAATTTCTTCTCAAATGTTTTCACCGTGCAAAAGTCAGAAGTCAGAAGAACTGATTGGAACAAATTTGTATTGCAGACAACTACCCGGACCACTCAGCCACCACGGCTGTTACTACCACGACTGTAAAACCAATAAACAGACAAAAAAATTCGAATTTTAAACCACTACTACTTTCAGATATCGACGGCAACAATAGTGAAGTCACAAAGAATGATAGCGTAATTAAAAACATTGCTACGGTCACGTTACCTGTTACTCCAACGCCCAAACGGCAAAACTCAACGACGACCACCACGCCACCACCACTAATTGAAGCCACGACAGCGACCATACCATCCACAACGGTAAAAAATATTCAGAACGAAGAAATTACTAGAAATGAAGTTCACAAAGATGACATCAAAGAAACCGATCACGCGGCTTATTTACTAAATGAAGTAAATCGTGAATATAAGACTACGGTAAGTTGATAATATTTTATGACTAGAGAATGCCCCGCGGGTTCGGCCGGGGTAAATATAATATTTTCTGGAATAAAACATAGTAAATACATACATACGACATTATAGCTTCTTGAGAAACATCTTAGAGAGAAAGGTAGAGGGGAAGGGAGGAAGAGGAAGACCAAGATTAACATACATGGGTCAGATCAAAGAAAAAGAGTCTCTCATGACGTATGGGGGTCAAAGAGGTTGCGCTATACGGAAGCAAATGGAAGGGACTGCATCAGAGACGCCGACAAGAGCCCAGCTCTTAAATTTGTGATGATGACTGATGACATACATGCATATCATCACGCCGAGTCCCTAACGGGGTAGGCAGAGAGTATAGAGCGCCAGTTCTCTCTAGACTGGTATGTAAGTCTGTTTCGCTTTGTCCACGTTCATCAGTCTTTTCGTACATGCTCGTCGTACCGGAACCATAGTACCGGAGATTAATTACCCCGAACATAATATATTCCGCCACCAATAATATACTTTAGGCGCCAGCCAACGTAACAGATGGCGAGATCATTTACGGCAATACTCAAGCACGACTATACATACGCCTTTGAACCCTGCATACGTTGAACGAGTTCACATGGGCAACAATGGTATATTTGTGTATTGATAAAGATTAAGTTTTAAGTGCAAGCTTTTTGCAAGTTTATCTAGTTGATATTTTTTTTTAGGCGCAATAGGTCTAAGATACTGTAAAGGTGTAAAATGAAAATAAATAAATAAATAATAAAGATTATGAAGAAATTCAAATACGTATGTATAGTCGTGCTTAATTAACGGCGATGGACTTTCTGTGCCACGTTAGCACCTAAAATATATCTCTGGCGGGAAGTGGATACGTGGGTAATACGTCTGTCTACCCCTTCGGGGACCCTTGGGGGAAGGCGTGAAGGTAGGCTTTTAAGGTCACGACACGAGAAATTCGTCCACGTGCTATGTTACCTAATCGATAAAGCAGAAGTTTGTGAGTCCATAACGAATAAGGTTTTATCCTCTCGCTAAAAACTCCGTGCTTATGAAGAGTGTTTCTGTATAGTAAATTAAGTCAACAATATATGGTGAATTAGGTATAATAAAGGCAAAACAAGATACGGCATGTAAACAGTTGAATTCCTTCAAAGCCGGATGAATGCAAAATGACAAAAAATTTGCTCGTTCTTATCTGTTCTCATCGAAAAGAAACATTGACTCGAGTAGGGCTGCCATGCCATGCATATTTCTTTAAAAAGTACATGAAGTACATGCAGGCATTATCGCATACAATTGTGTACTCTATACATTTTTGTTCCCTTAATAAATAAATTAAAAAAAAATTGTCAAAATTAAGCACCAATTTTCTTCTTTCACAACCAGACATTAGATATGGTTTCCTTTGTCCATACTTAAGATTCGTCATTATTTTCTATCGATATTCTATTTAAAACATTAGATTTTGATGACGTTCTGTTTTATCCACAAATATTGTATAGTATTTATTATCTCTAAAAGATAACTCACGGTAACCGTTTTATCTTTTACATATTATTAGTATCTACATTGCACCCGTGCAAAGCCGGGGCGGGGCGCTAGTTTTATTATAAAGTACGGATGGCAACCCTAAACTGAAGAGTCGAAATGTGCACGTGCTTATGGCTTATACATTAAACACTTTGAGATAATATTTGACCCGAGTTCTGTGTTTATTGTGTCACATAAATGTTATCAAACAGACAAAACCAAACAGAAAATATAATTTACTTAAAAGATAATAGCTTATTATGTGCTGGCCGAGTGGTTCGAGCAGTTGCCTGCGACGCAAAGGTCGCAAGTTCGAACCCCGACTGTACCAATGAGTTTTTCTGTACTTAAGTACAGTGATTAGTAACACCACGAGCTTAACGGTGAAGGAAAACACCGAGAGGAAACCTGCATACGTCTTAGAAGAAATTCAAAGGTGTATGTATAGTCGTGCTGGAGTAACGGCGATGGACTCGCCATCTGTCACGTTGGCACCTAATATACCTCTGGCGGAAAGTGGGTGTGTGGGTATTACCTATTTATTATAATAGCTTATTATGTGCTGTTTTGTTATATTCTTGTTATGCAAAAATATTTGGGGATATTATATAAATTAACATTTCAAATGTCTTAATATTGTTTCTACATAAATATTACCGGTTGATGGACGTTTATTTATCATATTTGCATCTTAAAATTGTTAAGCAAGCAAGGCCGAGTGTTTCAAGTAGTTGCATGCAACACAGGGACCGCAAGTTGGAATCCCGACTGCAACAATGAGCTTTTCTGAGCTTAAGTATAGTCACACCACGAGCTTTACGTTATAGGAAAACGTCGAGAGCAAACCTACATACATTCTATTTATAGTTAGTTTATATTTATAATTAAATTTATATTATTTTTAAATTTATAAATTTATAAATTTATATTATAGTTTATATTATTAATTAAATAATTATAATTTATTATTATATTTAATTTATTATAATAATTATAAATACAACTTTTAATGTAATATGCAGCAATAAATACACATACGTTAGAGAAGAAATTCGAAAACTTGTAACCAGAGTGAGACCATCCGCTTTTATAAAACCTACCTTGAATGCACAATCTTACACTCGTAAAGATTATTATTATGTCTCTCATAAACCTCGTCAAATACGCAAATTGGTGTCTGTATTACAGTTATTTACGATACAGTGGATTACGCACATTGATATCAGATAAAGTAAATCTACCGGAGATAGGTAACTTTCCATTTTTATTTCATAGAATAATGCGGCATTAGTATCTTGTGAAGATGAATAGCATGTTGTTTTGTATTGATGATAAGTCACACAACGAACTCTACGGTGAAGGAAAACATCGAGAGTTCGAATCGTAAAGTTCATTGTGTGACTTATCACTGTACTTGAGTCCAGAAAAGCTCATACAAAAAGTCGGGATTAGTAATTGCAATCTTTACTGCTCGAACCATAGAGTATATACTTTTTTATATACCACTAGGGTAGCAAACAAACACGCGACCCGCCGTTGGTAAGCGGTTACCTCCTATAGTGATACCTAATAGGATGTGTTGTGTATTCCAGACGGTTGTTCCAGAAGAGCCGAATTCCAAAGAAGTATTTGAGGATGTATTGAAGAGGCTCCAAGCTTTAGGTGACAAGGGGAGAAGGGTGCTAGTCAAGCTACACAAGTCCATGGGAGTTCAATATCCTGAGAAGGTAATATCTAATTTTTACTTTGCAAAAACTGAGCAGTCGGAAGATGTCTAATAAGGCTCGCTTGGCTGTGCATGAGGGGGTGTTGGTTCCGATACTCATGTACGGAAGTGAATGTTGGGTATGGCAGAAGAAACATGAAAGCCGAATAAATGCAGTTGAGATGAGAGCGTTAAGAAGTATGATAGGAGTTAAACTGAGTGACAGGATAAGAAATAGTGAGATAAGGAAACGTTGTGGTCTGAAAGAACATGTAGTGACAAAAATTGAGAAAGGTATGCTGAGATGGTTTGGCCATGTCGAGAGAATGAATAAAGAACGAATGACGAAAAAAGTGTATAAGGCGAGTGTGATTGATAGTGTTGGAAGGGGTAGACCTAGGCGGACGATTCGAGACCAAATTAGGGACGTCTTGAGAAAAGGCCAGGTCAAGAGTACCCTAAACCGAAGAGCATGTATGAAGAGAATAATGAAAGTGGACGAAGCGAAAGAAGTGTGTAAGGATCGTAGCAAGTGGAAAGTAGTGGTCTCTGCCTACCCTAAAGTAAATATATTTTACACACAACACACCAAACAAAGGCATACATCAAAGATGTGGACATACTAGCTGCTCTGCCTAGCTAGTATCTGTCCACAGCTTCACTCGGTTGAAAAAATATGATGGTAGCGCCACCTATCGGGTCCAATTGTGAATCTAAACCATTCTCGTATAGACACGCAGAAAATTTCATTAAAACCGGTCTAGCCGTTTAGGAGAATCTATGTAAAAAATGCTTAAATTAAAGTTTTTAAACGTTTATTAGTAACTGCTTTGAATCAAATCGATCGGACGCTTAAGGACGGGAACGTCAAGAGTACTCGAAACCGATGTATGAAGAGACTGATGAATGTGGATGAAACGAAAGAGTATGTAAGACTAGAGAGAACTGGCGCTCTATACTCTCTGCCTACCCTGTTAGGGACTCGGCGTGATGATATGTATGTATGTATGCTTTGAACCTAATCGAATCTCTACATTCAAATAGAAATCGTTCCTCTGCAGAGCGCTGTCAACTCTGACATAATGTCAGTTGTGAGTGGCAGCAGTGAGGAGCTGGACCGCTTGCGACAGGTGCTCGTGGAGGCGATCGATGAAGAGAAGACCAAGCCGCAGAGAGAGCGTAAGTTTGTCCTGACATCACCATATAGTTAGCTATTAAGCAAACCTCAAGCTTTATGGTAAAGGAGAACATTGAGAGGAAGCAAACGTTCGAGAGGAAATTCAAATACGTATGTGTATATAATGATATAACTTTCACTTCCCACAAGGGTAAGGTGTCTTAGGTGCCAAGGTGACAGATGGCGGGTCCATCGCCGTTACTCAAGTACGTCTATATACGCCTTTGCTCGCGATGTGACTAATCACTATACTTAAAATTCGAAAATATTTATTGGTGAAGTCGGGATTCGAGCTTGCAATCCTTTGTGTTGCAGGCGACTACTCAAACCACTCTGCCACCACGGTTCTAACCCATAATAATTTGTGATTAGTCACACCACGAACTTTTCGGTGTAGGAAAACATCGAGAGGAAACCGTCGTATAGTCGTGCTAGAGAAACGGATCTTAGGACCCCGTGACTCGATGTGATTATATATATATTACTTGTAAAACAATTGACAAGTGACCGAGTGTGCAATATCGGTAAATGGGCAAATTCTAGAGCAAGTGAATGAATTTGTATATCTTGGAAGCATGTTCACACGAGATGGAAAGTATGAAAAAGATATTGAAAGAAGGATAACTGCCGGAAATAAGGTGAATGGAGCCATGTCGGCGTTGATGGGCAGTAAAAGTCTGAGCAAGAATGCTCGAGTTGCTGTCCACAACGCGATATTGGTACCTACCTTATTGTATGGCAGCGAATCCTGGGTATGTCAGAGGAAGTATGAAAATAGCTTGAATGCAGTCGAGATGAGATCTCTTCGAAAAATGTGCGGCGTAACGATATTAGATCGAATCCGCAATGAAGAGATTCGCAAATCAACTGGCGTGAATGAGGGCGTGATTGTAAAGATGAAGAAAGGCATGTTACGTTGGTTTGGACACATAGAAAGGATGAGTGAAGAAAGATTGACGAAACAGATATACAAAGCAAAAGTGTGTGCAAGAAGAGGCAGAGGAAGGCCACGTTCCAACTACCTGGACCAAATAGATCGGACTCTCAAGGACGGGAACGTTAAGAGTACTCGAAACCGACGAGCATGTATGAAGAGACTGATGAATGTGGACGAAGCGAAAGAGGTATGTAAGTCTAGAGAGAACTGGCGCTCTATACTCTCTGCCTACCCCGTTAGGGACTCGGCGTGATGATATGTATGTATGTATGTAAAACAATTATAATAATTATTACCTGAATGCATTATGATAGTCGATACATAAATAATAAATAAATACCTGGGACAATACCACACAAATTGACCTAGCCCCATGTTAAGCAAAGCTTGTGTTATGGTAACTAGACAACGATATATTTACATATATAGATAAATATATACATAAATACATAGGACATCCAAGACTAAGGTACAAATACTCGTGTTCATCACACAAATATTTGCCCTCAGCGGGATTCGAACTCGCGACCTCAAGTTTCGCAGTCAGGAGCTCTAACCACTAGACCAGACGGTCGTCAGAATACAGCACTGATATATTCTAATGAGCAATGTCTTCTATCTTCCATTCTAATTATGGCTTTCGATTAGTGGCTTTCAATAGATTTTGCGTGAAATAGGAACAAAAATCCTCACAAACTTGCATTTACAATGATCCATCCACGTTCCAGAGAAACGTCACGACGCTTTAGATCAGGCTCGGGCGAAACGTGAGCTCATGCTGGGTCAGATCGAGTTGCAGAAGCAATTCAATGAGGACGATGAGGCGCGCGACTATGCTGCTGAGGAGGTAATGCTTAAAACAAGAATTTCGTAACTTTGATCCCCTTTTAAATAGCAGAGAAAATAGCTGCCCGCGACACAAGGATAGCAAGTTCGAATCCCGACTGTACCAATGAGTTGTTCTGAACTTTAGTGTAGTGATTAGTCACACCACGAGGAAGGAAACATCGAGAGGGCAATGGACTCGCCGTCTGTCACGTTGGCACATAAAATATATCTCTGACGGAAAGTGGGTGTGTGGGTACTACCTATACACCTCTCCCTACGCCTTTGGGGACCCTTGTGGGATGACGTGAGGATTTATTATTATTATTAAGGTCCTTATCTTCCTGACCTCATTGATCTTTATGTGTGACGGCAACGATACCTTGCAACGATTGCAGCCAATGCCATATCACATCGTCATTGTCCCGCACCAGTTACAACTAGTTATATCTGGTTGTAACTAGTTGCAACTGGTGACGCAACTTCAGACCTGTTTATCTATACATAATATATTGTTCTACAATGGTGATGACTTCTATTCCCAGGGCCTAGAACCCGATGGCTTCGCTGAGCATCACGTGCAGCTTAACGAGACGACAGCTTTCGACATGTCCAACTCAGAGTTTTGGTCTTCCTTCTCAAGCAGCGAAGAAGCTCTGCTGGAGTGCGAAGGATTGATTTTGAACCTTCCGCTAACGCCGCACAGTTCATGTCACAAGAACGCCGGGGATAGCGATACTGTGTCTGCGGCGAGGGCCAATGCCCTGACTTACAGGTAATTGATCTCAAGCCTTGAAGTTCTTAAAGATCTTATTAAGTAAACAGGGAATCTCTAGTCGAATCCAAATAGTAGTTATTTAGTGAGAACTATTTCGATCTGTTCATGGAACAAAAACAAAGTTGATTTATTTATTTCCTTACACCTAAATAGCCGTGGTGGCCGAGTGGTTCGAGCAGTTGCCTGCGGCACAAAGATTGCAAGTTCATATCCCGACTGTACCAATGAGTTTTCTGAACTTAAGTACAGTACGAGTACAGTGATTAGTCACACCACGAGCATTACGGTGAAGGAAACATCGAAAGGAAGCCTGAATACGTCTGAAAAACAATTCAACGGCGTATGTTGAGTAACGGCGATGGATTCGCCATCAGTCGCGTTGGCACCTAAAATATATCTCTAGCGGAAAGTGGGTGTGTGGGTAATACCTATACACCTCTGCCTACCCTGTCGGGGACCCTTGTCGGAAGGCGTGAGGATATATTATAAAGATAGTTTTAATAAGAATTAAATGGCATTTTATAAATCGTTCTCTTTTCCAGGGTGCCCGCCAATGGCTACTATTTCTTCGTGTTCAATTCTGAGAATGAAGTCCAGAGGAATTACATAAAGGCTCGCTTTGACTTGCAAAAAACGAGATACGACGTGGCCAGGACTAAGCTTCGAGAGTGTACCAATAGTACAGACAGATGTGATCTGCCGCTTGATATATTCTCAAGTCAGAAGGTAATTCTTCTTTCTATTCATTATTTAAGCTTTAATTTTGAGAGTCGTGGTGGCCGAAAGGTTCAAAAGTCGTATGTATAGTCGTGCTTGAGCAACGGCCACGGACTCGCCATCTACCACGTTGTCACCGTAAATATAACTCCGGGGAATTGAGGGTGTGTGGGTGCTTCTTATACTCCTCTGCCTATGCCTTCAGGGTTCCTTGTCGGAAGGAGTATGGCCTCGGGATAAGGCCATATTTCTGACTTTCCACTGCTTGACCACTCCTCCTCGGAACCTTTACTTGTAAATGTTAATGAATGGCCCTGACGAGAATTTTCACCATTTCAGGTCGTGTTGGAAGTGCCTCTTAGGGACAACGACTCACTATGGAACGAGCAGTTCGTCATATTGTCAGAGTGTGAGCCTAGAACGTCAATATATTTGGCCTGTGTCATTGCAGTTCCCATACTTATTATGATGTTTGCGTTCCAATGACATACATATGTATCACGTGAGTCCCTCACGGGTTAGGCAGACGGAGTAGAGCCAGCTCTCTCCACTAATCCTCGCTTCATCAACTTTTTTTTTTTTATGTACAACAAGAGTGGCAAACAAGCATACGGCCCACCTGATGGGAAACGGTTACCGCAGCCTATTTACGCTCACGATACCGAAGTATCACTAACGCGTTGCCACTCATAATGCACAGCATAATGGGCTTAATCCCTCTGCTTCCAACACAATGTCACAATCCTCCCCCCTCCCCAAGGAGCTCATTACTGGAAACCTTATTCACCGCGTAGGAACACAACACAAAAAATTGTGTTATTTGGCTACGGACTTCTTTAAGGTTGAGGTCCTGCCCCAGTCGGGCAGCTCCGAATTCGAACGGGAAACCCGTTATGCCCTACCTCTCTTAAAATGTTTGTTGTCCACATTTGTTGCTTCTAATATACTCGCCGGCTCCGATTACACTCGCCGCTTCTATTCTTGAGTGTACGCAGCTCGATGGATCAAATTACCCTCAAAGTCCTCAAATTCGTAATTCTTAGCTATTTAAATAGGTTAACTTTAGTCCATTACTATGTTGTCTAAGTTCTAAATGCCAAGGTGGTCGAGTGGCTCGAGTAGCCGCATGCGAAGCAATAATTGCGAGTTCGTACTTCGAACCAATTTATTTCTTAACTGAGTAAAGTGATACCTCATACTACGAGCTTCAGGGTGAAGGAATATCAAGTGAAAGCTGCAGACGTTTGAGAACAAATTTAAAGTTATGTATAGTGCTTGAGAAACGGCAATGGATTCGCCGCCTGTCACGCTGGCACCCTTGTGGGGAGTAGTTAAAATATATAATATGTATAACAAATTTTGAAACATCATAATAGCTCATAAGAAAATAATAAAATATGTGATATATTTTAAAGATTTATCAAACTATTTTAAGAAGGGGAACTACATATATAGTCTCTACTCCCGGGAAATTCTTTTCAGATAAATAAAAAACCTATTTAAATATACATACGTATTATCACGCCGAGTCCCTAACGGGGTAGGCAGAGAGTATAGAGCGCCAGTTCTCTCTGTGTCGCCGTGTTGAGATTAAGGTCCAAGGTTCCGGTGGTTATCGATAGTACCATCCTAGAAGACGCGCCCCACCAATTTCTAGTCGAGGGGGTCGCGGGTTGCTGGAGTATGACCCGAGGGTATTAATTGTAATGTGCGTATGCACTCATAGGTAATCAGTCAGTACCGATAATTCTGAAACATTTGTGGAAGGTTGCATAAAAAAATAATAGTGGGGCGCGTCTTAGTGGGTCTATAGGTATGTTTAGTTTATATCTTAAGTTACATTATTCTTAGAATCGCAATTAGGTTGCAGTTAGGTAACTCAATGAGATCAAATTCTTCAGTCAATAGGGTTACCAATACATTTGCTTCCTAAGGCAAGTTATCTTTCACTTCTAGTACCTTAATAGCGCATGCGAGTATTGCGGGAGAAAAAAACATGCGCTAGCTAAGGCACAGAAAATGTTTGTACAGTACTGCAATCGCATTACTACAATAAAAAATGTTTTTTTTTTATTCCTCTAAACACTAATTGAACTTCCCATCAGAAGATTAAGTGCCATCTATCGACAGTTCTTATAAACACTAAGGGTATGATTCGTTATATTTAGGGGTAGTTAATGTTAGCTTAGACATTTTATAATTTATTGTATAAGGAAGTTTTTTTTTTAAAACTTAGAAGACAAAAATATATTTCAAGATTATTTATAAGTTTTCAATATAAATTAAAAAATCTACGTAATTAAAACACCTACGTAAGGGACACAGGGTATAATATTGCAAAATACAGATATTTAATGATAAAATAGCCATGGGGTCGTACAAAAACGTCAAGGAGACAGCTATGGACAGAGAAAAATTGGGTTAGATTTATCAGTGGCAGTAAGAGTAAAAGGATATAAAATTATTTTCATTTCCAAGAAGAAACAGTCAGGGGAAGAAATTTTCGGGTTTTTCTAACCTCAAAATGTGTGCCATCTAATTAAGAAAAATAAAAAAAAAATATATATATATATATATATCCTTACGCCTTCCCACAAGGGTCCCTGAAGGGGTAGGCAGAGGTATCCCACACACCCACTTTCCGCCAGAGGTATATTAAACGTGCCAACGTGACAGATGAGTCCGGCGCCGTTACTCAAGCACGATTATACATACGCCTTTGAATTTACCTTCTCAGACGTATGCAGGTTTCCTCTGTTCCGATGTTTTTCTTCACCGTAAAGCTCGTGGTGTGACTAATCACTGTACTTAAGTTCAGAAAAACTCATTGGTACAGTCGGGATTCGAACTTGCGACCTTTGCTTCGCAGGCAACTGCTCGAACCACTCGGCCACCACGGGTCTGAACAATTAAGAAAAAAATCTAGTATTTATGAATACGTGTATGAACAATGCTTGGATATCATGACTGGGTAGTCTTACTAATAGTTCGAAAGGGGCAGATATATAGGGCGACAGATATGATGTATGGGGGTCATTTAAATCTATCCCTTAATCATTTAAGTTAATCGTATGTATGCCTGTCTCGGGTCATACATATTTGCGGCGTTTGCGGTAGAAACTCTGGGGCCTTGGGGTCCTGAGGCTCACCATCTTTTTAAAGAGGTCTCGCGCCGTCTAGTCGAGACCTCTCGTGACAGGCGGGCTGGAACATATCTCGCTTAGAGAATCAGCATTGCTATCCAGCGTGGCAATGCTGCTAGTCTTCTTGGCACGTTGCCGGGATACCGATCTGGGACAAATATTTGTAACTATCGTTATAGTCATTTTTTGTTTGGAAATAAAGAAATCCTTAAAAATGCGTCTGTACTAAGGAAACTTCATATTATCTTGTACTGTGGTCAAAGCGACCGCCGTATAATCCTAACTGGATTCCACCATGTCGCCTCAATGTACATTATTTTTTATTACAATTTTTATCGTTTGACCAAATTACACGGACATTATGATAAAAGGATTTTTTTTTAATTACTGACGGCATATTTGATGGAGCCAAGTACATAAACAACAGAGCGAATAAAATAAAAAAGTTATTTGGATATAGAACTTACTTAAAAAATAAAGTTGGTGCTGCCACCGTCAATATTTCGATTACCGCCAAGACTGTGATAATAACCCTTCACATCAAGGGGACCCTTAGGGATAAGAGGTAGGGTAGCCACTTTGCGCCGGAGATATATTTTAAGTGCCAACGTGACAGATTGCGGGTCCATCGCAGTTACTCAAGTGCGACTAGGTATACTATACCAATATATACGTGTTTAAATTTCTTCTTAAACGTATGCAGGATTCCTTTCGATGTTTTTCTTTACCGTAAAGCTCGTGGTGTGAATTCACTGTACTTAAATCAGAAAAACTCATAAGCACAGTCGGCATTCCAACTAACGCACGTACTTGCTTACAAAGATTGCAACCTTCAACTCGGCCACTATGGAATAATATATATGTATATAGGTATAAATATATGCGTATGTGTCAAGTTATGTCTGATGACGACACTTCGGCCGCTAACATAGTGTCAATGTCGTATCTTTATGGATGCTGTGAGTACCGTATAACTCAATAATTGCTACCTAGGACTCTATCTATATATACACTAGCTGTCCCGTCCAGCTTCGCCCGGGTGAAATTTCATGAAACACGATCGCAGCGCCACCCATCGGGTCCAATTGTGATGTTAGCTAGCCTATCTTTCAAGTTGGATCAAACTGCACATGGTGGGCAAATTTGATTGAAATCGGTTAATTAGTTTGGGAGCCCATCGCGGACAAACAACGTGACACGTAATTTATATATATTAGGATATAATATATGATTACATAATTGCCATTTTTGTGTTATTTCAATTCGAATAGCTCATGCTAGTCCGGAATAATGTAACTTTTCAAAGGTTTAAGCGGTGGTACGAATTGTTGCCTGCAACACAATCATTGCAAGTTCAAATGCCGACTGTACCAATGAGTTTTTCTGAACTATAGTACAGTGATTAGTCTCACCACGAGCTTTACTGTGAAGGAAAACATCGAGAGGAAACCTGCATACGTTTGAGAAGAGATTCCAAGACGTATGTACAATTGTGCTTCGAATTTCTTCTCAGACGTAAGTTATCTCAAGATATTTTCCTTCATCGTATTTAGCGATGGTATTCTCTATCCTCGACTTCTTCCTACAAGGAAAAACTACCTAACTAATTCTCAGAAGGCTCATAGACGGCCAATTCTCAGACACTCCCCACAACGAACAAATAAGTTACTGGACCGTAAAATCGGATCTCGACTCGATAAAGTACAGTCAGCTATGACCATTGTTGTCGTTCAATGACAATAACATTCTGGTGAATTATACATCGGGGCACGCTTGGTATTCTGACAACGGAATTTTGGCATTTTCATTAAGACGTATGTATACTTTATTAGCAAAAGTCTTAGGACAATTATGTTACGTGTTCTTACGACTAACTTGGCGGCTCTTTTCAAAAGGTTTTTACAAAGTGGCAATTTTTATTTCGAAACATTTTTCTATTCTGATTATAGCATTTAAGAGTCTTAGTGGCTGAGTGAGTAGACGCTTGCAATACAAAGTTTGCACGTTCGAATCCCGATTGTTCCAACGAGATTTTTGCGATTATATTTTTATCAATTATGATATATATTTTTACTAGATTTATTTTCGGAAAAAGCATATCTTATGTGTTAATCCAGCAAATAATCTATCTCTGTGCCAAATTGCATTCCATTCCGCTTAGCCGTTTTAATGTGACTGAGTAACAAACATCCATACGTACATACACACAAACTTTCGTATTTATAATATTACATACATACATACATTTATTTATTTATTTATTTATTTATATATACATATCATCACGCCGTGTCTCTAACGGGGTAGGTAACAGAGAGTACAGAGCGCCAGTTCTCTCTTGAGTTACATACCTCTTTCGTTTCGTCCACATTCATTCAGACTCTTCATACATGCTCGTCGGTTCGAGTACTCTTGACGTTCCCGTCCTTGAGCGTCCGATTATAACAGTAGTAGGATTCTTTTAACGATATGGAAGTTAAAACTGTAGCACGCCATTGTGACTTATGAACTTTGTCCGTTGGCAAAAAACCTTTCCGCTTGATAACGTAATTTTTTTGTTCGAGCCGAAATTCGAGGACTATGATATGACAGTGCGGGTATATATTTACACTTGAAGTTTGCCTCTATGGCGCCATCATTGCCAACAAACAGATGAATAAGAGACGACAACCTTAATTTACTAATAAATTGTGAGCTCTTTGAATTAAATAATAATAATATATCCTCACGCCTTCCCACAAGGGTCCCCGAAGCTTTGAATTAAAGCTATTATAATAATATAATAATAAATACCTGGGACAATTCCGCACAAATTGACCTAGTCCCAAAGTAAGCAAAGCTTGTGTTATGGTAACTAGACAACGATATATTTACTTATATAGATAGATATATACATAAATACATAGGACATCCAAGACTAAGGTACAAATACTCGTGTTCATCACACAAATATCTGCCCTCAGCGGGATTCTAGCCCGCAACCTCAAGTTTCGCAGTCAGGAGCTCTAACCACTAGACCAGACGGTCGTCGAAATTGATGAAAGTAAACTTTAAGTTATGGGTTTTTTTCTCTTTTAACTATTGCGAAAATAATGAAAGCGAAAACTAATGCGATAGTTTATACAAAATATAATGATCTTATAGATCACGTCACTTCACTATGAGTTCCCGTGGCACTTGTTCGCGGAAGCTAAAATACGACGTTCCGAGTCTCTCGGGGAGGCTGAGAGAGTAGAGCCAATTCTGTTTTTTCATCACCAGTCTCTCCATACATGCTCATCGGTTTCGAGTCTTGACGTTACCATCCTTGAGATACAGAACGGTTTGATCTTGGCGTGCCACGTGGTCTTCCTCTGCCTTCTTCCACACACTTTCGCTTTGTATATCTTCTTACTCGTTCTTTATATATGTTCAAACCAAACTTTTCAGTCTTTTATCATCTTTACAATCGCACACTTGTTCATGCCAGTTGCTTTGCGAATCTCTTCGCGGAGTAGATCTTATATCGCTTTGTTGCACATTTTTCAAGGAAAAAAAAAACTTGAGATGACACCCGGATGGAACGAAGTTCAAGAAGCACACGTCACTCACACGGGGGTTATAAATATACAGCAATCACTCACACGGGGGTTATAAATATACAGCAAAAAAAAAGTGTCGTGTCAAAAAGTGTCAACTTTTCGTAAGAATTTTTTCCGTCTAGCCCCCTTTCACAAAGCGCGAAAAAAAAAAGTGTCGTGACAAAAAGTGTCGTGACAACTTTTCGTAAGATTTTTTTCCGTCTAGCCCCCTATCACAACGCGCGATAAGGAACTTCGTTCCAATAATTTTAACTCAACGTTATTGGATTTGATAGCTACCATATTACTATTTTAGTTATTAACTATAGTTAGTAGTTGGTTGTAGAGAGTACAACAACACTAGCGCCCGCCAATAGAGGTCAAGAATAAATGGTTCACTGATTATTATATTGCTTCAGTGTACATAAATGGCAAATTAATATTGTCTTTCGCATTCGCAAAGTTTGGCCACTTGCCAACATGCTTTATTATGCCAAATATTTTAACAGTCTACCAATAAGTAGAAAATATTTTTTTTTAGAAAATATACATACATATAATCACGCCTCTTTCCCGTAGGGGTAGGCAGAGACCACTTCTTTCGTAGAAAATATAATTACACTTATCGGCGGTAACCGCTTACCGGATACATGCTTAAACTTCTATCTATAATATATTGTTGTAATGTCAATTCGAGCCGTAAGCTGATATTACGGTTCGAGTAGTTGCAGGGAAGTGGGGTGTGTGGGGTACTACCCATACTCCTCTGCCTACCCCTTAGGGGACCCTTGTGAGATGACGTGAAGATATATAATTATGGTATTTCTATTAAATATTTATAGGCTTACCACTATAAGTGCCTATTCACGGGTTTTCTAGCTTTTTACTTTATTAAAAAACTGTATTCTTTATAAGGGTAAAAATGTTTATCATCACAAATTTAAGAGCTTGGCTCTTGTCGGCGTCTCTGTTGCAGTCTCCATCCTCCTCAGCCTCCTTCAGCCTCCATTCGCTTCTGTCCAGCGCAACCTCCTTGACCTCCTTAGACGTCATACGTATAAAAATGTTTACATGTATTAGAAAATCATTTGTATGTATTTGGATGTAATTTATTAAAGTTGCTCAAATATTGCACACTGAGAGGAAGCAAATAAAGCGAAATACAAATTAATACACTCGATTTTGACCACTGGTTTTCGTATGTAAATCTGTTGTAACGATAAACATACCTATATGGTTTTACCGATTAATAGTTTATGAAAAGCCATGTTTCAGAGTATTAATAATGTTGTTAGCTTTATTTATTTACTAGCTGTCCCGCCCAGCTTCGCCAGGGTGAAAAAGTAAAATTTCCTGAAACACGATGGCAGCGCGACCTATCGGGTCCAATTGTGATGTAAGCTATCCTATCTTTTAAGTTGGTTCAAACTGCACACGGTGTGCAAATTTGATTGAAATCGGTTAAGTTGTTTAGGAGCCCATCGCGGACTTAATTGCCATAAAAAGGTTATAGTGAGTCAATCTTAAAAGATAGACATATGCTGTCGCGGATTTTTTTTAGAACTTTTAAAGAGGAAAAATTCCCTGATCTATACTAATATTATAAAGAGGAAAGATTTGTTTGTTTGTTTGTTTGTAATGAATAGGCTCCGAAACTACTGGACCGATTTCAAAAATTCTTTCACCTTTGGAAAGCTACATTTTCCCCGAGTAACATAGGCTATATTAAATTGGACCCGATAGGTGGCGCTGCGATCGAGTTTTAGGAATTTTAACTTTTTCACCCGTGCGAAGCGATCCCTTTCTGTGTGTCTTAAGGTGGATTCGAGAATGGTTTAGATTTACAATTGGACCCGATAGGTGGCGCTGCGATCGTGTTACGGGCAATTTAACTTTTTCACCCGAGCAAAGCTGGGCGGGACAGCTAGTACATGATATTTTTGTAACTTAAACCACGCAGCGCACGCAACGGAAGCTCTCAAAAAGGAATATTTTTTCCCGTTCTGGCAACATTATTCATTTATGCTTCGCTCCTATTGGTCGTAGCGTGATGTTATATAGCCTAAAGCCTTCCTAGAGAAATGGACTATCCAACACAAAAATAATTTTTCAATTCTAACCTTTAGTTCCTGAGATTAGCGCGTTCAAACAAACAAACAAACAATATCTTCAGCTTTATAATATTAGTATAGATTTATGGATCTCCAACAAAGGTTACACAAAAAGTACACAACCATAATTTTTACAATATTAGACAAGCGTGTCCCTTCAGTTACAGGAGATCACAGCATGCATTGATATACAGTCGTAACAGGAAGTTTGGCTATATAAAAATAAAAATATAAAAACATTGTAAAAAAAGAAAATATAAATAAATGTAAGAAAATACAAACTAATTATCATCATCATCATATCATCACGCCAAGTCCCTAACGGGGTAGGCAGAGAGTATAGAGCACCAGTTCTCTCTAGACTTACATACCTCTTTCGCTTCGTCCACATTCATCAGTCTCTTCACACATGCTCGTCGGTTCCGAGTACTCTTAACGTTCCCGTCCTTGAGCGTCCGATCGATTTGATCCTACTAAACTAATTATTTTGTTTAAATATTTGAAATAAAACAGCATTAAAAACTACAAACAATGGCAATAAGAATTGGCAAGTAAACTTTGGAGCTATTTGTTTTATTTCGTCGTCATGAGGATATGTTCACAACGCCATATGGCTTCCAGAAGACAACTGTTGTGTTGTTATATATTACGCCGAGTCGCTTTACTTCCGAATTCTTTAGACTATAATTATATTTAATAGTTGAATACATTTATTGTTAAAACCTCTGAATTATTAATATTTAAGTGAGCTCACGAGGATTGTATCGAAATATATTAAATTTGTTAATATTTATATTAAGTATGTAATTAATTAAAAAAAACTAAGAAATAAATTAAGACGTGGTGGTCGAGTCAATAATGTACCAATGAGTTTTTCTGAACTTAAGTACGGTGATTAGACACCACGAGCTTTTTTACGGTAAAGGAAAACATCGAGAGGAAACATGCATATCTTTGAAAATAAATTCAAAGGCGTATGTATAGTCGTGCTTGAGTAACGGTGATGGACTCGCCTTCTGTCACGATGGCACCTAAAATATACTTCTCTTCAGAAAAATCGTCATTTAATAGTGAATAATACCTCATATTATTCACTATTAAACGACATTTGACATATATTCCTAAATGTACACATTTTTCTGATAATCCTTACAAAACATAAACTTGCAAGGTGTTTAGATTTTTCTGATGAGAAGTGTTCAGATTTCGGCGGAAAGTCGGAATAGCGTGAATATATTATTTAATATTATTATTATTAATTAATATTGTTATATGTTGAGCCTGTTATTGTGATACTAGTCATATTAAGAGATATTGTCATATTGAAAATGATATTGATAAAAATAAACCCATATTTTATTATTAAATACCTATTTGGTTTTATTACAATACATACTCGTATCACCAATCCGAGTGTTTGCAGTTCCACGGGTGGGCAGAGTAGAGCTAGTTCACACTGGATTTACAGACCTCATTCGTCCACATTCATCAATCTCTAATTACAAAAACACATAATATTGTTCGTTACGAAATACGATTTTAATCCAAGTGACCTAAGGAATTGCATCCCAATTTTGCACGTAAGTATGTAAGTAGCGAATTTGTAAAGAGATGAAAGAAATCGTGTCCGTATAGTGGCGAAAAGAGATTGCATTGGAGGCAGAAGAGAGGAATAAGACATGTTGCCAAGAGCCTTCTTGAAATAAAATGATGATGATACTGCGTTTGTGAGTAAACGGGGTTGAGACCAGCTGCTCACATTTAATGGTATGCGATTACCCGCCTGATGAGGCAGGCCTTAGCTTGTTAACCACAAGGATTGTAAGTAAAATAAAAATAAACATTAGGACCCACACAAATTGATATATACCCTAATTAAGTAAATTTTAATTTAATATTAACAGCCGTTGTGGCCGAGTGGTTCGAGCAGTTGCCTGCGACGCAAAGGTCGCAAGTAGGAATCGCCACTGTACCAATGAGTTTTTCTGAACTTAAGTACAGTGATTAGTCGCACCACGAGCTTTACATCACATAATATTTTTATTATATACATATATAAAGGTAATGGGATTCAAACGTCTATTTGATTGCGTTAATAATATATATTTAACACCAATATTATATCGAAGATAACAAAACATAAGATACTTAGCTAACAAAAAGTTGCAGACAAAATAAAAATAAATTATTATTTATCAAATAATAATAATCGAACTAAGTACGTAAGTATTTTATGAACCAAGAGGCTAAAATACTCTTATAAATACACTAGCGGCTTGTCCTGGCTTCACACGGGTGGACATTTATTTCTTAAACATTTTGGCATAATTTTTTATTTCATACACTTAAAAAATCCTATATTAATCAGTGATAACGTAGCATTCTAATGGTGAAAGATTTTTTAAATCGGTCCAGTACATTTTGAGCCAATTCGTTACAAACATATTTCCATAAGATGTAATATTAGTACAGACAAACACTGATCTCTTCAACTTGATAATTATCTGGGTCAGTTCCAGCAAAAATGATTGCTAATTGACCAAATAACGAACAGCTATTAACTCCAAATTAGCAGTCAATTAAAACCTTACAATTTCACTAGAAAACTATGACACACGCAAAATTCCAGGACTCTTAAGTACATGAGTTTGCTATGGAGGTAATTCTTACCCGAATGCTGCAAGAATTAGGTTATGTTTATTAACAATATATAACAAATACAACGAAATATTAACTATACATACATACATATCACGCCGAATCCCTAACGGGGTAGGCAGAGAGTATAGAGCGCCAGTTCTGTCTAGACTTACATACCCCTTTCGCTTCGTCCACATTCATCAGTCTCTTCATACATGCTCGACGATTTCGAGTACTTTAAACGTTCCCGTCCTTTAGCGTCCAAAATATTAATTGATTGTAACAAATAATCATATTGTAATCTTTGTGTAGCAGGCAATACTCGAACCTTGAAGACTTTGAAGATGAAGAACATATACATCGTTTTATAAGGATATGTTGATGCCTAAATACGCCAGAGCAGCTGAAGGTAATTGGATGAGAATTTGCTCAAAGATAGATTATCCGCTAGATTTATATATGAGATATGCTTTATTGCAGCAAAGAAATCCACATTATGTAATATTACGCGAGTAAAACCGTGCAAGTTGTAGAAGAAATAACAGCTGACAATAACACTAACGTAAATATTATAATGACTCATGACATTAATATTTACAATACACATATTGCGTACGAACGCAGCTTAACAAAGCGATTGATTAGTAATTAAAACAGCGTTTAAATAAATAAAAATGCTTAGATACTAACGTACATACCAATTCTTAGTGAATATACGTTTTGTTATAATACATTTTGCATAAACTTCCTAACCTAACCATATAGACATTTATTAATCGCAGTTATGTTTTAACATACAATTTACATAATACAACATCACACCCTGTATTAGGGGAATAGCAATACAGATTAAGAGTTATCTGATACTCTATGCTTATAGACATTACAATTATTATATAAATATTATAGTAGGTAAGTAATTTTTTCATAAATGCATAATTTTATAAATTAACCTGTCACACCAGGTCATCAATAAAGTATGGTTTATATTTATATTTCCTTTATAAGCGCAAATTTATTGAAATTACAAAAATATATATAAATTTAACAGTCGCACAAGATCGTTAATAATTGTGTAATATTTCTTTTTTATACACAGATTTATTTAATTTACATCGAAATTTATAACTTTACTTGTCATACCAGTTCATCACTAAAGTTTTATATTATGTTGCTTTTATAAACTCACATTTATTTTATTGACAACAAACAAATTGTTGTTAATTAAATAATTCCACCAGTCTCATCAGGTCGATAATAAAGTTTTAAGTAGAAGATACTAAAATACAATAATAAATAATTAAAATACTTCAAGAGGAATGGAAGATTAAACTCTAAAAACTCCGCGAACCGAACAGGAATTTGTGCAAAGTAAAATTTTGGTTTTGAAAAATAATATAATTTACCACATTTCAAGTGTTATGGTCTGAATATTTATTTGGTTCATTGTACATGCCAGCGAAAAGTATAAATTCCGTTTGCCTATCAATTATCATAAAAGCAAACGGCTTATTGGCTACAAATTCGTTTGAAGAAAACTTGTAATCAATCAAATTTTCCACTGACGACGAAACACCTTCCTCTGTAACTTCTATATCAGCAACTTGAGTCATTAAAGAAGAATATACTTTAAAATCTGAAATACCTTTTAACTGAGCCAAGTCAGGACTAAAAATCCTTTTGACACCCATATCGTAGAGCAATTCCGGCAATATGTCAATACTAGACGTAATTTTAAACTTTGGCAATTTTACTGTCACTAAGTTTACACTTTGTCTCGCAAATATGTTGAAAATTGACGACAATCGCGTGAACTTTAACGCGTAAAACACATCTGCAGTATAACGCTGCTTCATTGGTAGAAACACGAGCATAGAAAACCTGGAGTTCTTGCACGGGAGCTCCAACACTTTCGCATTAATGTGAGGAAAGGTAGTCATGTTGAAATTACCAACTTGAGTCATCATATTCACTTCACCGAGCAGGCCTCCTGTTTCCGAGTAGAAATTCTCAGGCCCAGTGATCGACGGGTTGAACGGCCACTGCCAATCGCTCTTAAAATATATCGCATCAGTTTGTAATAACACTGTCGAATTGAAATCGTCATAATAAATCGCTTCGGAGATTACCTTTTTAGTTGCGTTAGAAATTAGGTTATTCACTTTAGCAGCGGACTTTACTGGATTATTAAAGGCCATTGGCAGTACTTTAATTCCATAAAGAGCATCAACATTGCGTATGTAAGAACTCTTAATGTTCAAAAGTTCATCCAGGATCATAATACTCTTGCGGTCTGAATCCTGACGTAATTCCGCGCTCAACTCTCTGAGGATATTGCCAAATTTCCTGCGAAAGCATCTACTAGCGTGGTACCTCGTCACTTTCCTGAGTTCTCTAAGCGTTCTTCCCTTAGCCCCCTCCGCGAGGGCATTCAACTGAATGTACGTATAGAGGGGTGAGAACACAAAATGCCCACCGGTAGCTAGAGTCACTCTGTCCAAAATTTCCACTGAGAACTCGTAATAAGGTCTCTTTTGGAGAAGCAAGGCATTCCTTTGGCTGCAGTGGTATCTTCGACCGTATGTCGAGAGACATAAGGATAGGAGCACGAAAAGTTTTAGGTCCATTTTCAAATTGTATCGCGCATCGAAACGAGCGGCTGGCGCGACCACCGTCGTTAGTAGACTGACGACTCAACGGGATCTATTGAACGCAGACTCGCGCTAAGGTCGTGCGCAGACGAATATTTAGTCGGCCGAAGTATTCGTTAGAATAATTTCGCGACCGTTATACTTAATCAATAGGTGATGTAACATGTTTACATTTTCCTTATCTTTTATCAGTAACGATAAATAATTACGTTCTAATTCTAAATTATGATGCTAGCACATGGGTTAGAATTGAGTTATTTGGGGCAGTTGTGAAAGTTCCGAGAGATAAAGACAATCTTGACAGAGAAAGCAAGTAGTTAAAACAAAACATAACCTAAGGTAGCATGTGAATGTAAATCGTAATAGATTTGTTGCAATTTATGATATTACTAGAAGTTCGCGTGAAGTTTGATTCCGTTAGTGGATCTTTTCTGTAGTTCTTCTGCTGTATTAAGTAATTCATCATCAGCATCATCATATCATCACGCCGAGTCCCTAACAGGGTAGGCAGAGAGTATAGAGCGCCAGTTCTCTCTAGACTTTCATACCTCTTTCGCTTCGTCTACATTCATCAGTCTCTTCATACATGCTCCTCGGTTTCTAGTACTCTTGACATTCCCGTCCTTGAGCGTCCGATCGATTTGTTCCAGGTGGTTGGAACGTGGTCTTCCTTTGCTTCTTCTTGCACAGACTTTTGTTTTGTATATCTGTTTCATTATGTAATTCCCAGCGTATAATCAATCCTTGTGCAAAATGTCAACCAATTCGGGTCAGTACTTTTTACGTGAAGAAAACAAACAAACGTCGCCATAAACCTTCGCATGATATTAGTAGGATTCTCACCGGCGATGTATATAAGTATTACAAAGAGACTGATGCATGTGGATGAAGTGAAAGAGGTATATAAGTCTAGAGAGAACTGGCACTCTACCCCTCTGTCTATCCCGCAAGGGACTCGTGATGATATGTATGTATAATGACGCCGTCTGGTCCAGTTTCCAAAACAATATATAATATGTTAGAGCACAGACATGTATGGAAATAGCTGCGCATGCGCGTTTTTCTGTTGTCCAAGTAACTACTGGCCTTGAATTGTAAATTTTATCGTTCCAAGTTTGTGAGTTAAAATTTTAGCTATCTTGGGACATTGTTTACTTCGGTAAAGGTTATTTCCTAATTTGTTATCACTGACAACAAGTAGTTAGTAATAACTCCGCGTCTTCACCTGTGTAAGTTAATTTACGTGAGTTTTTGAAGAGACTGATGAATGTGAACGAAGCGAGGTATGCAAGACTAGAGAGAACTGGCGCTCTTCTCTTTCTGCCTACCCCGATAGGGACACGCCATGGCGACTTGTATATATATACCGAAAAGGTATGTAAGTCTAGAGAGAACTGGCCCTCTTCTCTCTGCCTACCCCGTTAGGGACACGCCATGACATGTATGTATGTACATTTTTGGAGAGCCTGCATCGGGATCTTGATACATCTTCACCGGTTTCGAGTGCACTTGACGTTCCTATCCTTGAGTTTTTGATCGTTTTGATCTTGGTAGTTGGAACGTGGTCTTCCTGTGCTTCTACAAACACTCCCATTGTGTCGACTATTTCTAATACATAGTTTTATTGGCGTAAGCGTAAATCATATGTTCACCAAACGTAGACAGTCTCACTCAAGTCCGAATAAGTTGGAACATAAATTTACAAATGAGGCTGTTTGCTTATTACAAATGTAGAACAATAAGATATAAAGTTGGATTAAGATCTTGATGCTTTCGTATAAGGTATGCGTTTTAATAATAATAATAATAATAATAATAATATCCTTTATTGTACACACACATCTACAAAAACAAATAGGATGACAAAAAACAGAGAACAACATGTAGTACGCACAAATAGGCGGCCTTATCGCAAAAGCGATTTCTTCCAGGCAACCAAGTTAGAGAGAAAAGAAATAGAGAAAACAAAAGGTAGGTGTGATAGTTTAGCGGATGAAATATACACAATTACTATAATATAAATATGCTAAGCAATATAAATAAAAAAATACGAAATATATATACTTACAATAAAATATACATAAACATACTTATAAATGAATAAATTATGAAGAGAAATAGTGTTCAAATAAAAGATTCTTAAAGGAGTTCAATGTCTTTGCCAGTCTGATGTTCTGGGGTAGCGAGTTCCATAGACGGACAGCTTGCGCAGTGAAGGATTTGGAATAGGAAGAAGAAGTGAAGGTAGGAGTTTTAAGGATGAGTTCCCTGGTTTTACGGAGAAGGTGCAGGTTGGAAAAAAGAAATTCAAAGCGTTCCTGAAGGTATTTGGGGGCTCTAGGATCAAACAAAGTTTTGTAAAGAAGTGATAGGATATGAGTATTCCGGCGAAGTCGGATGGGTAGCCACTTGAGCCTACGGCGAAATTCAGTAATGTGGTCATATTTGCGTAATCCAAATACGAACCGTATGCAGAGATTTTGAAGGCGCTCAAGTTTATTAAGTTGCTCCTCGGTAAGGTCAAGATAGCTGACGTCAGCATAGTCAAGGATAGGAAGGAGCAATGCTTGGGATAGCGCAATTTTAGCGTCTATAGGCAAGAAATTACGTAGGCGTCTAAGGGACCCCGCGGCAGCAAACAATATTTCGTTTAAGCATCATAGAAAGACAACCTTGTGAGTAATAACTGCATAATAATATATAATTGCATATATATATGCATAATATTACTAAAATGTGAAAGTTTGTAAGTTTGGATGTTTGTGGTTCTATCACAGCCAAACGGCTGAACGGATTTGGCTGAAAGTTGAAATGGTAATTGCTTATACCTAGGAATAGGACATAGGATATATTTGAATCCCGAAAAATTCATAGCTCTTATATTATAAAGTATGTTTCTCTTTCATGGCATAGCGGCTGAGCCGATTTTAGCAGGCAAACTTCCAAAGCAACTTTTTCGAACTCCACGCGGGCGAAGCCGCGGGCATAAGCTGGTGATACCTTTAGCACAGATGAAGCCACATCGGGCTATGGTGTGCCTCAGGGCAGTGTCCTTGGGCCAACAATTTTCCTGGCATACATTAATGACATAACAAATATAAAGTTAGCCCAAGGAAAAGTTTTCTCATACGCCGACGACACCGCCTTATTATTCCATGGCAAGTCATGGCCAGAGGTATATAAATTGGCTGAATCTGGACTTGGGATGGTCATCAAGTGTCTAAACTTTAACTCGCTATCCCTAAATACGGCTAAAACCAGCTATATGCCTTTTGCTATGCGTGACTCCTCCCTCCCTGCCCCTGACTTGTCCATTATAGCACACTTCTGCACGAATAATGAAATTCAAAAATGCAAATGTAGTAATATAGAAAGAGTGGATACATATAAATATCTCGGAATACTTTTAGATAAAAATCTCTCTTGGTATCCTCAATTGAATCTGGTTGCCAATCGAGCCAGAAAATTAATATGGATCTTTAAATATTTGCGGGAGATTTGCGATAAACAGCTCATTATATATATTTATAAGGCGTTAGTCCAATCAATACTTACGTACTGCTTACCCATCTGGGGAGGTGCATATAAAACTAGATTTATTAGCATTGAGCGGGCGCAAAGAACAATATTAAAAGTAATTCTACGTAAAAAAATCACATATAGTACGAACTTACTGTACGAAGAAACAAATGTTTTAAGCGTTAGACGACTATATATATTACAATGCATTTTAAGAATGCACAAAAGTATAACATTTGACCCAAACAAAATTAAAATTAGAAAACCGCGCTCAGTAATACACAGAGAAATATTAAAATCAGTATTTGCCACTAAGCAATTTACATGTACAAAGTAAACAAAGAATTAAACATTTATTATTTAACATATCATACATGTAAAAAAACTCTAACAGGATGGCTAAAATGCCTCAGTTATGAACAAACAGAAAATCTCCTCACCTAGTTAAAATACACAAAGATCATTTTAAACGAATAATTCATTATAAATACACACTTACACACATTCATAACATACATGTCTGCACGTACAGACATAGTAATACACATAGAGATACAGACAAACACATTCATAAAATTTTCACATATGATGTATGCACATACTATAAATACACATAGACAAACGCATAGACACTCATCCCACACACACTTACATACACACACACACACACACACACACACACACATGCACACACACACACACACACACACACACACACACACACACACACACACACACACACACACACGCACACACAATTAGCTAATTGTATTAATTTCATTGTAGACCAGAGAAAGAGAGGGGACTCTTCTAATACAGGTTCTTGGAACTTAAAAGAAGAGATCCCAAACCATGTAATATTATTATCTTGTAATTAATTCAATAAAGATTTATTATTTATTATTTATTTATAAGCTAGTATATAATAAATAATACATGCAGTCATAGTTCATGAGCTGTACATTCAAAGTAGAGCCGCGGTGGTCTAGTGGTTCAAGCAGTCGCCTGCAACACAAAGATTGCAAATTTGAAGCCCAACTGTATCAATAAGTTTTTCTGAACGTACAGTGATTGGTACAGTATTCAAAGGTGTTATTATAGTCGTGTTTGAGTAACGGCGATGGACTCGCGTCACGTTAACACCTAAAATACAACTCCGGAGGAAAGTGGGTTTTTTAAATCAAATCAATCAAATCAAATCAAAATCTTTTTATTTCACATAGGCCCAGGTGGGCACTTATAAAACATCGAAAAAGAAGCACGGTTCGGGTTGGTCGCTTCCATGGAGAAGAACCGGCAAGAAACTCCATGGTTACTCTTTTCAAATCATTAGGCACATACAACATTTTTTCGTTACAGCAATAGTACCCAAGTATGGCGAACAACGTAGGCCCCGACAATAGGTCGTTGCTTACTATACAAAGCATACATGGGTGTGTGGGTACTACCTATACACCTCTGCCTTCTCCTTCGGGAACCTTTGTGTAAAGGTCTGACCTATATATTTTACTAGTATATCCACCATGTTCCAAGCCATATTGAGAACACCGACGAGCGCACGAGACACGTGCGCCAGAGTTCTGAAATATACGTGAACGTATGGCGTAATAATGTGTTCCTCCAGTAATTAGGTTAATAAATCTATTACTTGTCTTCCGTCGGTCCGTCCATAATGTGTCAATCGCCTGTCTAAATATAGTTAGTTCAACAAAGAATTAGCCTAGCTATTCAAAGGGGGAACGCTGCCAGTATTTTCGGAACCCTGCCTAAAGGGACTGCTTTTAACAATACTTTTTTAGTTATTTTTTTTTGTAGTAAGTAGCTACTAGTAACTATGGATGTTATTAAATAAAGTTCGGACAACCTCGAATGTACCTTAAGTGGTATTTTTATTGACCTAGCACAACACTATCGATCCTTAACTAGCTTGACTTCTTACCAGTGAAGTTTACCATAGATGTACATTCTTCCAACTCTGTATAAACAACCTTAAAATTAAGAAGTTACTCCTTATTACTTCAGCTATCTGCTAGAGAGAGTCCCGTCAAAATCGGTCTAGCCGTTTCAGAGATTAGCCGGGACAAACAGACAGACGGACACACTGACAAAAAATTTAAAAAGTGGTATTTTGGTATTTATGTACCGTGTATACATCCAATCAATCTATATAAGTATGTAATATCGTTGTCTAGTTTCCTTAAAACATGATTTGCTTAGTTTGAAACTAGGTCAATTTGAGTGGAATTGTCCCAAGGTATTTATTTATCTTTCTGATGGTTCGTAATGCAGAAGCATTACTAGGGGGGGAGTGTTGGCGACACGACGAAGTAGTTTGTACTTGTTTGCCACTGTCAAAGGTAAAACCTTAAAACTAAACGTTGACAGTGGCAAACAAGTAAAAAACTGTCAGTTAGAAAAAAGGACGTCAGTAAGACGTAAGTTGGAAAAATCTCAATGTAAGCTGGTAAAAATAAATGGTTGCCAGCCAATGAGGTTTTATATATAATACATTATTGGTTTCCAGCACAAAATATAGTTTGTCTCGCTACACACTTCACTTCGTCTGAACAGTTAACAAAGTTGGGGCCGTAGGAAAGCGATACTCGGGCTATTTATTGCGAGCGCTGAGAAGCTACGCAAGTACGCATTTAGCATTTGATGGGTTACTAGCATTACCCCGTGATTTCACCCACGTAATATTTAATTTCATTTTGATTGACGTCCGTCTGGTCGAGCGGTTAGTGCTCCTGACTACGAAACCTGAGGTCGCGGGTTTGAATCCCGCTGAGGGCAGATATTTGTGTGATGAACACGAGTTTTTGTACCTTAGTCTTGGACGTCCTTTGTATTTATGTATATATCTATATATATAAGTAAATATATCGTTGTCTAGTTACCATAACACAAGTTTTGCTTAATTTGGGACCAGGTCAATTTGTGGGGAATTGTCCCAAGGTACATACATAATTACATACATATCATCACGCCAAGTCGGGGTAGGCAGAGAGTATAGAGTGCCAGTTTTCTCTAGACTTACATACCTCTTTCGCTTCGTCCACATTCATCAGTCTCTTCATACATGCTCGTCGGTTTCGAGTACCAAAGTCTTAACCAACTTTTCCAATTAAAATGTTGTTGTATTTTTGTGTTTTAGGTACGATAGAAAGGCAGCGTCACCATCAATTAGCAATGACCCTAGATAAGGACCAATGATACATTCCATATTTGTTTATTAAAAAAAAAAAAACAGATCATGGCTATCAGATGTCATCTGATAGCCAGCCATATGTCAACGTGATGACCAACTTAGTTGGTCAATCTATATATATAAAAATGTTATGTTGGTTTGTGTACGCTTCAAAAACTCAAAAGTTCTGCACCGATCGAGCTGAAATTTTAGCATGATATATAATCGGCATCAAGGATTGTTTGTCTTTTTTTTTTGCATCAGTCATATATCCACAGCGAAGCGTGGCAGGGTACAGCTAGTCGGTAATAAATGCATATGGATGTATACACGGTGCATATACCAAAATATATTTTTTTACATTTTTTGTCTGTCTGTCTGTTTGTTCCGGCTAATCTCCGAAACGGCTGAACCGATTTGATTGGATTTTCATTGGCAGATAGCTGATGTAATGAGGCCAAATTTAAAGGCTATTTTTATTCACTGGAAACTTAAAAATACATGTTTGTTAAACGCAACGCGGAAAAAGTCCCGGGTACAGCTAGTCAATACTTTTAATTAATAAAGTAAGGCGTATTGGCCGTGTGGTTCGACTAGTTGCCTGCAACACATGGATCGCATGTTCGAATCCCGACTGTACCAATGAGTTTACGTGAACTTAAGTACATTAATTAATCACGAGCTTCACGATGAAGGAAAGCATCGAGAGGAAACCTGTATACGTTTGAGAAGAAATTCAAAGACGTGTGTATACATAGTCGTGCTTGAATGACGGCGATGGACTCGCCATCTGTCACGTTGACACCTAAAATATGTATATAACCGGCGAAAAGTTGGTGTTTTGGTACTCGCTACAAGTGCATGAAGAAGATATATAAATAAATAAACACTAAATAATTAATTAATCCCAAGTTGTGTTACTAACAGCGCTCTGGCGTAGAGTTCTTGAGTCTGGCCGTACATGATGTTCAAATTAATTTATGATCTCAATCGGACGCGAAATCACGTGCTACATTCATCGTTTATAAATAGCATATGATATGGGCATGGATACATAGGAAGGTATAAAGCATGGAATAAATTAATATATGTATTAATCTATACATATAAATAAAATTGGAGTGTCTGTTTGTAATATTGAAATAACCACTTTTTACTACATGCATATGAATATATATATGGTACATACACCAAAATATTCTTTTCATAATTTTTGTCTGTCTGTCTGTTGGTTCCGGGTAATTTCTGTAACGGCTGGACCGATTTTAACGAGACTTTTACTGGCAGATAGGTGATGTTAAAAGGAATAACTCAGAATACTTTTATTTTGGAACTGAACAATTTTTTTGTTAAATTCCACGCGGACGAAGTCGCGGGCACAGCTAGCTATGAATATATATTTACCTTCAAGCCTTGCCACTAGGGTCCGTGAAGAAATAGTCTGAGACAGAGGTGAGTGGTAGAGGTACCCACACACTCACTTTCGCCAGAGATATTTTAGGTACCAACGTGTCAGATGGCGAGTCCAACGCCGGTACTCAAGCACGACTATACATACGCCTTTGAATTTCTTCTCGAACGTATACACGTACAGTTAAAGCTCGTGGTGTGACTTATTACCGTGAGGTCATAAAATCTCATTGGTACAATCCGGATTCCAACTTGCTATCTTTGTGTTGTAGGCAACTACTCGAACCACTCGGCCAACACGGCTTCCTTATTAATATATTTCAAATAACATAGTCAGTCGTACACATAATCACTTTGATAGATTGACAGGTATTTATAACAAGTCTTACTTTAATGAACCGTACCCAATCTGACAGTCGAAGAGAATTGCGAATTTGCCATTCTCTCTTGAGCAGTCTGTGTCGCTTTCGCTATCTCTACAGGCACGACGTCTTTGAATTGCATCTAACACTTACTCAGATTTCTTAATTAAGTTTCCGTACTTTTTAATTCTCATCATCATCTTTGCCAATGGAATGCTATTCATACATATCAAGCCGAGTACTCGCCAGCTCTCTCCAGTCTAACGCAGCTCTTTCGCTTCATATACATTCGACAGTCTCTTCATACATGCTCGCCGGCTTCGACTGCTGTGACGTTGCATCCTTGAGAGAAAGAAAAGAACGTGATCTTTTTCTTAAAGTATGTATATCGTAACAATAGTTATAAATCTACTAGCTGTCCCGCCCAGCTTTGCTTGGGTGAAAGAATAAAAGCTTCTGAAACCCGATCGCAGCGCCACAATTCGCACAAATCGCAGAGGGTCCAATTCTGAATCTAAACCATTCTCAGTGGCATACACACAAAGATATACCTACATAGGAGGTTCAAGAAGGTTTTTTTTTTTTATACAACAAGAGTGGCAAACAAACATACGGCCCACCTGATGGGAAACGGTTACCGTAGCCTATTTACGCTCACGATACCGAAGTATCACTTGCGCGTTGCCACTCTGTGTTCGGAGAGTTATAGTGTGTTGGCAGCATGTGGGTTTAATCCCTCTGCTTCCAACACAATGTAACAATCCTCCCCCCTCCCCAAGGAGCTCATTACTGGAAACCTTATTCACCGCGTAGGAACACAACACAAAAATTGTGTTATTTGGCTACGGACTTCTGTAAGGTCCTGCCCCAGTCGGGCAGCTCCGAATTCGAACGGGAAATCCGTTATGCCCTACCTCTCTTAAAAATAAATAGGTAAATATTTCCGTCCAACACTTAAATATTCGTCCCAAGCGGGAATAGAGCTCGCGATTTCAAGCATCGCAACCAAAAGTTTGATCGCTAGACCAGATGGCCGTCAAAAAGCTCTAAAGTCAATGACTCTTAGGAAACTTAGTAGCAAACAGTATTTCGAAGTATTTTTGAACTAACATCCGTTCGTCAATCTCAGGTTTAATTATTTCTAGTACTGTTCTAGAAAATCTAATTTCAGTTCGATGCATTGTTTTATTGGCTGCGGGAAGAAAGTAAATGTTTAGACTTTTGTGATAAGATGAAAATCACTCTCGTCACTGCCTCCTACAAACACGCTTCAAATTGAGTTATTTTGGTTCCTCTTTCACGCAATAACTACTGAACTTTTAATTGCTTCTGAGACATATCCAGTTTTCCTCTCGATGTTTTCCTTCGCCTTAAAGCTCATGGTGTGAGTAATCACTGTACTTAAGTTCAGAAAAACTAATTGGTACAGCCGGGATTCGAACTTGCGATCTTTGCGTCGCAGGCAACTACTCAAACCACACGGCCATTACGGCTAACAAGTGAATTCAATTTGATTACATTAGGCATATAGATAGATCATTATCTAGATTAACACATATGATGGAATAAAACGTTAATACCAGAAAAAATCTACTAATTATATTAATAATTAATTAAAATTTTACACAAATTAAATCACTAGATACATCTAGCTAAATATGAAAGTACCGTTTTCTAGAAAAAATCCCGTGAATGCTCATAGCTATGTTTGTTAAGCACCTACGAAAGCCTCTTACCTTTTCGATCTGAACATTGTTCTGTTTCAAAATGATACGCTATAATAATAGCTTTTTGATAGACATTAAAAATAAATAGAGCCGTGGTGGCCGAGGGTTCGAGCAGTTGCCTGCGACGCACAGGTCGCAAGTTCGAATCCCGACTGTACCAATGAGTTTTTCTGAACTTAAGTACAGTGATTAGTCACACCACGAGCTTTACGGTGAAGGAAAACATCGAGAGGAAACCTGCATACGTCTGAGAAGAAATTCAAAGGCGTATGTATAGTCGTGCTTGAGTAGCGGCGATGGACTCGCCATCTGTCACGTTGGCACCTAATATACCTCTGGCGGAAAGTGGGTGTGTGGGTATTACCCATACACCTCTGCCTACCTCTTCGGGGACCCTTGTGGGAAGGCGTGAGGATATATTATATATTATAAAAATAATTGATCTTGGGAAACCTACCTTTTTGATCGGATCAAGGATGGAAAAGTCAAGAGTACTCGAAACCGATGAGCAAGTGGAAACTAATGAATAGGAACGAAGCGAAAGTAATGGAAGTGTAGAGAGAACTGGCGCTCTATACTCTCTGCCTATCCCGTTAGGGACTCGGCGTGATAATATGTATGTATGTATATATGATTTTGGGGCACTTATGGATCCCGGAACTCACGCTAAGATAGACATTAAATATTATTGATTTTGAGGTACCTATGGACCTCGGCTTAGGGCGTTCGCAAGCTAAAAAACTGGGCTGGATCGGTCTATCTAACCCGTGAGGCGTGATGGGTTTTCTTTTATACAACGAGAGTGCCAAACTAGCATACGGCCCACCTGATGGGAAACGGTTACCGTAGCCTATTTACGCTAACGATTTATTTATTTATTTCAATAAAACAGCTTTCAGTTATAATAAATAATATATCCTCACGCCTTCCCACAAGGGTCCCCGAAGGGGTAGGCAGAGGTGTATAGGTAATACCCACACACCCACTTTCCGCCAGAGGTATATTAGGTGCCAACGTGACAGATGGCGAGTCCATCGCCGTTACTCCAGCACGACTATACATACGCCTTTGAATTTCTTCTCAGACGTATGCAGGTTTCCTCTCGATGTTTTCCTTCACCGTTAAGCTCGTGGTGTGACTAATCACTGTACTTAAGTTCAGAAAAACTCATTGGTACAGTCGGGATTCGAACTTGCGACCTTTGCGTCGCAGGCAACTGCTCGAACCACTCGGCCACCACGGCTTTCAGTTAACAGCCCTAATAGCCCAAAACACTTATATTTTAAATATTTACATTTACAGATACTTATTATATAATTATACTCAAAGAAAAGTAAAATTGATACATCCAATAAACTTTTGTACTATAAAAATTTAAAATACAACAGCTAAGTTTACAAGAGCGACCATGGATAACGATACCGAAGTATCACTTGCGCGCTGCCACTGTTCGTAGAGTTATACTGTGTTGGCAGCATAATAGGACTAATCCCTGTGCTGCCAACAGAATATAACAATTCTCCCCCCTCCCACCGCGTAGGAACACAACACAATAAATTGTGTTATTTGGCTCTAAATTCGATAAAACCCCGTAATGCCCTATTTCTCTTAAAATTATGCATGATTTTAATTGCACCAACACTATGTTTTTCACTGAAGCTCACGCCACGGTCTATAATTATTTAGGTTTTGTAATTTTAGAGCTAGCCAGACGAACAAAAAATATTTGTTTACTGACGCTAAACAGTGGACCTGGCTGACGATAGGTCAACGACTGCGCATGCGCAAAAGCTGTTATAACAAAAATAACCTCGGTCGAAGTTCACACGCAAAAATTAAGTATTAAAAAAGTATTTAAGACACTAGGTGTGCCTCGCGGCTACACACGCGCAAGATTGCATAACATTGGAAAAATGCTGGAATAAAATATATCCTATGTGTTAATTCAGCCATGTTTCATCCAATTTTGTTCAGTAATTATTGCTTGAAAGAGGAATAAGCATCCTCACCAACTTTCGCAACTTAAGATATTAAAATAAAATAGTAATATATCCTCACGTCTTCCCACAAGGGTCCCCGAAGGGATTGGCAGAAGTGTATAAGTAGGACCCACCCACTTTCCTCTAGAGATATATTTTTGGTACATGACAGATGGCGGACTCGCCGTTACTCAAGCACGACTATATAATAGACTCTGAATTGCTTCTCAAGCAATTATGATATAACTAGTGCTATTATTTAAATGTCCAAAGGGCCGTGGTGGATCAGTGGTTTATATAAATAGTCGCCTGCAACGCAGAGATTTTAAGTTCGAATCACACGAAACACACCTTTAGGCTTTACGGTGAAGGAAATCTCCGATGTAAAAGAAAAAGAAGGGTACTTGATCGTGCTTGATAAAGGCTACACACACCTTGGCCTATTCTTGGTATGCCAGAATGTTATTCAAACAAGAACTTATATATATGAAATACATATAGTTCCTTCCAGCCCAGCTACCTAAGTCACGGTCCAGCAACGCAAGACGAGGCAACGGATGGTAACGAACTAACCTAACCCCTCAGGTTGTCCTGCCTGTAAGCAGTAGGTAATCGTAGCATATTTCTCCCTATATCTATCTCATCATTCGAATGCGAACAAATTGGTCACCCAATTTCATCAGAGTTCTGGGGCCATCCGTTATTCACGTCACACGAATTTCATGATTTTTTTTCACCCCTCCCCGTCCTTGTCACAGCTGGTCACAATTGTGAGACCCTAACCGATCTGAAATTAACGATTACCGACCGAAATTATTCCTGTATATTATTTTTAACTGGCATAGTATTCACATCGTTCTCATTTAGATAGTTAACATCTCATCATCAGATCATTATATTTTGAAAAAAAAAATCACAAAATTTGGGACCCCAACCCAACCCCTTTGTCACACAATTCGACACTTCGTCAACCCCCTCCCTTCCCCTTAACGTGTGACGTAATTTATGGATGGCCCCCGTAAAATAATGTCGCCGAGTCAGACTTGTACGTCGTCTGCTCAATGCCTTTAATAGAATAGATCGACCGACTGATCGCAATTAATAGTGCCTTACCTACTAGGCATACCATTGAGATAACATTCCACTCCACGACCTTCAGCGTACGAGTTTCGCATTGCTGATAAAAAATACTGTTTACATCGTAGTATAGTAGACGAATGGAAGGAAAGAGGTATGGTCTAGAGACAATTTTAAGAGAGGTAGGGCATAACGGGTTTCCCGTTCGAATTCGGAGCCGCCCGACTGGGGCAGGACCTCCACCTTATAGAAGTCCGTAGCCAAATAACACATTTTTTTGTGTTGTGTTCCTACGCGGTGAATAAGGTTTCCAGTAATGAGCTCCTTGGGGAGGGGGGAGGATTGTTACATTGTGTTGGAAGCAGAGGGATTAAACCCATTATGCTGCCAACACACTATAACTCTCCGAACACAGAGTGGCAACACGCAAGTGATACTTCAGTATCGTGAGCGTAAATAGGCTGCGGTAACCGTTTACCATCAGATGGGCCGTATGCTTGTTTGCCACTCTTGTTGTATAAAAAAAAAAAAAA
Source organism: Drepana falcataria (assembly GCA_945859725.1). Taxonomy (NCBI): domain Eukaryota; kingdom Metazoa; phylum Arthropoda; class Insecta; order Lepidoptera; family Drepanidae; genus Drepana; species Drepana falcataria. Next base: position 6,238,008 of record OX243946.1, on the reverse strand, counting down.
ACGTTCTACTCTTCCTTGCTCCGTAGGGGACTTGGCGTGCGTATTAAGGCAATTACCTCTTAGCGCTCTCGAAGTCCTCCTAGTTGCAAGCCCTGAATACGACCAGTTTGCGGACGGAGGGGATAGAATTGTGAGTGTTTCACTTTAATCAACCACAAAAATTCACAATTAATTGGAAAACTCGACTGAAAAATAATGACATTTTATTTGGAATGTAATTTGGGGCCAGGCGGTCTCCACTCCTTTGTTGCCCCGAGCCCTCCATACTTCTAAATCCGGCATTGCCTACAAAGTCATGTCACAATATTAGGTCGGATAATGTAACTTTTCGTTACGTTAATGTCAAACACATCATACCAGTAATATTAGCTACAAAGGAAGCCTTGCATAAACTTCCTCGGCAGATATTATTCTTAATAGTTGCACGAAAATAAACATTGTTAAATCATGCAACTGTTTTATAGGTCAATGGTTGTGACATTGTTGTTAATCTTAGTAATATAAATGCGTAAGATTGTTAGCATGTTCGTTCCTCTTCCACGCAAATATTACTGAACGGAATTTAAAATAATATTTTGCCATAAAGACTCATTATTGGCTGGATTTGCGAAGTACAGAGCTACTGTAACAATCAAATCATATCTCTAGTTGTAGAAGCTGAAGAGATTTCTACGATACATTGATGTAAATGTCAAAATGACAGCTGTCAGCGAGTTTGGATTGGCGCGGTCGTTTGCACATGACAGCTGTCAGATAGTTTTGCCTGGCGGGTATTTTTTTATATGGATGCGCGCCGTTATCGTTAAACCGGGGTTCTGAGAAAATAAAATGTATACTAAAATATATTATGCAGGTTTTACGTTACACTCGTCTATATATACGTCTAGCATCTAGAGTAAAGAGAATATCTAGAAACACTTAAAAATTCTAACATCTGCTTTTATTCTGTGTTACTGTATCGGTTTTACGGTTAACATAAATTAGATTACTATCATACTCCACATACATTTGCCAAACTTTACGACTCCTTCGTCAAACAAACAAACGTTCGTTATAGTGTTGGGATGAACGTTTTGATTATCGATGTCGAGTTAACTATTCCGGATGGCTCAAGACAGTGTGATGTTTTCCGAGCTAACGGCCAACCTCCAGTAATGGAGTGGCACTTTTAGAAGAAGAAGAGTTAATAAGAACTTTCCCGCCTAGCTTTAATTATTATTTGTTTATTTATTGACAGTGTCGTCCGTATGTTCTACAGAGAACATCTTAGTCGAGCCGCTCCGTAATTTTTAATTCAAATAACTAGTAAATTTCAATTGTTAGTTCATGAAAGTTATATCTTCGTAAAGTGCAAGAAGTGTTCTACATATACGTGTAAAACGTTTCCTACAAACACATAATTTCAGTGAGTTATTTCCATAATACATTTAAATTATTTTTTAACCGCCGAATTTGCTTGGTGCATGCCTGACCTACGACAACTCGCAATTCCACCGCTTAGTGAGAACGCAGCCGCTTAAAGCAATACGCACGCATACTTGTACGCTGGACGCACTAACGCTTTCAACCGCCTTGCAACGCCGGATTATTCGGAGCACGGTGTCTGCTTGGTTATTAAGCACTAACAGCGCTTGAGTTCCAACTTTTCCACTGCTAGACAACTTTTGCTGTGAAGCGCGCTTTAAAATAAATCAGCGCTTGATCGAGTCGTATTAAATAACAATATATAAAATAGCAAATCAAAATGAATTGCGCTTCTTGTTGTAATATCATTATAGCAGAAGGAAAATACATGCGTTGTGGCTCGGATAAATGCTGTAGAACATACCATATGGAATGTATTGGTGATTTTGATGCGGGGGGGTCTGATACATGGTTATGTTTCGACTGTACTGGAGAATTGATGGAAGGAGATAATTGTAACGTTACATTTAGAAAAAGGCCTACGCGTCCAATGGACGAGGCGCCCCGCGAGACTGGATCCTCCTCCTCTGAGCTCTCTCTTGAAGTACGTGATTTGAGACTGGAAATTGTGTCGCTAAAGGGCCAGCTCACAACTGCCTTATCTCTGCTTGCAAGCTATGAGACCAAACTAGAAAGTTTTGTAAACGCAGTTGATTTTATTACCGAAACAATTGGACACTTCTCCTCGAGTACCCAGAGTGACCCCACGAGGGATATATCATCTACAGAGAAATCAATTATCGTTGTCCAAGATTCTAGCGCAAGCATTATTCCGCCTGTTGCCATCAAACAGTCAAAGCGTCGTAAACAGCGGCGGTCAAAAAAGCAAACACCATCTGACCAGCCACCCCATATAACAACATCCGTCTCCGTTGTACATTCCCAGTCAAATCCCCCTACTCAATCATTCGATGAGCCCCTTCCGCCTGTACAAGCCCCCTCGAAAGAGCCTCCTGTTGAATCAGGAAATAATCCATGGACAGAGGTCAAACGAAAGAGGCGACAACAGTCTAAAACCTTATGTGGAACAGCCGGACCAACTGTGACACCTTTAAGAGCTGTTGAAGCACGCAAATATCTGCATCTATGGAACATGGCATCGAATGCAGATGACATCAGCTTATATCTGCAACAACTATGCTCGAACGGCTCATGCACTGTCGAGGAACTTAAACCACGAGGCAATTACAAGTCCTATAAGGTTGGTGTTCCAGTGGCTGACTATGATGCCTGTATGTCAGCCGATGCTTGGCCTGTTAATGCGATGATTAAACATTGGGAGTACCGCAAGCAACCTAATCACGCCGTTCAAAGCAACCATAGCCAACGGCGGCCCTTTCGGAGTATATAAAGTGGCAAACCTTCTCTGCCACTATCAAAATGTAAGAGGCTTAAAAACAAAACTTCCTACGTGGCGGAACAACTTGGCACTACTAGATCACAATTTGGCCGCAGCAACTGAAACATTTCTTGACGACTCTGTAGGAGACCCTGAACTATTTGTTGGTGACTGGAAAGGTCTACGAAGAGATAGGAAAACGCCATGTGGAGGCGTTTTACTTACAGCGCGTTTTCCTATCGTACTCCAACGTCGCCCTGAACTCGAAACAGAAAACGGGGAAGACCTTTGGGCTAGTTTCGTGTTTAATGGATGTACATTCTTTGTGTGTGTTGTGTATATAAAACCAAGTTCTAAGGATGAAGATTATATGCGTTGGTTTTGTAAGGTGGAAAGCAATATACATGGCTTAAACGGGACAGTGTTCATTCTGGGAGACCTGAATTTAAACAGTGCTTCATTGTCTATAACTAACTATTATTGTTATTTTTTATCATTTTGCTGTCTGAGTGAGAAGAATGGTGTGAAGAATGTGAATGGAGGTATGCTAGATGTCGTGTTGGTACAGGAGCGCGTTGGACGTATTGTGACTAGTGTATTGGGTACGGAGGGTATTGTCAACCCGGATAACTATCACCCACCATTAAAAGTTAGCATCAACTTTAACACTAAGCCCCAATCTGATTTGTTTGAACCAAGCAATATTTATAATACTAATGACTGGAACTTTAAAAAATCTGACCGTGAAAAACTATATACATTATTTTCTGAATATTCATGGGAGAGCGTCTTTCAAACTGACAACGTCGATACGGCTGTAGAATGCTTTTATGAGGCTATTTACGATATATTTGATGCATGTATCCCAAAAAAGTCAAGGAAAACTACAGTGACAAGGCGTTACCCCGTGTGGTTTACGCGTGACATTATTCAGGATACAAGACGCAAATGCAATCTCCATGCTGCCTGGAAGCGTACCAAATGTCATAATACATATAAGGCATTCTCAGAGCTTAGAGCTAGTCTAAAAAGTCGTACAGCAGCCGCCTATACAAATCACATGAAAATGATAGAAACCAGCTTAACATCTAATCCCCGTAAGTTTTGGCAGCACATTTCAAGTTTGCGCGCCAAAGGTGGGTTTGAACCAACCATCCAATATAAAGGAGAAAAACATACAGGTGCACAGGCGGCAAAGGCATTTGCGGATTTCTTCTCTAGTGTATTTCTTGAAGAGAAACCGCAACTTGATGTAGACAATCTCCCAATAACTGATCATAATCTCGGTAGTAATTATATCAATATTGTCAACTTTACTCCAGAAGATATTTTACTAGGAATAGAAAAGCTCAAATCAAATAGCTCTATAGGACCCGATAATATTCCATCAGATATATTAAAAACGTTTAAACATTACCTCTGCTTACCTTTATACCACATCTTCAATTTGGCATTAAAAACTGGAGCCTATCCGTCCCAGTGGAAAATCTCAAGGGTCACACCCATACCTAAAGGCGTCAGCATGACCGAAGTGGAGGAATCCCGACCAATCGCAGTTCTTTCATCCCCAGCAAAAGTTTTTGAAAACGTACTTCATAAATATATTTACACCCAAATTGACAAATATCTGTGTAATCAACAGCACGGTTTTAGAACGAAAAAATCTGTTAATACAAATCTACTAACTTTTGTTGAATTTACTTCCAAAGTTTTAGATCGAGGGGGTCAGGTAGATGTCCTCTACTTTGATTTCCGGAAAGCGTTTGATAGGGTGAATAATGATATACTGCTGGCCAAATTGCACAACATTGGCTTCCCCCCTGGTCTTCTCCGCCTTCTAGCTGACTACCTTCGCGATCGTCAGCAGTTTGTCAGACTGGGTATATATCAGTCTGAGCCGTATCAAACGCGTTCTAGTGTCAGCCAAGGCTCTATCTTAGGACCATTGTTATTCCTCATAATGGTTAACGATCTCCCCGGTGTTCTCTTGCATGCTGACTGCCTTTTGTATGCTGACGACCTCAAACTTTTTACCGAGATTAAATCTGTAACCGACTGCCTGGCTTTACAGGTTGATATTGATGCAGTTTTAGATTGGAGTGTTGAGAACAAAATGGAGTTAAACCATACAAAATGCTATGTAATGAGTTTTGGCCGATCTAGACAACGAATTGATTTTAGCTACAAAGTAGGTGACATTAATATTGCTTCCACGGATACTATGAAGGATCTTGGCGTCACATTTGACAGGAAACTCACATTTCACGATCACATTATAGCGGTTGCTAAAGACTCCTACAAGCGACTAGGATTTTTATTGCGAAACGCTCAGGACTTTAGCAACCCCAATATAATTTCCGTCATATTTAGTGCCCTTGTTCGCAGCAAATTGGAAGCTGGCGCATGCGTATGGAATCCTTACGAGAAGAAGTACATACTACTCTTAGAGAAGGTACAAAAAGCGTTCCTAAGGTTTCTATACAAGCGTGTGTATGGGTACTATCCATACTTGTATCCTACAAAGTATCTCCAGGGCTGCTTAGGGTATAACTCATTAGAGGTGAGAAGGAACTGTGACCAAATGTCAACTATGTGCAAGGTGCTTCGTGGAAGTATTAATGCCCCTGAATTACTCGAAGAGCTGACAAAAATATTTGTGCCTGACAACTACACACGCGCCAGGAAACACAGGCTCTTTTCCATATCGGCTTGTCGTAGTAAGTCGCGATCATACTCTCCCGTCCCTCGCACTCTCTCTGCGTTCAATGATCTCTTGGAGTCCAACTCTGATTGCGATTTGTTTGTGGATGGATGGCAGACTATTATGTCGGCATGTCTGGAGTATTGGGAGGCGAATGTATGAATGTTGTTTTATATATTTTCTTTTGTATTGTGTATATGCTGTATAATTTTTAACTATTTAGAGTAATTGGCCACTGGCCGTTCTAATGTGTATTTTAAAAATAAATAAATAAATAAAATAAATTAAAGTGGCATATCTTATCTTACTAATATTACAAATGTGAAAGTTTGTATGTTTGGATGTTTGCGGTTCTTTCACGGCCAAACGGCTGAACCGATTTGGCTGAAAGTTGAAATGGTGATAGCTTATACCTAGGAATAGGACATAGGCTATTTTTTTTTATTTAGTTTAATCCTGAAAAATTCAAAGTTATTATCTTTTGTATGATGCTCTTTCAAGGCATAGCGGCTGAACAGATTCTAGCAGGAAAATTTCCAAAGCTACTTTTTCGAACTCCACGCGGGCGAAGCCGCGGCCATAAGCTATATCAATGACGTTTACCAAATTCAAGCTTTGCTCGGATTAAATCTATACTAATATTATTAAGTTGAAGAGTGCGTTGTTTGTTTAAACGCGCGTATCTCAGAAAATACAAATCCGATTAGAATAATTATTTTTTGATTAGACAGCCCATTTATTGCGGTAGTTTATATAAAGACTAACATCACGTTACGGCCAATAGAAGCGTCAATGAAAAATATATCAAAAACGGGGAAATTTATGTTATATTCCAAAAAAAAAAACCAATGAAAGCGATTTTTACGCGGACAAAGCTGCACAGCTAGTACTGCGATAAATATTCACCTCACAATACGATTATAGCGCGTGTATAAATTGGGAATAAATGCAAAAAATCTAGTTCCAAATGCCTTTTAAACGAAAAAAGAACGAACGACGAAGCACGCTCCCTGTATTTTTTAATAATATATCTTCACGCCTTCCCATAAAAGTTCACTAAGGGGTAAGCAGAGGTGAGCAGGGCCTACACACCCACATTTCACCGGAGATATAAAAACTAGATATCTAGTCTAACTTTTATCGATAGATCCTTTATCGACATCCCTAACAACTCAATTCTTGTGCATATTATATAATCAGATAGCCTACAATGTAAATAAACAGTGCTGACACAAATTTAATACATAGAAGCCTGTTTGATGTCCAAGCACATAAAATGTGATATTCCCGAGTCACAAACCTTATACTCACGCCTGCCTACAAGAATACCTGAAGGGGTAGGCAGAGTTTTAATGACACCATCAGTTCGTTGGAGAAATTTTTGACAGCCAACGTGACAGATGACGATCCCATCAGCGTTTCTCAAGTCTTGCATGCTCACAAAGGACCCCAAAGGGGTAGGCAGTACCCACAGACCTACTTTTAGCCGCATATACCTATGTGTATTTTAGGTGCCAATTGGATTTGTGGCTCGCGATGTGACTAATCACTTAGTTCAGAAAAACTCATTGGTTCGAACACCATGGTTACGTCAATAAATTTCATCTCAAACGTATGCAGGTTTTCTATCTTCTTTCACGGTAAAATACATAGTCAAAAGAATGTGACTAGATCGAGTTCATTCTCGATACTTCTCGATCACTCTCTATCTTTGATACTCGATATTCACAAAACTTTATGTATATTAAAATTAAAGAAGATGTAGTGACAAAAATTGAGAAAAGTATGCTGAGATGGTTTGGCCATGTCGAGAGAATGAATGAAGAACGATTGACGAAAAAAGTGTATAAGGCGAGTGTAAATGAAAGTGTTGGAAGGGGTAGACCAAGGCGGACGTTCCAAGACCAAATCAGGGACGTCTTGAAAAAACGACAGGTCAAGAGTACCCTAAACCGAAGAGTATGTATGAAGGGAATAATGAAAGTGGACGAAGCGAAACAAGTATGTAAGGATCGTAGCAAGTGGAAAGAAGTGGTCTCTGCCTACCCCTACGGGAAAGAGGCGTGATTATATGTATGTATGTATGTATGTAACACGCAAAATCTACATATAGTAATTTGCAAATACACGGTTCTTGAATTACTAATGTATGGCTGTCTTCCAAATTCTTTCATATTTGTGACGATAGTAATTCTGTGACTGATGATATTTTTAAACTTGCAATAAGAATAAATTCGGATGTTAACACGAGCCAACATAAAAATGAAATTACTTTGAGTAATGGTGGCCGCATGGTTAGTCGCCTGCGATGCAAAGATTGCTCGTTCTAATTCTCGACTGATACCCGAGAGTTCATTTTGAACTTTACAGTGATTAGTCACACCACGATCTTTACGGTGAAGGGAAACATCGAGAGGAAACCTGCATACGTCTGAGAAGAAATTCAAATAAAGTAGTCATGGTTGCGAAACGACGATGGACTTTCTTTCCTGCGGGAACCCTTGTAGAAACTCTTGAAGGTGACCTACATATATAGGTACTTTACTAGTATAATCGGAATGGAATGGCAGAAATGGATGAAATTTGGCACGAAGACAGATTATTAGCTGGATTATCACGTTTTAATATGTTTTACTCCAGAAATATTAACAAATAATGAAATATTGCTGTGTGGTGTCGGCTTAGAATAGCACCAACCCAACTCTTCCCGTGGGTGTCGTACGAGGCGACTAAGGGAAATACACCGGGAGGCGGGCAGCAGCGCCACCCGTAGAACAAATCTACAACCAAACTGCGATCCCCAACCCGCATGCCCAGCGTGGGGATTATGGGCATTACCCCCCAATGACAAAAGGAGAAAGGAAATGGCCCCTAGTTCCCGGCCGCCTCGCTATTCCTGGCCATGGTAGCGGCCACGGTAACGGCGGGGCAGGGGGTGCTAAGAATCACCGGGCTACCTCAGGCTACCACTCAAATCTGACCCTGGCAACGTTTAACGGACGTACTCTGAGGCTTGACCATCATCTAGCGCAGTTGGAAGTGGAGTTAGAGAACATTAAATGGCACATTCTGGGGTTGTGTGAAGTCCGTAGAGAGGGGGAGGACACCGTAACCCTAGACTCGGGCCATCTTCTCTACTTTCGTGAGGGTGATAAAACATCCCAGGGTGGCGTAGGTTTCCTCGTCAATAGGGCCCTCTCTAACAACGTCCAAGAAATCTCCAGTGTATCGACCAGGGTAGCGTACCTGATCCTTCGGCTATCCAAACGATATAGCATGAAGGTCATACAGATTTACGCACCGACCTCGACACACTCGGATGATGAAGTGGAGGATATGTATGAAGACATATCCAAAGCCTTACACAACACCACTAAGGCTCACTTCAACGTTGTTATGGGGGACTTTAACGGCAAGGTGGGAACCCAGAGTGGCAACGAATCCCGAATAGGCCCGCATGGTTATGGAGTTAGGAATCACAGGGGGCAAATGCTTGTCAACTTTCTAGAGAAAGAGGGGCTGTTCTTAATGAATTCCTTCTTTAAGAAACAGCCTCAAAGGAAGTGGACATGGCAAAGCCCCGACACTGTGACAAAAAATGAGATCGACTTCATCATGACAGATAGCAAGCACATATTCAGAGATGTCTCAGTGATCAGCAGGTTCAACACCGGATCCGATCACCGACTTCTCCGAGGCTCTCTGAATATCAACTTGAAGCTTGAGAGAAGCCGTCTGATGAAGTCCACGCTCCGACCTAACCCAATCCAAGTCATGGCGGGCACCGAGAAATTTCAGCAGCTTCTCGGGGATAGATTTGTTGCCTTGGAACCCACTGATGACGTTGACGAGACCCTACACAATCTGGTCGAAACGTTGAGAGGCGAGGGCATCAAGTTTTGCCAACAGAGTCGTACGGGTAAGAAGTCCAAACTATCGGATGAGACTCTCGGGCTTATGACAAAAAGACGGGAAACCACCCAATCAACTTCGTCAGAGAGGTCAGACCTGAATAAGCAAATTGCGAAGATGATACGGCGTGACCTCCGGAGCTCCAACACAACAACTCATTGAAGAGGCGATAGAGCGAAACCGAGGGTCCAAAGTATTCACTCAGCAGCTTGGCAGGAGCCACCTGACGAAGCTTAGAACGCACGACGAGAGGATCGTAGTGTCGAAGCCGGAGATCTCTGCGGAGATAGAGGATTTCTACAGCCGATTGTACGCTGCACATGCCCCTCATTCGCGACGAGACGACCATGATTCTAGAGCCACCCTGACACGCCACTATACCGACGAACTGCCGGACATCAGTCAAGACGAGATCGTGTTCGCTCTGAGGCAGCTTAAAAATGGAAAAGCCCCCGGTGAGGACGGAATTACTTCAGAGCTTCTGAAGGCAGGATGAGCCCCTATTATACAGAAGCTTCAGAAGCTTTTCAATACCGTCCTTCACAGTGGGAGAACTCCAAGGGCGTGAAGCGAGAGTTTGGTTGTGCTCTTCTTTAAGAAGGGAGATAAAACCCTTCTTAAGAATTACAGACCCATCACACTCCTGAGCCACGTCTATAAGCTGTTCTCACGAGTGATCACGAATCGTCTCGCCAGGAGACTTGACGAGTTTCAGCCACCGGAACAGGCCGGGTTTCGCGGAGGATTTAGCACCATAGACCACATTCACACAGTGAGGCAGATTATACAGAAGTCCGAAGAGTATAATCTGCCCCTGTGTCTGGCCTTTGTGGACTATGAGAAGGCCTTTGACTCTGTCGAAACCTGGGCTGTTCTGGAATCCTTACAGCGGTGCCAAGTGGACTATCGTTATATCGAGGTGTTGAGATGCCTCTATGACGCCATGAGTGTCCAAGTACAGGGCCAGCAGTCTAAACCCATCCAATTGCGCAAGGGAGTGAGACAGGGGGATGTGATATCCCCGAAACTGTTCACGAGCGCGTTGGAAGATGTTTTTAAGACGCTGGACTGGAAAGGTAAGGGCATCAACGTAAACGGCGATTACATCTCACACCTGCGATTCGCTGATGACATAGTCCTAATGGCGGAGTCACTGGAGGAGCTAAACCGGATGCTGGACGGCCTAGCTGCAGCCTCGCGACGCATCGGTCTCGGCATGAATTTGGATAAAACCAAAGTCATGATCAATGGCCACATTGATCCGGGACCGGTTGTCGTACATGGCCACCTTCTTGAAATTGTTTCCGAGTACACGTACCTTGGGCAGATTCTGCAGTTGGGTAAAAACAATTTTGAGAAGGAGGCCAAGAGGAGGATCCAGCTGGGCTGGGCAGCGTTTGGGAAACTACGTCGAGTCTTCTCGTCATCCATACCGCAATGCTTGAAAACTAAAGTTTTCAATCAGTGCGTCCTACCCGTCATGACCTACGGAGCTGAGACGTGGACACTAACGATAGGGCTGGTCCACCAGTTTAAGGTCGCTCAGCGAGCTATGGAGAGAGCTATGCTCGGAGTCTCTCTGAAGGATAAGATTCGCAACGAATACATCCGACAGAGAACCAAAGTTACCGACATAGCTCAAAGAATTAGCAAGCTGAAGTGGCAGTGGGCCGGCCATATCTCGCGAAGAACCGACAACCGCTGGGGTAAACGTGTTCTACAGTGGAGACCACGACTAGGCAAACGTAGTGTAGGACGCCCTCCGACCAGGTGGGATGACGATTTGCGAAGGACTGCTGGCAGATGTTGGATGCGGCAAGCTGAAGACAGGGCGCTATGGCGCTCATTAGGGGAGGCCTATGTCCAGCAGTGGACTAGAGTGGGCTGATGATGATGATGATTTATTTATATTTCCATATTAGAACGGCCAATGCCACTTACACTAATAGGTACACGCTTTCATACTGTCTTTCATACTGTCATGATGAATGAAATATATTTTTGCGGGTAAAAACGCGGGGCTCCTCCAGTGTTTTCATAAATTGAAGTCATTACACGAAATGCAAAGTTATTCCTAAGAACGCGTACAAATCAGTCCTTTAAAAACATATCAACGACCAACTTCTTATCTCCAGGTCACACCTCGATAACCTAAGCTCAATATAGCCGCTCGAATTCCCTCAGTATTGTTTTCGGCGGTTGAAATGGCTAGACTTATTTTCCTTCTCCTCGTGTTGGCTCCGTCAGCCTTTGGACAGTGCAACTATGATCGAGCTTTGCAGTTCTTTCAAAGGTCCGTCTACGAGTTTTCCATCGACCTCGCGTCAAGAATCAACCTCGAAACTGAAAGTCACTTCGTTTCATCGACTCTATCGTCCTGGTCATTGCTTTCTTCGCTCTCCCTCGGCGCTACGGACACTACTCTGCAGGAAATCAAACAAGTATTGAAACTCCACCCTAATAAATGTTTCAACAATTTATACTTTCAAATTATCAAGCAGATGTCACGAGTGAGTGATCAGAGCGTTCTGGAGAAAACGACAGCTCTCTTCATAGACGACCGAGTTACTGTAAAAGACGTGTTCAAAAACAGGTTGAGAAACGCTGGCGTTTGCGAATTGAATATCTTATCGTTCTACTACTCAGACGTAGCAGCAGCAAGTATTAACGATTTCGTCAGCAAAGGTACCCATGAAACAATTGAAGAGATAGTCACTGCTAATGATGTTGAAAACGTCTTCCTCATAATGCTTGACGTTATTTACTTCAAAGGAGTCTGGAAGGAGCAATTCCCTTTCGAAGACACGGAAGCCAGTGCGTTTTACAACGACCGAGGCAATCAGATAGGTGATGTCAACCTTATGTTTGTGAGTGGAGTGTTCAACGCGACTGCACTAGATTTGGTACATGCAAAAGTTTTGGAGTTACCTTATGTGGGTGGTAAATATTCCATGCTCATTTTCCTGCCGTACACTGACGTTCCGATAACGACCGTGTTGGATAACATGAATAAGTTAAGTTTGAAAACGATCTTCACATTGTTCGCCCAAAACGTGGCAACGAACGTCGCGGTCCAATTGCCCAGATTCAAAATGACCACGGATATAGATAATTTGAAGGAACTCCTGAACGATATGGGTTTGAAAATGATGTTCGACAGCGAGCAAGCGCGATTTACAGACATTTCGGATTATCAAGTGTACGTATCTAACTTTATACAGAAGGCCAATATTGACGTTACTGAGGAAGGAACGGTGGCCAGTGCAGTGAATGAAGCGGCATTCGAAGCCAGGATGCTGCCTGATCAGTTCATCGTTAATAAGCCGTTCTTGTATATGATTATTGATAGAGAATTGCAAATATCGCTTTTTACGGGCGCGTATTCGAAGCCCAGTTTATATTAATTCCTTTGGAATGGAAGCCGATGGCAAATTCATCGGAAAATGCCCTATTTATTAACTGAATTAAAAAAGGAGGAGGATACTCAGTTCGACCGTAAATATATATTAGCTTCAAACGTTATTATTTTTTTATATTAATGGACAAAAGCTTGATAATGCAATTAGAAATTTAAAAGAATCCCAATTTAAAAAATATGAAAATGTCGTTGTGTTAATGGTCATCATAAATTTACAAATTTTGTTATTAATATCTTCTGACATAATTGCCTTGCCCTCTAAACCTAATCCCTTTCTGTTCTCGCTCACGCTATCCACTGTACGGCGATGACACAATTTTTTCTGTACCTTATGTCATTGCTATACAATTGGTGGATATGCGTCTATGATTATCCCCGTCACACATGCAAATCTACATACAAGAGTACTGCCACAGAGCCTGTAGCTACAATAGCTACTTTTAATCCACAGACCTTAAATATTTTTAAATTTTATAAAAGTGTTCGATTAAAAAATATTAAATACTTTGTTAATTACAACAATACTCAAACAACTATAAATAATTATGCTGTTTTTATTTTTATCTATTATTAAAAAATACAATTAAACTGTCGGGGTCACAAGAATTTAAAACATGTTTCATAAAATGAAATTGTTTTTATTTTATTTACTTAATGAGATAAGGTCAAACCTAATGTTATACCCAACTAGCAAAGGAAATGAGGTTTACAAGTACAATAATTTTGAAGTAACTTGTTTTTACTTTTTTTAACCTTCAGTATTACTTCAGAACCCAAGTGACAGTTTCACAAAAGGAATTTTCTTCACAATATTTTCTTTCACTAAAGTTTCATGTTGGGATTACATATACTGATCGTAAGTTACAGTCAGGTTTCGAACTTGCAACCTTTGCAGGCGACTACACGAACCACTCAGCTATCACCGCTTTTTATGATTTTTTCTTAGATAGATATTAAAGTTCTCTCATCGTTCAAGCCAAACTAGTGATACTTTGGCTGGTGAGGGAAGAAGGATTGACGAAACATACACATAATGCCAAAGTGTATGAAAGAGGTAGAGGAAGACCACGTTCCAACTACGTTGATCAAATAGATCGGACACTCAAGGGTACTCGAAACTGTTGAGCATGAAAAGACTAGTAAATGTGTGTGAATCGCAAAAATGTTAAATATTAAAATGAAAAGCGAAGGCGAAACTTCGTGAGGCGAATGCGGACCGAGTCAAGAGAGAACTCTATCTTCCTCATAAGGGACTTCGCGCATATGTTTAATGTATATTAAGTGAGGTTGCTAAAATAAAATTAGCACACTCGTTGCCACAAACAAAGTCATCTGTTGCGAATCTTTAAGTATACAATTACACATCCAAATTCCAACACGTATCAGATTACTTAAGAGATCCCTGTCATTGTGTCGTAACTGCCGTAAACGGACTTATTTAACCTCTTGCAACAATGACAATGTTTTCGTGACGTCTTGCGTCAACAACCAATGCAGGCAGTTATTATTTTAAGATCTGACTCGGCTCTGGCACGATGGAGGTGAGTCTGGGGCATTCTGTGAAGGTCGCGAGTTCGATTCGCGCCGATTCGAATATTTATTTGTATACATATAGGTATACTAGCCGTGCCTCGCGGTTGCACCCATTAAATATAATTATGTATATACATACATTTTATCCATTTATCCTCACGCCTTCACATAAAGGTCCTCGAAGGGGTAGGCAGCGGTGTGCCAAACGCCAACATAGCACCGACACTCAAGCAAGGCTATACATCCGCCTTTGAGCTTCTTCTTAAACGTATGCAGGTTTCTCTTGAAGTTTTCCTTCATCGTTAATCTCATGGTGACATCAATCACTGTACTTAAAGTCAGAAAAACTTAATACTGACCAGAGCTTAATCTGTTATCTTGATTTTATAGATCATACTAGCTGTGTCCGCGACTTCGACCGCGTGGAATACAAGAAAAAAATTTGTTCAGCGTCCAAAATAAAAGTAGTCTAAGTTATTCCTTTTTATATCAGCTATCTGCCAGTGAAAGTCCCGTCAAAATCGGTCGAGCCGTTTCAGAAATTAGCCGGAACAAACAGACAGACAGACAAACATTTTAAAAATATATATTTAGGTGTATGTACCGTGTATACATCCATATGCATTTAGTAAAAAGCGGTTATTTCAATATTACAAACAGACACCCCAATTTTATTATATGTATAGATTAATTCATCTTAGACCCCATCGGTAATTCTGATTATCCTATTATGGATTGTCATCGGCTCTTGTTAAGTATGCAAAATTTCGATTTATTCCGACGTTTTTAAGGAGGTCAAAATCATGTTCAAAGTTTCCGTTACATACAAGCATACGTATGAAGCTAATAAAAGCGTGTTATTGCACTTTGCTTTGCGTCTCACTGAATGATTCCAATCTCAATACAATTGATGGTCTCAAGTTCGTTGCAATTTAAATGTACCAATTGCCTTGGACCTACCTAGGTTTTATTGCATACTTCGCCAATGACTTGAATGCAAACCGCTCGTGGAATTATGCCGCGGATGTGCGGCATAATTCCACATAATGCTTTCTACAATCTAAGGCTAACCATAGATGTAATCGATGATAGGATTTTTGGTGCCAAAGCGAGGGTGCACCTTTCTCCGTGAAACGGTGTTAGGAGATAACAAAAATGTTTTCTTATTATCCTCACGCCTACGCATAAGGGTCTCCGAAGGGGTAGACAGAGGTGTATAGGTAATACCCACATACTTTGAGCCAGTGATATATTTCAGTTGCCAACGTGTAAGATGGCGAGTCCATCGCCGTTACTCAAGCACGACTATACATACTCTTTTGAATTGCTTCTCAGACGTATGCAGGTCTCGATGTTTTCCTTCACCGTAAAGCTCGGGTGTGACTAATCACTGTACTTAAGTTCAGAAAAAGTCATTGGTACAGTCGGGATTCGAACTTGCGATCTTTGTGTCGCAAGCAACTGCTCAAACCACTCGGCCACCACTGCTTTTTTAATTATACTACTATGCCACTTATTATAAAAATATTAAACCGCAACGCAAACACTGTAAGTTTGAGCTTCGACATGAGTTCCAATTAACTTTTAAAATAATGTATTTCCTCCCGATGTTTTTCACCATTAAGCTGGTGGTATGAATCACTTAAGTGTAAAAAAAACGCATTGCTTTAGTCGGATCTCGAACCTGCAATCTTTCGTTGGAGGTGACTACTAAAACTTGACTACCTAATCGAACTCGAATATAGATTGTGCCATCCACGAAGACGCGCCCCACTATACTTCCTCGTAGTTTATAATGTAAGTGTGCAACCTTCCACTAATGTTTGAGTATTATCGGTACACACTGATTACCTATGAGTGCACACGCACACTACAATTAATAGACTCGGGTCATACTCCCCGCATCCCGCGACCCCCGACTACAAATTGGTTGGGCGCGTCTTCGTGGATGGCACAATCTATATATATATATATATATATATATATATATAGCAATGAACTTGAATCAAATTCAGAGATTAAATATGTACTACAACCATTTGATTCATTAACGAATCATTCACGACATGAGCTGGCTAATATCGTTACTCAATTGGAGGTAGGCACTTGAAGAGCTTATTTCTATTTGAAGTCAAGGGCGCCAGAAGACCGTTGGGAGAGCTGAGTTCATCAATGACTAACAAAAAGGATATATTTATAGACATACATGTCTGTATGTCTAGTTTTTAGTATATTTAGAATATTCATTAACTATCTATACACAGATTAATACCTATCTTAATATATATAAATCACGTGTCACGTTGTTTGTCCGCGATGGGCTCCTAAACTACTTAACCGATTTCAATCAAATTTGCACACCGTGTGCAGTTTGATCCAACTTATAAGAAAGGATAGCTTACATCACAATTGGACCCGATAGGTAGCGCTGCGATCGTGTTTCAGGAAATTTTATATTTTCACCCGGGCGAAGCTGGGCGGGCAGCTAGTACTTATATATATTAATGATAAGGAGGTACCTATACATTCATGCATGCATTCTTTATTTTAAAGCTTTAGTGCCGAGAACTTTTGCTACATTAACCGAACAATGGCGGGATCTTAAAGCCGCAATCTAGGTACTCCTTAAATGCTAAGCAATCACCTAGAGGCAAGTCTAGATCGCTCAGTTCCTTCCTGTATTTCAAGTCGACGTCAACAAACCCCCAAACAGGTCATTGAACTAATGATGTAGGTGCTTTTGTAGAAACAAAAATAAACGACCTACTTCTCCCGCACGCCCCCGGTCATCTGTTTTTTACCCATCCGGTTAGTGAACTTCAAACGGTGACGTTAACCTCATGGCCTCTAATAGCATTATTATCAGTACGCGCCTTCTAGTCAAGTAACAGTTTTTTGGGTTCCCTAGCAAAAGGTGAAATAAACCGTATATTTCACTGTTGTATAAATGACAATACTGGAATACTAACTGCTTGATTTAATCATAAATAATTAATAATTATAAATAAAAATAAATAATAAATACCTGGGACAATTCCACACAAATTGACCTCGTCCCAAATTAAGCAAAGCTTGTGTTATGGTAACTAGACAAGGATATATTTACTTATATAGATAGATATATACTTAAATACATAGGACATCCAAGACTAAGGTACAAATATTCTTGTTCATCACACAAATATCTCAGCGGGATTCGAACCCGCGACCTCAAGTTTCGCAGTCAGGAGCTCTAACCACTAGACCAGACGGTCGTCTGAAAATTTAAATAATCTAAAAAATAAAACTTTATTCCATAAAAAATCTACCCCCACACTAGGTAGTGTCTGTCCCGTGGGGGAGATTATCCGATTGTTAGAGTATAAGGTACTAATTAACAGCATAGTTAAGACTGATGAAGCTCGGCTCAGCTAAGTAGTAACTTAAGGAAGGAGTAACTTAGGCTACTTTTATTTTAGAAACTAAACAATAACTTTCGTGTTCTTCCACGCTGACGAATTCGCGGGCACAGCTAGTGTCTAATAAAAGTAAACACCAAGAGAGCAAGAGGCCGCTTCAAAGCGGCGCATTTTGCTAATGAAAAAATTACAGGCGTTTCAGATTTACTTTGGCTGAGTAGGCTAACCTAGAGCGGTAGATCTTAGGAGGTGGCCAATTTAGGGCGATTATTTTGAGTGTGACAACATTCAAAATTTATTCAAGATTTATT
The DNA here is from genome assembly GCA_945859725.1 of Drepana falcataria. Classification (NCBI taxonomy): domain Eukaryota; kingdom Metazoa; phylum Arthropoda; class Insecta; order Lepidoptera; family Drepanidae; genus Drepana; species Drepana falcataria. Next base: position 6,219,932 of record OX243946.1, on the reverse strand, counting down.
CAACGTAAGGGACACATGGAACGCTTATTGAACGTCACATATTTAATATAAACTAAAGTTACCACCGTTTCCAAGAAAAAATACCTGCCAGGAGAAGAAACGGCGAAACAAACTCCCCGGTTTGCTTTTTTAACATTTGTTCCCTTTTACGTAAAGGTAGAAAAGATTAAAGTTACGTATATAAACTCTGTACAAGATGAGCAATTCATTGCCATGCATGGCCATCATTAAAATAATTATGTCATTGACCAATCATTGATCAATGTTAAACATAACACTGATGAATATCTAAAAAATTATACATGTCATGACGCCGTTCTTCTCACGAGACTTCCAGTTCTATCAAGTTCCAAAATATGGCTTTCCCTCACGAAATTTGCATTTTTAGTTAGTTGCATTATAGTGATTAGTCACACCACGAGCTTTACGATGAAGGAAAACGTCGAGAGGAAACCTGCATATGTCTGAGAAGAAATTCAAAGGCGTATGTATGTATGTATTAGTCGTGCTTGAGTCGTGCGTGCGATGCACTCACCATCTGTCACTGTCTGTCGGGCACCTAAAATATATCTCTGGCGGAAAGTGGGTGAGTGGGTACTACCTATACACCTCTGCCTACCCCTTCGGAGAACCTTATGCGTCATAAATAAAATGTCTATCAACAACTCGTTTGGCGAGCGAACTTTCAATGAGCGAGTTGAAGAATTAACTGTCACTGCCGTCTGATAGCAGTGTTGCCTGATTTGGGGAATATCAAAAAAAATGAGGGATTTTTATAGCTACGGAAGATAATTTGAGGGACTTCATTTTTGAGGGAAAAAAACGGGGATCGGTGGGAATTTGGGAATTTTCATTGACTACCAGACCTGTGATCTGAGAAAAGCCGTGATGCATGCAACACACTGAAGAGTTCTGGGTTGAAGCTTATAATTTCAAAAGTTCGTGGCAGAGCATTTGATCATGTTAGCTGGCATTAGCTATTATGTCGTTGCCATTTTGCCATTTTCGATCACAATTGTTGAAAGATAATTCTCTCAGACCATCATCAATGTTAAATTAAAAATGTTAAATTGGTTCGCTATTCGCACTGCCGATGCATTCATTTTAAATCTACCTAAAACATGCTTAAAATATTTAACTCTGAGAAAATGTTACGGGACTAGATGACGGATGTAACGATGTTGTAGTAATGAAAGCGGTAGTATAAAATAAATTGTTTTAGCCAGCTGGGTTTGTATTTAATTAATTAATATTCCACATGCTGTGGAGGTCTTTTCTTTAAGACCTGAGTTTTGGTGGGACTTTAAGATAAGATTTAAGGAAAATGCGACACCGTAACCTGGCATCTCTATCTGTCAGTGTCAGTTCAGTTCAATCAATCGTTTGACATGTATCAACATGTATTTAAATATTCCGTATTAGAAAACAAACAACTTCATAATACATACATTTCTTAGTTTTATCCCATATCTTTACTTGCTAACTCGCGACGCACACGTGTAATGAAGTAAATAATTACATCAAACAGTGATTACAAAAGTTCAGACTTTGGTAAATTTAATTATTGTCAAGTTATCATATACAAGATTATTATAATTGATAAACAAAAAGTCTACGCGATAAATTTTGATTAATTACCAATGGCGTCGGTTAGCTCTTTATGGGGAGTCAAGGTCCTTCCGAAACCGTAAGTATACTTTTCTAAGAGTTATTATTCAACTACATATGCCCGCGGTTACACCCGCGGAAAAAATATTACCTTGGAACATTTTTCTCTGGATAAAAACATATCCTAACTGTTAATCCACCCAGTAATCTTTCTATATACACAATTTTATCAAATTTCGATCAGTAATTTTTCAGAAACCCATTTTTTCAACGGGTTTCTTTACCTATATTGTATATATGTTTATATATACGTTTTCAAATACTTATATGGGTTGAAAGTTAAACACAATTTTGTCAAAAATCTGTCTTTAAGACCTGTAGGACATTCATGCATGAATGGCAATGGCCATACCTAGACTAATATGCCCCTAATGGAGCAAAATTCTTGTATAAGAAATTGACATTCTCAACATACAAATTAATAATGCTTAATTGTACATGTCACAAAAACATGCATAATTTGCTGGATTTTGGAGGAATTCTTTACTATCGCAATTTTTGTACAGTCTTTAATAAATATGTTTGCATAAATGCATATTAATTAAATAAATATGCATTTAAAAATAAATGTGCAAGAGTGCATATTTTAGCATTTATAGTGCATATTTTAGCATTTATAGTGCATATTTTAGCATTTATAGTGCATATTTTGGCAATTTATTAGTGTATACAATCCAATATTTGGTATATAGTGCATATTTTGGCAATTTATTAGTGTATATATTCCTGACAGATTCACATAGTACGCGGGACAAAGTTTTATAAAATCGTTTTTGAGTAAATTTCAATACCTAACGCTTTTACGGCATATTTTATAAATATTTGCAATACTCTTTTTATGGTAATAATTTATTTAAGGTAGGTTGATATAGTATAAAATTAAATTAAGGAAATCCTTTCTGTTACCCAAATTACCACAATGTTACTTTACCTAAATGCAAAAAAAACTGCATTTTTGTATTGCATTGCACATTTGTTTGCATATTACAAAATTTGTATTAACAAATTTTAAAAGTGGTTATATAATTATCACAAATAGTAAAATTATCACAGTTGAGGGACAAGGTTACCTGCGCGAAAATTGACAATGATCCATCTATGTGCTCATTCCTATAGATATATTCATTCCTCTGAAAAAAAACTTGGTACTTGAGGATGGTTATTCTGTATTTGACATCAAGCTATGACCTCCAGAAGACAGATATAAGAAGAATTGAACAATAATTGTAAATTTAATAAATTAGCATGGTAATCAATGCAGATACCATCTATTTGTTATCTAAAGATAAATGTTAGGTATACATAACAACTCACATAGCATTGTTAAAATTGTGGGCCTTAAAGAGGGTTATACATTTAAATTTCGCAAATCAACTGTCGTGAATGAGGGCGTGATTGTAAAGATGAAGAAAGGCATGTTACGTTGGTTTGGACACATAGAAAGGATGAGTGAAGAAAGATCGACGAAACAGAGATACAAAGCAAAAGTGTGTGCAAGAAGTGGCAGAGGAAGACCACGTTCCAACTACCTGGATCAAATTGATCGAATCCTCAAGGACGGGAACGTCAAGAGTGCTCGAAACCGAAGAGCCTGTATGAAGAGACTGATGAATGTGGACGAAGCGAAAGAGGTATGTAAGTCTAGAGAGAACTGGCGATCTGTACTCTTGCCTACCCCGTTAGGGACTCGGCGTAATGATATGATGATGAAAAAAGGGTTGTGTTACTGTTTACCCTGTTTTACTTCGGAGATTCTTGTGGGAAGGTTTAGTGTAAATATATAAACAACAAATTCACTTTATCTGTTTAAAATGTTACAATAACCAAAGAAATGCGAATTGTTTTACCCATTTATCATATCATTATCAATGAAATGCAATCATACAAGATAATTAAATATGACAATTTACTACATACCTACCTATATGATAAATATAATGAGCTCCTTGGGGAGGGGGGAGGTTGGGACTCTGCGGCCATGAACACTCATCAAATTAACAAGGCTCCCTACTGAATTATGGCTTGAGTATGTGTGTGTTTATGTCTGGTTGCGTGTTTGTATGTGTGTGTGTGTGTGGTTGAGTTGTTTATTATTGTATGTATAAATAATATATCCTCATTCCTTCCCATAAGGGTCCACGAAGGGGTAGGTGGAGATGTATAATAAATAAATAAATACCTGGGACAATTCCACGCAAATTGACCAAGTCCCAAATTAAGCAAAGCTTGTGTTATGGTAACTAGTCAACGATATATTTACTTATATAGATAGATATATACATAAATACATAGGACATCCAAGACTAAGGTACAAATACTCGTGTTCATCACACAAATATCTGCCCTCAGCGGGATTCAAACCCGCGACCTCAAGTTTCGCAGTCAGGAGCTCTAACCACTAGACCAGACGGTCGTCTTATAGGTAGTACCCACACACCCCTATCCGCAGAGATATATTTAAGGTGCCAACGTGACAGATATCGGGTCGATCGCCGTTACTCAAGCACGACTATACCTACCGTATGTAGGTATACCTTTGAAAATGCTTTCCAGACGTCTGCAGGTTTCCTCTCGATGGTTTTCTTCACTGTAAAGCTCGCGGCGTGACTAATCACTGTAATTATGGTCAGAAAGACTCATTGGTACAGTCGGGATTCGAACTTGCGATCTTTATATCGAGTGTATTCTATCGAGATTTGTAAATACAGAAACTAGCGCTCTACTCTATCTGACTACCCCAGCGAGGGTATCGGTGTGATAATATGTATGTATGTGATCAACATCAAATGGTTCGACGATTCGTGCATTCTTTCACCGTAAGCTTCGTCAAGATATATTATCACACTATCCTACAAGAGTTACGAAAGCGGTAGGCAGAGGAGGCAAATGGCGAGATGTCAGATCAAATGTTTCCTCTCGATGTTTTCTTCAAGTTTCTTCTTCGTAAAGCTCGTTGTTGTGACTCATCACTGTACTCAAGTTCAGAAAAGGTCATTAGAACAGTCGGGATCCGAACTTGCTTTGTGTTGAAGGCGACTACTCGAACCACTCGGCCACAATGGCTTACCATGTAACATTAATGTTTTTCTTATATGTTTCGGTAACAAAAAATCATTACCATTGTGTGAAAATATTTTGTATATAGTAATTAAAGATGAAGAATATTTTTATGTTTGTGAGTAGGTTTAAATTTATAAGACTTGTTGACGTCAGGAATATACACTATTATTACATAATGTGAATTTACATATATTATTGTTTTAAAGCCTGTAAAATGACTAAACGCTAAAACTTCATTTTAAATATTGTTTCATATATAGTAAATTTTATGTAGCCTCGAGTCGTTACAACAAAATAGCAATTATGTAATCTTGAATGGCGTCCCGCGATTTCACTCATAACTAAAATTTGATTTAATTTGTATGATCTTTTTCCGGATCTTATTTAGTAATTAATTTAAACTTAAAGATTGACGAAACAGATATACCTACAAAGCAAAAGTATTTGCAAGAAGAGGCAGATCGGATCAATCGGACGCTCAAGGACGGGAACGTTAAGAGTACTCGAAACCGACGAGCATGTATGAAAAACTGATGAATGTGGAGGAAGCAAAAGAGGTATGTAAGTCTAGAGAGAACTGGCGCTCTATACTCTCTGCCTACCCCGTTAGGGACTTGGCGTGATGGTATGTATATATGTATGTAATTTAAACTTCCTGCAAATATAATTCCACAGGCGAACTTAATGCCGAAGGGATTCTCTACCAGTTAACCTTTGGGTGGTGCAGATAAAACACGTGACGATAAAACGGTGAAATATTAACAAGTAACCTAATATATCCTCATATATAATAATATATATCCTCACGCCTTCCCACAAGGGTCCCGGAAGGGCTAGGCAGAGGTGTATAGGTAGTACCCACACACCCACTTTCCACCTGAGATATATTTTAGGTGCCAACGTGACAGATGGCAGATCCATAAACATACATACATATTCTCACGCCTCCCCACAAGGGTCCCCGAAGGGGTAGGCAGAGGTGTATAGGTAATACCCACTTTCCGCCAGAGGTATATTAGGTGCTAACGTGGCATATGGAGAGTCCATCGCCGTTTCTCAAGCACGACTATACAAACGCCTTTGAATTTCTTCTCAGACGTATGTAGGTTTCCTTTCGATGTTGGTACAGTGACTAATCACTGTACTTAAGTTCAGAAAAACTCATTGGTACAGTCGAGATTCGAACTTGCGATCTTTGTGTCGCAGGCAACTGCGCGAACCACTCGGCCACCACGATCACGGCCAACATCTGTCACGTTGGCATCTGATATACCTCTGGCGGAAAATGGGTGTGTGGGTATTACCTATACATGTACATACAGATATTACCAACACGAAACGTGGACATTTGCATTTGTATATACTTCTATACTAATATTATAAAGAGGAAAGATTTGTTTGTTTGTTTGTTTGTTTGTTTGTAATTAATAGGCTCTGAAACTACTGGACCGATTTCAAAAATTCTTTCACCTTTGGAAAACTACATTATCCCCGAGTAACATAGGCTAGGCTATAAATTGGACCCGATAGGTGGCGCTGCGATCGAGTTTTAGGAATTTTAACTTTTTCACCCGTGCGAAGCTATCCCTTTCTGTGTGTCTTAAGGTGGATTCGAGAATGGTTTAGATTTACAATTGGACCCGATAGGTGGCGCTGCGATCGTGTTACGGGCAATTTAACTTTTTCACCCGAGCAAAGCTGGGCGGGACAGCTAGTATAATATAAAATTTGTATAAATATGTGCTTCATTATTTATATAACTGCTAGGAAGAAATAATCACAACACTGTGAGAAGTCAAATTTTATCAGAACAATGGATTGATTATTTCATGCGTCGTTTACTTTATCACCGGATTCTAAATTTTTTTAAACGTATCTAAATCAAAACGAGTCTCATAGTTAGGAGATATCTCCCTACAAGATCAAAGTCGTTTCCCGTCGTATGCACGCTGCGATCTTTTAAACGTAACGGATTTTAATGCGATAGAGTGATTCAAGAAGAAGTCTTATATTAGTGGATACGTACCTGGGTAGGCAGAGAGAGAGAAGAGCGTCAATTGTTTTTAGACTTATACACATCTTTCGATTCATCCACAGTCAACAGTCTCTTCGTACATGCTCGCCGGTTTCGAATACTCTTGACGTTCCCTAACTTGAGTGTTCAATCGATTTGATCTAGGTAGTTGGAACGTGGCCGCAGGACAAAGTACCTAATATATAATAATAATATCCTCACGCCTTCCCACAAGGGTCCCCGAAGACGTAGGCAGAGGTGTATGGGTAATACCCACACACCCACTAATATATAAGTAAGATATATATGGTGAAATTAGGTCAGTTGCTCAAAAACGAAGTGATAATAAAAAAAAACTAAATTTATTATTTTTTTCTTGTTTTCGCCTCATTGGTGGGTATAATAAAAAAAAAGGATTTTATTGTAAGTTATTTCTTTTCAGGGTATTAGCCGAGTTGAAGGAAACGTACACGCTATCCCCGGAAGAGTTCAAGTTCTACAACGACAATGGATATCTAGTGATCAAAGAGTTGATAGACTTTGCTTCTTTGTACACGTACAAGTTAGTTATATTTTTATTATTTTAGTACCAAGTCCTTTAATCTGTTACTCACTTTTTTCTACCACCGACTTTCAGACAACGCTTTGTTCAAATATGCAACGGAGTCGTCAGCAAAGGCAACATGAACGTAGTCAAAGAACCGAACCTCAGGAACCAGCATTTAAAGAAGGAAGACTATATAAACAAGGTAACAATTGACAGCTGCAAGATACAAACGCTTGCGTCAGTGTCAGTGTCACAATGACATTAGCAAATTCGAGTAAAAGTATAATGCGCTCTTGTTTTTTTTCAATATGACATAGCGAATATCTTAAATGCAGTTGAGATGCGATCTCTTCGAAAAATGTGCGGAGTAACGATCTTAGATAAAATCCGCAATGAAGAGATTCGCAAATCAAATGGCGTGAATGAGGGCGTCATTGTATAGATGAAGAAAGGCATGTTACGTTGGTTTGGACATATAGAAAGGATGAGTGAAGAAAGATTGGCGAAACAGATATACAAAGCAAAAGTGAGGAATGCCACGTTCCAACTATCTAGATCAAATTGATCGGACGCTCAAGGACGGGAACGTCAAGTGTACTCGAAACCGACGAGCATGTATGAAGACTAAAGAGACTGATGAATGTGGACGAAGCGTAAGAGCTATGTAAGTCTAGAGAGAACTGGCGCTCTATACTCTATACCTACCCCGTTAGGGACTCGGCCTGATGATATGTATATGAATATGTATGACATAGCGAATTACTCGTTCAGCATTTGAGATAAGAAGACTATTATTATCAACAAGGCAACGACTGCAAAAAGTGTAAATTTATTCCATAAGGTTAGTTACAGACCCTGTAGTCAGTGTCATACTGACATTTGCAAATGTCAGATTATGATTCTGACTAATGATGAGTTCGTTGTAGTTACTTTTTAATGGCAATGAGGTGCTATTGCATATTAAATTCAATATTTTTTAAGCAATCGATGTCGTCGTATACGTCTGTCCCATTCGCATTAATGAATATAGTGATTGCAATAACAATTTAGTGCGGGCGATTAAAAATAGAGATCTCAGGCTGAATAATAATAATAATAATAAATGGAAGACATTACAACGATTTGAACCAGCAATACGTCGACAAAATAGCGTCGAACGAATGGCTCAAACGGGGAGAGTTATTCCCGGAGACAGAAGGATTTATGCTTGCAATCCAGGATCAAGTAATAGAAACACGAAATTATCAAAAACATATAATGAAAATAGCCAACACCACAGATATCTGCCTTCGCTGTCAAGCACCTAATGAAACCATCCAACACATCACAGGATCCTGTAAAGCAATAGTTCAAACTGATTACAAGCACAGGCACGACCAGGTTGCAAACATAATACATCAAAAGATGGCCATTAAGCATAAACTAATCTCATTACCTTCTGTACCATACTATAAATATGCACCACAAACAGTCCTTGAAAACTCCACGCACAAACTTTATTTTGATAGAGCCATACTTACTGATAAAACTGTACACTATAATAGACCCGACATAACACTAATAGACAAGGTAAACAAAACAGCTCAACTGATAGATATAGCAGTCCCTAACACCCATAACCTACAAACAACCATAGCCAAAAAACTAAGCAAATACATTGATTTAAAATATGAAATAGCGCGCTTGTGGCATCTACAAAAAGTTACCATAATTCCAATAGTCATTTCCACCACCGGCGTCATCCCTAAACAGCTGCATCAATCCATAGCCACAATACAACTACCTAAACTCACCTACCTCAATCTCCAAAAACCAGTCATTCTTAATACTTGCCGTATCACCCGAAAATTCCTTCAAATAGATCGACCTTTGACATCAACGAACAACAACTCTTAAATAATAGCCACTTGGCTTCGGCCCGTGGATATTATAAGTACGCCGGCAACAATGCCGAGAATATTTAAAAAATATACATAAAAATAATAATAATAATACATATACTGAAACAGAAGGGAAATACAAAGGACTTAGATCTTTATTATTCTCGAAACGGGCAGAAAGACTATTGTATATTCATGGGCAGCCTGGATCAGTCTGGTTTTTCTGACACGTCATCCTTGAAAGTTAACAATTGCCACGCGACTGTCACATCACAAACTGTTCTCTTTTCAACGGCTTGGCAGACCGGACATAGTCGTGGCTTGACTCTATTGGCTGGCCCGATTTGGCTTGGCACTGGCAAGCAAGACATCGGCAGGCTTGGCATTGGCATTGGCTATGGCTTTGGCTTTGGCTTTGGCTTTGGCTTTGGCTTTGGCTTTGGCTTTGGCTTTGGCTATGGCTTTGGATTTGGCTTTGGCTATGGCTTTGGATTTGGCTTTGGCTTTGGCGGATTTTCGTTGCGTTACAATATCCTTTATTGTACAAACACACACATTTACAAAACAAACAGAAATGACAAAAAAACATGTAGTAGGCACAATAGGCAACCAGTGTAGAGAGAGATGAAAATATAGATACTACAAAGGCAACCATTCGGATGGTAAGACGTTACCGTGGCATATAACCACAAACTGTATCGGAGGTATCTCGCGTGCCCACTTTATGTAGGATTGTGCTAGCAGTATATGACGAACAGACCGCATATGCCATCATAGCCAATCTATGTGAAGTTCTGGAACTACTCACTGCAGCAATATAATACTACCCTGAAGCAGTACCTTGTAAACTGCGACCTTCTGTAAAGTAGAGTAATCAAAATTTCTACGGATCCGCTCATATATATAAAGAAAGGATGAGCGAAGAAAGATTTACGGAACAAATATATAAAGTGTATTATACAAAAAGGCAAATAAAGACGGTCCAACTACCTAGATCAAATCGATCGGCCACACAAGCATGTGTGAAAGACTGATGAATGTGGATGAGGAATAGGGTCGGCAACGCACGAGCGATACCACTAGTGTTGCAAGCGTCCATAGACGGCGGTAACCGCTTACCATTAGGGCAACGCAGTTGCTTGTTTGAAAAATAAATAGAAGATTCCTGGAGATTAAAAATGAAAGATTCCTGGACGGTCGGCATAGACTTAGTTGTTGTTATGTTTGTTAGTAAGTGTACAATCGAGGGTGGCATTAATTATATTAAAAACCCTCTATAAACAATAAAGAAAAAAAAAAAAAAAAAAAAACGCGCGAGCTATACCCCTGGTGTTGCAAGCATTCACAGACGACGGTAACCGCTTACCATCAGGCGGGCCACGTGCTCTTATACCACTTGTATGGTAACCAAGGAGCCGTGTGAGTATAGACAGGACTGGCGCTCTTCTATACCACGTGATAGCCTCGATGTGATGATGTTTTTTCAGATCCAAGAGTTGCTATACGATGATGTGTTCGTGACGTACGCTGAGCACCCTCGCATGCTGCACGTGCTATCACAGCTGATAGGAGAGGACATCACAGCTGTCAATAGTATGTTCATCAACAAGCCTCCCGGCACTGGTAGGCACCCGCCGCATCAGGTAGGCTAAACACTTTTTTTTTTATTAACTAGCTGTGCTCCGCGACTTCGTCCACGTGGAATTAAAAAAAATTAAAAAAAAAACAGATTCTAAAATAAAAGTAGCATAAGTTAAGTACTCCTTTTTATATCAGCAGCCAGTGAAAGTCCCGTCAAAATCGGCCCAGTCGTTACAGAGATTAGCCGGAACAAACAAACAGACATACATTACAATGTGATTTTGCTATATGTACCACGTATACATCCATATGCATTTAGTAAAAAGCGGTTATTTTAATATTACAAACAGACACTACAATTTTATTTATTTGCATAGATATACTAGCTTATGCCCGCGGCTTCGCCCGCGTGGAGTTCGAAAAAGTAGCTTTGGAAAATTTCCTGGTAGAATGCTATGCCTTGAAAGAGCATCATACATAATAATATAAGAACATTGAATTTAAAAAAAATATAAAAAAGTAGCCTATGTCCTATTCCTAGGTATAGCTATCACCATTTCAACTTTCAGCCAAATCGGTTCAGCCGTTTTGCCCTGAAAGAACCGCATACATCCAAACTTACAAACTTTCGTGGGTTCGTGGGCACCATTCCTATAGGTACACCTCTGCCTACCCCTTCGGGGACCCTTGTGGGAAGGCGTCATATTTATTATTACTCTTTCAGGATCTCTTCTACTTTCCCTTCCGGCCGGCAGCTAAGATAGTCGGGGCATGGACCGCGATAGACCACGTCAATACGGACAACGGTTGCCTTTACGCAATACCAGGGTCGCATTTGAAGGAAACCTTGTACGTACATGGGTCGAAGCCTGTGAGTACAGCTTAGATATGTGGATACCTATACACCTCTGCCTACCCCTCCGGGAACCCTAGTGGGTAGGTGTGGGGATATATTATTATTATAAGCCGTGGTGGCCAAGTCGTTCGAGTACCAATGAGTTTTTCTGAGCTTAAGTACAGTGATTAGTCACACCAATAGCTTAACGGTGAGGAAACCTGCATACGTCTGAGAAAAAATTCAAAGGCGTATGTAATAGTCGTGCTTGACTAACGGCGATGGACTCGCCATCTGTCACGTTGGCACCTAAGAATATCTTTGGCGGAAAGTAGGTGTGTGGGATCTACCTATACACCTCTGCCTACCCCTTCGGGGACCCTTGTGGGAAGGCGTGAGGATATATTATTATTATAAATTGTCTATTTAAGCGGTTACACCCGCGGAAAATGTTATGTCATTGATATAATGTTTCCAATATTAAATATACTCGTCAATACAACTAAAAATCTATGTCTGTACCAAGTTTCATCAAATTCTGTTCAGCCGTTCAGGTGTGATTTGATAAACAAACATACTTAGGATTTATAATTATAAGATCATGCCTTTACTCCAAGAAGATTAGTTAAAGCAAAAGTGTGTGCATGAAGAGGCAGAGGAAGGCCACGTTCTAAATATCTGGATCAAATCGATCGGACGCTCAAGGACGGGAACGTTAAGAGTACTCGAAACCGACGAGCATGTATGAAGAGACTGATGAATGTGGACGAAGCGAAAGAGGTATGTAAGTCTAGAGAGAACTGGCGCTCTACACTATCGTGACGATATGTATGTATGTAGATTAGTAAAAAAAAATTTCTTCTAAATGTATTCTAAATAAACAGTACTTACTGAAACTGCCTAGTTTAAGGTCCGCTTTGTGTGAGATGTCCACAATTTTGATTCCAGGATGAGTATAAACTGTACCATGGCATTGTGGACGAAGAAGGCCTTGCCCCAGTGGACCAGAGAGTGCACTTGGAAATGAGTCCTGGTGACACAGTGTTCTTACACCCTTACTTGGTGCATGGATCTGGACCGAACGTGTCGAAGGTACACTTACACAATACGACTCTCTCTCACTGTTCAACCGCTAAATGTTATGATCAATATTGTAGCCGTAGTGGACGAGTGATTTGAAGACGCCTGCGATTCAAAGATCGCAAGTTCGAATCCCGCCTGTACACTAGCGGTAACTGCTTACCATCAGGCGGACCGCATGCTTGTATGCCACCCAAGTGGTATAAAAAAACGTAAATAAAACCTTTCCGTACCCCTAGGTACAAAATGGAACCGATATAAAAAAAAGAAAACCGAGTTTTTCTCGTCACCTCTTCTGATGACGGATTCTTTTCTCTTGGAAACGGTGGTAGGGGTGTTTTTACATTTAATATGTGACGTTTAATAAGTGTACCCTGTGACCTATACAGATTTAAGTCTTTATTTGATTTATTTATTTATTAGCTGCATATATACATACTAGCCACACCACTAGCTTTACCGTGAGAAAACCGGCATACGTCTGAGAAGCAATTCAAAGGCGTCTGTGTAGTCGTGTCGCCATCTGTCACGTTGGCACCTAAAATATATCTCTGGCGTAATATAAATTGGATGTGTGGGTACTACCTGTACACCTCTGCCTATTTCTTCGGGCAACCTTGTGGGAAGGCGTGAGGATATTATTATGTTAATGTTATGATCCCACGGGAACTGTGCCTATAAATTTTCACGCGTTTCCCACCAGGGGTCCCCTAAAGAGGGTAGGCAGGGAAAGAAGGCAGTAGCAGTGTGTGTGTGTGTGTGCTTACACACCACTTATACCGCAGATGTATTTTAGGTGTCAAAGTGACAGATGGCGAGACTGATGAATGTGGATGAAGCGAAAGAGGTGCGTAATTCTAGAGACTGTTGCTACAATCTCTCTGCCTCCCCCTTCGGGGACCCTTGTGGGAAGGCGTGAGGATATAAAAATGTATCTTCGGCGGTTTTTGTCCCTCCTTTTTCGTTCCCTGCCTACCCTTATGGCGATATGATGTATTGTTGCCAGAACTACAGGAAGGCCATTACGTTCCACTTCGCGAATAGTCACTGCTATTACATAGACTTGAAGGGTACCGTCCAGGAGCAATGCGCCGCCGATGTCGAGCAACAGATGTTCAAGAAAAGGGGATTCAGCCTCAAGTATGTGGTGAGTTATCTGTGATACTATACTATAACTACTAACTAACTAACTGTTCCATGTCCGATCAATAATAATAATAATTAATAAAAAAAAATTAACATCTTCTTTGCACAAAAATTTACGTAACGATAATAATAGAACATGTGTGTGTGTGTGTCAGCTAATTACATTGTTTAAATTCGTTTAATTCGTTTATTTTAATTCAACTAATTAACTTCGTTAGGTTGGTCAACCTAACGGATTGTTTTCAAATAGAGGAAACAGGTATTTGAATGCCTTATGTATACGTGTGTGTGTATTTTGTGTGTGTGTGTGTGCATGTGCGTGTGTGCGTGCATATGTCGAAAATATTTACATACATATTTGTATGTATGTAGCTTGCATGCACACTGATGTATTATTTAATAATTATAAACTGGTTAGCCTGGGTGGCCGAGTGGTTCGAGTAGTTGTCTGCGACACAAAGATCTCAAGTTCGAATCTCGACTGTAAAATGAGTTTTTCTGAACTTAAGCTTTACGGTGAAGGAACACATCTAGAGCAAACCTGCATACGTCTGAGAAGCAATTCAAAGGCGTATGTATAGTCGTGCTTGAGTAACGGCGATGGACTCGCCATCTGACCTTGGCACCTAATATAAAACATCTGGCGGAAAGTGGGTGTGTGGGTATTACCTCTTTGGTATGTCTAATGTGTATAAACTGGTGAAATCTGTACTAAAAATAAAAGTGTTCCAAATTTGAAAGATGTTCTTTGTTTTTCAGGACGCATGGAAATTGAAAAGTAAACTGATCAAAGGAGTGAGTGCAAATTTATAAGTTATTGTTACATACTTGTTATATATGTATATATTTACTATATGGACGCAGGGATATTGCAATAAGGTTATTCAACCCTATGTCATATATTGGGATCAAGTCTGACCATGATGTGTCGTAACTAACCATATATTTGTCATATTACTACTGTGATCACTAGATGGCGCTAGGCGACTTATGAATCGCGCTATAGGTATAGTCTCCGTGTAATCTTACTGCATTGAGGCGGTCTCTCTAAGGACACGGTATCGAATAGAAAGTGTTGATATAGATAGACTGAGCCATCCACGAACACAAAGAGTTTATTTTCTTGACTCACTAGATTTGACTTGAATGAGTGTTATATAATCATATATATATATATATATATATATATATATATATATATATATATATCAGTCATTCATTCAAGTTGTATATGAATGATATAGAATGTTATATATATATATATATATATATTTGTTTATTTATTTATATATAACAGTCATTCAATTTCAATTATTTCGGTGTGGTAAGTTTTTGAAGTTATTATTAGGTATATTATCTTAAGTTGGCATTACAGATGGACAAACGGAAACAATGGGTATATTATTATAATTTTAAGTATATTATACATATTATAGGCTTTACTTACTTTTATTATTGTTGTCTATATTGATGCTCAACTCTGTAATTCTGTATCTTTATATTTAAAATAAAGTTTTGTATATATGTACTGTGGTTGTTTTATTTATGCACGTATAGTATCAAGCCGAGTCCCTGGCGGGGTAGGCGGAGAGTAGCAAAATTATGTTAGTAGAAAACGAAAATGTTGTACACGCGATTTCGATGGAGTTACAAAGTGCCTTATGAAAAAGAACAGTTGCTAAAAACGTAATAACATAACTATAAGCAAAAAATAAATAATTATAATTACGTTCTAACTTATATGCAGGATATACATATATATATATATATATATATATATATAAATTAAAAAAAATATTAAAATAAAACTAAATTACAATACGTTTTATTTCTTCTATAATCTTAGGCTCGGTAAATACTAATTATCTACACATTAATGCTCTATAAATAAGTTTTGATTGAAGGTAAATTTTACACTAAACAAAGCTTAATACTAATTCAATATAAGATATAAATTATTTTTTTAATAAACAGTTTTGTACACACAACAGAATATACATATTTTTTTCCCTAATTTAGTTAAACTTTTTATGTTTAAGCACTGAAACTTTTGGATAATCTTATGAATTTACCTCATATAAAATATATATCAAAAGATATTCCATATATGTAAGTAAATAACTGGGATAATTCCACACAAATTGACCTAGTCCCAAATTAAGCAAAGCTTGTGTTATGGTAACTAGACAACGATATATTTACTTATATACATAGATATATACTTAAATACATAGGACATCCAAGACTAAGGTACAAATATTAGTGTTCATCACACAAATATCTGCCCTCAGCGGCATTCGAACCCGCGACCTCAAGTTTCGCAGTCAGGAGCTCTAACCACTAGACCAGACGGTCGTCAAAAATGTTAATGTTTTTATTTACACACATACACCAGTGTGTTTTTGTATTACTGTGAAATTTTATTTGTATTATGTACACGTGGTCACATGAATCTATATTGTGGTCAGTATTTATTGATTGCAAAAACAAAAACACATCAGTAGATCTGAATAATAAAGATGGCTATGAAAATAGGACAGTTGCTTATATAAATATGTGATCGCGACAAATAAAGAAAAATACATTCTACTCATATGTGGACAATTTTTTTTACCTTTTTTCGCAGAAAATATACTGTAGGGAATAGAGTTGTACATGTATACTTTAACTATGTTTTTGTTATACATAAATAGTTTTTGCTATACATCAATAGTTTTTCTTATACATCAATTGTTTTTGCTATACATAGATAGTTTCGGAGTGAATATTTATCCCTCTAATAATGAAGATAATTCTTTAGCTATTTTAATTATTGCATCGTCAAAACAACCTACAACTTCTACATTTAGACTCTTATTTTCTGTGATAACCACTGATTTTCCTACCCCAAAGAATCCCCGCTGGGGGCAGACAGTGTTCCAAAGACACTCTTTGCCATACATAAAAGTCAGTGAACGCCAACTTTATTCAAATCAATATCTTAAAATGTCAATATTTACAACTTAGTATTAATATTAATTAAGTAACTTTGTATAGAGTTAGAGGTGAAAGTAATAACTTATGCTTAAAACTGTGACATGAGACTAGATCTGTTTGAAATAATAAAACTGAAAATAATAATAAGTAGATAAGAAAGAACTTAAAGATACAATTCGGTGCGGTTGGTTACAAAGAGTTTGGTAACTTATATTAATAATTATTCTTCAATATCTCCGTCAGAAATCTGAAAAATATACAAATTAATATTACTTTAATAAATGATTTGAAAAGAGTAACCATGGAGTTTTCTGCCGGTTCTTCTCCATGGAAGCGACCAACCCGAACCGTGCTTCTTTTTCGACGTTTTATAAGTGCCCATCTGGGCCTATGTGAAATAAAAAGATTTTGATTTTGACTTTATTCGTGGACTGGCTTCAAAGAACTAACTTTATACGCGTGCAGTAATATATTATATCCTTTGTAAGTCATAATTTAGTTCTTCGACTGACAGTTAGGTGGCAATGTACCTTTTTTTATGAAAACTTGTAATGGTTTCGTTCTATCGCCTTAATATATAGACAAGGATTATTATGTAAAACTATTCGTAGCTGAGAACCTACCCGTTTATATAATTTGGGTTGCCATCAAATCATCAAGTAACAGAAATACTTTCCCTTATAAAATATTTAAAGCGCGGCAGTGTTTGTGTCAAGTTCTCTTAGTAAATAGTATGAGACTATTTAAATAAATAGGTTACCCATTTGGAAATAAGACAAATATTTAAATAGATATACAAGTTTATTAGTTAGTTAAACAGTGTAGATGAATAATATTTCTTATTAAGAGATTTCAACATAGAGTGTATACCATGTTAACGTCCAAAAGGGTATTAGTGGTTAAAATATATTTCTAACTACAGCCAAATATTCTATGAAGCGTGGTCTGTGGTAACATTTTGTCGTTTTTAAAAGCAAAAGCATTTAGCAGGCGTATTGGCGTATCGTTGTTATGTAAACGCAATATTATATATTTAGCATATAAAAAAAATACTGTTAAGGAATATTTTCAAAATATTTCGTTGTTTTATATAATCATAGAAAAACCCGTGGATCTAATAACAATATATCCTCACGCCTTCCCACAAGGGTCCCTGAAGGGGTAGGCAGAGGTGTATAGGTAATACCCACACACCCACTTTCCGCCAGAGGTATATTAGGTATAAAGCAAACATTATATAATTAAATATTACATAATGAACCTCAATACAGATACTTTATTGTCTATAATTACAAGAACTCCCATAAATAAATGAATTATTATTATAACAATGTTAGTAAAAACTAATAGAAAAATACTTATTAAACAAATAAAATAATGTTAATCTATTACGCTCCAGTTAATAATTGCAACTTGTACCTAATTAAAAAAATACGTCTAATTACTGGCACATTGATTCGAATCTAATTAGGGGCTGTCCATTAATATGTTTTTTTTTTACATTTTTTAACCCCTCCCTCCCCCATGGTGATATGTGGTGAGGTTTTCGACTACCCCCCCACCCACCCCCCACCAAAAATAACCTATTTTTTAGTACCTACAAATTATTATAATGTTATTTTTAAATACCGGTATAAAGTATACTCTAATCCTATTCTAGAAAATTAAGGACCATGATAAAAATGTCTCGACAGAAAGGTACTACACGCAGCTTTTCGGTTTAGAAATCACGCGTTTGACGAAAAAATAAGTACACGTGATATCTTACTATACCCCTCCCCCATGAGATATTTCGGGATTTTTGTCGAACCCCTCCCCCCCTTTCGAACCTCACGTGATTAATTAACAGCCCCTTATGGTAATACTAACAGCCGGTTTCTCGTACGCATTTCTATCCATCAAATTACGTGACAGATTGTTAATCTCTAATTAGACGTAGTTTGGGTTGCTAGAAGCTTCAACTGTAACTGTATGTCAAATCCCAAATCAATTGCCGATTGGAGCCATTTTGAGTTTCTGAACGCATTTTCTCTTTGTTAACAGATTGTTGACATACAATTTTTAATTGTAGATTATCGAGGAATTATCGACGTGTTAACGCAAGTATTCCGATTTGAACTCCAATTTCTAAGCGGATTTAATAGGATATAGGGTTGTTACAAAATAATCGATTTTAATTTTTCGTTTTTTATAGCAATATAATATAATATAAAACTTAATTTCTATCAATAATGCTATTTGGTTTCCTAATTCCTTACGTTGAAATATTAATAGAACATTGCCTTTGATTTTTAGTTTTGGATTGGTTATATTTTTATTCATATAATTTTATTTGATTTTTAATCTGATATTTTTTTAATATGAATCTCTTTAGACAAACCCTAAGACATAAGTGTGTAAAGTTACAGAAATCGAAATAATCTTTTAATAATAGCAAAAATATTAGAAATTGGCAAGTTTCAAATCATCAGCATCAGCCATGTCGGGAACCTACCTATATGTTGAATTACTATAAATTATATAATATAAGTATTAGAATAAAATATAAGTAGATAGATCGCGTTCTGTGTAATTTTTACGCGAGAGCGGCGGCATTTTAACATTTACACTTTATTTATTTATAAACAAGTGTAAAGAACACTTGTTTATCACACGATAACTGAAGTACCTAAACAAACAAGATAAACAACAACAAATCAAACTTTTGTCCAACTAACGAAACTTCAGCTCCCGGCGGGAATACTTTGACATTGCAAGACAAAGACGAAGCTATAAGCTAGAGGGAAATAGACATACTTTAAAAAATAATTCGGCTGTCAACAGTAGATTAGTTAATTTTTCGATGATTTGCGTTCTAGAAACTCAAAGCTCGATGACAGATTGTTGACAAATTGTTATTGTGACAATGTGTTGACTAATTCATCGTGCTAAAATTGTACCAGAAACCGGCGGTTAGTCTACTAATTAAATAATAACTTGGTAGAAATACGCATAACTGTATGAGTTTGGCGAATAAACTCCCACGCGGAATAAAGCTTCATACACCTATATCTTCACTCGTTCAAGGGTTGCCGAAGGGAGAGAGAGTTTAGCACCAGTACAATACATAATTGGTTTACAATAATTATGTGAAAAAAAACTTAAAAGGTATCGATAGTGAACTCTCTCCATACATTCCATACATCTATCTACGAGGACTAATAAAGGTGCTTCCTTAAGGTTTTCTCTAAAGAGTATCTACTGCAGGCAGTTCTTCAAGTTGTGAAAAGATTCCTGCAGGGTCGGCAAAGTGTTGCGAGCGTCCATAGGCGGCAATAACCGCTTACTGTCAGGTCCGCATCGTTTGCCACCTTACATACATACATACATATCATCACGCCGAGTCCCTGACGGGGTAGGCAGAGAGCGCTAGTACTCTCTAAGCTTACATACCTCTTTCGCGTCGTCCACATTCATCAGTCTCTTCATCGGATGATGATATGTATGTATGTAACGTAACAGCCCACTAAGGATTGCAATCCCGCAAAGCGGATCCGGCATCATTTAACGGTTATCCGGTACCGGAACCGAAGACCGGATCATGTGCTAGCAGTTTGTGGCAAAATAATAAAGCTTCATATAATTCGTTCGACAGATTCATCAAATCACGATATCTGTCATAGAATTAGGTATAATAAATTGTATAAGATGTTTAGTATGTAAGTGCCATCGTTTTTAAATCTGTTCACTTTATGTAATTTAACAGCATTATGTTTTGATTAATAAATTAATAAATAAATACCAAAAAGACTTGTTTGTTAGTATTCTCAACTTTAATAATGATTTTGATCTCTGATTGATTTGATAATTGTATCTATTAGATATTATAGTTACTTGATAATGAATATTGTTACTCTTAAATTGATCTGCCTGTGAAAGTGAAATCTAGAAGGACTGAGCTACGTCTAAAATCTTAACTAGTTACCTACGCTACTAAATTTTAATTGTTTCATTGGTTAGGAAATAAAGTTGATTTTATATATCTGTGATAATTTTTTTCAATCCAGCCGGACTGAAAACGACGCCGGATTGCAATCTCTACAGCCCACTAACTCTTATCCCTATTATCTACATAGACGGAAACTCGTTCACCTTCGTATTTCCGCTGCGACGGCATGAAGTAGAAGTCCGGATTGGGAGAGAGGGACGCCTCCTGCCGACCTCCTCGTGGGAGGGAGTAACTCGCGCGCTCCGACCTCCCGGACGGACCGTACCTGCATTAAGTAATAATGTATAATGATGAACAGTAAATTGATTTATTATCGAAATAAATCTATGAAATAAAATATTACGCGGGTAAATCCACGGGGCGGTTGTGTATATATATATGTGTGTATACAACTGGAGTTTATATGTATATATCTGTAAATTTTTCATTATCTTTAGTATTTTTTTTTTCTTATAACGTCGCGTTGGTTATAGACTGTTAGGCTGTTAATATGATTGTGGATAAATAAATAAATATATTGAACAATATTTCCTTCCATCCGCAATCTAGGATTGGACTAGGAGGGCGTGGATAAAATATGTATTTCCGGTGAAAAGAGAGAATCACTGAAAAATAGAACGCATAGGCTGTGGTTACCGCTTGCCATGTACATGTTGACACAAGAATTTGAATAAACAATAAAATGAAAAAAATATATATAATGTTATCACAAATTACTTATACACGCAAGAGTTAGGTGTTTTCCTGAAGTATATATTTATATATATATATATATATTTTATATAGTTTTCCTGAAGTAAATTTTTGAAATAAACATTTATTTAATAGAAAAAAGTTGGCTATACCGTATCGGGACGACCGTGACAGGACTCGAACCTGCAATCTTCGGATCCGAAGTCCGACGCCTTATCCATTAGGCCACACGGTCTTATGGTTATGCTTGCAAATTTAAGTTATACTTTTAGAGTAACTTATCAACCATCTTCACTTTAAATAATATTTTTAGGTAACTGTCTACGCCGCATCGCTCTATGGCTAGCAACGCTGACTTCATTCAAATTCAATCTGTCAACAAGATGTCAACGGTACAACGACGCGCTAACGGTCTAATAAAAATTCATTGCAATCTATAAAGAAAACGTGGTTTTCTTGGCGAATTATATTCCCAACAGTAACAATTAGTTTCTTCAAATGCAATCATTTATAAAAATATTTCATTCATACAGTTTTACGGTGCAAAGCTAAACCAACTGTAGTTGTCAACAAAAAAGGGTCAATTTCGATTGTCGAAATGTGTAGTTAGGTCAATATTGTTCGAGATTTGTAATTTACAGCTGAGCCATTATATGCTCAAAAATTTTAGGAATAGAGCCCAGTTTCAATTACACAACCTAAGCAAGTGGTCAACCTCTGATAGGTCTGGAGAATCTGAAATCTTATATGAAAGTAAGTATGCATTCGGTATAAATAAAGAGCGGTAGTCGCTTACCATCGGCGATAATAACATCCAGACCTCTTTCGCTTCGTCCGCATTCATCAATCTCTTCATACAAGCTCACCGATTTCAAATACTCTTGACGTTCCCTTGCGCCCGATCGATTGATTTAGGCGGAACTCGGTTTTAAAACTTTTTGAATGACGCAGTAAAGGACATTCTGCTCTAAGGTATGTGTTATTAGGATAAAGTTTTGTTTGCATACCCGTACTGCCGAGGCCTTTGTAATGATCTCGTCTCATGATAATATTGCGCAGCGCTGTTTAACTTCGGAGTACTCCTGCCATTGTTCCCGTGTTGGTGTCCATTTCTAGCCTGTGGCTTTCCATTCCTTAAAGTGGCACCATTTCCGTTGATCGTAGCCGTAGCACTCGTAGCAGGGCTCGTAGCGCTCGTAGGCCTTGGGGGCGGGGGCTCCGTAGGCCGTAGCGACCGCGTAGCAGTGGAATTCGCATTGTACTTGCTGTCATTTTCAAACGGCTCAAAAGCGTAGTTCGTGTTCGATGAGTATTCTTTCCACGCTGTGTTTGGTATGAGTTGGTCCTGAAATTGTATGTAATGTATAATGAACCTTATTATGTGAGAATAGAACTGAATATTGCTTGAAAATGTGACTAGGACATAAAGAATGAAAGTAGGGATGTACATAAATTTTCATAATAATAGAATTTCCATAATAATCGCGCATTGTTTTACTAAAACACACTAACTTCATCCAGTGCTATAGACAGATAGTGACAGATATTATTTTCAAAAATATTGTATTTACTGAATTTTAAATTATGAAAAAGAAAACCTAACTATATTCACCGATTAAAGAACTTACTAAACACATCACTACCCTAATAAAAATAAATAGTTCCTTGCATATCAAATAATTTCTTTAAGGTCATAACTATTATTCATGAACTTTATATCCTTAATATTTTTTTTGTATCGTCTCTCGTAGCCTGAGTTCCGGGAACTTTTGCTACTTCTGAAAAGCTAGCGTTAAGTGAAAGTGAAGTGAGCGTTAAGTGAAACTTTCAAAATTTTGTTAAGAAATTGTACGGCCAACAGTGCTACCAACCTTGCCCTTAGCTCCCTTACTCCTGTACAGGGTGCAGCCAGCCTGTAATAGAGCCACAAGCACCAGGGCTGCCACACAACCGACAACCACGTACAACTTTGTTTCAGCCAAATTGAAGAACGAGCGCGCGTTACCATTCGTGTTTTCAACTGGACGTGACGATATTACTGTTTGGGAATTATAAAATTCGTATTAATAATAATACATTATCTTTTTATATAATTATTTTAATATTAAGTAACCAGCTTATAAACGGTGATCGATCGCCATCACGCAACTAAAATACATCTCCGGCGGAAAGTGGGTGTGTGAGTAGAATAACGCCTACTCCTTCGGGGACCCTTGTGCGCAAGAAGATTATAAATATGTATTATGTATTGTAGATAAACCCGTCAATGTGTATTAAACTTTCAGGATAATTGATACAGTTGTTAAAATTTGAAAGTATGACAAACTAACTTCCTCATTTCCTATTTATCCTAAATATGTCTTTATTCTAAAATCGGCAACGCTACGGAAGCCACAACCAAACCCATTTGAACGACACATTAATTGAACATGTGATTTTCTATCTCAAAATCCTCTGCTTTCTTATTACTGATGATAGAAATAATGGAATACTCACAGCTCTGCGGCTCAAACACCAAGAAATCAGGGTCCACGTTCAGGTTGCCTACCCTGCCTTCAGCCAATGTCTCTCTGACTACCCTCTTCCATCGCGTCAGATCATCTTCAGTCACGTTGGTGCTGTCCAGCGACCTTCCGCTGGATTCTATCGTGTTGGACTCTATGGATTTGAGGGTCAGCTCGGCTATTATGGCTTTTGTCTCGTTTCTATGAAAAAAAAAACAAATTATAGTCTAGACATTTCTAGTATATAGTCGACAAGCTTTTCCCGCGACTTCGCTTCATAAAACCAGTGAGCTCTGTTTAATAACATCATAACTTGTAACTTCACACAAGGGCGTGTCAACACTTTTACATATTGCTTTGCCCAGCTTTGCTTGAGTGAAAGAATAAAAGCTTCTGAAACACGATCGCAGCGCCACCTACCGGGTCCAATTGTTAATCTAAACCACGCACAGAAGAAATAGATATATAGAGATTTAGGTGCCGAAATGACAGATATATATATATAATAAATAATAATAATAATAAACATCTTCGATGTACCGCAAAGCTCGTATATATTCAGATAAAGTAATTGATACGGTCAGGATTCGTGTGTATGTTTGTAATTAATAAACTCTAAAACAACTGATCCTATTTCAAAAATTCTTTCACCATTGGAAGCCTACATTCACCCTAAGTGACACAGGCATATTATCATTCCTAATGTGACCAGAACAAAGATGTCAGAAGAACTATGTTTGGATGTAGCTAGGATGTGGGTCTGTGTAACAGTATCCTGGCGAACCCTAGTTCTGACGATATAAAATATTTATATAAGCGTAGATTTTAAGTACTTCTATATCCAGGTGTCCTCACGGAGTGACATAGTCGTGTGCGACAAAACTCCTTTAATAAATAGAAAAAAAAAAAATCTTATATCCATCTGTGCGAAGCCGGGACGGGCCGCTAGTGTGGGATAAAATATATAGATTAGAATCCACACAATGGCTTAAACTAGATACTCACTGCATAAACCCATTAACGATCAGTTGGTGGTATCCCTTATTGGACGATAGCTGTTGTGACACGCTATCTGCAACCTGTTTGCTCAAGTCCTCGTAGTCCTTACTTCCCGGGGCCGGGGGCCTGAAGCTGTCAGCCAGGCCTGTGATGCGAATGAGCATGGAGTAGGAAGAGAGGCCCGGGATGACCGCTTCCGTTGTGATCTCCTCTTCTACCGGTTCTGGAGATGATAACATGCAGTCAGTAATCTTACTAATATTATAAATGTGATTGTAAGTTTGTTTGTTACGC
Organism: Drepana falcataria; assembly: GCA_945859725.1. Lineage (NCBI taxonomy): Eukaryota > Metazoa > Arthropoda > Insecta > Lepidoptera > Drepanidae > Drepana > Drepana falcataria. The sequence goes on along the minus strand of OX243946.1, from coordinate 6,194,667 downwards.
TTTCACGTAAAAACTACTTCACCGATCATATAATATACGGTAATAATAGTACCTAGGACAAGGACATAGGCTACTACTTATTAATATTATAAAGGCGAACATTTTTAAGTTTGGATCTTTGTTTCTCTTTTACGGCGAAACGGCTGAACCGATTCTAGCTGGAAAATACATAAGCTACTTTTTCGAACTCTATGCGGGCGAAATAGCGGGCATAAGCTAGTAATTTACATGCACGTGATCATGGGATATATATAGGTGGTGACGTTGTACGTGGCGAGTCTGTCGCAGTTTCTCAAATAGTTCTTTGAATTTCTGCTCAAATGTATGCTGGTTTCCTTTGGATATTTCCTTCACCGTAAAGCTCGTGGTGTGACTAATCACTGTACTTAAGTTCAGAACAACTCATTGGTACAGTCGGGATTCGAACTTGTGATCTTTGTGTCGCAGGCAACTGCTCGAACCACTGGGCTACCACGGCTTTTTATTCACTCATTATAAGTCTTATTATAATTGCTTGTATCGCAATAGCTCACCTGGTCCGCAAGGTTTGATGCACACTCGCTCCTCAGTCACAATCGGAGTCTGTTGGTGCTTACTGGTCCTCTTGTTAGCGGCGTCGAAGCCTCCGCCTTGCACCACGAACATCATGTACAGGCATTGTGTATCCGTGAACGCGAGGTCCTGGTGAGAATAATGAGTTAGAACGGTATATTACAAGAGTAGCCCGTCAAGTAGTAGTAGTAAGAGAGGTAGGGCATAACGGGTTTCCCGTTCGAATTTGGAGCTGCCCGACTGGGGCAGGACCTCCACCTTATAGAAGTCCGTAGCCAAATAACACAATTTTTTGTGTTGTGTTCCTACGCGGTGAATAAGGTTTCCAGTAATGAGCTCCTTGGGGAGGGGGGGGATTGTTATATTGTGTTGGCAGCAGAGGGATTAGTCCCATTGTGCGGCCAACACAGTATAACTCTCCGAACACAGAGTGGCAACGCGCAAGTGATACTTCGGTATTGCAAGCGTTAATAGGCTGCGGTAACCGTTTTCCATCAGGTGGGCCCGTATGCTTATTTGCCACTCTAGTATAAAAAAAAAAGCCCTCTCTCTCTCCCGCACACGATGACAGCTGTCATCACAACTGTCAAACGGAAGAGATGCACAGCTGGACGTCAATTAAGTACGTACATGAGTCCGCTGGAGATATATTTAAATGCTAATAATAAATAGGGCGAGTCCATCGCTGTTTCTTAAACACAACATTACATACATATGTATTTGAATTTCTTCTCAAACGTATGCAGGCTTCCTTCACCGTAAAGCTCGCAGTGTGACTAATCACTGCACTTAAGTTCGGAGAAACTCATTGGTACAGTCAGGATACAAACGACGCAGGTTACAACTGCTTACTGCAGGTATTATGGCATACCTATATTTTGCAACCTTGAAATTTGTATGTCATCCTTTTTTTTATATTTTTTGAGACCGCGACCTCAGGCTTCGTTGTCAGATCTGACCACTAGACACTCAGTATAAATACTATTAATTATGTTATATTTATTAAATAATGTATATAATGTAATATAAGTAGTCAACACTCCATTATACCTTCTGGTCCCCAGTATCTCTCTTCCGCACGAAGCTTAGTGTAGTGACGCCATCGACTGAGCTCCCGCTGGCTTGCGTCAAGTCCTGCCTCTGATCTGCTCTCGGCGCCGAGTAACCCGACACCCAGGAGTCCATAAGGTAGGGCCGCCCTGAACGAGGGTCCATCCAGCCGATCACTGCATCTGTTTGAGACTGGACAAAAAATAAATTTAGACTATGTGAATTTGCAGCTTTTAATATACTAGCGGCCCGTCCCGGCTTCGCACGGGTGGACATAAGATGTGTCACTAAAGTCTAATGTCTATGTCTACGTCTATGTCACTAAAGGTGAAACGGATTTTATGAGACTCCACCCGCAAGGTGGGGCTCAACGCGCGGGGGCGATAAATAAAAAAAACACGTTTTTCAACTATTGCTTCTTACTGGTTAGATGGACTCACCATTTTTTTATCGTTACTGAACCCGATGCCGGTCCACTCTTTGCCGTGCTTGGTCTTGATGGTGAACCTCACGGAGTCCTTGCCCCTCTTCTGCCCCAGGTACTCCCAGGAAGCGTAGAACTCGCACGTACTATTAGCCGGGTCGCAAGTCAGCGGCAATTTCCATTGCCCACCGCATTTGTCCTCCAGAGGCAACACTCCGCCGTTTATTGAGGACTTCGTTTCTTCTGTAATATAAAAAAAACCTTAGGATTATTATGTGTTTATTTAGTTAATAACTTTATCTCTGTGACAAATGTCATCCGTTCAGATGTACTGCCGTTGGATGGACAAACATCCTTAGACTTTCGATCTTTACACAAACAGTGAACATCTGCGGTTTATCTTTCCTCGAAGATTAATACCTAGTATATAATAAATAATATCGGCACATACATTTGTATCTAGTCATATATTGATTCTTTGTATAATTTGCCTAATTATTTGTATACAGCATATGTTTTTTTTTCTTTTTTTACTATAAGTGTACATATATAAGTGCTTTGGCTATACAGCTGTTAGCTTATATATATAATTATTATAATAAATAAATATCCTCACGCCTTCCCACAAGGGTCCCTGAAGGGGTAGGCAGAGGTGAGTCCGTTGCCTTTACTCAAATACGACTTACTAGAGAGAGATATTAATATAAATATAATTAGCATCCTACCTATAAATGTATGACTCAGTATTAGCATTATGTTTGAAAACAACAAGTATTAAGCTAATACCTAACAGTATGTAAAAATTAAGTTTAAATAATTTAACACAACTTGTGGTTGAGCACGTTACATCAATAATCACGCCAAGTCCCTGACGAGGTAGGCAGAGAGAGTAGAGCGTCAGTTCTCTAGACTTACAGTCTCTCTTCATGCGGGAACTTCAGTGGTATCTTTACGTGTAGACTATTTTCTTATCTTAAGTACAGTAATGAGTCACACTACGAACTGTACGATCAACCCCTTTTCAAGATATTTTCTCGAGATAGCACATACTCTATATCTATCCTCGGCATACAAACTCCTTGCAAAATTTTATTACTTACGATCTATTCAGCTGTTTAGTCGTAAAAGGTAATAAACAAAAACCAATCGCACTTATAATATTCTGTCTTTCACTCTCTCTCTGAACACAGAGTGGTAACGCGTAAGTAAAACTTCGGTGTCGTAAGCGTTATAAAGCTACGGTAACCGCATCCCATCAATGGCCGTATGCTTGTTTGCCACTCTTGTAGTATCTACTATCTAGTAATATATGTAATCAGTAAAAAAAGGCGCATCTACCAGTATTTTTTGCATAGGGATTGAACTACCGCAACCCTATAAACTCGATAAGCAAATAAAACACTTCTGCTGTATAATGTTATGGTTTCCAAATAGAAAAGACGTTTCTAGCATATAATTCGTTGAAAAGACGCATTTAAGTAGACGCGTCTACTAAAGCCGTGGTGGCCGAGTGGTTCGAGCAGTTGCCTGCGACGCAAAGGTCGCAAGTTCGAATCCCGACTGTACCAATGAGTTTTTCTGAACTTAAGTACAGTGATTAGTCACACCACGAGCTGAACGGTGAAGGAAAACATCGAGAGGAAACCTGCATACGTCTGAGAAGAAATTCAAAGGCGTATGTATAGTCGTGCTTGAGTAACGGCGATGGACTCGCCATCTGTCACGTTGGCACCTAATATACCTCTGGCGAAAAGTGGGTGTGTGGGTATTACCTATACACCTCTGCCTACCCCTTCGGGGACCCTTGTGGGAAGGCGTGAGGATATATATAAATATATATATTTACGTGATTATAAAATGAAAAGACGTTACTGCGCGGATGTGCTTTTCAATCTAGTATCAATGAAAAAAGTGGCAGTAGCGTCTTTTCCACTTAGTTGCTCTAGTAATTGTGCAGGGTGCAGGGGATCGCAATGTATTAATATCTTTTCACTTAAAGGCGGAGACTGACTTGAGTATTTCCTCGATGTGAAATAAATCGACGAATAAAAACAACTGTCGGTTTTTGGCGAATCTCTTTGATTTTCTTGAGTGAGCCGGGTGGAGCACGCTCAGATGCTCGGCGTTCGTCAGCAAGCTGATTGGCTCGCTGTACTGACAATAACATGCCGAATATTGGTCTTGTAATTTGCTCATATCGTCGCCGTAATGGATGATACGGATCTTCATAACATAGCCCACAGAGACCTTGATTTCTATTCTGATGAGTCTTTTTTATAATGATTATGAGCTCTCAAGATTAGATGCGCTAAAAGAAGACTCTGATTCTTCTTGAAATAACATCCCCAACTACCAGACAATTCACGTTTCTACCTCTGAGTCATCTGAAGTCGTAAACGAAGAAGATACGCTGCAAAATAAAAATAAGAATGGATAGGAAATATAACTAATCATTCTTTGAGAGAGACTTTTGGTAATACCACCCCAAAACCAAACGAAAACTGTAGAAACATTACTCAAGAACGCAAATCTTTAATCATAAAAAAACTTGACTCACCTAATGCCAGATAACAGAAAAACATTTTGGTATAATTTACCAACTGAATAAAACATTATTGTTCCTATTCAAGTTTATGAAAACTGATATAAATACAAATAGTATATTATTAGAAAGCTGTGAGGATTACTCCTAGTTAGAATTAAAGCACTTAAATACAAGCCCTGGTGGCCCAGTTCGAGTAGTTGCCTGAAAAAAGTTTGCAAGTTCGAATCCCAACTGTACAAATGAGTTTTTCTGAATTTAATTACAGTGATAAGTCACACTATGAGCTTTACAGTGAAGGAAAACATCGAGAGGAAACTCGCATACGCTTGAGAAGAACTTCGAAGACGTTTGTATTAGTCGTGCTTGAGTAACGGCGAAGGATTCGCCATCTATACCCCTGCGGGGACCCTTGTGGGTAGGCGTGAAGATATGAGACATACTTTAATCATTCATTGATATTTAACATAATTATATTCTTAGAAAGTCGGAGGTTTGTTATTATATTTTATACCTATAATTTATCCTGACGCCTTCCCACAAGGGTCCCCGAAGGGGTAGGCATATTTTATCCAAAGGTGATGACAGTTTTATTTTGAGAAAGCCAGAGGTATAATTGTCTTTTATTTAATTCTCATTCTATAATTTGAAATGTTTTATTTAATTGAAGACACATTGTTGATTTAAAGTGATTTACTTTGAATTTCGGGCGTGGCCACATGTGCGTTTCATCAGGTGATAACTTAAGATAACTAAATATTACTAAATTGAAAAGCAGCAAATGGTTAAAAACTTCTTTTCAATGTAGGTATCTAGAACCTAGTAACCCATTATTACTCAGTAAGAAAGACGTTTCATTAAATTACTAAGTAGAAAGGACGTATCTAGCCAGAAACGTCTTTTCATTGCAGTAACACGTATTTTCTTGGTTTTTTTTTTACTACGATGAAAAGGAAAATATCGATTTTAAAATACATTAAAAACATTTTATTTAAATTTGCATCCATTATCCTTTAGATAAACTAATATGCATACTTTTGCATTACACAATTTTTGTAATTTTTATTTACTTTCACACAGCGAATTTTATATTATTATTATTATTATATAAGAATACAAAATATTTATTTACTCCGATTCACACTTTTGGTAGAAACGTCCTTTTCCCTTGTGACGGCATTGTGGTTACATAGCGACTGTAGAGGCAAGATAAGACTGACATTACTCATAGCACAATATAATATTGGCCCGATTCGTCAATCCATCGGGCTCCGTCGTGGTCTGTCGGTAGGCAGCCCGGTGATTGGCCTCATCTGGGATCAATGGGAGCGGGATCTGATCTCCTAGACCAGGTCTGGCATCCGTTAATAGCGGCTAAGTGTCAACCACTCGTCTTCCATCGCCTTGATAACTGCGGGGCCTTTTTGTATCCCGTTAAAGAATCGTATTTTTTTATCAACTTTAATATCAAAGACTACTTGAAAACATTTACTTGAGTCTAAAACGTTTTTTTTAATTACTTATATATAAAAGTTTCTTTACGACAATGCTACAAATAACTAGCCCAATTTGATAAAAAAAAATACATATTGTGATCCTCTTATTTATCTTACTTATTTTTACTTATTATTTACTACATATATACATATTATTTACTTATTATTATTATTATTTTAACTTATTTTTATCATTATTGTGTGTATTTACATGTATAAGCCATGAGTACGAGCGTCCGATCGATTTGATCGAGGCTTATCTATACTAATATTATAAAGAGGAAAGATTTGTTTGTTTGTTTGTTTGTTTGTAATGAATAGGCTCCGAAACTACTGGACCGATTTCAAAAATTCTTTCACCTTTGGAAAGCTACATTATCCCCGAGTAACATAGGCTATATTAAATTGGAACCGATAGGTGGCGCTGCGATCGAGTTTCAAGAATTTTACCTTTTTACCCGGGCGAAGCTTTCTGTGTGTTTCTGTGTGTCTTAAGCTAGATTCGAGAATGGTTTAGATTTACAATTGGACCCAATAGGTGGCGCTGCGATCGTGTTACGGGCAATTTAACTTTTTCACCCGAGCGAAGCTGGGCGGGACAGCTAGTAGCTTATACATAGCTTTTTCATAGCTGTTTCTGCCTCTTCTTGCACACACTTTATTGTATATCTGTTTCGTTTTGTATATTAAGCAACGACCTATTGTCGACGCTGTTCCCCCATACTTAAGTAGTAATGCTATAACATAATAAAATTGATATTGTATACCTTATGATTTCAAGAGTACCTAATGAGTAACCATGGAGTTTCTTGCCGGTTCTTCTCCATGGAAACGACCAACCCGAACCGTGCACCTTTTTCAACGTTTTATAAGTGGCCATTTAGGCCTATGTGAAATAAAAATATTTTGATTTCGTCAATCTTCCTTCTTCTTCACTCTTTCTTCACTCATTATTTCTATATGCCCAAACCAACGTAACATGCCGTTCTTCATCTAAATACAGTATACAGGGACTCATGACAGAAAACATCATAGAGTTTCGGCACTTACCGAAGAAGTTGATCTTAGCAACGCCCCTCTGGGAACCATGTCCGTGGTATTTCAGCTCGTCACGGCGGTAGAAAGGCCCAGCTGGTTCCTGACCACGCGCCCAGATGACATGCATATCTTCATCCACAATGGAATGGTCTGTAGGTTCCTTTGCCTAGAAAAAATATGAGAACTGAGCCCGAATTTGGATTACAAGTTCGATTCTCGACTGTACCAATGAGTTTTTCTGAACTTAATTACAGTGATAAGTCACATCACGAGCTTAACGCGCCCAGATATATTTATTCTATAGTCAATATTTTGTAAGGCTACCCAATAGCAAAAATAAGGGAGATTACCTTAATTTTCTTCCTGAACATGATCGTCGTGACTCCGTTCTCTTCAAAGCCCGAAGCCGCCGTGACGTCATCGTGTCCGCCCCAGAACGTGTCCACGCGAGGTGTGGACCTGAAGGGACGGGGTTTAACAAGTCAAGTGTAGCTCCAGTACAATAACGAACAGCTCACGCTACAAAGTACAAACCTTAGGAGAAAATATGTTTGAGAATAAATATTTCTTTCAGCTGAAACGGCTGGTGAAATCGCGGGGCGAAGCTAGTAATTTTAAGTTATTATATACTAGCAGTCCGTCCCGGCTTCGCACGGGTGGACATATTTATAGCCTATGTTACTCAGGGTGAATGTAGCTTTCGAATGGTGAAAGAATTTTTAAAACGGTCCAGTAGTTTTTGAGCCAATTCATTACAAACATACTTACATACAAATCTTTCCTCTTTATGATATTTGTACAGAAATTATATAAATAGATATTATATCATAAATCACATTGAACTCCTGCTAAACGGCTGTACTGATTTTGATGAACTTTTTGCGTGAATTTAGAGTGACATTTTGACCCGATGGGTAGCGCTGCGATCATGTACTCTGTGATCATCTCTACAACCACACCCTGTTTTTTTCCATGTGGATTTATTTATAACCATACAGAATTTTTTATTAATTCATTAATTTCATTAAAAGTCGAATAAAATTCTGATTGAACAAATGTGAAGAGAGATGAAGAGAACAACATTTGTGTGGAAGAAAGAAGAGAAGACTTAGATCTAGAAGGAACGTGTAGTCGAAAAATAACCATATTCTACCGACCATAGAATTGGGAACTCAGCTTAAAGTCCTTAACATTTCCTTACCGGTCTCTGGTGTAGTAATCCATGACTCTATGGTAGTTTCCTCTGGCGGTGCCAATGACAATGTCGGTACAATCCATAGGGTTAAAGTCGAATTTAGGCACGTACTCATGCGCTGGGAAGTAGCCTGAAACATTAAATATTACATTAAAAATAATTGGAAATACTATTGGGACGATGTCGTGCCGTTTCTGTTGAATTTAAATAAATTATTCGTCACGTTGCTTGTCCGCGATGGACTCCTAAACTAATTAACTGATTTTAATCAAATTTGTGGTGACAAAAACCGTACACAGTGTTTGTAACACCGTGTGCAGTTTGATCCAACTTGAAAGATAGGATAGCAATTTATAGTCGCAATATTATTTTATTGCAAATTATTTGTCTATTATTTTACAATCGCAATTATCTGCTAGCTCCAAACGATTCTAACAGATGGCGATATCTGTTAAGTATTTATTTACAACGTAATATACAAAAACCTTAGCCGTAAACACATGGCCGGGTCTGTTAGTTAATATATATAAATATAAGTGACTACTTTCTGGCCTACCCTGTAAGGGGCGCGGCGTGATGATATGTATGTATACAATACTTAAATTCCAAATTGTATTTGCTTTAATTAGGTATTTACTTAAAATTTTAAAACGTATTGTATAATAGCTTCCAGTAAAACGGAACGCAAATAAACTTTCTATCATCAATTGGAGCATTAAAATTGAGAATTCACGTGAATATATCATTTGAAATTCTTCGCTTTACCAAAATATACTCAAGTTGTAACATTTTTAAAACCATACGAGATATATGTTTGCGGTCCGTTGACGAGGGATCACCTAAGGAGGCCGATGAATATCACCGCTTTGATAACCTAAAATGACTACCAACACTTAGTTAATGATTAGCGAACATATTGAAACAAATCATTATTTTCACACTGATAATACAAAAGATAAGTCACAAGAAAGAGAAGAAAAGATATAGATTAAGACACAGAGTGAGGAGAGGGATGAGGATAAAGAAGGAAGAGATCTGAAAAGAGAAGAAAGCGACAAGAAGCTGAGCGAAGCAGGAATTTAAAAGCGGACGTTGAATTTAGTTGGAAATTTCAAGACATGCATGAAGATTATTATTTCTGAAAGACTTGAAAGTTAGAATCAATAACATTTTTCATTATTGCATCCCTTCCAACCGCACCCTCTTTTCGCCGGAGATATTTAGGAGCAAACGTGACAGGTAGCGAGTCCGCCATCGCTTTTCAAGCACGACATATATCTTTATTTTTTTGTTTCAAACGTTTACAGGTTTCATCACCACCGTAAAGCTCGTTGTGTGATCAATCACTGTACTTTAAACTGACAAAAAATCTCATCGGTGCAGTCGGTATTCGAACGTGCAATCTACAACGCAATAAATACCTAAAACCACTCGGCTCTCAGTATGTAACCTGAGTATAAATATACATTTCTGATACACAGTTTTATCTGATTAGATATAAAAGATTAATACACTCATGGATTAAACACAATAGTGCAACAATTTGCTATACAATATGTAAACGCGTTCATTGGTGATAACAAGAAATTGATTCTATAATTATTGGAACACCGTACTAGATCAGAATTTTTATTAGAGAGTAAAGCAAATTTGAGTAATCGGAAGAATTTAGCTTGAAACCTGGGAGACTAAACAACGTAATCAGATTGCATCCGTACCGACTGGTACGCATAATCTCCTATCTCTGTTTACCTGAAGTATCACTCAGGTAGACGAACTTTTAAGGGAAGCCGTGTTAGCAGCAGTAAGGGACGCACGCTTTAGATTTTTTTATTTGTTCTCGTAGCGTGACGTCCGGTAACTACTGCTTCTTAACGAACCATAGGAGGCCAAAAGGCCTCTGGCCTAGCACTTCTTGTAGGTGCAAGCATAATAGCCCAGCCTAACAGCTGGAGACACCCACTGTGGGGTCTGAAGAATTTTAAGCTGAGTTTAAAGTGCCGCAGAATCGTGAGCTTCGAAGCTGGATTGCGAGATATTATTCAAATCAAATCAAATATATTTATTGCATGTAAAAATAACCTAAGCACAGACATCATTTATATCACAATATAATAATAATAATAAATACCTGGGACAATTCCACACAAATTGACCTAGTCCCAAATTAAGCAAAGCTTGTGTTATGGTAACTAGACAACGATATATTTACTTATATAGATAGATATATACTTAAATACATAGGACATCCAAGACTAAGGTACAAATATTCGTGTTACTCACACGAATATCTGCCCTCAGCGGGATTCGAACCCGCGACCTCAAGTTTCGCAGTCAGGAGCTCTAACCACTAGACCAGACGGTCGTCACTATACTATGCTTATGGATAAAATTACACCCTGTTTGAGGGCTTATTAGAGCTAATAGAGCTGGTTTTATGACGCGGCTAGTGTGTTGCAGTTGCAGTCTGTTGCCCGAACAAATATACCTATTAATGGAAAACTTTACACTACATGAAATTCGTCATCCGGCTGTAGCCTGCTGTATGATGACTACTCCAAACTATAATTATAATAAATGTGTCTCAACCAATGAACGAATTTACAAAACAAGTGCCAAGCATATGTGCGTTACCTGCTTCTTCTTTAAGTCCCTTCACTAGCAACGTCTCTGGCTCCTCTGCTGTGGGTTCTGGGATTGATTCTGGTTCTGGGATGGGTTCAGGTTCAGGCTCAGGGGTTGGATCAGTGGATTCTGGTTCGGATTTAGGTTCCGGTTCGGATTTGGGCTCTGAAATTGGTTCTGGTTCCGATTTGGGCTCTATCGATACAGATTTGGGTTCGGAACTGGGTTCGGGTAACGATGTGGGCTCCGAACTAGGTTCGGGTATAGACGATGGTTCAGAACTGGGTTCAGGTTCGGATGAAGGCCCAGAACTGGGCTCGGGTAATGATGTAGGTTCCGAACCAGGTTCAGGTTCAGATGATGGCTCAGAACTGGGTTCAGGTACAGATGATGGCTCAGATTTGGGTTCGGGTAACGATGTGGGTTCCGAACTGGGTTCGGGTATAGATGAAGGTGCAGAACTGGGTTCGGGTAAAGATGTGGGTTCAGATTTTGGTTCTGGTTCAGATTTTGGTTCTGGTTCAGATTTAGGTTCTACTGTAGTTGACTGAGATTTAGCTTGTCCAGTACGTCCTTTGAAAGTTTTGGTTTCTAAAAGGGGGGTAGGCTCTGATATGGGTTCAGAAGTCGGTTGTGGTTCTGGTTTCGGCTCTGAAAGCGGTGAAGACTGGGATTTGGCTTGTCTGGTATTAGCTATCGTTGTGGGATCCGGGTAAGCAAGGTCTGATATAACACGAGTATTTAAATTCTTAGTTTTTGGTTTTAACTTTGGATTTGCAGTTGAAGTATGAGGTTCGGTGGGTTCGGGTTTTGGTTCGGGGGTTGATTCTGGTTCGGAACTCGGTTCCGGGGTCGATATAGGTTCTAGGGTATGGATATTTGTATTCGTTATAGTGGTCGGTGAGTCGGTATCTGTAAAAATAATTGTACCATGCAGCATTACGATAAATATATATACAAATTTACTGTTAGTTTATCTTTTTAATATATAAATATAATATGTGCTCTTGTGGCATACGCTTTTGCAATTTTGTGGGTTAATTTATGATGTGCTCTTTTTGGTACTGTTAACGTATTAGGATAACTTACTCTCATGGACAGCTCGTCTGCGTCGACCTAAAGCCATTGAGAAAAGATATTAGTATACAATATGAACCAATCAAAACTGTCCAGTCGATTTGGCGATATATTATCGGTGCCATATATTATACAAGAACTTAGAGAAAAACTGTTATTATAATGTTACAAACAGATACATCAATTTTATTCCTAATAAAACCGTGGTGGCCGAGTGGCTCGAGCAATTTGTAACACAAAGATTGTATATTCGAATCCTAATTCGACTGTACTAGGAAAACATCGAGGGGAACCTGCATACGTTTGAGAAGAGATTCAAAGACGTATGCGAATTCGCCATCTGCCACCTTAAATAGATCTAAGGCCCTTCGGGGACTCTTGTGGGAAGGCGTGAAGATTTATAAATAAAGATATTGACTTCATGAGTACGTAAGACTTCCTCACCTTTAGAACTGGAAACTTTATACGAGATGCTCGTCTTAACAGTGACATCATTGCCAAGGTTCTTGAAATCGAATCCGTCAAGCGAATGCATTGCTACCCTTTTATTTCTGTTATCGTTCTCTGATACTTGAGTAGTAGTTTCAATTTTGGGTTCCGCTGTCGGTTCCGGTTCTGCTTTGGGTTCAGAAACCGGTTCTGGGGCTGATTCTGGCTCGGGCTTTGGTTCCGGGGAAGGTTCTGGTTCCGCTTTCGGTTCGGCCGACGGTTCCGGTTCCGATTTTGGTTCCGGTTCTGGTAATGGTTCAGGGTTTGGTGTGCTTACTGAAGAAAGTTTAAAGGAGGTTAGTAATGAACTAAAACAAAAGTAAAACAAATCCAATCCAATTTTTTTTTATGTAACGCAAGAGACACAGGGAATACTTATTAAACTTAGTTAAAAACATTATAGCGATATATTATAGCATTAAAACGATAGCCGTGGTGGCCGAGTGGTTCGAGCAGTTGCCTGCGACGCAAAGGTCGCAAGTTCGAATCCCGACTGTACAAATGAGTTTTTCTGAACTTAAGTACAGTGATTAGTCACCACGAGCTGAACGGTGAAGGAAAACATCGAGAGGAAACCTGCATACGTCTGAGAAAAAATTCAAAGTCGTATGTCGTGCTTGAGTAAAGGCGATGGACTCGCCATCTGTCACGTTGGCACCTATTACCTGTACACCTCTGCCTACCCCTTCGGGGACCCTTGTGGGAAGGCGTGGGGATATATATCTTTATATATATAATTCTTCTGTGAGTGTGTATGTCACTGAACTCCTCCTAAACGCCTGGACCGATTTTAATGAAATTTTCTGTGTGTGTTCAAGGGGATCTGGGAATGGTTTAGATTCACAATTGGACCCGATAGGTGGCGCCACCATCTTTTTTTTTCCACCCGAGCGAAACTGGGCGGGACAACTAATATATATATACTAATACACTTATTATCTTATATGATCTTGGGTGTTGGAACTAAGGTATCATGTGGATGAAGCGAAAGATGTCCAAAAGTCTAGTCTGAGATCCTCTCACTTTGCCTAGGTTAGGGATTAGGCGTATTGATATGTATGTATGATATGCTACTGTTGCCTATGGATGCAAAACTAGAGTAGTAGAGTACACACAGGGTCCTCGCAAAATCTTGACATCCTTCTTGATGATATGTATGATGATGATGATGAGAGATATTAAAAATACATGGTATTCTCTACTTACGTTTGATACCGAGTTCTGGTCCCAAGACAGGAAAATTCTTGCATTCCTTGGTTAAGCCACTGGGCCTCCAGCCAAGACCTAGAAATTGTATACGAACATCATATATTTGTAGAATATTTTTTAAGAGCCGTGGTGGCCGAGTGGACCGAGTATTCGTCTGCAACACTTAGATTGCAAGTTCGAGTCCCGACTGTAGTTTTCCAAACTAAAGTACAGTGATTAGTTACACCACGAGCTTTACGGTGAAGGAAAACATTTGGAGAAAACCTGCATTCGTTTGAGAAGAAGTTCAATGTAGAACTGTGGTTCTTGGGCGACAAAAATGCCTAAGTCAGCACCTAAATATCCACCGCCGTCTTGTAGGTGTTACACACAAACCCCTCACCAGCATAGGACGTCCCATTGACCATCATGACAACTTCAAGTTCGCCTTCCAGTTTGAGTATCCTCCAGTAAATATTGAACTGTTTGGACAATTCCTTCTTGCTGTACAAAGCTAAGTTGATGCTTTTGTCCTTCCACGGTGCCTCTGAAATAATAATGTAGGCACTTAAAAGGCTGGACGGATTCGAAGGTGAAGGTGTAGTTGTAGTAAGTAACCAAAGGCGCAGAGATGAAACATTCTATTTATTTATTCAATACAACACCAATTAGAATATAATGTATATATTAGCTAGTATAATAAATGCTAATGTTTTTTCCTCGTTCACGCAAACCGACTGAACGGGTGAAATTTGGCATTTGGATAGATTACTAGACTAGCTAAATCAGTAAAAGAATATGTTCTGTTCCAGAAAAAATATTACAATAAAACTTGAAACTTGGTATGATTTTCTTTCATACCAAGGGCTAAGGGCACCACTTGATGGGTTCAGACCTCCACTTCGGACGCTGCTGATTCTCGAGCTAGGATGTTGGACTATAGATAGTGCCATCCACAAAGTCGCGCCCCACTATTCTTCCCTATAGTTTATAGTGTAAGTGTGCAACCTTCCACGAATGTTTAAGTATTAGCGGTACACACTGATTACCTATGAGTGCACACGCACACTACAATTAATACACTCGGGTCATACTCCTCGCATCGGGTCATACGACTAGAAATTGGTGGGGCGCGTCTTTGTGGATGGCACTATCTATAGTGTCTGAATGAAAGCTAAATACTCACTCTTATTACACCCCTTTCCGTAGAACCCATGGGGACAGTAACACGTGCTAGTAGGATGTTCAGTCGCGTTAATATCTAGACATTTCCCTCGGATGCCGCAGTCGTTATCCTCGGAACACTCGTCGGCGAACTGGCATCGAGGACCGGAGTACATCTTGTTACACTTGCATCGTCCCAGGATGTGGAAACCATGGCCTGAGCAGGTCTCGTGGTAAGCTTTGCCTGGAAGAAATTATTCGACCTCCATACTTAAGTATTAATGCCGTAACATAATAATATTGTTATTGTCTACCTAATGATTTGAAAAGAGTAACCATGGAGTTTCTTGCCGGTTCTTCTCCGTGGAAACGACCAACCCGAACCGTGTACCTTTTTCGACGTTTTATAAGTGCCCATCTCGGCCTATGTGAAAAAAAAATTTATTTATGATTTTGAATCAATATCTCAGACTGTAAGCTCTTGCTCTAGAGAGTAAAATTTTGGATTATTTACAAAGGAATAAAAAAATAACCACAACCAACTTGTTGATGCCTTGTGTTTAGATAGATCGGTATCTAGTTGAATATAAAAGCAGGCTAATCAATTATCTAAGACTGTGTTTTAAGCTAATGCGGTATCTAGTTACAAATCAAAGGTGTTCGATCAATTGTGATCATAAATTCGTTGCATATTATGATCAATTAAAGAGTGAATGTGTAGTGTTGTAACTTCGATAGAAAGTGAATGATGGTGTTGGCGAATAGGCGACTTTTTTAATATATATAAATTACGTGTCACGATGTTTGTCCGCGATGGGCTCCTAAACTACTTAACCGATTTCAATCAAATTTGCTACAGATAGAAGATACGATAGCTTACATCACAATTGGACCCGATAGGTGGCGCTGCGATCGTGTTTCAGGAAGCTTATCTTATCACCCGGGCGAAGCTGGGCCGGTCAGCTAGTTATTTTATATAGAGTGGTATCTAGTCGGTTGCCAATGATCAATGACATATGTAAATAGGTTACATATTGTTAACTACATTTCGAATAATTTATTAGTTTAATTAATACCAAGGCTGTATCCGTATTATAATTATCCTAATATCATATTAAGTGGTAATAAATGTACCTATTTAAAGTATTTAGGGCAATTAAATATAAACATTCGTATGCCAATAATCTGCGATATGCGGATTGCCTTGCGATCTGACAAACCTGTCTTCAATACGTGTATTGATCGACAAGAAGAGGTTTTAGTCGACGGACTGCGCCTGCGCAATAACCTTCAAATACCAGCGTTCGTTTAAACTTTGAATATAACATAACGCCTACCCATAAGGTTCTACGAATGGGTAGGCAGGGCTGTGTAATATCTACACATTTTCACCGGAGATATATTTTTTGGTTTAAGCTTTAAGGGGGCGTCCATAAATTACGTGAGGTGTATTTTTTAATTTTCTGTCCCTCCCTCTCCCTGGTGAGATATCGTGAGTTTTTATTCAAGCCCCTCCCCCATCCCCCAATCTCATGTGATATTTTTCAAAATGTGGGTTTCTTACGCAAACTCGTTGGATTTTTATTGTAAAAAGAAAAAAAATATATCTTCGTGCTTTTATTTACGACTAGTTAAGACTAGTAATCAATATTACTGAGAGTTTAATTATAAGATTAAATATTACGCATGTTCAATCTGGATTAAATGGACCAAAATACTATATATTTTTTTGTTTCATCAGAAAAAGAATTGCGTGATATTTGCCGAGACCCCCTCCCCCCTTAAACATCTCACGTAATGTATGGTCCCCGCCCCCTAAGGCACAGTTTTCAAAGTTGGCGATAACACCTGGGAGCCTAAGAGGGGTAGACAACCCAGAGAGAAGTAGGTGACACTGAGATGGTGCAGAGGGAGTGTGGACAGATTAAAAACAATTCAATAAGAGAACGACAAAAAAAATTTCAAACACTAAAACCCCACTACTGAAAATTCACGCTCTAAAAAGTAAGACACAGGATAATGTGTCGGTAGGTAAATGTGTTATTTGGTTACGGACTTCTATAAGGTGGAGGTCCTGCCCCAGTCGGGCAGCTCCAAATTAGAACGGAAAATCCGTTATGCCCTATCTCTCTTAAATACATGCTCGTCGGTTTCGAGTACTCTTGGCGTTCCCGTCCCTGAGCGTCCGATCGATTTGATCCAGGTAGTTGGAACGTAGCCTTCCTCTGTCTTTCTTGCACACACTTATGCTTTTGTATATCTGTTGATCGACTCGGCGACGAATCGGCATGATGACACATACATAATGAATGAATAAATAAATAAATAAATATTATCGGCGTGATGATATGTATGGAAATATTGTATGATAACTTACGTTGCACGATATCTATATCAGCACAGGACCAGAACCTATAGTTGGCACCCCATTCTCCCGCCTCCCTCTGCAGCTGTAGTGTGCAGTTCTCGCAGGTGAAGTCACTCGGAAGGTGGACCTCGTACTTCTGCGCTCTGGAATTATAAGGTATTATTTGTTTTTATAAGCCATGGTGGCAGAGTGGTTCGAGTAGTTGCCTGCGACAAAAAGATTGAAAGTTCGAATCACGACTGTTCCTATGAGTTTTACTGAACTTAAGTATAGTGATTAGTCACACCACGAGCACGGTGAAGGATAATACGCTTGGGAAGTAATTCAAAGGCGTATGTATAGTCGTGCTTGAGTAACGGCGACGGACTCGCCATCTGTCACGTTGGCACCTAAAATATATCTCTGGCGGAACGTGGGTGGTGTCTTGGGTGCCCTAAGTATTATTGTATATTAGCATCTATATAACTATGTATATTGATGTCTAGTTGCCACAGTTCAAGCTTTGCTTAATTTGGGACTAGGTGCATTTGGGAGGAACTGTCCCGATGTATTTATTTATTTATCAATGGTATTGATCCTAGGTAGTTTAGTATTTAAAATATATATGTACGTGTAATAAACTAATATGTTGAGTTAGGTATTCAGTATAGGGAATATATGGGCTAGTAGAAAGGGCAACTGGCTGTCGTTTCTGCCAGCACAGTAAGCGTGATATCATAAAGGCTACGGTGACCGCTTACCATTAAGCGTTTGTTTGATGGTAAGCGTTTACTTTTTAGCCAATTTATTATGTATATATTTTAACTGCATGTTCAAACAAACAAACTATTAAAATCTTTAAATTATTACTGTAGGTTAACTATTCCTGTTAATACTCACGTTATGTCATCTCGAACAAATTCCGTGCCTCCAGCTCTTGGAGTCAAGTCTAATACTGGTCTCTCTAGGTCATCCAATATCCTAAGACTGAATCCACCCTAAAAAATAAAAATAAAATGTAAAAGCAGATGCGCCCAACGTGGGGCTCGAACCCACGACCCTGAGATTAAGAGTCTCATGCTCTACCGACTGAGCTAGCCGGGCTGTGAGTGAAATTTTGAAATTATGAGATACTTACTCGATGAGCATACGCAAGATGCCAATGGACAGTAAATGTTGATCCCGCCAAAAATGATGTCTTTATTGAACCTGAAACACAAAAACCATATTCATAACGTACTTACGTTTAAGTATATATTTTGTATTCAACGTAATGACTACCATGTCTTAAGAATCGTTACTTGCGGGCTTAATTTAACCAAAAATATGCTAAAAATATATGTCAGACTTTTTTAAATAAAAAAAATCCCTGATCAGACGCTTCAGTGTTCATTACCGCCATCTATCGGCAATAAGTTATGTACAATTATCAATTATAACACATACCACTTTTAGTTAATGAATAAAATTTAGTTAAGATGTTTTACCGACAGACAGCGTTGTTCATTTCTTTATTTTTTTTCTTAATTGTACTATCAAAGGCTTATAATTAAAATGATAAATACTAAAAAGACAAATAGTAAATAGATATATGCCTATAAAACTTAATACTTATGATGCTAATTTTGAGATGTAGCAGCAGCGCCATCTGTACGCATCCGTTTGAATCTTTTAAAATACTACTACACATTCATTCGAGATTTTAAAATATAGTACTTCCTAATGGAGCGTAGCATTGATTTAATTATTATTAAGCTATTACATGAACACATAGAATTCATTATTCAAGTAGTACTATCAAGTGGACAAAGGCTTTGAAATAATCCCTAACACCCTACATTACGTAAACTTATCGCAACAATCTGAGATTATAAGTTTGATTGCAAGACATGCAGAATGTGGGAAACTTGCGACACCATCATTCATTACAGCGGACAGTATTTTTATTATGTAAGGATAAATATCCCACACTCTACTACGCACGCACTTCCTAGTTAAATTACCATCTATATTATCCAGTGTAGTGGTCAGAACAGCTGGTTGCGAAGTTTCAGATCAGGGGTTCGATTCCCGATGAGGGCGAATATTGGTTTAATGAACACGATTATTTGTACCCTTAGTCTTGGATGACCTATGTATATCTTTATCTTTATAAATATATCCTCACGCCTTCCCACAAGGGTCCCCGAAGGGGTAGGCAGAGGAGTATAGGTAATACCCACACACCCACTTTCCGCCAGAGGTATATTAGGTGCCAACGTGACAGATGGCGAGTCCATCGCCGTTACTCCAGCACGACTATACATACGCCTTTGAATTTCTTCTCAGACGTATATGCAGGTTTCCTTTCGATGTTTTTCCTTCACCGTTCAGCTCGTGGTGTGACTAATCACTGTACTTAAGTTCAGAAAAACTCATTGGTGCAGTCGGGATTCGAACTTGCGACCTTTGCGTCGCAGGCACCACTGCTCGAACCACTCGGCCACCACGGCTCTATCTTTATAAATATATAATTCTTCTGTTCGTGTGTATGACACTGAACTAAACGGTATTTTTTTTTTAACCACGAGAGTGCCAAACAAGCATACGGCCATAGGCTACGAAGCGGTCACCGTAGCCTATTTACGCCAACGATACCGAAGCATCACTTGCGCGCTGCCACTCTATGTTCAGAGAGTTATAGTGTGTTGGCAGCATAATAGAACTAATCCCTCAGCTGTCAATACAATATAACAATCCTCCCCTTCCCCAAAGAGCTCATTATATAAGCTAGACCGATTTTAATTCAATTTTCTGTGTGTCTTTAGGTGAATCTAAACCATTCTCGCATCCGAGAATGGTTTAGATTCACAGTTAAACCCGATAGGTGGCGACACCATCGTATTTTTACCCGAGCGAAGCACGGTGGGTCAACTAGTTAATGTATATATTCAGTTTTATCAGATTTCATAATTTATTCATTTATAAGTATGTATATGTATATTTTATTGTAAGTATATATATTTATTTATTTATTTATTATTTATTTACAATAACAAAAAATAATAATATTTACAAAGAACAGTTGAAACTAACTACTTACAGATAAAATATTTGTCCCAAATCGGTATCCCGAGGCAACGTGCCAAGAAGACTAGCAGCATTGCCACGCTGGATAGCAATGCTGATTCTCTGACCGAGATATGTTCCAGCCCGCCTGTCACGAGAGGCCTCGACTAGACGGCGCGAGACCTCTTTAAAAAGATGGTGAGCCTCAGGACCCCAAGGCCCCAGAGTTTCAACCGCAAATGCAGCAAATATGTAACCTGACCCGAGACAGGCATACTTGCGGCGCTTGAGGCTCCTGCTGAGCAGCAGCGGCGCCGGCCGCCACCGATGTGTCAGGAAGATGGGAAGGAGCCAGTGTATCGACACACGTAGCGTCCCACACTAAGGGCCGACCCATCCTCCATGGCATCAGAGACATACCGTCCGGCCTCCGGCCATCGCCGCGAGCGAGACCGACTGGTTCCAGCACAGCAGGCACACCGGCGCTGACCAGAGCCCGGCGTATCAAGTCATTTATGGAGGAATGACGTGATATCCGGCCGGCACTGCTGATGCAGGATAGACCATGGTGTCCGGAGTCATTGACAATATCCCCGCAGTTTCACCGATGTGGGACAATACATTTACCGCCTAAACGTAGGCTCGCACACAATCTGAAGGTTGCATCATCTAACAGCGTACCGATATTAAAAGAGGGCAATGCATGAAGCCAGAGTCCGGACTCCCATCTAGCGATTGCCAGGAGACGGGCTCTATCAGCAGAGTTGAATGCACTATCGAGAAGTGCATTATAGGCCAACCTACTGATAGGCTCATCCCATTGTTTTTGTATGTGCGGACTAAGGGGAACGTCTGTGTTTGGGCATGCCATAATCCAGGCATCTCTGGCCTCAGCCAAGTGCGAAACCTCACAGCCACTAAGTGACGTAATAAGAATATTTCCTATGAGGTCATGCACACCATGTACTGAAGCCAGAAAAGCCGGTAAAGCCACATCGGAAATTTTGCGTATTCCCAGACCTCCGAACCTAATAGGAAGGGAGGCCTGAGACCACGAGCGGTCGTCAAAAGATATTGCTTAGCATATTTATATTATAGTAATTGTGTATATTTCATCCGTTAAACTATCACACCTACCTTTTGTTTTCTCTATTTCTTTTCTCTCTAACTTGGTTGCCTGGAAGAAATCGCTTTTGCGATAAGGCCGCCTATTTGTGCGTACTACATGTTGTTCTCTGTTTTTTGTCATCCTATTTGTTTTTGTAGATGTGTGGGTACAATAAAGGATATTATTATTATTATTATTATTTAGTATCGTTGGCTATCGTACAAGCTTTGCTTGGTTAGGGACTTGGTCATTGAAGAACTTTAACATCGTAAGCAATGTGGCTTCAGAAACAGCTAGGTTATTATGACAGATGTCAAAATAAAATATTTACTTTGACATGCAATTTTATGTGTGTATTAGAAACTAGTTTATGCCCGCGGCTTCGCCCGCGTGGAGTTCGAAAAAGTAGCTTAGGAAGTTTTAATGCTAGAATCAGTTCAGCCGCTATGCCGTGAAAGAGCATCCATTATAATATAAGAAATATGATTTTTTAAGGATTAAAAAAGAATAGCCTATGTCCTATTCCTAAGTATAAGCTATCACTATTTCAACTTTCAGCCAAATCGGTTGAGCCGTTTGGCCGTGAAAGAACCGCAAACATCCAAACTTTCACATTTATAATATTAGTAAGATAAGATAAGAAAACAAGAAACTATATCTATAAGTATATAATCCGCATCAAGGATTGTTTTTATCAATTTTTTGCATCAGTTTCATATCCCCCGTATTAGTACTATATAAATAACTTCACGTTTTCCGATAAGGGTCCCCGAAGGGATAGACAGAGGTGTACAGGTAGTTCCTACACACCCACTTTCCGCCAGAGGTATATTAGGTGCCAACGTGACAGTTGGCGATTCCATCGCCGTTACTCAAGCACGACTATACATACGCCTTTGAATTTCTTCTCAGGCGTATGCAGGTTTCCTCTCGATGTTTTCCTTCACCGTTCAGCTCGTGGTGTGACTTATCACTGTACTTAAGTTCAGAAAAACTCATTGATTCATTGGTTCAGAAAAACGCAGGCAACTGCTCGAACTACTCGGCCACCACGGCTTTTTAATATAAATATATTAAAAATAAAATAAATATCAAAAATTATAATAAAGTGGCAACACTGTCTATGTCCGCTGTCTATGATTATTGTAACTCAGCGTTCTACTAACATTATGTATTATAATGAAAATGGAATAAATAAGTTTTCTACTAACTCTTAAGAGTTGTTATTCAATCAGAAATTCATAAACCAATACTACTGCCTACTCTTTTCTGAGACAGACCGAAAGCTAACCATAACGGCTATTAATAAGTTAATAACGGACCTGTAAAAATCAAACAAATAGAACTTAATTATTTACTTTAGGACACTACTGAGGTATGCACAAGAATACTTCTTTAGATTAAATCGGTTCGCGAGTATACCTATACTAATATTATAGAGGAAAGATTTGTATGGAAGTATGTTTGTAAGGAATTGGCTCAAAAAGTACTAGACCGATTTAAAAAATTCTTTCGTCATCTGATTACTACATTATCACTGATTAATATAAGCTATTTTAATTGCAAGAAAAAAATGTTATGCCAAAATGTTTAAAAAATGTATGTCCACCCGTACGAAGCCGGGACGGGCCGCTAGTATTTTATAAAATATGTAATAACGCACTGATCAATCAGGGATTCAGTCATCATTTAGCGAAAAAAAACGGCGTAATAATCTCCTTCGACCGTGACAGGACTCGAACCTGCAATCTTCGGATCCGAAGTCCGACGCCTTATCCATTAGGCCACACGGTCCATGTTCTTGTGGATGTAAATTATAATCTATATAAAACTCAACATAATGTTATGTACGTAAACACATGTGTATATAATAAATTGCTTTTAATACATACATCAGGTGGTATATTGCCTGCCTAATGGTAAGCGGTGACCGCAAATTAAAGACGCTAACACTAGCCAAGGCATCACTCGTAATTAGGAAGGAAGATATTTTTTCTACTTTTATTGACAATTATACGTTTTATTACGAAAAAGTCAACATGTGTTTAAAATTTTACCGGCAGTATACATTAGGTTTCGTTTCGGATATAGGGTTTGGGAACTAACTTGGGAACTAGTAAAAAGTATAAAAAAGGCAATAAAATAAATGCCGAAACCAGGGATTGAACCAGGGACCTTTAGATCTTCAGTCTAACGCTCTCCCAACTGAGCTATTTCGGCTAATGAAATGCCTGCAAATTTTATACATTACTTGCTTGTGCATAACATTAACTTATTTTACCTAGCAACTCAACATTGCCATACAACGTGGCAATGTTGCCAGCATTATTGGCACCTTTCCGCATGTGCGACACCTATTTTACCTTTAAGTATTGTTGTGTTATAATCTACACAGTATAAAATGAAGTCACTTCCGCGAACATACATCGCTTAGAGCTTTCAAATTATTCAACGGATTTTAATCCAGTCTCAGCAGTAGATAGAGTGATTCAAGAGGAAGGTTCATATGTATAGTACATACTTATTATAGTACATAAAAGACGTGAAATTTAAAGATGTGTAATGTGATGGCGTAACAAACATATTTTATAATAATAAAATAATATATCCTCACGCCTTCCCACAAGGGTCCCCGAAGGGGTAGGCAGAGGTGTATAGGTAATACCCACACACCCACTTTCCGCCAGAGGTATATTAGGTGCCAACGTGACAGATGGCGAGTCCATCGCCGTTACTCCAGCACGACTATACATACGCCTTTGAATTTCTTCTCAGACGTATATGCAGGTTTCCTTTCGATGTTTTCCTTCACCGTTAAGCTCGTGGTGTGACTAATCACTGTACTTAAGTTCAGAAAAACTCATTGGTACAGTCGGGATTCGAACTTGCGACCTTTGCGTCGTAGGCAACTACTCGAACCACTCGGCCACCACGGCTTTCAAACATATTTTTGTGCGCTTAAATCGCAAATGCTAACTAAACCTTACAAGATAGATCAAATAACTGTACTACGGAATTGTATATCTTAAAAAGATCTAAAAATATCCGCGATGGTATATATTTATCTCTAAAGGATATAAGATATCCTCTAATATAATAATAATTATTATTTATTTATTATTATTATATTAAAGGATACCTTACGGTAACCATTTTTATCATCTTAGCATCTACATTGCACCCCTGTGAAGCCGAGGCGGGTCGCTAGTAATGTGTGTGTGTGTGTGTGAGGGTGTGTTTTTATTATTTTCACGGTTGTTTTAAATAAATAAAAAAATTAATTTACCTCCGTTTAAAAAAAAGAACCTGTCATAAGAAGAAACGGCGAACCATATTTAATAGGTGTCTATGGGCGAACCAAACTCCCTGGTTTTCGATATAGTGCGGATATCCTATTTCGTTTGAGGCAGCCTTGTACCGCCCACTTCTCGATCAATACGCAGCTACACACCCCCCTAGACAGAATTCCATTCTGGTCACGCTCAAGCCGTCCGATACCTAAGTATAATGTGTATGACAATGACATTAGTTGCGGGAAAAGTATTCCGCAGATGTCATTACTATACATCTATACTAATATTATAAAGAGGAAAGATTTGTTTGTTTGTTTGTAATGAATAGGCTCCGAAACTACTGGACCGATTTCAAAAATTCTTTCACCTTTGGCAAGCTACATTATCCCCGAGTAACATAGGCTATATTAAATTGGACCCGATAGGTGGCGCTGCGATCGAGTTTCAAGAATTTCACCTTTTTAACCGGGCGAAGCTTTCTGTGTGTTTCTGTGTGTCTTAAGCTAGATTCGAGAATGGTTTAGATTTACAATTGGCCCCAATAGGTGGCGCTGCGATCGTGTTACGGGCAATTTAACTTTTTCACCCGAGCGAAGCTGGGCGGGACAGCTAGTTATATATATGGGTTATTTTATGCTCAAGGACGGGAACGTCAAGAATTCTCGAACCCGACGAGCATGTATGAAGAGACTGATGAATGTGGACGAAGTGAAAGAGGTATGTAAGTTTAGAGAGAACTGGCGCTCTATAGGTACTCTCCGCCCACCCCGTTAGAGACTCGGCGTGTATGTAAAGACGTTTGTTACACAATCACGCCAGAACGGCTGAACGGAATTGAATGAAATTTGACACAGGGATAGATTATTAGCTGGATTAAACAGTGCAGTGCAGTGCAGTGCAGTATTCTCTGTGCGAAATTTCATTCAATTGCCTTTAGTACTTTTTGCCTGAAAGAGCATCGTTTTAATAATATTAAAAGAATGAATACCTATACACCTCTGCCTACCCTTTCGGTTCCCTTGTGGGGAGGCATGAGGTTATATTATTATTATTATTATAAATGGATGAATGTGGATGAAGCGAAAGATGTCTGTGAATCTACAGATTTAGGATACGGTAAGTAACCCACGCACCCACTTTCACCTAGTTTTTTTTATAGAAGACTGCCAAACAAGCATACGGCCCACCTGATGGGCAACGGTTACCGTAGCTTATTTACGCTAATGATACCGAAGTATCACTTGCGCGCTGCCACTCTATGTTCGGAGAGTTATAGTGTGTTGACAGCATAATAGGACTAATCCCTGTGCTGCTAACACTATATAACAACCCTCCCCCTCCCCAAGGAGCTCATTACTGGAGACCTTATCAACCGCGTAGGAACACAACACAATAATTGATGTTATTGTATAAGGTGGAGGTCCTGCCCCAGTCGGGCAGCTCTAAATTCGAACGGACAACCCAGTTATGTCCTACCCGTCTTAAAAAAGTTTTGTCAATAAATTAAGTTATATAAATTAACAAAAAGGATTCTGAACGCTCATTTACGCAGCCGGTAGGATTCGAACCTACGCTCCCAGAGGGAATCTGATTTCGAGTCAGACGCCTTAACCACTCGGCCACGACTGCTTGTATAGTGGTGACGAAATTTCTAAACGGTTTGTATTGATGAGGGTGTAATTTGCAATATCATTTAATAAATTTTATAAAAATTATACAAAGGCCTCGCACTGTGCGGCTTTCCTGCATTGAGTTCTTCAAAATAGGTGTGATCGCGTTACAAGCTTTCATAGGCGGAGGTAACCGCTTACCATCAGAATAAAGGGTACAGCATGAGATTTTACAAGAAAGGCATAGAAAGATGTTTGCAGCGTCAGCAATGCAAGTGAAAGAACTTATGTCTATGAGTGACGTATGCCATATTTGAAAAAAAAGTACCTTTTGGCATTCCGCAAGGAGGCTTCGTCCTAGAGTTGTCCAGGAAATCCAAATCATACTTCCTGGCCGGCGGGAATGTCAGTGCCACGTGGCCATACACACACACTATGACACTCAACACTCCGCATAGTATGGTCCAAGCTCGCACTGGTTCCATTTTCAAAACACTTTACGATATCACTGTACACTGCACTTATGACGTCATATTAACGTCGTTAAACTGTTCCAAATTTGAATTTTCAAAACGTCGCCGCCATATTTGTCCTGTCTTCACGATGCAGTCTGTAACAAAGGAAAATAGTTCTTATTTACAAATGTTTAGAGTGCAATGGTACTTAAACGCTTTATGATTCGTGTAAAATTGTATTTGATAAGTATATTTACTGGATTATTTTCTGTAAAACTATATCGTATGTGTTGAGCCAGCTTAATCTATCGGGTGCCAAATTTTATCCGGTTCCGTTCAGTACTGACTGTGTACACACAATATTAAGTGGAATTACTACCCCTTCGGGGACCCTTGTGGGAAGGCGTGAGGATATATATTATTATATCAAATAATTTTGTAAATCGTGGGTTTTCAAAGTCTAACAATTTTCCCTACACCGTAATGGCGGGCTAATTAGCAATAACAAGTAAGGTTGTTAGAAAGTACAGTTTTTTTTTAAATAATAGATTTTTTAACCGCTGATTTCCCTTTACCCGAAACTGAACCAATTCTTTAATGGAATAATTACTGGATGAAATTACTGGGACAAATTATTGATTTAATTAAGAGATAGGATATGTGTTAGCCAGTTCGAACCCGTTGTAGCAATTCAGTGACCTCAAGTACAGTGATTAGTCATTCGACGGGTTTACGGTGAAGGAAACCTCGAGAGTAAACCTGCATACGTCTGAGAACAATTCACAGACATATACAGTCGTGTTTGAGTAACGGCGACGGACTCGCCATCCGTTACGTTGATATAAATCTCCGGCACAAAAGTGGGTGTGTGCTACACATACTACACAACCACTGCCTACCAGTTCGGGGATCGTTGTGTGTTACACAACCACTGCCTACCAGTTCGAGGATCGTTGTGTGCTACACAACCACTGCCTACCAGTTCGAGGATCGTTGTGTGCTACACAACCACTGCCTACCAGTTCGGGGATCGTTGTGGGAAGCCGTGAAGATATAAATGCAAACATGTTGAGAAGTGATATTCACCTGAGGGCACTTGAGCGCTAAAGGTGTACGACCGTCACACTCTAGAGCTCTCTACTTTCACTCAACAATGCAGTGGTCGAGCGAAGCTAATGTCATTAAATTACTACGTACTATATTATAAATGCGAAAAAACATGGAAAGGAAATCTGCATACGTCCGAGAGATTCAAAAGCGTATAAATATAATATAAAGACGTATGTAAGTCTAGAGAGAACTGGCGCTCTACACCCTCTGCCTACCCCGTTAGGAACTCGGCGTGATGATATCTATACTTATTTACTAATAATCCTTACTAATATTATAAATGTGAATGTAAGTTTGTTTGTTACGCTTTCACGTAAAAACTACTTAACCGATCGTCATAAAACTTTGTACACATATTCTCGAAGGTATTAGAAGTAACATAGGATACTTTTAAAAAAAAAAGATTTTTTTTTACGAAAGGTAAAAAAGCTGTCTACGCCGACGAAGTCGCGGGCACAGCTAGTAATATTATAAAGAGGAAAGATAAGTATGTTTGTAACGAATCGGCACAAAAAGTACTGGACCGATTTGAAAAATTCTTTCACCATTGGAAAACTACATACACCCTGAGTGACATAGGCTATATTTTCCTTTACAAAAAAAAATTCCACCCGTGCGAAGCCGGGACGGACTGCTAGTGTATGTATAAATGTAGTCGTGCTTGAATAACGGCGATCTGTCACCTGAACATCGCGTGGTTTGGTTTACAGACTTCCCAAAGTATTATATTAAAACTCCTTGCTATGACCAGGCTAACATGATAGGATAATCATCAGTAATTGAAGCTCTTGTCGGCGTCTCTGATGCACGCTTCCGTGCAATTGCTTTGACCTCCCTATACGTCATGAGAGACACTTTTTCCGACTCAAATATGCTTATCTTGGTGTTCCTATCTTTTTCTGTCTAACTTTACCTTTTCTTTTAGAATATGTTTCAATCATCACTTCGTTTATAACACATGGGTCCCGGCCGCGTCTGTCTGTGCACGATTAACTCAAAAACTCTTAAACGGATTTTCAAACGGTTTTAACAAAAACCTAGAAAAATTCGTGTAAAAGATTTAGGTGTATAATTTGATAAGGTTTTATGCAAATTGCGTTGAAATTTCAGGATAATCGTTGAAGATTTGGTATTAATCAAATCGCTTGGGAACTTTCTTCGAAAACGCTCCCTAATTAATCCCTTTGAGATATTATGTAGCTGTCGAAATCAAATACTAGATGACGACATTTCACTTTGGTCAATGTTCAAACAAGCTCTAAAAATACTAGTTTTATGCAAGGCTTCCTTAGCGTGGAATTAGATTTATCACACTAGACTATTGTTATATTTTAGCTTAAGATAAATAGGTGGTCCACAGAGAGATAACAAAGAGAGGATTTTATTTCTGTGCATTCCTAAAATAAACGCGCCTAACGTAGTTAGCTCCCTCGAGTTCCTGGGACACTAGGCACTTGTACATGTGTGCACCCAAAGTCCTAGGATAGGGCAGTTAGGTTTCTGCGGTATAATATTCAGGATGCAATTGGTGCTCTGCTCCCTCTCTTCATCACCGAGGACACACGATTGCGCATAATAGCATGAAAATTGTCTATATGCGCTTCCGCAATCAGAATCAGAATCAGAATAAAATTTGAATTGCTAGACTAATTCTTTGTCCGCGGTAGCTGCCAGCTCTTCGATCTCCTGTTATTGTATTGTGTATACTTTTGCCTACCACATCGCAAACCCTTGCCGAAATGCGCGAAGTTATCTATAACTTATTGTTCCGATCCCTTTGTCGTAAAAACCTAGATAACGAGGAATACCGTAACGATGCTATCGTTACGTTACGTTACGTGTTGAATTGGATGCCGTTCGATTTGATCCAAGATATCGTCTGTTGCGTAAACTGCCGTTAAACGTACTGATACACATTAATTGGTTAGTCAACAGTTATTTATTACATGCCTGGGAATATCATCACGCAATTATTTGATTCGCAAAGCAATCTGAATTAAGGTGTGACAGATAAGATGAGGAAATGCATATTACGTTGGTCCGTATATAAGGTATAAAAAGATATTGAAGGAGGGTTTACAAACAGTTATAGATAATGCAATCCGCGAAGACACGCCTCACTAATTTCTAGTCGAGGGGGTCGGGGGATGCGGGGAGTATGACCAGAGTCATACATACATACATATCATCACGCCAAGTCCCTAACGGGGTAGGCAGAGAGTATAGAGCGCCAGTTCTCTCTAGACTTACATACCTCTTTCGCTTCGTCCACATTCATCAGTCTCTTCATACATGCTCGTCGGTTTCGAGTACTCTTAACGTTCCCGTCCTTGAGAGTCCGATCTATTTGATCCAGGTAGTAGGAACGTTGAAACCGTCTATTAATTGTTATGTACGTGTGCACTGATAGGTAATCAGTGTGTACCGATAATACTCAACATTAGTGAAAGGTTCCACACTTATACTATACACTATAGGGAATAATAGTGGGGCGCGCCTGGATGGCTGTATGGCTGGATGGCACTTTATACAATGCGAACGAGTCTGGAAATAGAAGCATAGGAAGTCCGCTATCCAACTACCTAAATCAAATCGGTCGCACATTTCAAAGAATGGATCATCAAGAGTATTCGAAACTGAGTATGTATTTAAGAGAGTACAAAATGTCGATGAAGCGAGAGGTCTGTCTTTCTATAGAGAATTGGCGCTTCTACTCCCTCAGACTCGGCGTGATGATATAGGTATGTGAATGTATACAAGTTCAATAAATGTCACACCAGCTTCACGGTGAAGAAAAACATTGCAAAGAACGTTGCAAAGAACGTTGTAAAGAACGTTGCAAATACATACATACATATCATCACGCCAAGTCCCTAACGGGGTAGGCAGAGAGTATAGAGCGCCAGTTCTCTCTAGACTTACATACCTCTTTCGCTTCGTCCACATTCATCAGTCTCTTCATACATGCTCGTCGGTTTCGAGCAAATGGTTGAGAAAAATTCAAAAACGTTATTATTTAAAAATCCTTTGAGAATACGTTGACGTTAAAAGTAGCTAATAGTGAAAATTGTATGTCATGACACTTCTGCCTGCAAATTCGGGCTCTCTTGGTGTGAAGATTCATCTAACATGCAATCTAGAATTAATTAGGAATCTTTCTATGAGAATTGCATCACACATTATTCGTAGCCCACTAAATACCTATGTAACTTTCCAAAAACTCAAACATCGCTTAGATACGTCACGGCTCCAATGAACGAATGAAATGAATGAATATAACCTTTGAAGTAGCCGCACATTGATTGAATACCCAGTTACAATTGAGTAACTTTCGCTCGTAGCCTTCGGTGATGCGAAGACAAACGAAGAAAAGAGTATTTATTCAAAACAAATAAAGAAATATATACGTTAAGCCTTTTCTAGTTTTTCAAAACATCGAGCTATGATCCCTCCAGGAACAAAATTTTTAGGGATATTCAAGTTCAAACCCCGACTATAGCAATGAGTTTCTGAACCTAAGTTAAGTGATTAGTCACTCAGTCAGCTGTGAAGTCAGGGGTGAAAAATATTCTATAAGGGTTGAATCGCGCAAGCGTTACCCTAGGCGGACTGCATTCTTGTTTGTGTATGAAATATACACAAAATACTCTTTTGTGTATATTTTATACTTTTTAATTGTAGAGAAATTTCGGAAAAGTAGTTCAACACTCTGAGAACTAAATATGTTGAGTTTTGAGTAAATAATAAGCGATAATGAGAGAGTATATTAACTTTCGCTAACGCATCAGACTGTGCATTCTACTATCACTGTGTAAGCGAAAAGATACTCATTTAAACATCAAAGCAGTTGATATTTTTCGTCGACAGATGGCGCCAAAACTATTTTCATATTGAATTGGAAAGTGAAAATCCGGGTCGTACGTGAGGTTCGTCGAGCGAAAAATGCACACAGAGTGAGTCTGGAAAGTATTTTGTTTGCATAGTTTTTATGTTGATAGAAATTTGTGAGGAAAGCAGTTTTTGCCACGTCTGCGCTTGATCAATAATGCAAATTTTGTGACACAATAATCAGTCTTCCGTTTCAACTCAACTTATTTAAATGGTAGTCGTGATGGCCGAGTGGTCCGAGTAATCGCCTGCATTGGAAATATTGCTAAGTTCTAATCCCGATAGTACCAATGAGTTTTTCTGAACTTCCACAGCTCACTATAAGTTTTTCTGTGAACGAAAACATCGAGAGGACACCTGCATACGTTTTAGATTAAGGTACAAAGACGTATGTATGTCGTGATTGAGTAACGGCGATGGACTCGCCACCTGTCGCGTCGGAAACTAAATATATCTGTGGCTAGAAGGTAATCAAAACCGACGAGCATGAATGAAGAGACTGATGAATGTATACGAAGCGTAGAGAAAACTGGCCCTCTCTGCCTACCCCGTTAGGGAATCGGCTAATGATGTGTATGTATGGTAAGAAGTACGTGTTTCAACTTTATTGCAAATTCATCCAGTTTTTAAGGGGACTAAGTTGCGGGAATAGGGTCATCTTAAATAATTTAAGACAAATGGCCTCTTGTCTGCGACTCGGATGCGATTCCATCCAGTTACTTCTATCTTTATATTTGAGCTGACTCATTAATGTTAATCTTGGTTTTCTTCGTCCTCCCTTCACCCTATATTAACTCTAAGTTATTTCGAACAGCTGTTTAACCATCATATAAAACTCAGTTGCACAAGATGGCGCCACTGTGCATGTCTTCAAACACATGTAAGGTCGTACAATCACCGCACAGGTTCCAGTTCCGTGGCGCGCACTGTACCATGGCAAACGGTAATAAAATTGGAACAATAGTCGCAAATTACTTAGGCCTTTGATTGGTATCACTCATAGAGTTGCCAGATTTCGATTTCGAATAAAGTTTAGCTAGGGTGTGTAAGAAAATAGAACGGTTGGCTTCCAGAAGTTGTAGGCTGGTTTGAAGACATGACGATGCTATTAAACAAATAGCTCCAAATATAACAAAATGTCAGCATTAATAAAGGGAGTAGTATTCACTTCGATATATGTTTTCAGGGGTCAGTAAACATGAATAACTTTATGCAAAGGTCATCAATTGGTCTTATCTGAGAATGTATATTTTACACATATATCTTCAAGCCTTCGAACAAGTGTCCCCGAAGGGGTACGTAGTTCCCACACGACCACGTTGCGCCGGAGATGTTACATTATTTTACTTGATACACACAGACATTAATCTTTGTTATTTTTTAAACGGATCTCTGTTTAAGCAACTGACAGCGCGCAAGTAACGCGATTGTAATCGGATTTCGTGAAAGTTGTTAAAATAATATCATGTTAAAATTTTTTTTTAAGTGATCAATCATTTTGTTATGAGAATTTATCATTTTAATATATATTCACTTCACTTGTTGACTAAAGTGTTTGGGAAAGCGAGACCAAGACTTGCGAAATAGGAAGAGTCTTGCCGAAGTATACGGCTATATTACACAAAGATCGCAAGTTCGAATCCCGACCGAACCAATGAGTTTTTCTGAATTTTAATACAGTGATTAGTCACACCACGAGCTTTACGGTGAAGGAAAACATCGAGAGGAAACCTGCATACGTTTGAGAAGCAATTCAAAGGCGTATGTGCCACCTATAATAGGCGAGGAGCCGTAGAAGTACAAAATGCTGGTATGCGATTGATTGATGGCCTGGGTCTCCTTGGCATTACCCAATATAACATTATAAAGAATCATGCTGGAAATACCCTTGACCTCGCCTTCTCCACCTCACCACTTTCTATAACAGAAAGCTCCCAGCCATTTGTCCAGGTTGATAGTGCTCATCCGGTATTTACCATAGACGTGCTTGATCTAGCCGTCCCCCCATTAATTGAGTCTGCTACACCCAGACGTAATTACAGAAAAGGAGATTATAATAAATTAAACCAACATTTTAATGAATTAGACTGGCAAGCATTATTGTTAAATGGTTCGGTTGATGATGCTACGGATGCTTTTTATGGTATTATTTACGAAGCTATAGCGAAATTTGTACCTTTCACTCGCACAGCGAGTCATCGCTCGTATCCAGTTTGGTATAGTAAAGCACTGATACATATTATTAGGGAAAAATCTAAGGCTCACGCGCGCTGGAAAAAGTTTAAAAATCTTCTCGATTATGACCAATTTGCGATGTTACGTGATAGGCAGCTACGAGTTCAAGAGGCCTGCTTTCAGAAATATGTAGCGGATATGGAAAAGTCAATCAAGACTACCCCAAAGATGTTCTGGTCTTATGTTAAGAGTAGGCGTGGTGGCTCCAATTATCCTAAGACCATTACGTTAGGTACTGCTTCTTACACCAAAGGCGAAGAGATTTGTAATGCTTTCAACAGATTTTTCCAAAGCGCTTTTGGGGAACCATCGTCATCAACGTCAACCACTGAAGTTGAAGTTGATATTGGTCAGGATTCCATATCCATAGTACGCATTTCAGTCACTGCAACACTTAAGTCTCTTAACTCCCTAGACCCTTCAAAGGGCCCTGGTAGCGATGATATTCCTCCATTATTTTGGAAAATGTGTGCGAGTTCCTTGGCGGGTCCAATCACTACTATTTTTAACCGCTCATTGAGAGAAGGAATTTTTCCCTCCTTGTGGAAAGTAGCGCATATTCTACCTATACATAAAAAAGGTACTAGAACTAAATCAGAAAATTATAGGGGCATATCCATGCTTAACACTCTACCTAAGGTCTTCGAAGTCAATGTTTACAATGCTATCTACCCTGTTATACTCAAGGGTATTTCGAATAGCCAGCATGGCTTTCTCAAGAAACGCTCAACAATTACCAATTTAGCTTGTTTCACTGATTATGTCTTGAGTAACATGGATGGTGGGGGACAGGTGGATGTGATCTACACTGATTTTGAAAAAGCTTTTGATCGCGTGGATCATGTTATCCTACTCAGAAAGCTCCAGAGCTTGGGAATCCATGGAGATCTACTTCGGTGGATCAAGTCATATTTAACGAATCGTTCTCAGGCGGTTGTAGTTGGCGGTTTCAAGTCTGATTTTATTAACATACCTACAGGTGTCCCGCAGGGCTCACACCTGGGGCCCCTTCTTTATAACGCGTACCTATATGACATAAAGAAGTGTTTTAGGCATGCTAATCACCTGATGTACGCAGATGATAAAAAAATTTTCATGAAAATCCGCAACTTAAAGGATTGCGAATCTCTTCAGTCTGACTTAAATGCCTTGAGTAATTACTATAGTGAAAATCGCATCACAGTTAATGTGATCAAATGTAAATACATTTCATATACGCGTAAGAGAAATTCTATAAGCTTTCCTTATAATTTTAACAATACACTGATTAATAAAACTAGCTCAATGAAAGACTTAGGTGTAACTTTTGATGAAAAGTTTATACTAGCTGAACACATACACTGCATTGCTAATAAAGCGTTTAAGAACTTAGGCTTCGTCTTACGCGTTTGTAAACCGTTCAAGGACTTATGCGCCGTTATATCGGTTTATAACGCATTTGTGAGAAGTGTTCTTGAATACGCATGCCCAGTCTGGTCATGTCAATACAAAATGTACAGCGATCGCCTTGAAATCATTCAAAAAAAGTTCATCAACCATTTGAACTACAGACTTCGTGTGTCCTCGGACTCTTATTTTGTCAGCTGCAATCGTCATAGACTTTTCACTCTCGAAGAAAGGCGTAAGGTCTTCGACATGTGTTTATTATACGATATACTGAATGGACGAGTCGACTGCCCTGAGATGGTGGCGGGCTTGACATTCTACACACCTAGGCGACGCACACGCCACTCGCCTCTGCTGCATGTCGCTAGGAATTCCACCAATTACGCCAGCAACCGGGTTCTCTCTCGAATTGCTCACTCATACAACACATATTTCAGTTCCGTAGATCTGTTTAGATATTCAAAAAATAAATTCAAAACCTACATACAGCAATGTATTTTAAAAGCACGAACTTAAAATTGAACTTGAAAACCCTTGCTTTGCTCCGGCATCAAAGATTATAGCCCTTATTAGACACGGATGACGTAACTTAACACTGCTGAGGGATATCAGATTTGTTTTCATCAATAGTCACTTTCGCACTGTAATTGTGATAGGTAAATCATTGCCATAATTTATAATATACCTAGTTATAACTATATATTAGATGTGTAGTATATACTGTTGTCAGTTAGTACTTGGTATTGCTTCTAGGGTTGTGTGCTCGAATTAACGAATTTATTTATTTATTTATTGTTAAATTGATTACATATTAGTAGTAAGTGTTTACAAAAAAATGTTTTGTTTAAAAAAAGTTTAAAATTGTTTACCTTACAAATATACACATGTATTCCAGTTTGTTTCGTAACATAAATAACCTTGTATTAATACAGAGGGAAACCTTTTATTAGCCTTACGAATAATGTATAATTCTTAAGTCTATATTTGTAATAACGCCGTTGGTTTTCAATAAAAATAATAATAAAAATAATATGTATAGTTGTGCTTGAGTATCGGCGATGGACTCGCCATCTATCACGTTGGCACCTAAAATATATCTCTGGCTGAAAGTGGGTGTATGGGTATCATCTATACACCTCTGCCTACCCCTTCAGGGACCCTTGTAGGAAGGCGTGAGAATATATATTATATACATATATAAATAATACATACTTACATACATAAGAACCGACGGCCCTTATGAGCAACACGTGATAAATGTACGCCCCCTAAAACCTGATTATAAAACCTTCTGGCTGTTTAGTGATGTGTCTCCGAGCCTTGAAACCAAGCTTAGCCTTGTAGTCTTACTAACCCTACTCAGGTTACTAGGCTTACTAGACGGTTGGACTCATGGCTTACTTTATATAGTAGCTTTTACAGGCTTACTAGGCTTTCCAGGCTTATTGGGCTTACTCGGGCTACTCAGGTTACAAGGCTTACTAGACGGTTGGACTCATGGCTTACTTTATATAGTAGCTTTTTGAGGCTTACTAGGCTTATTAGGCTTACTCGGGCTACTCAGGTTACAAGGCTTACTAGAAGCTAAGATTCATGGCTTACTTAAGATAGTAGCTTTTTAGACTTATTAGGCTTAATCGGCTTTCCAGGCTTATTGGGCTTACTCGGGCTACTCAGGTTACAAGGCTTACTAGAAGCTAAGACTCATGACTTACTTTAGATAGTAGCTTTTTAGGCATATTAGGCTTAATTGGGCTACTCAGGTTACAAGGCTTACTAGACGCTATGACTCATAGCTTACTTTAGATAGTAGCTTTTTAGGCTTATTAGGCTTAATCGGGCTACTCAGGTTACAAGGCTTACTAGACGCTAGGACTCATGGCTTACTTTATATAGTAGCTTTTTCAGGCTTACTAAGCTTTCCAGGCTTATTAGGCTTACTTGGGCTACTCAGGTTACAAGGCATGACTTACTATAGAAAGTAGCTTTTTAGGCTTTCTCGGCTTTCCAGGCTTACTCGGGCTACTCAGGTTACAAGGCTTACTAGAAGCTAAGACTCATGGCTTACTATAGATCTTAGCTTTTTAGGCTTACTCGGCTTTCCAAGCTTATTATGCTAACTCAGGTTACTAGGCTTACTACTCTCTAGACTCTAGGCCTTATGGCTTACTATAGACAGTAGCTTTCTAGGCTTACCAAGTTTAGTCGAATTACTAGGCTTTCTAGACGTTAGGTTACTTGTGGTCTATAGACAGTTGTCCATAAGGCCTTAGGTATAACCTAAAATATGAAATCACCCATAACAATGTGACGTAAACGCATTTTGCAATTCCACGAGTTCTTTCTATTTGGCGAATAATAGCTCCGCGCCAACAGAGACGTGGAACGTGATAATAGGTGAAAGCAGAGGCCGGTGGTAGTTGCTTTTATAAGAATTTCGACCAAGGCCAGTGCATATAAAGCCTATTTGATGATTTAAGAAAATAAGACCATAATTCATTTAAATTTGAAGTTCGAAAGTTATTAAGAAGGTTAGAAAGGTCGTTTTATCATAATTTTGATTATTTATGTAATTCAGTAAGACTAAAGACGAATATTATTCATCTCTTCTAAGTTTGACCACAGACTTCGACCATAAATAATAGTTTTACGTTCATCGAAATTCGGTGACAATCAAGTGTATGTAGTTTTTTTTATTTAATGTTTCGTGAAGCTTTAATGTAAAAAAACAACTTATAATAAAAAATATTATATTAAATTCCCTTTACGTAATTTTGGTAAAAAGTTTTTACTTCACGTATTAATATTATGATTAAAAGTTTTTTATGGGACATCCTTTGGATCTTTTTAAGAAAAATCTTTGATTCGACTAAATTATTCACGAATGTATGCAATATTATATATTTACTATTAATTTTACTATAAATTATTATAAACTCTATAAAATTTCATAATAGATTAATGATTATCTATTTAATAAATCATCATATTTTACAAGGAAATTTTTAAACAGCCTGTATCCATGTTTCGCACACCCTTTGCATAAATAAAACTCTAACCCAAGTATGTATCTATCTTTTTGTCTTCTTTAGGAAATATCTCATTAAGTAATCAGCTACGTTTCCTCGTGTCGCGCTCTAGTTTTCAACCGTTAATAATGTATATCGCTATCACCATAATCGCCTTAAGAAAATCTCTATGACACGTAATTGGTCGATCGTTCCGCTGTGTAATGCTAACGGCAAGAGTTTTACTTTTTACGGAATTCGGAATTAGGGTCGTTCTGACCATAAACAACAAATTATGGCATTAAATTATTGTTTATATAAGGAGATTTTATTCTCTATGTCACATCCGTTTGGGTGGAAAAAAATAATATGAACACGATTGCAACGCCATCTATCGGGACCAGTTTGAATAAAAACCATCCAGGGATCCGTGCAAATTCACAAATTGATTTTAAATAAATGTATATGAACAAGAAGATTTAATGTATTTTTTTTAAGATTTAATGCAAGCCTTCAGAGAGTTTATTGCAACTGCAAAAACCTCTATTAATTTTCTCATCTTAAAGCCTTCACTTTAGTGTAATAAGATATTTGTTTGGCAGATGGCGCATAAATCGCCACGTGACACGAATTTTTGTAGCTAAAACCAAAATTTACTTAAAATGATGTTTAAATACCTAAGTGCTCTGACCACATACCTCTATAATATATGTTAACAGCCCCTGTCATGTATCATAACAATATTCTCTAAAATAACCATTAATGCTAACCGGTTAGCGGTTTATTACAACATTCGGAGAAACTGTGGTAACTAAGGCATGTGTTATCTTAAATCTTAACTATCTTTAACCCCAGAGCAGTAGTGACCGAGTGGTTCGAGTAGTTGCCTGCATCTTAAAAATTGCAAGTGCGAATCCTGACCGTACCAATGAGTTTTTCAGAACTTTATTTACCTAGCACAGTGATTAGTCACACCACGAGCTTTACGGTGAAGGAAATATCGAAAGGAAACTTGCATCTGGTTGAGAAGAAATTCAAAAGGGTATCGATAGATGTATTTGAGATACAACGATGGACTCGCCATCTGTCACGATTGCGACTTTCTCTGTAAAGTATTTTTAAAGACTTGTGACGTAACTATAAAACGAAGTCCACCACCCGTATATCTATCTATCTATCGGTTCTGTTGGTGATAAAGTCAAGCCCTGGAGGTCACAGCATGGAGTTCTTCAAGAAGGGTGCTAAACAAGCATGCGGTCCGCCTGAAGGTAAGCGGTTATCGCCGCCTATGGACACTTGCAACACCAGTATAGGTCGCTGACTACATAACATGATGTACAATCGCAAGTAATATTTACTTCAAAGTTATGAAACCAAAAATAAAAGATCTGAGCCCAATTTGCGATTGTAATAAAAATTTTAGTCGTTGTGGTCGAGATCACAGGAAAAGTATAGTTTAAGAGAGAGGATTGAGTAATTCACAAGAGAGCATAAGTATGTTATTATGTGTTGGAAATATTGGACTAATTGTATCATTCGTGTTTTATTATGTAGTTCAGTGCGCATTAGAACACACCTCTTACGACTGATGATAGATTAGCAAAATAATCATCATATTACGTTCCGGGTATGTCAAAGGAAACATGGAAATAGCATAAATGTTGAGATGTCTCTTCGAAACATGTGCGGCGTGACTGACGTAACAGCGTGAAGAAATTCGCAAAACAACTGGCGTGAACGAGGGTGTAATTGTAATGATAAAAGGCATGTCACGTTGGTTTGGACATATAGAAAGGATGACTGAAGAAATATTGACGAAAGAGATATACAAAGCAAAATTGTGTGCAAGAAGAGGCAGAGGAAGACCACGATCCAAATACCTGGACCAAAACGATCGGACGCTCAAGGACGGGAACGTCAAGAGTACTCGAAGCCGGCGAGTATGTATGAAGAGATCACACAAATATCTACCCTCAGCGGGATTCGAACCCGTCCTCAAGTTTCACAGTCAGGAGCTCTAACCTCTAGACCAGACGGCCGTCAAAAAGTTAAAAAGTATTTGTTTATCACTACGTAAAGTAATGTTCCCTATTTTGCGTAATACCGAGATTAGACTTAGAATTTCGTAGTTTTTTCTCCTGACAGGCACTTTCTTGGAAACGGCTTAAACGGTAATAATTAACAATTTATACGGCGTTTATTAACGTTGCTGTAGTGCATCAGGCATGTTTGCGGATGCACACGTGGACGACTTCTACGCGATCATGCGTAAGAAATCGGCTACTATGATTCGGGGGTTGCGGGGGAGCAGTAATGGAATCCTGAAGATGATAGCAGGAAGGTTGGACGCAGTCGTGCTCGGTAGGTTCACTAGCTTGCATGTGAGGCGTGTGAGTTGATGAACTGATTGGGTACCTGCCGATACCTGCCTTCATATTTTATATTATTTTTATTATTATTTTATTGTTATACTAATATAGAAATAACATTTTTTTTACTAACACGAGCTATGGACACGAAGTCTGAAAATAAATGAATTTATTTATTATTATTATTATTATTATTAAGTGTCGTTGCGTGTCTTACATTGAATAAAAAAAAAGTTTTTAATGCAATATAGGTATTTGGCTTAAAGCACGTGCAGACTCGACATTGTCCAACACGCGACCGAATCGCTGTCATCCAATTACGTGACATTTGTCATGACATAGCTAAATACTGCTAACAAAACGCATATTTGTACCGAGTTGGTTTCGAGGTCGCGTTCAATGAAATTCCTCGAGTTATGAAACGTGTTATATCAATTGCGCTAGAGAAGTGACAAGTTTACCTAACGCCATGTTGTCAGATATTAAGTCATATGTTAAATTTTAGTCAAACATGGCCCAGCGGTTGGTAAGCGGTTACCGCCGCCTATGGACAGTTTGGGTGTGACTCTCGCGTTGCCGACCCTACAAGAACCGCTTCACTCTCTTTTTTAAGAACCTTTATTACTCCCTAGGGAAAGCCTTAAGGGAGAGTTCAAGAATATAGAGCGTTCGCGGAAGGGAGCTCTTCTGGAATCGCTTTTTAGATGACATGTTCAAATCGGGGCAGTCTGTACCAATTAGTCTAGACATAATTACACCACGAGCTTTACGGTGATGGAAAACATCAAGAAGAAACCTGCATACCTTTGAGATAAATTCAATTACGACTTATAGACCTACCTAGCCGTGCTTAAAATAATATAATTTTGACATCTGTCACAATAGCATTCATTTTGACATCTGTCAAAATGCATTTCTGACGACATTTGCAATGCTCTGAAGACTTGCATCGCAACTGTGAACGAAACAAAGGTGTTGCACCGGTAGGCAGTTGTTACACCGGTTGGCAGGTAGAAGGGTCCTTTACAAATATACAATTCACATTTAACTTGGCCTTTAAGCCAAACGTCCTCAACAAGTTTGCATAATACGATCATTGTCCAAATCACACCGCCAACTTTGTTGTGCAAATAAAAGACACGCTAATTTGTATTCTAACGCCTATGTAATAGAGATTTAATACGGGACACGGATTGTTAAGGTAAGGCGGTCAAGTTTGTATTGCCTTATTCGGTAAAGATGGCTCGTTATAGATTAGTTTCGAATCACTTCGTATTGTTTTGTAATTATCACATAGCTTTTGCCTGTGGATTCACTCGCTTACATCTATACGCTTCTAAAATATCAATAAATAAATTCTATAACTTATGGTCGTATATTGATTTATCTCTGGCGGAAACTGGGTGTGTGGGTACTACCTTTACACGTCTGTCTACCCCTTCGGGGACCCTTGTGGGAAGGCGTGAGGATATATTGTTTAGATTAGTTAGTTAAGAAGATAGTGTTAAGGATATTTGTCCCACATTACAAAAAAAAAAACCCTGTCCAACTCCAATATTAATTCCTCGTTCCTTTTGTTCTAATGATGACACTTACCTATCAAACGTTTTCGATATAGAGGACAATCTGTGAACAAAAAAAACTAAAGTTATTAAAACAGTCTGTGGTTTGTCGGCTTCTTTATATAGTAGATAAGTAGTATAGTTTTATTTTTTAAATTTCGCCATTACGGTGCTAGCGGTATTCCCTTATCTATTGACCACTGAATTTAGAAAGTGGATTGGAGATGCCAATTTTTTCTGTAACATTTTATTCATGACATGGACACTAGTCTTTCAATCATTTTAACATATTTGAACTCATTTTCACTATCTATGTAATATAACACTTAGTGCCACGATATTTTAAGCTTTCCTGGGTTTCTAATGGTTGTCCTAAGTATACCTACGACAGAGTTTTTACATTATTTTATTATATACTCAAAGAAAAATCATTGTTTGTGTGTTTGTAATCTATGCGATCCGAAACCATTGACCAGATTGTAGCGAAACAGTAGGGTGCTCTGGGAACGCCCGCGAGGGTTCCTGACCAGAAAGAAGAAAATAGATCTCCCTAGATGGCGCTGCAAACCACCAAATTCTATAGGTACCATTCCACCGATCGCAATTAAATTCGTATGGCATTGCATGTCGTGTAAAGGTAGTCATATTACAAATAGGCTTGGAATAGAAAAATCTTGTAACGACAAAACACACTATTACGCCAAAATTATACACTAAAGATTTACAGAAGAGACAGAAAAACCTACAACGCACTCCTCGCACCCGCCAAAACTCTCGTTTGATTAGTATTTGGAAATTAAATAACCAAAATTTGTCGAATTTGTAATTCGAATACGGATACTTTTTTATATTCTGTCAATCGGCAACAACAACAGGTATCCTCCACGACAACTTTCTTTAGATCATAGTTCTGTCAACGGACAATAGATGGCGCAGAAACATGTTTTGTTACACAACACTAGGACCTGTATTTCGCCCTTAGAAGCATTATTGCGAAATGTATCGCGACTTAATTACCTACTTACAGTTGTAGAATGTAAACAATCTCAAATGTAGTGATTTGAAATGTGGGCCGACTTGGAAACAGGTATTTCATTGTCTAGTTGATGAGATTTGCATAAGTTTCTCAACTGGCATACAGTGGCCCATTGCCGATAGATAATATTACAACATAAGGTTGTTACAAGTGTTGCCATAGACAAAATGCTTGAGTGACACAACGTGGAAGTACTTTTAGAAGCATTTGCAAAAATTAATAGAATTGCCCCGGGTGAGGATCGAACTCACGACCTTAAGATTATGAGACTTACGCGCTGCCTACTGCGCTACCGAGGCCTGTGTGAAAAGTTGCGAAATAGGTCATAAGTTTCAATTGTTTAACTAGTCTACTAATTATATACCTTTTAATTAATTAATATAAAACTAAATAAAGTATTAAAATTAAAAAGTAAAATTATTATTATATTATTATTATTATAAATAAGCCGTGGTGGCCGAGTGGTTCGAGCAGTTGCCTGCGACGCGAAGGTCGCAAGTTCGAATCCCGACTGTACC
Organism: Drepana falcataria; assembly: GCA_945859725.1. Classification (NCBI taxonomy): domain Eukaryota; kingdom Metazoa; phylum Arthropoda; class Insecta; order Lepidoptera; family Drepanidae; genus Drepana; species Drepana falcataria. The sequence goes on along the minus strand of OX243946.1, from coordinate 6,150,854 downwards.
AATGAGTTTTTTCTGAACTTAAGTACAGTGATTAGTCACACCACGAGCTTTACGGTGAAGGAAAACATCGAGAGGAAACCTGCATACGTCTGAGAAGAAATTCAAAGGCGTATGTATAGTCGTGCTTGAGTAACGGCGATGGACTCGCCATCTGTCACGTTGGCACCAAATATACCTCTGGCGGAAAGTGGGTGTGTGGGTATTACCTATACACCTCTGCCTACCCCTTCGGGGACCCTTGTGGGAAGGCGTGAGGATATATATAAATAAAGTAAAAATGCGAGAGTGTGTGGCTGAAGAGGCGGTAGAAGACAACTTTTCTCCGCCTCCTCTGCCTCTTCCATAATCGAAACCAGCAAAAAGTATGCTGAAGGTGGACGAAGAGAAAGAGATATGTAAGTCTAGAAAGAACTAGCGCTCTACTCGCTCTCGGCCTTCTCCGTGAGGGATATGTATGTATAAGAACATAGGTAGGCATTGAAAGTATTACACGCTTCTAGTAGGTATGCAATAAGTATGTAGGTAGGTAGGAATCTAAATAAGTAATTGCTGTTGCTTAACTCCATATGCGATGGCATGGTTGCCTTGCGCCTATTGCAAGCTATGCGCATAGATACTTAATCGATTCTGTGAAAACTTGGCGTTAAATCCATTAAAATGTTGAGGTTTGCATCTCTAAAGCTCTGTACATACCAATGATCTTACAAAAAGTCACACGAACCCTTGAGAATATACGGAGGTGCGATAAGCACCTAAAGATAAAGAAAGATGTAGAAATGCATGTTACATTGGTTTGGACATATAGAAACGATGAGTGAAGAAAGATTGACGAAACAGATATACAAAGCGATAGTGTGTTGAAGAAAAGGCAGAGGAAGACCACGTTCCGACTACCTGGATCAAATCGATCGGACGCTCAAGGTCGGGAACGTCAAGAGTACTCGAAACCGATGAGCATGTATGAAGAGACTGATGAATGTGGACGAAGCGAAAGAGGTATGCAAGTCTAGAGAGAACTGGCGCTCTATACTCTCTGCCTACCCCGTTAGGTACTCGGCGTGATGATATGATGATGATGATGATGATGATGCATCTCTAAAGCTCTGTACACACCGATGATTTTTAAAACTTCACACGAACCCCTGAGAATGAACGGAGGTGTGATAAGCACGCAAATTTGTTTTTTTGTGTTCAGTGTTTGTATCCAGTTAAATTTACTGCAAACTAAACAATGTACTTACTATTGAAAAGAAACATCTTAGTAACAAGATAAATGTGAATGTAAATTTGTTTGTTTGTTACGCATTCACGTAAAAACTACTTAACCGATCATCATGAAACTTTGTACACATATTCTCAAAAGTATTGTGAAGGATAACGGATAAAGGAAAAGGATAACTTTTTATTGCAATAAAAAAAAATTACGGAGGGTAAATAAAATATAGGTTATAAGCTGGATTAACATAGGATATATTTTGTTCCGAAAATAAATCTAGATAAAATTATATAATATAATATAATAATATATCCTCACGTCTTCCCACAAGGGTCCCCGAAGGGGTAGGCGGAGGTGTATAGGTAATACTCACACACCCACTTTCCACCAGAGATATATTTTAGGTGCCATCGTGACAGTTGGCGAGTCCGTCGCCGTTACTCAAGCACGACTATACATACGTCTTTGAATTATGTACTTCTCAAACGTATGCAGGTTTACTCTCGATGTTTTCCTTCACCGTTAAGCTCGTGGTGTGACTAATACACACATAAACACTGTACTTAAGTTCAGAAAAACTCATTGGTACAGTCGGGATTCGAACTTGCGATCTTTGTGTCGCAGGCAACTCGACTGAACCAATCGGCCACCACGGCTTTTTAAAGAAACGAAATCGATTTTACTCGGGGCATAGCAATTATTTACATATATATATCTCATGACGCCTTCCCTTGAAGGGTCCCCGAAGTGTGTAGAACAACCACTTTTCGTCGTAGATGCATTTTAGGTGCCGACGTGATAGATGGTGAGTCCATCGCCGTCTCTAAAGCACGACTATAGATACGTGAAATACATACAAACTTTACGCACATGAAAGCGTATTTCACAGCTAGTATTTCTATTATTAGGGGACATGTCGCACTTCCTACAAGCTGCGACCTTCTGACTCCATCACTAAGAAGAGTTAAGCGTGGGAGTTGAGGTCGAACCTTAGACACGCGCTGGCCGTGACCGGTAAACTCTTGATGTTAGTATAATTGTTCGTACACATTAGTGAGTACTATTGTAGTGGATTTTGATGGATGCGCGTAAACCGCAAGTGCTTAAATTATTTAACCAAATTGAGCCAAATTGGCATTCAGCTAAGACTAGCAGCGCTGCCTTACTGGATAGCAAAAAGAGACACACTGCCGGACATATATTTAAGGTGGCCGTTCTCGAGCAAAATCAATTACCCCACAGGGGGTGCCCTTAGCTGTGTTGCTTAGCACTTAAGTGCCTGGCTGGAGGCCTAGGTCTCGCCATTGACCGGCTAAGTAGCAAAAGTTCCCGGAACTCACGCTACGAGAGACAATACAAAAAAAAAAAAAAGAACATAACCAATCATATGTTTTTGAAATTCTTTGCAAACGTAAGTACGCGGGTCTATCTATGCGGGTTTCCTCTCGTTGTTTCAATATAGGTACCGTAAAGCACGGAGTTTGTGATACCGTTGAGATTCGAACTCACAATCTCAATGTTGCAGGCAATTACTCGAACCGCGGCTCTAATTCTCTAAAATAAAAGAATGCATATTTGCTTTGCATCCATCGAAATCGACAATCACCCATGATTTGTAACAATTCAATTTATTTCGCTTTCCGTTCAAGCATGCAACACCGAACGATTATTGAATGGATAACTAGAGAAAGTGGATACATACGTCTTCATTCGATGCGTTGTCTCACTGGATACCAGTTCTGGAGTCCCTTTGTTTCGAGAACAGAATTGAGAAAGTGTTGGTTTGTTATCTCACTGGAACTATTCGCATGGTTCAGCAGAGACGCCATTTTTATATGAGTATTCAGTTAGTATAGGATCAGGACTGGGTACACATTTGCTAAGGTGTCCCAAGAGGTACTTGTATGTATGTATGTATGTATTATTATTATTTACTGACGACCGTCTGGTCTAGTGGTTAGAACTCCTGACTGCGAAACTTGAGGTCGCGGGTTCGAATCCCGGTGAGGGCAGATATTTCTGTGATGAACACGGATATTTGTACCTTAATCTTGGATGTCCTATGTATTTGAGTATATATCTATCTATATAAGTAAATATATCGTTGTCTAGTTACCATAACACAAGCTTTGCTTAATTTGGGACTAGGTCAATTTGTGTGGAATTGTCCCAGGTATTTATTTATTTATTTATTACTAATATTATAAAATGGCCGCTTTGTTTGTTCACATACTACGTAATCTCAACTGATCAGATTACGAAACGACATAACGAAAAAACATTTTGCGTTAGATGGATCGTGTATTGAGGGTAGGCTACATTATACATACATACATATCATCACGCCAAGTCCCTAACGGGGTAGGCAGAGAGTATAGAACGCCAGTTCTCTCTAGACTTACATACCTCTTCTTCTCGCATCGTCCACATTCATCAGTCTCTTCATACATGCTCGTCGGTTTCGAGTTCTCTTGACGTTCCGATGTGATCTTGGTAGTTGGAACGTGGTCTTCCTCTACCTTGCCTAGCACACACTTTCGCTTTGTATATCTGTTTCGTCAATCTAATTTACTTATTATACGTGGTCTAATTTGTTCTCAAAATTCGCTTCACAAAGCTCTTGGCGTTAAGTAGAGAAATCTTATTGTCTGAGGCCGGGGTTTGAATTTCGAAAACTATTTTTTTTATATACATTGAAGGGTATAACTTTGCGAAGCGATGGCCGCCTTACAACATTAAGCAACCTCATCACACCCTTTAGGAGCTACACCTACATCAAAGAGCTCCTAGCAATCTCTGGGGAAAACCTAAACAAGGAGCTAATGCCACAGCCAGACCGTTCGCGGATGGATGTCTCTTCTAATCGAGGATCTTAGCTTAATAAAACTAAGCTCTTTTTACACAAAAACAAAACATTTTCATTACATCATTCTAACAGTAAAAACATACAAAAGGTTTCAAGCCGAAGCTTTATAAATAAGCGACGATATAACATCATCTATTTGACCTTGTGTCATGACGACATCCGGCACAAACTGACAGACAAATCGCCCAATACCTTAACATTAATACCGAGCTATTAGCTCTTAAACTTAACTACATTCATTAAGAACAAGTTAAAATTGTTGATGTTATAAAATAGTAATTAATCACACCACGAGCTTTACGGTGAAGGAAAACATCGAGAGGAAACCTGCATACATCTGAGAAGCAATTCAAAGGCGTATGTATAGTCGTGCTTGAGTAACGGCGATGGACTCGCTATCTGTCTCGTTGGCACCTAATATATCTCTGGTGGAAAGTGGGTTTTTAACAACAATTAACAATATTTACAAAGAACAGTTGAAACTGTTTACAGATAAAATATTTGTCCCAAATCGGCATCCCGAGGCAACGTGCCAAGAAGACTAGCAGCATTGCCACGCTGGATAGCAATGCTGATTCTCTGAGCGAGATATGTTCCAGCCCGCCTGTCACGAGAGGTCTCGACAAGACGGCGCGAGACCTCTTTAAAAAGATGGTGAGCTTCAGGACCCCAAGGCTCCAGAGTTTCAACCGCAAACGCCGCAAATATGTATGTATGATGTATGATTAAATTAATTAAGCCGAAACTAATCGTACGAATAGTCGTCCGTTCGATTCCCACGAGTGTACGGATGTTTGAAATATTGCGTTACGTTAAACATAGTATGTACAAGTTATTAAACAATGAAGACGTTACATAAATATTATAACAATCTCAGCCAAGATGTATTCAAAACATGAACCTAATCCTTTTGAAGACATAATAACACAACAACAACGATCAATTACATGCATAACTACTAGGTAGGTACAATAGTTCAACACCCGGCTCCGCTTGTATATAAATACATGCTGTGCCCGCGACTTTGTCCGCGTCTAATTTAATTTAAAAAATATTTTTCAATTTCGAAAATAAAACAGGCCTTAGTTACTCCTTTCAACATCAGCTATCTGCCAGCCAGTGAAAGACCCGTCAAAATCGATCCAGCCGTTTCTGACATTATCCGAACAAACAGACAGACAGACGGACAGACAGACAAGAATTGTATATCGTATAATACGCATTTAGTAAAAAGCGGTCATTTTAATATTACAAACAGACACTCCAATTGTATTTATTTGTATAGATTGTTTTGTAGATTATTGGCGTTCGAAAATCTATACACCTGAAATTCAGCTAGTGTATGGTTGCGCATGCTAAACTTGATGAGTAATAAAAAAATCACAATTCGACAACGCGCGTTCTTTGCGTGAAACTAGCGTCATCTTTTGGACGTTAAAACAACACGATATAAGTTCTTAGCTAAACTTAAACATACAAAAATTGTATTTTTATATATATATATATATATATATATATTATTATATAAAAATGTATGTGACTGAAATAAAACTATGTCTAGGTCAAGTCTGCGCCAAGTTATTATTACAAGGTTTATAAGTTTGTACGTAGGAGGAAATCTAAGGAATTTAAAAATACTTAGTTATCAAAAATAGTTAGTACAAATCTACATACGGAAGAAGCTAATGCCCCAAGCACAGCCAGTCGGCTATAATATTTGGTTAAATATCAAATTAATATGAACAAAATGTCGATATTTTGCCTCGCTTACGTCTTGTTTTCCCAATCTAAGTCAATAGACTAGAGGTATCCGGTTGTGTATATATACGGAACCAATAAGCGCGTAATATTATGCCATGTTAGTTACACCATCCGTGTGTTTGTGTCTCATTAGCGTTACAACATAACCACTCGCAAGATTTGTACGTTTCCTTGCGTCTCTCCTCCATATTGGTTTTTCACTTGGTCTGTGCGGTTTAGTGTAGAGGTGGCGCATGATATCGATACTGTTTGGAGGATATAAAATAAATAATATATCCTCACGCCTTCCCACAAGGGTCCCCTAAGGGGTAGGCAGAGGTGTATAGGTAATACCTACCCACCCACTTTCCGCCAGAGGTATATTAGGTGCCAACGTGACAGATGGCGAGTCCATCGCCGTTACTCAAGCACGACTATACATACGCCTTTGAATTTCTTCTCAGACGTATGCTTTCTGATTCGATGTTTTCCTTCACCGTAAGGTGCACTGTTCGGGTTGGTCGTTTCCATGAAGAAGAACTGGCAAGAAACTCCATGGTTACTCTTTTCAAACCATTAGGTATACAATAATAATATTTTTATGTTACAGCATTAGTACTTAAGTATGGGGGAACAGCATGAAAAGGCCTCTAAAATCTATCGAACAAACCAGTAGAAGTATCGAACAAATCCCACACTACTCAAGCACGCGGGATGGTGACGCAAGTTGGTGGAATGCGTTTCTGTAAACAGGTTTGCAATGCGTCTATCTGTAGGTTCTGGTCTGATCATGTGTTATTACCATCATTATGGAAGTGTGCAAAGTGGACAGATGTTTGAAGTCTTTAAAGCCGTGTCTTTCGCACTTTTGTGTAACAATGGGAGTGGTAAGTCATGATATATCTGTCGTTCTCATGCGAAATGGAGCAAGAGACAGCAGAAGACCTACCTATCTGTCATCTGTTCTTATACACCTCGTACGTTTTTTTTTCAGAAGCAAGGAGTCGGAAAGATATAATGTAAATGTAAAAAGATGTAAGTTTTATTATGGCATATTCTGTTAATATTAAGGTGTTCTTACCTGTTGGTGATCCAAATAAATAAATAAATACCACATTCCGCCAGAGATATATTTTCGGTGCCAACGTGACAGATGGCGAGTCCATCGCCGTTACTCAAGCACGACTATAAAAACGCTTTTGAATTGCTTCTCAGACGTATGCAGGTTTCCTCTCGGTGTTTTCCTTCACCGTTAAGCTCGTGGTGTGACTAATCACTGTACTTAAGTTCATAAAAACTCATTGGTACAGTCGGGATTCGAACTTGCGATCTTTGTGTCGCACGCAACTACTCGACACACTCGGCCACCACAGGTTTTAATATTGATAATTGTTGTTATTGCAAATAAAATGTTTCTTTGAAGCAAAGTAAGATTAATAGACCTATGGTCTCATTGTGATTGTACCCACAGACGTTCCCTTGGACTTTTAAGCCATTGTACATTGTACGTTGTAAGCTCCCAGTATTTTTGCCTAAGTTTTGTAACTCACAGCTATCGGTTTATGGCGCGGGCCAAAGAATTGTGTCAGCCATTTTAATTAGGCCCAGTTTTTTGCAGGTTGCAACATGAGACCGTATTTAAATATAGTAATGAGCTGGCAACATTCCAATTACGGTTTTTATACACTGTCGGTGCTTTACTATTTGAAAGTAACTTGACGGATCAATTATTTTAATTAATGATTTAGATTGTATACTACGTAGGGTAGGCAGAGTGAGTAGAGCGCCAGTCCTCTCTAGACTGATATTCTTTTATCAGTCCTTCACATCCTTGAATCCCTGGTCAATTTCATCTAGGTAGTTGGAACATGGTCTTCCCCTGCCTTTTCTTCTACTCTCGTACAACCTAATTACTGCTGGGAAACCCATGTTTTGTGCTCAACTACCTATTCAACTAACTTAAAAGGTGTACTGTCTCATCTGGGACTCTACACTCGCATTGTCTAACTGTTTCGTAAATCTATATTTTTTTTTTCTATATGTCCAAACCAACATAGCATACATTATATATCTTCTTTACAATGCACCAGTATCTTTACAATGCACCAGTATCTTTGCAACTCTCTTGTCTACAGCATGGATTTTGGAAGTTTCAAGTTCGCACCACAAGTTTTAACATTTACATAGTGCCGTCCATGAAGACGCGCCCCACCATTCTTCCTTATAGTCTATAGTGTAGGTATGCAACATTCCACCAATGGTTGAGTATTATCGGGAAACACTGATTACCTATGAGTGCACACGCACACTACAACTAATAGACTCGGGTTATACACCTCGCAACCCAGCGACCCCCTCGACTAGAAATTGGTGGGGCGCGTCTTCGTGGATGGCACCATCTATACATACATCATTTTAACTGTTCATCCACTCGTAGGTATCTATGGATAGCCTAGCTGTGCCCCGAGATATCACTCACGGAAAATTGGATTTAATTAGTAGATTCCTGAAATATAACAACCTAAGTATGCTATCCAGCTCATAGCCTATCTCTGTGCCAAAATTCATACAATTCCGTTCAGCAGTTCTGGCGCGATATAGTAACAAACACGCCTGTAGTGACACGTCTTCACGTCATTAACACGTCTGTAGTTAGATTGTACTATCCGTCCGTGAGTTATACGGTCATATAGGCCTATGCTACTCTTACAATACAATCAAAGTGTATTGTTTTGAGATACCATCTCAGCGAGAGGTTGGGTGATTTAGACTGTGGCTTTAAGCGATGACGTCATGAAGGCCTTATTGTATTGAAACCTGGATACCAATCTGGATTTTCCTAATGGTTAAGAGGTGTTCATGTTTGTATTTATACGTCGAGTGGTAGGGTCGGGGATGTCACCCTGGTTTAATGCGAAGACGGGGGTTAAACAAAGGTGTGTCATGTCTACCTGGCTGTTTATTATATATCTAGATAACTGTCTGAGAGACTTAGTGGTAAACTGCCTTTTATACGTCGATGACGCAGTGTTACTGGCGTTATCATAAGGCGAATGGCAGACACTAGTTATCATAATGAAAAATCTACCTTTTTTCTTTATACTACAAGCATGGCAAACAAGCTTACAGCCCACCCGATGGAAAACAGTTACCACAGACTATTTACGCTTATAATACAAGTATTACCTGCGCGTTGCTACTCTGTGTTCGGTGAGTTCTAATATTTTTGAGAGTTGTATACATAATGGGACTAATCCCTCTGGTGCCAACACAATATAACAATCCTTTCCCCCTCTCCTAGGAGCTTATTACTGGAAACCTTGTTCACCGCGTAGGAACACAACACAAAATGTGTTATTTGGCTACGGACTTCTATAAGGTTGAGGTCCTGCTCCAGTCGGGCAGCTCCAAATTCGAACGGGCAACCCCTAATGCCCTACCTTAAAGGGCTATCTTCGTATCTAAAAACATTAATTCGAGAACCGAAACTCAATTGCAAAGGGACCGCTACACCTCACATACACCTTAATTTACAACCATTCACAGTAAAACAAGGAAGAATCGTGGACAATTAACGCCAATCGTAAGATCTCACCGCACAAAGAAACACCGAACAGTTAGCAAACCTAAGTACCTACTTACATTGAATGCGACGTGAGAGCACGCAAGTTTCTCATGCTATAGCTAATACGCAATGCGCACGTACTTTCCGCATTTTTCTCAAAGCACAGCGGTTCTTAGCTAACATATTCGTATTTATGGTAATTAAACAGATTGGTATGCACTTTCGATTACGTAGTAAACGCGCTTCCGTATTTATCTAACAGATTTGAGATGCAGGAAGACATCATACTTTGGCGTACAAGCGAATTCGACATCTTAGAAGGAACTGAGCTGAGAGCTGAAAGAAAACTAAGCGCCGTGGTGCCGGGTGGTTCGAGTAGTTGCCAGCAACACAAAGATTGCAAGTTCGAATCCCGACGGTACCAATGAGTTCTTCTGAACTTTAGTACAGTGATTAGTCACACCAGGAATTGAACAGTGTAGAAAACCATCGAGAGGAGACTTTAAAGAAGAAATGTAATGGCGTATGTATAGCCGTGCCTAAGTAACGGTGATGGACTCGCCATCTGTCACTTTGGGAGCTAAAATATATCTCTCTCTTGGAAAGTGGGTGTGTGGGTTCTGCCTATATATTTCTGCCTACCCCTTGTACTTTCGCTACCTTCATGATAACCCGTGAAGGTAACGAATGAGATAGTGATCAGGTAAGTGCCAAAACAACTATTGGTTTAGTCATTCATATTGCGCGACCTTGTTCCGATCGGCACCAGTCTTACCATGACGGTCCAAAACCATCGTCTCTCAAGCGTGTAAAAGAGACGCATGTATATATTGTTTATATATCTGTCCTTTTCGTGGTATGGTATATTGATGTCAATAGCTCGTTGTAGTAAGGGCGTTGTGGTTGTTGTGTTGTAATATTTGGAATTCTGCAATAGGTTGAATGTTATTCAAGTATTGTCGTACTTGCGGACACACAAACAGTCTCACACCTTACGGTAATATGTATATACATATATACATACAAAGCAAAAGTGTGTGCAAGAAGAGGCAGAAACTACCTGGATCAAATCGATCGGACTCTCAAGGAAGGGAACGTTAAGAGTACTCGAAACCGACGAGCATGTAAGAAAAGACTGATGAATGTGGACGAAGCGAAAGAGGTATGTAAGTCTAGAGAGAACTGGCGCTCTATACTCTCTGCCTACCCCGCTAGGGACTTGGCGTGATGATATGTATGTATATATCTACTCTAGCTGTGCCGGTCGACTTTGAATATGAAAAGGTTATATTAATTTCATTCAATGAGCTTTTATTAACTTAAGTGCAGTAATTAGTCACACCACGAGCTTTACGGTGAAGGAAAAAACATCGAGAGGAAACCTGCATACGTTTGAGAAGCAATTCAAGAAATTCAAAGCGTATGGATAGTCGTACCTGAGAAACGGCGACGGACTCGCCAACTGTCACGTTTGCACCTAAATATATCTCTGCCGGAAAGTGGGTGTGTGGGTACTACCTATACACCTCTGCCTAACCCTTCGGAGACCCTTGTGGGAAGGCGTGAAGATATACTATTAAGGTTCTATTCATTTCCTTTTATACAAGCTCAACTGACTTTAAAAATTGAGAACAATATTGTATTTTATTTCGATGCACTCCTCCGCATTCGCTATTTGCAGTGAAAGTCCAGTCAAAATCGGTACGATCGTTATCAATATATGCATTCCCTTCGAAAAATGTTCGAAGTATCGATTTTAGATCGAATTCGCAAAATAACGGACGTAAGCGAGATTGTGATTGTAAAGATAAAGAACAGCATGTTAAGTTGGTTTCGATATACAGAAAGGATGAGTGAAGAAAGATTGACGAAAGAGATATTCAATGCAAAAGTGTGTGCAAGAGGCAGAGGAAGACCACGTTCACGGAACGTCATGACTGATGAATGTGGACGAAACGTAAAGGAGAAGGAAGTCTAGAGAGAACTGGCGCTCTACTGTCTCTACTTAGAGATCCGGTGTGAAGATAAGTATGTGTGTAATTTCTCTTTATTCACAGCTTTTCAACAAGAAGCCGTGGTGGCCGAGTGGATCGAGTAGTTGCCTGCGACACAAAGATCGCAAGTTCGAATCCCGACTGAACCAATGAGTTTTTCTGAACTTAAGTATAGTGATTAGTCATACCACGAGCTTTACGGTGAGAGAAAACCTTTATACGTCTGAGAAGCAATTCAAAGGCGTATGTATAGTCGTGCTTGAGTAGCGGCGATGGACACGCCATTTGTCACATTGGCACCTAAAATATATCTCTCCGCCAGAGATATATAATAGGTAATATTACTTATACTTTTTTTATTTTACTACCTGCCTACCCCTTCGGAGACCCTTGTGGGAAGGCATGAGGATATATATATGCTTTTCAACAAAATAATATGAAAACGTTAAATCTCTCACTTTCCTTCAACACCGAGCGTCTCCACATTCACAAAGTAAATATGTATGTATGTCTAGAAACTCGACGTGTCGTCACCGCCGCTTGAGTTTTATTTGATGAAAATTACTTTCGAGACCACCTGTTTAACATATTCGTGAATTATTTCACTTTCTTGTTGCGTAATGTTAACTCGAAAAATTCGCACCTCAATTTGTTCGGCGCACCTCAACTGATTTCGCCATAATAAGGCATCTCAAAAGGTCGCCAGCCGGTAGGCGTTCCAGCAACAGACCGGCTGGGTCCAATACGTCATATACACTCATAAGAAAAAAATAAAATTGTAGTAACTTGGTGTGAGAATAACAGTACAGTCCGCCACAGAGGTTCCTAAACTTGATAAGAAAACTCAAAGTTATCACTGTTCAATCTCTTTGGCAGGTATTGTAATGACAGTGGATATATCACGAAAAGCCAAATGACCGTAAACTAGGCAGAGTCTGTACTGTAGGTATCAACGATTGACATACATACATACTTATATAGAGTTTATATACCTATAAGAAAACGTCAAGAGTACTCGAAACCGACGGACATGTATGAAGAGACTGATAAATGTGGACGAAGCGAAAGAGGTATGTAATTCTAGAGAGACGCTCTATATTCTCTGCCTACCCCGTTAGGAACTCAGCGTGATCTAAGGTACATGTCCACACCTATCATCACGCTCAGTCCTTAGGTAGATGGATAGAGTAGAGCGCGAAATCTCTACACTAACAGGCCGCGTTTTCAAAATCTTTTCTTATATAACAGTGGCAAACAAGGATAATATGGTGCCCCTGATGGGAAGTGCTTATATCCTATCTACGCTCACGATACCGAAGTATCACTTGCACATTGCCACTCTGTGTTCAGAGAGTTATACTATGTTGGTAGCAGAATCGCTCAACTGCTAACGCGATATAACAATCCCCCTCCCCAAGGAGCTCATTACAGGCAGCTAAGAATGAATGAATGAATTGGAGATGAATTGCAACATCGAGCCTACAAACAAACAAAGCATCTTGTCTAGCGCCTCTGGGCTGATATGAACTGACGCCTTGCTCTCTCAGTCTATCCCGTGAGTGGCTAAGCATAATAATACTCGTATGTATGTACATATGTATGTACATTTTGTATCGTGTATAAAACATCAAACACGGTTTGGTTACAAACCTAAATTTGCACGACACTGTCACATCGGAAGGTTATACAAACGTTATGATGTCTCCAGTTTCTTTATACAGTTGTTACAACTCAACATTATGTACGTAGGTTTTGTAGATACCGTACAAAATTACAAATATATACACAGTTCATTTATTATGAAAATGTTAATTTCAGGATGTCCTTACAAAAGTGCCTCTGGCGGAAAGTGGGTGTGTGGGTATTACCTATACACCTCTGCCTGCCCCTTCGGGGACCCTTGTGGGAAGGCGTGAGGATAGTTGCCTTACAAAAGTAATACTTACTTAAACGGTTTACGAAAACGGAAGAATAAATAGTACAAAAATTAGTTTCACGCCTAGGTAGTACCCACACACCGACTTTCAACCAGACTTTTATTTCATATATTTTAGGTGCCAACGTGACAGATGGCGAGTCCATCGTCGTTACTCAAGCACTATACATACGCCTTTGAATCGCTTCTCAGACGTATGCAGGTTTCCTCTCGATGTTTACCTTCACAGTAAAGCTCGTGATGTTACAAATCACTGTACTTAAATACAGAAAAACTCATTGAAAAATAAATAGCACAAAAATTTAATATAAATAAATCCCCCTGACGCCCATACACAAAGAGTAACAAACCTCTTTGTGTCAGATGGCGAGTCCATTGCAATGTCTCAAGCCCGAGCATACCTACGTCTTTTATTTTCAAAGGTATACATGTTTCCTTAAGAAGGTTTCCTTCACCGTTAAGCTCGTGGTTAAAATCATTGTATATAAGTTAAAAAAAACTCATTGGTACAGTCAGTTCGAAAGTTTGCGTTGAAGAATTAAAACTTCTGTTAATTTTAAAAGACGCATACGTAGTGTTAAGAGCACATAATTTAGCTTTTACTGTAGGTTCGAAAGCCAAAAGACGAGATTCTTAACTGTTTTCCTTCGAAGGAAAAAGTTCTACGATCGGTAGGTCTTCACAGGCAAATATGTATGTTGGATGGAATATTCCAAGGCGCCCGTTGATGTCTTTTGTATGGAAGGGATTTAAACAAACTAGTTTAGCTGGTTATTTCCTACGCTTTGTAAAATCAGATTATATTTATGAACTTGGAGTTGCCCTGTCTACTTCATATGGAGTGATGAGTAACATTATATTTGTACGATAACTATGCGCTCATTAAAATAACGGGGTAATAATTTAACCTACAGCATATATATATATCCTGAAGGTTATTTCATACATACATACATATCATCACGCCAAGTCCCTAACGGGGTAGGCAGAGAGTATAGAGCGCCAGTTCTCTCTAGACTTACATACCTCTTTTGCTTCGTCCACATTCATCAGTCTCTTCATACATGCTCGTCGGTTTCGAGTACTCTTAACGTTCCCGTCCTTGAGAGTCTGATCTATTTGATCCAGGTAGTTGGAACGTGGCCTTCCTCTGCCTCTTCTTGCACACACTTTTGCTTTGTATATCTGTTTCGTCAATCTTTCTTCACTCATCCTTTCTATGTGTCCAAACCAACGTAACATGCCTTTCTTCATCTTTACAATCACGCCCTCATTCACGCCAGTTGATTTGCGAATCTCTTCATTGCGGATTCGATCTAATATCGTTACGCCGCACATTTTTCGAAGAGATCGCATCTCGACTGCATTCAAGCTATTTTCATACTTCCTCTGACATACCCAGGATTCGCTGCCATACAATAAGGTAGGTACCAATATCGCGTTGTGGACAGCAACTCGAGCATTCTTGCTCAGACTTTTACTGCCCATCAACGCCGACATGGCTCCATTCACCTTATTTCCGGCAGTTATCCTTCTTTCAATATCTTTTTCATACTTTCCATCTCGTGTGAACATGCTTCCAAGATATACAAATTCATTCACTTGCTCTAGAATTTGCCCATTTACCGATATTGCACACTCGGTCACTTGTTCATCTCTTTCGAATACCAGAACCTTAGTCTTGCCAGCGTTTAGGCGCAGCCCCTTCTTTTCACATTCTTCTTTCATTATGGTAACTAGTGACTGCAGTTCGCCCTCTGATGACGCCAGTAAAACCGCGTCATCGGCGTATAGTAGGCAGTTGACCACTAAGTTTCCCATTTTCACTCCACATCCGTTCGTTCTTAGTGCTCTCAGACAGTTATCTAGATATATAATGAACAGCCAGGCAGACATGATACACCCTTGTTTGACCCCCGACTTCACATCAAACCAGGGTGACATCTCACCGTTAACCCTAACGCACGCCTCGCTATCACTATAGAGTGATTTCACGGCATGCAGTAGGGAACTGCTCACTCCATATCCAGGCAACACGTCCCAGAGTTCCTTTCGTACGACTCTATCAAATGCCTTCTCTAAGTCGACGAAAGCGCAGAAAACCCTTTGGTTAATATCCAAAAACTTTTCCGCGATTCCGCGAAGCGAGAAGGTTTGATCCATACATCCTCTTCCTGGTCTAAATCCACCTTGGGATTCCCAGAGAAACCTTTCGGATCGCTCTTGCATTCTTATCGTCAGGATCTTCGTGTACACTTTACTAGCTAAGCTGACCAAGCTGATGGCTCTGTAGTTGGAGCAGTCCAATCGTGATCCCTTTCCTTTATAGAAAGGCACGATGACTGCTCGCCTCCAGTCGTCCGGAACATCACCCCTTTCCCAGCAAAGATTGCATAGCAAATAGATGACGTCCCAGACCGCTGGTCCACCGTACTTGATCATCTCAGCCGTAATCCCATCTATTCCCGCAGCTTTTCCACATTTCAGACTTCTTATCGCACTTACAATCTCTCCCATACTTATTTTATCCGCTATAGGATCCTCGACAGATTCTGTTGGAGGCAGCTCTATGAGTAGATCAGCGGCATCATCATCATACATATCTTTGTAGAATTCACTCCATCGCCTGAGGACGTCAGTTTTGTCAGTTATTTCAAGGTATAAATTAAATATTTTTTAAATTTAAATGGTCCACATACAAATATAATGAAAGTGTACAATGTGTAACTGATCAAATCGATCGGACGCTCAAGGACGGGAACGTCAAGAGTACTCGAAACCGACGAGCATGTATGAAGAGACTGATGAATACGGACGAAGCGAAAGAGGTATGTAAGTCTAGAGTTCAGTTCTAGTAGTTTGGAGTACTCTGGACGTTCCCATCAATAATATGTAAATATGTAAATAAACGACATCTATTGACAGTCATGATAGTTAAAAATCAAAATCTTTTTATTTCACATAGGCCCAGGTGGGCACTTATAAAACGTCGAAAAAGAAGCACGGTTCGGGTTGGTCGCTTCCATGGAGAAGAACCGGCAAGAAACTCCATGGTTACTCATTTTTTTATTTATTTTTATAAAATTAGGTAATATCTTTTTACTATATGTTTTCAAATTCTTAACCCATTATAACTTAATTATACGACCGTTACACATACGTCCTGCCTAACAAAATATTCCGTGGCCTTTTCATTTATAACAAATTGCTTATCGCAATCAAAGCCTATTTGTAACAACAAAATGTGGTTTTAATTTTATTTTAAAGCATAATAAAACGAATGTACTGTCGGGTCAGTTGTTATGTCCTTGCGTGGAAAAGCAAAGGTTTTAGCCGACTTTAAAAAAGGACGGTTAGCAAATCGGCCGTTTCCTTTGATGTGTTACAATTCACTTTGGAATGTAACCTTATCAAGATGGTTAGATAGCAAAGACGATGTCTTTATGTTAAGCGGGTACGAATTGTGTGCGTTGGAAAGCTATTTACCTTACTAGCGTACTTTTTACCGGACTAGATATGCTATCGGAATGTGGTTTGTTTCTGAATGAATATTTCGATATCTTGCTCGTCTGTAATTGTCTTTCTCCACTCTCACGGAAATTAGGGACCAATAGTACGAAAGAAACCTTGCGAGTTTGGTTCGCCGTTTCTTCTCCTAACAGGTTTATCTTATTGGAAACAATGGTAATGGTGTGTCTTTTTCCTAACGAGTGTAAATTACTTTGCTCTGTGATGCCCCACGGTTTTCCAGCGTTAAATTATAATAAGCCATAGTGCCAAAGATTGCAAGTTCAAGTCACGACTGTACCAAAGTTGTTTTTAACGAGGTACAATGATTAGTCACACCACGAGCTTTACGGTAAAGGAAAACATCGAGGGGAAGCCTGCATATGTTTGAGAAAAATCTCAAAGACGTATGTATACTATAATTTTACAATTGTAAGTATATATAGTAGGTAGATATCTTGAGGTACATTTAAGGTATGTCGTATTCGTATTTTATTATTCAAACGTATTTTATTTAAAGTTGTTTAAAATTTCTCACTCAGATAAAAGAAAAAAAATTTTTGAATCATACTCACATTTCCTCTAGTATTCCAATTTGATTTCTGAACGTTCCAATCTTATTTGTAAACAAATCAAATCGAGTTATTCAGAAATATCTTTCCAGAAAAACAAACACAAACGCTTTACAGGTTCGAGAGTAGAAACCAGTTATGTAATTAGAAATTCCATTGAACACACACTGCCAATAAATTTTACTTAAGAAACACTGGCCACAAAGTCGGTAGAAGCAGGTTTTTGTAAATACAGTTTTTACGCCACACGTGAGTTTTTGAGCCAAGCTCTTATTACTCTCAACGCTGCGCGTGCGCACGAATACACCGCACGAACGCCAGAGAGCGACTAGCCGCTTCCAAGCCAATAGGCGGCACGCATTCTCTACTCCACCAACTATTACACAAACAAGTTGAAATGGTCGACAGCTGTCGTAAAAATGTTATATTGTGGGCACGTTCTCGTAAAACCGGATTATACACTTGACTATGCTCAACCCATTCCAATACTTACCTTATTTCACAGCTGATAAGTCCCAAAATACTACGAACTTTTACTACGATTTCCTAATAAGGTTTTACATCGACCTCAGCTTTTGCAAAATGGAATTAAGCACTCATGTTTAAAATCGAATATTGTGTAGCATGCTGGGAAGTGAATGAGTGGCCACATGGACGTGAAATTGAGCTTTATCTGTTTGAAAAGAAGGGTTGAAATTGTTTGCATTGTAGATTTGAAGTTGATTACCTTAGAAGAAATGTGGCCTCGAATGGCACGCGAGGTGCATGCGTATAAAGCTCATGCGCCCGCGCAGAATCTTGATGTTTTATCATCGTGTGTGATGTAATTAAGAATATGAGAGTTTCATTATAAGACTACTGTTTTCACTATTGTATTCACATTGCTAAAACAAAAGATTAATAAGCTCCGGTGGACGAGTGATCCGAATCGCCAGCAACGCAAAGATTACAAGTTCGAACCCTGGACGATTAGTCCTAAACCTAAAGCTTAAAAAATTATTCCGCATGGTACACTTTGCTTAAAAACTTCATATACATATATTTGTTTAATCAAGTTAAACGTGGGAGAAGTCACGGGACATATCTAGTTTAATAAGAATTTATGTAGGAGCCGTGTTGCAGAGTTCAAATACGTTAAAATCCCGACTGAACCAATGAGTTTTTTTTTATCTGAGTACAGTGATTAGTCATTAGTCACAAGCGTTACGGTACGGAGCCAAGAGCGTTACGGTGAAGGAAAACATCGAGAGGAAACCTGCATACATTTAGGAAGAATCCAAAGACGTATGTATGGTGCTTGAGAAGCGGCGAAGGTTTCAGCATCCGTCACATCGGCCCCAAGTATATATCTTGGACGCAAAAGAGGCTTTCAACTCTGTCTACCCCTTTAAATAACTTCTAAATGTGTTTTCATAAAGGCGTGTGTGTAAAATAAATAATACTTTGGGACAATTGTACGCAAATAGAGCAACGCTTGTACTATGGTAGCTAGATCATCATCATCATCATCATATGCGACGCGCAAGTCCCTAACAGGGTAGGCAGAGAGTATATAGCGCCAGTTCTCTCTAGACTTGCATACCTCTTTCGCTTCGTCCACATTCATCAGTCTCTTCATACATGCTCGTCGGTTTCGAGTACTCTTGAGTCTTGACGTTCCCGTCCTTGAGCGTCCGATCCATATGATACAGGTAGTTGGATCGTAGTCTTCCTCTGCCTCTTCTTGCACACACACACTGGTAGCTAGATAAAGATATATTTACTTATATAGATAGATACAAAGGACATCCAAGACTAAGGTACAAATAATCGTGTTCATCACGCAAATATATACCCTCAGCGAGAATCGAACCCGCGACCTCAAGGTTCGCAGTAATGAGCTGTAACCACTAGACCAGACGGCCGTCACAATAATTCGATAAAATCGATTTGTTGAACGGTATTCAAATTACCAACGCAGTGTTATGAGTCACTTAAAGGCTGGAATAGAAACCCGTACCTGTTACTCACGCGCCGCCACTTCCGTCAACATACCTACGTGATATCCACACTAATGAGACGCTATTTTTAAAACAACGCGAAAAGGAAATCTTCAGTACGGATATCTCTACGCCCACAAGGGTCCTAAGGCTTAGGCAGAGGTCCAATTTTGCCCGAAGATTTATTTTAGGTAGATACTTACCAACGTGACAGATGGCGAGTCCATCACCGTTACTCAATCACTACTACACATACATACATTTTGGAATCTCTGCTCAAACGCATTTCTAGTAGTTTTTCATCCACTTCTCACATCACACATCCTTATCATATTAGTGTCAACTTTTTTTTAATTGGTACGTATACGTAAGTTTTCTCAAATTCTCAAAAGAAGTCTTTTGTCGGCCGTCTAAAACAATAATAATAATAATTTTGCATTACAAAAGTTTAAGTATAAAGCCGTGGTGGCCGAGTGGTTCGAGCAGTTGCCTGCGACGCAAAGGTCGCAAGTTCTATTCCCGACTGTACCAATGAGTTTTTCTGAACTTAAGTACAGTTAGTCAGTAATTACAATAAATATTACATATAATTTTTAAATTTTTATAGCCTATATTTTCTTCGAAAATCAACTGGTGTGATCGAGGGTGTGATTGTAAATATGAAGAAAGACATGTTACGTTGGTTTGGAAATATAGAAAGGATGAGTGAAGAAAGATTGACGAAACAGATTTTTGTTCTATATTTTTATTCGATTAAAAATATATTGTAATTACATGGTTTTAATAATACAGGATATTATTGTATAATACTTTCAATTTTGCATTTTGCATTCCGATAACGACTAGAATAAAACACTTAAATTAACAAAATCTTACATAAACAACATTAACTTCCTCATACATGCTAGAACTGGGTTGCTTATACTCACGAATTATCTTTATGTAAGTATCCCTCACGCCTTCCCACAAGTCCCCGAAGAGATAGGAAGAGGTGTACAGGTAGCACCCACACACCCACTTTCCGCCAGAGATATGTATTTAGGTGCCAACGTGACAGATGGCGAGTCCATCGTGGTTACTCAAGCACGACTATACATACGCCTTTGAACTGATTCTCAGGCCTATGCAGGTTTTCTCTCGATGTTTTCCTTCACCGTAAAGCTCGCGGTGTGACTAACCACTGTACTTAGGTTAAAAAAACTCATTGGTACAGTCGGGATTCGAACTTGCGTACATATCCCAAGAGTCATGTACCAACACGTAGCAGATGGCGACTCCACCTCCGTTACTCAAGCAACCGCCTTTGAATTTCTTTTCAGACGTATGCAGGTTTCCTCTCGATGGTATCCTTCACCGTAAAGCTCGTGTTAAGTTAGAAAAACTTCGTTCAAAAAAACTAAAGAGTTTTTACCAAAGGGTAGGGCACTGGGCGGCGGAGTAAGAGCACCACATGGTCAGCACGACCCCCGCGCATTTATACATTCTAATTTTACAAATATAATACATAATTAAGTAGTTATGTGTGATAAACCTAATTACTATACAACTAACTTTTCAACCCGGTTGCACCCGCGATATATTTAATAAATAATACTACCGCTCCCTTGAATAACAGCATGATGAAAATAATAATAATATAATTAATAAAGTTTTTCTGATCTTAAGTACAATGATTAGTCACACCACGAGCTTTACGGTGAAGGAAAACATCGAGAGGAAACCTGCAAACGTTTGAGAAGCAATTCAAAGGCGTATGTATAGTTGCGCTTGAGTAACGGCGATGGACTCGCCATCTGTCACGTTGGCACCTAATATACCTCTGGCGGAAAGTGGGTGGGTGGGTATTACCTATACACCTCTGCCTACCCCTTCGGGGACCCTTGTGGAAGGCGCGAGGCTATATATATAATAATATAAAGATGAAAAATAGTTAAATAAATAATACCTTAGGACAATTCCACACAAAATTATCAAATCCCAAATTAAACAAAGCTTGTGTTATGGTAACTAGACAAACATATATACATAAATACATAGGACATCCAAGACTTAGGTACAAACACTCGTGTTCATCACACAAATATCCGCCCTTAGCGGGAATCAAACCCAGTTTAAGTTTCGCAGTCAGGAGCTCTTAACCACTAGACCAGATGGCCATCTAAGTTGATATATAGCATTCTTCAATAAACGGGCTATCATAATACAAGACATATTTTTCAAATTAGATTATTATTCACTGAGATTAGCGCGTACAAACAGACAATGCGTATTTATATGAGTATGAATAAAGTAATTGCCAAATAGTTGTAACGTAACGTTACGCCGGCTGTAAGCAACCTCCACAAACATGACTCAATCGGTCGTTCAAATAGACACGTATTTAATACAAGGTTTCTGAAGTCAGTCGTAACGTGGCGCCACTATAAGCCTATATATTGTATAGGATACCATAGAAATGGGACAGCGCCCCCAAATAATATTTAAATAAAATTACCAGTCCAGCCCAGCTCCCTTGCTCGTGATCCAGCAACGCCCTAAGCCGAGGTTCGTACCCCACAGGGGGTGCCCTTAGCTGTGTTGCTTAAAAATATAGTGCCTGGCTGGAGGCCTAGGTGTCGCCATTGACCGGTTAAGTAGCAAAAGTTCCCGGAACTTACGCTACGAGACAATACAAAAAAAATATATATATATATATATATAGAAATGGCACAGTGCGGTAGTGGCTGAGTGGTTTGAGCACATCGATTCCCGACTGTACCAATGAATTTTTCTGAACTTAAGTACAGTGATTAGTCACACCACGAGCTTAACAGTGCAGAAAAACATCGAGAGGAAACCTGCATACGTCTGAGAAGCAATTCAAAGGCGTATGTATAGTCGTGCTTGAGTAACGGCTATGGACTCGCCATCTGTCACGATGGCACCTGAAATACATATCTTCGGTGTAAAGGAGGCGTATAAACAACTTAGATAACACACCCTAAACATAATAGTTATAATTACAATTGTAAAAGTATATTATTATATCTCACTATAATATTTGTAATGATAATAAATCTATTAGCCATGTATCAGATCTTAAAAAGAAAAAGCCCAAAAACTATTAATTAAGTATTAATACCTACATAAAGATAGTGCCATCCACAGAGACGCGCCCCACCAATTTCTAGTCGGGGGGTCGCGGGATTTGGGGATAATGACCTGATTCTATTAATTGTAGTGTGCGTGTGCACTCATAGGTAATCAGTGTGTACCGACAATACTCACACATTAGTGGAAGGTTGCACACTTACACTATAAACTATTATGAAGAATAGTGGGGCGCGTCTTAGTGGATGGCATTATCTTTAAATACACATCATCACGCCAGGTCCCTAACGGGGTAGGCAAAATGGCGTTTGAAAATTGCTTTATATGTACCAATTGAAAATGTCCTTCACATACATATTGTATACATAACATTACAGGGGAGAGAGAAAAATTAGAGCGCCAGTTCGCTTAAGACTCACAGACCTTCGCTTCATCCACATTCGTCAGTCTCTTCATGTTAATCATGTTTACAAATGTGTATACATATTTATCGATAGATTTTGAAAATAATACTGTAAGTCAATTTTGAGAGCCTCATCGTTCAAATAATCAGCGTATTTTTAGTTAAAACCTTATAT
This sequence comes from Drepana falcataria, assembly GCA_945859725.1. Classification (NCBI taxonomy): domain Eukaryota; kingdom Metazoa; phylum Arthropoda; class Insecta; order Lepidoptera; family Drepanidae; genus Drepana; species Drepana falcataria. The sequence goes on along the minus strand of OX243946.1, from coordinate 6,127,811 downwards.
AAATACACTCTTAAATAACTATATATATATCCTCACGCCTTCCCACAAGGGTCCCCGAAGGGGTAGGCAGAGGTGTATAGGTAATACCCACACACCCACTTAACTTAAAAATAACTATATAGATATAAATATATGCGGGAATGATTGACCTTATTAAATTAATCAATGCGCATCCTTATTAATGAATGGGAACCTTTATATATATTTTTTTATCTTGTAATCTTAATCGGGCTCGAAGACTGTTTTTGGTTTATGTATAAAGAGTGTAATGCTATTCTGAAAAAGAATAAAAGAAAAATACTGGCCTAGTATTTTTATATTCTGCATCCCACATATATACATATGACAAAATTATTAAATACATGAGTCTCTTGGGGTAATTCTTCTTTTTTAAATTGTCTCTCGTAGCATGAGTTCCGGGAACTTTTGCTACTTAACCGGGCAATGGCGAGAGCAAGGCCTCCAGCCATACTTGTTTGGTGCCGAGCTCACAGCTAAAGACGCCCCCCGCGGTACGGACTTCGACTTAGGGCGTTACTGGTTCACGAAATAAGGAACTGGGCTTACAGAACTCTTTCGGTTCATCATCTTCATACATCATCACCATACAATTATTAAATCTTTACATAACTAGTTATAAGACACTCACTTTTGATAATACTTTCTTTTGAATTATAAAATAATAATTCCTTATCGCCAACACCATTAACGTACCAAATTTATTAATTTTAATGACGACACACAAACAACCTAACGACAATATAAATGCGAATGTTTGTAAGTTTGTATGTATGTATGTCGCTTTGAATGAAGTTTCTTTACTACCGATATAGATTGTAAAACAAAAATCCAACTACAAAACTCTCGGCGAAACCTCCCTTATTTGTTGACCTGTTCGTTCGCAAGAGTCTCATCAATCCGGGACAATCCAGCTGTCGTATATGTACTGCCAATCGATGTGTTTGAAGTATGGATGCCGTTTTATTTCTTCCACGCCGTCTTTGCCCGCCCCTAGGCGTTCCGAAGGCTCGTAGGTTAGGAGCTGGAGGAACAAAGCGTTCGAATTTGAGTTTTACTTGTATATAATTAAGGTTGCATCTGATTTTGCACTTATTCAAGGGAACTTGAACTACACAATACAGGAGCAGTTCGTTTGTGGCCGAGTGGTGGCAAACAAGCATGCGGCCCGCCTAATACTATAAGGTCAACAGTCCCCCGTCGCGTCTGTCCGTCTATATAGATAGTGCCATCCACGAAGACGCGCCCCACCCAATTTCTAGTCGAGGGGGTAGCGGAATGCGGGGCGTAAGACCCGACTCTATTAATTGTAATATGCAATGTCGTGTGCACTCATAGGTAATCAGTGTGTACCGATACACTCAAACATTAATGGAAGGTTGCATACTTACACTATAAACTATAAGGATTGGTGGGGCGCGTCTTCATGGATGGCACTATCTCCAGGATATAATTTATTACAGAAAAAAATATTACGCGGGTGAATCCGCGCGACACAGCTAGTATTAAAACAGTCACCTGTGTAAGAAGGGACTGCACTTCCACGGGCAGGCCGTCCGGTAGCTGCAGGATGGTGTGGGACGTGAACACACTTCTATGGTAGCAGCCGAGGGGCTGGAACAATATGGTACGTGTGTTGTTGCAAGACTTATAACAAAAACTAGCTGTCCCGTCCAGCTTCGCCCGGGGGAAAAAGTTAAACTTCCTGAAATACGATCGCAACGCCACCTATCGGTTCCAATTGTGATGTAAGCTATCCTATCTTTTAAGTTGGATCAAACTGCACACGGTGTGCAAATTTGATTGAATTCGGTTAGTAGTTTAGGAGTCCATCGCGGACAAACAACGTGACACGTAATTCATATATATATCCTCACGCCTTCCCACAAGGGGGGACCCTTGTGGAAAGGAAGGGGTAGGCAGAGGTGTATAGGTAGGAACCACACGCCCACTTACCGCCAGAGATATATTTTAGTTTATTCGTGTATTATTGCGAATCACTTAAGATATGTGTACTGTTTTGGTATGAATACCATAGACAACAAGGAACATTTAAAGATACCGATAAATGTCGACGAAGGAAAAGAGGTTAGTGTAGAGAGAACTAGCGCTATACTTTCTCTGCCTACTCCGTTAGGGACTCGGCGTGATTTCACTTTCGCTTCGTCCACATCAGTCTCTTAATACATACTCGTCGGTTTCGAGTACTCTTGACGTTTCCGACCTTGACTGTCGATTGAGACTATATACCACAATAGGTATATACGGTATATAGGAAAATTTTACGCGACTGATACCTTTCTCTTCTCTTCTCTATCTTTTAGTTAAGAATAAAAGCAAACAAGACACTCACCACCCCACACAAAAGCTCGTACATAATCGCCCCGAAGCTCCAGTAATCGCACACGTGACCCACATCACTCAGGTCGTCCATTATGGCGTTGTACAACTCCGGGGCAATGTACATATTGTCCCTGCGTAGCTTGGCCACTGTCATCTCCACACCGGGGTAGGACATGATGTACGTCAGGATAATTTGACCTCTATCGCCCAGTAGGATGTTGGATGGATTAAGATCTCTGTACAGAAAGCAATAAGGCTGAAATTATTTTGTAGCTGGAGAAGGTGGAACGGTTTTCCCTGGCGAATAGGCATGCAGCATGGAGTTCTTCAAAATGGGTGTAAAAAGATTCCTGCAGGTTCGGCAGCGCGCGAGCAATACTCCTGGTGTTGCAAGGGAAAAAATTACGCGTCTCCTCTAGGCGAAAAGACCTCTTTCGCTTCATCCACATTCATTAGTCTCTTCATACCTACTCGCTTGGTTAGTACTCTTGACGTTTTTGTTTGTCCTATTGATTCAATCCAGGTATTTGAACGTGGTCTTCCTCTGCCTCTTCTTTCACACAATTTCGCATTGTATATTTGTTTCGTAATCCTTTCTATACGTCCAAACCAACTTTCTTAATCTTTACAATCACACCCTCGTTCACGCTAGTTGCTTCTTAATTCTGTTCATTGCAAATTCGTTCTCAAATCAAATAAAAATACATCACTAAATTGAATGAAGCCATTTTTACCTGCAAATAACCCCGGTGTTGTGCAGACTCTCCAGGGAAGTAAGTATTTCGGCACCCCACTTGCACACCGCAGAGGGGGGTAGCAATTGTCTTGATTGGGCCGTTGACTGTAATAATAATATTTGTCATGTTAGTCAGAAATATGAGCTTATCCTCAAACACAAACTTTCCCCACGACGAACGTTACTCAAGTACGACTATAGGTACATATCTTCACGCCTCTCGCCTTGCCTACCCATTTGGGGACGCAGAAGTTTATAGGTAGTACCCACACACCCACTTTGCGCCAGAGATATATTTTGTGTGCCAACGTGACAGATGGCGAATCCATCGCCGTTACTCAAGCACGACTATACCATATGCCTTTGAATTGCTTCTCTGACGTATGTAGGTTTCGTCTCGATGTTTTCCTTCGCCGCAAATCCCGTGGCGTGACTAATCACTGTACTTAAGATCTGAAAAACTCATTGGTATAGTCAGGATTCCAACTCGCAAACTTTGTTTTGCAAGTACTTTTGCAGGCAAGTAATTGAACCAGTCGGCCACCACTGCTCATATTACGCCTTTCTTACTGTGTAGGGATTCTAATATAACTTACCCGGTAACAAGCCGTATCAATTTTCCCACCGCCTTTACCACTGCCAACATCAAGTTGAATACCCTCATCATTAACGCTCGATTGACCACTTATCACTTCACTATCCCTACTCAACTTAGAACCAACTTGACCAATACCTAAATTAGACTCACTTAATGCCTTATCTACATTAATAAGTAGCTTCTGAGAGTTCCACACTAGTTCTTGCACTTCACTATCAGCCTTACTATCATTATTATTCCTAGCACTATCACTTATGTTCACTGCACTATCACTGCTCACTTTGGTGTTTTCATTTGTTTCATTTATAACTTCATCGGTTACTTTAATATTTGCTTCGCTATTATAAGCGCTTATATCATCAATAAAATGTATATTATTATCATCGATATTATCGTTTTGAATGTCAGAATGTCTGTGCTTAGGGGGTTCGGAAAACACGTTTTCCAAATTGACCTCTCTGGCCGGGGTGGTAGGGATTGATTTCGCGTAGTTTTTGATGTAGTCAAACAATTTTTTGCCCGGTGCGTAGGACAGTATTAGGAAAAATAAGTTGTTCGTTTCGATGTACGCGTGCAATGGCACCATGTAAGGTATGACGGTAGGCAGGATAGGCTGGCGGGTTTCGTTCGTGCGCTGGAGGAAATACTCGTCGAATTCGGTCAAGTTGTTGGGAACCTTTTGTGTGACCTGAAACACAAAGTTTCTATAAGAGATCACTCTACTGACATACATCTTAGATTCACATGTACTCTCGTTCATCCTGAAATTAAACCAACACACACACATACTCACATGAGTACATACGTAAACAGTGGCTGTTCTTAAAAAAATTACATACAATGTCCATATCGACAAATCAAAATGCACGTACATCTCCATACATACACACGCGTAAGCACACACACATACGCATACATGTACGGACACACATAGACTCTCACGACACGATATCTCGTTCTCACTAGACTTAGAGAGCTTTCGCTTCATCAATAGTCATTCATTCAGTCTGTTCTGTCAATAAATTGACTTAAGAGTAATAAAAAACCGAAAAGTAAAGTATGTTTTAATCGGGTCTTTGAAGGAACGATTTAGAATACCTTCATAGCATAGCAAGTCTGGTCATTCTTATGTAGAACCAGCATGATACTCGAGCCGAGAACAGCCAACACCCTGTACAGTGACAGGTCTTCGTACGGACGCTTCAGCATCGATATAGGGATGGGGCAGTGCAGAGAACGCGCGCTGTCTCGCTCTGGCAGAAGCTGCGGAGCAGAAATATTAGTATTGCTACGCCATCTCTCGAGATCTATCATCTTGTTATAAAATACATGATTAAATGTCCTGATCGTTGCACGGTTCACCGGTATGTGGCGCTAGCGGAATGATCTAAGAAACCAATAATTGTTACGACGCGATTTTGCTTCTTTTAGTATTATTTATCAGCCGTATAGTCGGGTAGACAAAGCTCGAGACTGCGAAACTTGAGGTCGCGGGTTCAGCCCCCTCAAAGGAGTCATTGCTTTAAATGACACAATTGTGCGAAGTGTATTTGATAATAGTGAATGTTTTGTTGTCTTATTAATGTCTTATTAATTTTCAATTTACTTTGCTTACCGAAAAACTTCATAACCTGTTATAAATATCGTATAGCGACATCTAGTGATGGCAATATTAAACTTTAAGTGCCAAAGGAAGCAAAATGTTACATACGCTTTGCTCGACATCACACAGGTGGTTCTTATATATGTCTTCTGCATATGATAAGTACTTATTTGTCTTCTCCTTGATCAAAGCCCGCCTTTGGGGGTCCGTGTCGGCTGGAAAAAGAAAATCTGCGTTATGGTCGTTATGGACATTCTACAGCCTGAGCTTTCGCGGAAGAAAACTCCATTGGAACCACAGAGTACGAGACCTTTGTGGTTCCAATGTATGGGGATGAATTCCCCGTCGATGGGGAGAGGATGGAAACTCAATGGCACTAAACCAGCGAGCATGTAGAGAGACTGATGAATGTGGATGAAGCGGAAGAGTCTGTAAGCCTAGAGAACTACTCTCTTAGCCTAGTAGGACCTGGCGTGATGATATAATATACATACCCAACAGTGGGCTTTAAAAATGAGACAGTTGCCCAAATATATACCAGGGTACAATGAATGGACGCAAATAAAACATTCTTAGTTGTAATTTTTTTATTAACTATCGTATAAAAATCTGCTGTAACGTCAAAGCTACGCATGTAGAAATCTAACTACATTTTTATTCTCATTTATCTCATTAATAGTTTCTGAAATCATGTTTAGTTTAGTCTGAAACCCACAAAACCATGTTTCGTAGAAATTATTACCCCATTTAATAATGTTGTCATTTTGTTTTGTATTTTATTGCAACTTCTAGAAGACAACTGTTCTATTATCTAGGACATCATGTATGTAAGTAAGATTCATCTGAACAAATGAATTGCGACTTACATGAGACATCGGGCGTATTATGAAACTCCTGTATATAATGACACAGGTATAGGAAATCCATATTGGCGAGTGTGTCGCTTAATGGCTGATGGAGGAATAACGATAAAGAGTTGATAACGTTATCAGTATTAATACAAGTGTTGCAAGTGCCGCTGGCTTAATGTAGACGGATAAATGTGATTAAGTCATTTTTATTTTTTGTCCAGCCGCGGCGGGCGAGTAGTTTGAATTGAACAGTCGCCAGCAATACACAATGCAAGTTCGAATTTTGACTGTACCAATGAAATTTTCTGAAGTACAGTGATTATTCACATCACGAGCATTACGGTGAAGACAAATATCTAGAGGAAACCTGCATATCGACGTTCGAGAAGGAAAAACAAAGTTGTATGTATTGTCCTGGTTGGGAGACGGCGATGGACTCGCCATCTGTGGCACCTAAAATATATCTCTGGTAGGAAGTGGTTGTGTGGGTACTGGGTACCTATACACCTATGCCTACCCCTGCGGGACCTTTATGGGAAGGCGTGAGCATATAAGTACGGTGATTATTCACACCACGAGCTTTACGGTGAAGGAAAACATCGAGAGAAAACCTACAACGTAAGAGAAGGAATTCAAAGTTCTATGTATTGTCCTGGTTGAGAGACGGCGATGGACACGCCATCTAACACGTGGGCACCGATACAACAAAGTTTAAAACTATATCGGCCTAAATGAAATATGAAGTGGAAAAAAAAAATGCAGGCGAAACCGCCGAGCATTACTGGTTATCAATATAAGTAGGGCACAAGATCACAAGCCACCGACCGATACTGTATCAATCATCGAACTCCCGTACTATTCGTGTTAATGTTATATCGCATTTCCTTATCTTTTATTTTCTATGAACCTAATCATTTCACATTTTAAAAAGGAGTAGGTTCTAGTACTATGCATAATCTAATTAGTAAACCTAAGTATACAGAAAATAATGTGTGTATGTGGTAAAAAATAAGAAATTTACATTACATACACACATACATACATATAATCACGCCTCTTTCCCGTAGGGGTAGGCAGAGACCACTTCTTTCCACTTGCTACGATTCTTACATACTTCTTTCGCTTCGTCCACTTTCATTATTCTCTTCATACATGCTCTTCGGTTTAGGGTACTCTTGACCTGACCTTTTTTCAAGACGTCCCTAATTTGGTCTAGAAACGTCCGTCTAGGTCTACCCCTTCCAACACTTTCATTCACACTCGCCTTATACACTTTTTTCGTCAATCGTTCTTCATTCATTCTCTCGACATGGCCAAACCATCTCAGCATACCTTTCTCAATTTTTGTCACTACATCTTCTTTCGGACCACAACGTTTCCTTATCTCACTATTTCTTATCCTGTCACTCAGTTTAACTCCTATCATACTTCTTAACGCTCTCATCTCAACTGCATTTATTCGGCTTTCATGTTTCTTCTGCCATACCCAACTTTCACTTCCGTACATGAGTGTCGGAACCAACACTCCCCCATGCACAGCCAAACGAGCCTTGAAAGACACATTCCTGTCTATATTTAGTATATATCTGTTATACATCTATAGCTATATAGCAGATTCCACTACTACCCAGAATTGTGTTCCTGAGCCAGGTTCCCAGCAGATGCAGAAAGAAATCGAAAACATACATCTCTTGGATTGCCAACTACTACTCCTCTGCGTAAATGAAAGCCTGAGTAAGGTAACTTAACAACCACATGTTCGTTTTCGACCTTCACTTCATATTATTTAAACAAGGCGTCCGCTGTGTCTGTCTGTCTATCTATACTAATATTATAAAGAGGAAAGATTTGTTTGTTTGTTTGTTTGTTTGTTTGTAATGAATAGGCTCCGAAACTACTGGACCGATTTCAAAAATTCTTTCACCTTTGGAAAGCTACATTATCCCCGAGTAACATAGGCTATATTAAATTGGACCCGATAGGTGGCGCTGCGATCGAGTTTCAAGAATTTTACCTTTTTACCCGGGCGAAGCTGTCTGTGTGTTTCTGTGTGTCTTAAGCTAGATTCGAGAATGGTTTAGATTTACAATTGGACCCAATAGGTGGCGCTGCGATCGTGTTACGGGCAATTTAACTTTTTCACCCGAGCGAAGCTGGGCGGGACAGCTAGTTTATAATAAAACACAAGAATAAGCGATGACGATGGTTGAAAATAACGGAAAAATTCAAGCCACCTGGAGGCTTGAATCGAAAGGGCAGCTACTACAGAAAACTACATACATAAATACATATTATGATAACGCCGAGTCCCTCTATGGGTAGGCATAGAGAGTAGAGCGCCAATACTATCTAGACTTGCAGACCTCTTTCGAGAGGGAAGGAAGGACATTTAGGCATAATAGACTACTACAAAGTAAGTAACCTGTACAAAGTAAGTGTTGGTGCTAGTGTTCGATAAAAAATACTCACTTTGAACGCCAATAAGCATCTTCTCTATGCCAGATTTGTAGCACTCGAAAGCTCTGGAGTAATCGCCCATGTACTCGCACCTCGCTGCCAAGTTCAACATGTACCCGGCCTCGAACACGTAACTATCTTCCGTCTTCGTCTTACACTCAACGTTAGAAAGAGACACAACACTTTTACTATACACGGACACTCGCGAACTACTCCGCCTGGAATCGATACCTTGAGATGTAGAACTACACATATTTGAACTAAGAGATACAGAATCAGAGCCACTTCTAGCCATAGTGTGGTAATCGTCGAACTTGGACGTCGAAGGCCCGTCGAAATTAATCAAATCTGGCAACACTGACTTGCTCTTCACGCTGGGCTTGCTTTTGTCTATGGCAAGTTTGTTCAGTTCCTCGTACAGTTCGCTGTCTATGCTCCCCAGTGAGTTGATGGATTCGAAGCTGTCGCTCTTGGAGGCCTTGGGCGATTGTCGTATTTCCGAGTCGGCCGCTTCGTAGATAGGTATTTGGGAAATGAAGTCCGTTTGATCGATGGCTATTGGTTGGATGGGCTCTTGATGGTCTGACCGCGCTGGAAATATGTTTAATTGTATATCTGTCCTTAGTACTAATACATACTTATACTACAGATAACAACAACCTCCTTTCATAGACCATAGACAAATATTATCGAGATGTCAGAGAAATCTGAAAAGTTTCATTCAATTCCGTTCAGCCGTTTTGGCGTGATTTAGCTCTCTCACAAACTTTCGCATTTATCAATACATATAATAAAAATGTTACGGATCGCTGTCTGTACATTGAAGATACATGAGAAAAATAGAAAAAGAAGAATACAAGATTTTGTTTTCGTTTTATTTGTCAATAGTGTTCCTATGTATTTCGTATTTTGTTGTGAAAGAACAATAAATACATTATTAATTATTATTATTATGAGAAACGATTATTATTGAGACCTTACCAACGCAAAACATTGATTGTTAGAACTTTTGCCTGTGAGTTTGTGCACGCTCGTTTGTGCAATCTCAGAAACGGCTTATCCGATTTAGATGTGGTTTTCACTAATATATTTTGGTAAGCTTCACTTATCATAATCAAAATAAACCAAAATGTATATTCAAAATATGCTGCCCAAGGGCACAACGAGTATTATAATATATTAGTTGGATAAAGATACCATGGCGGCAAATTACCTGAATACGCGGCGCTGATGCTATCATCATCCTCCGTGTTATACTCCAGGGGGGGTGTCTCCTCAATGGGCAGGTGCAGGGATGAACGGATCGCGTTGATCACGCCCCCGGGCTGAGGCTCGGGCTCCGGGTAACCAGTCTGAAATCAATTCGCATTTGAAGGTTACCATAGTGTAATATAGATACCTACAGATAGACAGACAGACCGGCCATTAAAAGACAGACAGATCACGATATGACAGATCACCATATAAAGAACTTTTTATCCGCGGCATAAAAACCCAATTCTAAATACTTGACAACGCGTATTTTGTGTTATACTAGCTGCGTCGCACGGGTGGACATTTATTTTATAAACATTTTTACATAAAATGTATTTTTCTCTTGCAATTAAAACAGCCTATATTAATCAGTGATAATATAGCTGAATGCTATGGTGAAAGAATTTTTAAAATCGGTCCGGTACTTTTTGACCCAATTACAAACATACTTACATACAAATCTTTCCTCTTTATTATTTTTTATTTTATTTATTTATTTACATACTTATATTATCATGACAGGTGGTACCTAATGCGATAAATAAGCTACAGAGGACCTGATAACAGGTTATAGTTACTTTCGTAAATTCCGCCAATGTACAAGTGAAAATATCAGTGTACTGTGATACCCTGTTTAATAGCTTAACTGCTCTTGTTATTGGAGCAAACTTAGCTATATTGGTGCGAGCCACTGGGACCTCAAAGAGTCTTGGCCTTGGCTCCCGTCGCAGTTTGGTGTTAGAACGAGAGAACGAGAGAAGTATAATTAGTATAGATATATCTTCCCAAAGTGTGGTAGGTAGTAGGTACTACCCACACACACCCACCGGAGATATATTTAAGGTGCCAACGGGACAGTAGACGGTTCCATCGCCGATACTCAAGCACGACTATACACACATACATACGCATTTTAAATTTGTTCTCAAACGTATGCAGGTTTCCTCTCAATATTTTCTTTCACCGCAAATCTCGTGGTGTTAGCACGAGCTTTACATCATCACTGTACTTATGTTTAGAAAAACACATTGGTATAGTCGGGATTCGAACTTGCAACTTTGTATTGCGGGCAACAGCTCGAACCACTCGGCAACCACGTCTAGTATTTTATACCATTTGTATAAAAAGAATATGCATTTTAAAATGCATACTATTGCATGTATGCATATATACATTACGGTGAAGGAAAACATCGAGAGGAAACCTGCATACGTCTGAGAAGAAATTCAAAGGCGTATGTATAGTCGTGCCTGAGTAACGGCGATGGACTCGCCATCTGTCACGTTGGCACCTAATATACCTCTGGCGGAAAGTGGGTGTGTGGGTATTACCTATACACCTCTGCCTACCCCTTCGGGGACCCTTGTGGGAAGGCGTGAGGATATATTATTATATATTTTAAAATGAATGCGACTGAAAGACTGGTATCCATATCATCGAAAAAATGCGTGTTACACACTGCCTAGTCATGGCATAGTGTCATCATTATGATTCAAAATGTTATGTACATACCTGTAAGAAATTAACGAAATCAGTACTTGTGAAAAGCAGCCTATGTTCCGCTATAAACTCCAGAAGAGTTTTGATCGTTTTGGCTCTCTCTTCAATTACCTGTAACGAAAATTAGACTCTATATAGATCGGATTAATGACAATATTCCTGTATCATATAATTTAATTTGCCCTTGATTCGATATTCAATACAATGCATGCATACAAACATAGCATCACGCCTAGTGCCATACGAGGTAGTCAAAGAGAGTAGAGCCCAGTTTTATCTACAGACTACACACTCAAGGATGGTAACGTCAACAGTACTCGAAACCGGCGAGCATGTATGAAGAGACTGATGAAAGATGTCTTCAGTCAAAGACCAGTAGGAGCGGAGCATAAATAAAAGATGTTGCAAAACCGGCGAAAATTTGTTTTATTAAGGAAAAAATATATATTACACGGGTGAAACCGCAGGAAACAACTGGTAAAGTAAACATACATATCATCACGACGAGTCCCTAACGGGGTAGTCAGAGAGTAGAGCGCCAGTACTCTCTATGCTTACATACCTCTTTCGCTTCGTCCACATTCATCAGCCTCTTCATACATGCCCGTTGGTTTCGTTCGAGTACTCTTGACATTCCCGTCTTTGAAGGTAAGTATAATTATAAAATACATACCTCTTTTTGAAACCTCTTAAAGTAGCTGTATTGAGGCAGCACTGGGAATGTCCCTCTTAAATGTAGCCCAGCGTGGAGAGGACGCATACACTTGTGGAGCCTCTGTATATCACTGTACCTTTTCCACACTGACACAGCTGTCACAGCTTCCGGGGACTCTATCGGAAACAACTGTAAACAAATATGAAAAAGATGCTACGTTATGTACTAATATATCTCCATGCCTTCCCACAATGGTAGGCAGTAGGAAGAGGTTGGCAGAGGTGTATAGGTAATACCCACACACCCACTCTTAGCTGGAGATATATTTTACAATCAGTCACATTGGCACCCAAAATATATTAAATATCTTTACACCATCCCACAGAGCTACCTGCAGGAGTAGGCAGAGGTGTGTGCCGATACACCCACTTTCAGATTTTATACTGAGTATACCTACATACCTCTGCCTACACCTTCGGGGACCCTAGTGGGATGGTGTGAAATATATAAGTAGTAAAATCAGACAGCCTATAGCCAAAATAATAGTAATTATAAATAAACCACAAAACTGAAACAATGAGTAATAAACTATCTGTATACTGGTAGTTATTACAATACATTATGAAATAACTTATAGTAGTTTTTACTTTAATGGAAGCTATATGCTTATTTAAATATACTCATCACATTATTTAAAATCTAACTTAATCACTTAAGTTTTCTTTATATTTCAATGTAGTTAACATATTTTGTTAATTTCAAAGTTATGAGTAATCAGTCAGTGAGAATGGACAAAACAGGGGTCTGTTGTAAGATTGGTCTAGTCCAGAACAAATATATAACTGAATCAGAAAGGAAAACCAAGACTATGATACAAATATCTAGACTATGGTACAAATGTCATATTCATCATAGAAAAATTATGAGCTTTGTCAGAAAGAGAAGGGCTCTGTTGAGCCTAACTCTATCCAATTCAACAGAATTGGATAGAGTTTTGAGATAAATTATGACAATGGAGTAACTCAAAATCAATGCCGGCAGCTGTTAACTTTTACTTTACCCACATATAAGTAACTTGACACTTACGGCCCAGTTTGGCCCTGTACCTTTCTTTGCATTTTTATTTACTGAAGCTAGATCCAGTATAGTATGCCCAGACTGCAGTCACATACATTTTCAGCCCTAAATTTATCTTCATTATAACTTTATGCCTCCTTAAGCATGACCTTTGGAGACCTACTTAGGTATATTCATATCATCTACATACTTTCCCACCACTTTTTACAATACAACTTGGATCATTATGACATATTTAAGAAGTAATTTAGTATTGTACACTTACGACGGAAGTAATCTTGTAAATAGTAAATCCATTCTTGTGTTTTGCGGTTTCGTCGACGGAAAACCGGCGTACCCATTTGTCTTTTGAGGACATTTTTATAGCAACACCACTATTAACCCACTTCAAACTACTATGAAGATCTTAGACGGTAAGCGCCATTTAAATGACACATAATTTAAGCTGAAAATTGCGGTATTTCATGTTAGAACTTTGTTTAACAATATTGAATGTATTGACAAACTAATTTTACGAATTGAAATCAATAGATTTTGTTTGTCAGTCAACTTGACGTTCAGTATGACATATTTGACATAACTCTATCATTGATGCAAAACACCATTACCAGTTACCACACGAAGACAATAACGACCTCTCTTACAACCTATCTAGTATCTCTTTTACTCCGCCTATCTTGTGCTTAAGCTAATAATCACTTGTCCAGGATATGGAATGAAGTGTACTTTACAGTTTACAGCACTTTCATTAAAATTTGAAAGTAAATATTTAATTTATAAAATTTTAACATAGGTACGTAAAACGTAGGAAGCGAAAGCTTTAGGGAATCTGGCAAATTTGAACGCTTTGCATATCTTTCATTTATAACTTTGGTTGATTTGGATAATGCAGTTCATGTAAGTAATTAAGCAAGAAATATTAATTGCTTTACAAATAAAATAGCACTATACACATAGTTGTTCACAATTCCTAAACTAGGCTGGGCATGTAATATAGGCAATTTATTCATCCTGAGTTACATCAATGTGAATGCGAAATGGCAACAAGAGACAGCACAATACCGACAATAGTCATTGTGTAGTATTTTGTTGGCTGAGCGAGTAAAATGTATGTTCCAAAAAACTAATATATTTGTAAGCACATAGGTACCTACGTCAATCAAATGTTAGGGAATTGAAGGTGAGGAATAATAATATTATAATTACAGGTTCCAATGCTAAGCACTAGAATACGCTGTTATGATGATGGATAATCAAACTACAAATCAAATTAAATCAAATCAAATATATTTATTGCATGTAAAAATAACCTACACAGACATCAAACTTCAGTTGTTGCATGAAAATAATTGTTCCAACCAGACTACAACCTATTCCTATTATATACTATCCAAGAATAGCTGATTGTACGAGTTAATCATAATACTAAAACATTTTATTTTGTGAAATTTTAACATTTTATAAAAAATACACAGAAAACATGTTTGAAGGCGAGGTAGGTACGTACGTTAACGGCAATAGGTCAATCTTGCGGCTTCATTACTTATCCCTTCCACTTAGCACTCAGCCGAATGGCGCACGGCGAGAGGTTGTGTACTCTCGTGTTTCGTTCTGTCCGTGTCGTGTTTCTCGCGTCCTCGACTCGCTCGCAATCATACTTACCTTTCCTTTGAGAAATGCAACAAGTAACTTATTAGTTTTAACCCTAAATAACAAAGTTTCAAACGAAAATGTGTCTCCAATGACCTGTGATTTGTTACTGTGATTGTGCTCCTTGAAAATTGTAAACACAGCGAGATGGGTTCAAAAATCGAGTACGTGGATTCCTCGCATCTGTATGCGACCAACTACGTCCGCAATTCCAAAGCTATTGGTGTTCTCTGGGCCATATTTACGATATGCTATGCGATAATAAGCGTGGTTGCGTTCGTCACGCCTGAGTGGATTGGAGATTTGGAGACTGAGTACCCGAGAAAGTTTGGTCTGTGGCAAATTTGCCGAGCGGATGAAGCCTTAGAAGACTGTAAAGGGAGACTCGACGACTTCCTTTCGATAAACGGGCTTGTGTTTAAAATTGCAACAGTTTTAGTCGGCTTGGCTGTTGCCCTAGCTCTGTTTACCATCTGTGCTATGTTGCTGTTCTTCTTCTGCCAATCGACAACTGTTTTCCATATCTGTGGATGGCTGCAGTTACTATCCGGTGAGTAATAACTGTTCGATACCACTAGTGAAAGTTTTTAAAATCAAGAGCATTGATTTGACCTTGTATAAACTTGTGAAACGAGTCGCTTAAGTGTCACACACAAACATACAACATGACTTTGTTGTACCTATCGATACCTTAGCAGGTGTGGCGATGTCTAACATCCGGCGTTAGCAGGTGCACCGTACAAAGACCTACCTACTTACCTGCATTCCTCAGAAAAAAGCAAACTAACCTAGCTTATTGTCTCTCGAAGGGTAACTTCCAGGAACTATTGTTATTGAATCGGCCAATGAAAGGACTAAAGGCCTTCATATGTGTTCAGTAAACTTTACAATAGTGAGGTTAAGACCTAGGCTTAGAGTTGCTGGTTCGCAAGCTTTACTGGGACTAAATCCCAATGATTTAAAATTGTTTTCGCTGAAAAAAATAAATTTTCGAGTAACTTCAGAATTACGTTGTTAATATTTGGTTTTGTTTTTATTACGACGGTTGAAGCTCGAAGCAATTTCAATGGAATAGAAGATTGCGTTAAAGTTTCGGCCTGGATAGTCGATTAGATAATATTGTGCTTCGTAATCAATTTACAAATGGTATGTTTCTACGACAGTTTGTAGCGACGCGAAACTTAATTTGTAATAATATATCCTCATTTGACGTTCCCGTCCGTTTGTCGAATCGATTTGATCTAGGTAGTTGGAACGTGGTCTTCCTCTGCCTCTTGCACACACTTTCGCTTTGTATATATGTTTCGTCAATCTTACTTCACGCATCCTTTCTATGTGTCCAAACCAACGTAACATGCCTTTCTTCATCTTTACAATCACACCCTCGTTCACGCCAGTTGTTTTACAAATCTCTTTTGCGATCTGAGATAGCTACTCCGTAAATTTTTCGAAGAGATCGCATCTCAACTGCATTTATACTAGTTTCATGCTTCCTCTGACATACTCAAGATTCGCTGCCACAATTAAGTGGTCACCAAAATCGCGTCGTGGACAGCTACTCGAGCATTCTTGCTCAGAGTTTTACTGCCCATCAACGCTGACATGGTCCCATTTACTTTATTACCGGCAGTTATCCTTCTTTCAATGTCTTTTTCATACTTTCCATCTCGTGTGAACATGCGTCCTAGATATACAAATTCATTCACTTGCTCTAGAATTTGCCCATTCACCGATATAGCACACTCAGTCACTTGTTCCTTTCCTTTCGATTTATATTATTATTTTAATTGCTTTATTATCTACATCAATCTTCAAAATAATATTTTACGTAATTAGGTCTACGCAAACATATCATTGGAACTTTAGTTATATAAGTAAATAAAAAATCTCCATTTGAAGAATACATTAGAAATTAAAAACGAAACTGATCAATTTTGTTAAATAACGTTCATATTTTAAATACGTAGGATCATCAAAAATAAATTAAGAGTCATTAAAATAACATTAATGTATATTGAAATAAATATACTTGCAACGCAGTAATAAAGACAGTATTAACAATTATAAAATCCATTAGTTTTTATAACGAAAATGGCTATCGTCATATCGCACTGAAATGTCTAATTAAATAGTTATTTCTTAAAATCCAGTGTAATTACTGGTTATTATGAAATAGTAACGTGAATAATAATAATTACCTACAGCTTTTACTACTATTAGTAATGATACATTAATGTAGATGTCAGTTTGAAGCTTGGATGAATGAAGCCCGTGTTATGAAACAAGTTTCATTTCTTTTGGTCTTCTGGAAGTTTTTTACTTATAAACTGGCAGCACTTTGCGCTTCCAACCCCAGAGTTAAGTATGACGCATTTCCTTGTGGCTCTTTTGCATTACTTTTTTCCAGAACATTCGTCATAGTATACTAACTTGGAAACCGACTCCGGACTGGAATAAACATACAAGGTTTAAGCCTTCGCCAGTATACGTTTTTAATAACCAAAATAAGCTTAGGTCTCTTCTCATTATGCCAACCCTAGAATGTCTTTTTTTTATATACACACATGGGTTACAAACAAGCATGCGGTCCGCCTGATGGTAAGCGGTTATCGCCGCCTATGGGCGCTTGCAACACCAGGGGTATCACTCGGTATCACATGTCTTTTTGGTTAAGGTAACCGGAACTAATGTAACGAGAGAATGCTTAAAAGAGCAAAATAAACCCAATTGAGTACTACACGTTGACACGTAACCTAAGTACTCAGCTATTACATCAGATCAAAGTAACGTCCAATTGTTCGAGCCAAAATTGTCAAGATTCATAGGCGTAAATCTCAAGTTAAAAATTACGTAACAAGACTGTTTTTGTAGAAACCTTCTTTGACTGATGATTATAATCTCATTACACTTCAAAGAGGATTATATCCGAGTTACATGAGAGTAATCCAATTTGTTTATGTGAAGAACTATGGAAAATTACTATGTACCATTTGTTCAAACATCACATTATGTAAAAAACCGTGTACTGGCGAATAAATAATTTCATTAAAAAAAAAAATTCATCACGCCGAGTCCTCACGGTGTAGCACTCTCTAGGCCTTCAGACCATTCGCTTCATCAACATTCATGAGAAATAAATTTAAATAAATAACTTGTAGTATTAACTGCGCTTGGTCGACTTTAGGATGGGTGGAGTTGTTATGCTAGTAATATAAGAAACAAACAAACAAAGGTGGCGGTAACCGCTTACCATTAGGCGAGCCGCATGCTCGTTTGCCATACTAGTGCTATAAACAAAAACGTATCTCTCTTCTACCAGCACACGTATGGGAAACCTTTAACACAAAAGGAACAAACCATTACCCGGAAGCAGTGCCATTTGGCGATTCTGCGATCTTCTGCGAGGTGATAGTACTGTATCGGACTGATCCATTATTGAACGGAAGATTCGTTGTTCCCTTTCTTTGCTTGTTATGTAATTAGTACGACGTTTAAGTCATTGAAACAATATTAATCAGGTATCTTCGATCTACAATTACCAATCAAGGAAGGATTGTACCTATGAAGAGATTGATAAATGATATACAGCGAAAGAGGAGAGTCGAGAGAGAACAGACGCTACTCTGCCTATACCATGAAGGACTCTGATTTATCATACGTTAGTACACAAATACAGTGATTAGTTACACCACGAGCTTTACGGTGAAGGAAAACATCGAGAGGAAACCTGCATACGTCTGAGAGGAAATTCAAAGGCGTATGTATAGTCGTGCTTGAGTAACGGCGACGGACTCCCCATCTGTCACGTTGAAACTTAAATATATCTCTGGCGGAGAGTGGGTGTGTGGGTACTACCTATACACCTCTGCATACCCCTTCGGGTACCCTTGTGGGAAGGCGTGAGAATATATAAGGAACTATTTAAGACTACAGATTAACCGTCGTCTCTCTCTGTCTGTATTATGTACGTGTATATGTATAAATCAGAAATGATACGTAGATTATAGGAGAGACTCACCTTGACTATTTAATTCAATTTCTATTAGCAGTGCAATCACTGTTAGCTAGGTAAGTATTAATTACATTATAAGTTAAGCAAGCAAAGAGCAATAACGCATCTGTCGGCATCTCAGCAGTCAGATATAATTTTCAGATATTTTTTTTTTATGCGAAAGCTGAGTGTGAGGATTATTATTCCGTTATCACGCAAAAACTACTAAATGGTATTAGATGAAAGCTGGCACAGATAAAGATTATTAGCTGGATTAACAATAAAAACTAAAAACACGCTTTTTCATAGAAAATCCAACTAGAAACTATTTCTACTAATTACTTTAGAACCAATCGCTAATTCTGATTATCCTAGTAAGGATTGTCATCGGTCCTTGTTAAGTATGCAAAATTTCGATTTATTCCGACGTTTTTAAGGAGGTCAAAATCATGTTCAAAGTTTCCATTTACATACAAGCATACGTACGAAGCTAATAAAAGCGTGTTAATAATATGCTATATGTTTATTTCGGGAAAAAATATAAGTAAATATCTTCACGCCATCCCACAAGGGTCACCGAAGGGGTAGGCAGAGGTAGTACCCACACATCCACTTTCCGCCAGAGATTAAGTTTAAGTGGCTACGTGACAGATCGCGAATCCATCGCCATTACCTAAGCACGTCGTGATTTTTTTTTTTAATAATAATAATAATTTATTTACCATAGTAGAATGTACATACACAAATTAACACATGACATGTAGGATAAAGCGGTTATTAATGGTACAATTTTCATGTGTATTTCCGCAGATGACTAAACTAGGCGGAGAGCCTGTAATATACACGTAATATAGATTAACGATGATAAATCAAGTATGTATTACGGTATATATGTACGTACGGCCCATGCTACTTAAACCACACGAAAGACATTTCGAAATGCCATTGCCTATTATTAATAGATGTATCCATCCATTTATATATACAAGTAAAATGCGTGATTGCCAATTAGTCCAACATATTCATTTTTGATCGTTAAGGGGGAACGTAAATTGAAATCTATTGTGTTCACACATATTTCATAAGCTAATTGACTTGAATTAATATCTATTTTAAACTTTCGTTTTGAGCATCGCTAACGTGAATGTGAAAGAACTGCTAGTAACTGCACACTTTGGAGTTGCCGGTGAAGCATCTTCGACACGCAATAAATGTTCGAATACACGCCTAAAATGGAAATTAGTTTAATTCATTACAGAGCAGACGGCCAGCGAAAATTTCGCTCACCGAATCAGCACTGCCAATCGACGTGGCAATGCCGCCTGGCTTCTTGGCACCTCTTTTAGAGATTTATCCTCACGCCTTCCCACAAGGGTCCCCGAAGGGGTAGGCAGAGGTGTATTGGTAATACCCACACACCCACTTTCCGCCAGAGGTATATTAGGTGCCAACGTGACAGATGGCGAGTCCATCGCCGTTACGTTACGACGCACGACTATACATATGCCTTTGAATTTCTTCTCAGACGTATGCAGGTTTCCTCTCGATGTTTTCCTTCACCGTTCAGCTCGTGGTGTGACTAATCACTGTACTTTAGTTCAGAAAAACTCATTGGTACAGTAGGGATTCGAACTTGCGACCTTTGCGTCGCAAGCAACTGCTCGAACCACCCGGCCACCACGGCTCTTATAGATTTATTTATTTGTAAATACATATATACAATGTTGTTAATATAGTCAGTAGCGTTTTGGGTAGTAGCGCATTAAATTAATAATATTATACAGTTCATAACCATATTAGATCTATAGTAGGTGGACGTGGTGACCGAGTCATCAGAGTAATTGCCTGCCAAGCAAAGATTGAACGTACGAATCGCGAATGCACCAATGAGTTTATCTGAACTTAAGTATGTGCTTAGTGCACCACAAGCTTTACTGACTGACTTATAAATGGCATTTAAATTATGTTAGGTTATGTGTAAATATATAATATACTTATAGAAAGAATATAGAAAGACTGCTGACTATGATTCCTATTATGGAATTTTTTACATAATGTTAAAAGTTTGTAAATGCATCTAACTAAAAGACTTGTATCTACGTCACGAATTAAAAAATATTTACAAACCTAGCCGTCACATATTAAAACATGACAAACGCAAGTTCCATACAGCTGACTCATCCTCACGACGTCTGCATAATCTGAGTTCACGAGGCACCGCTACGTGACCGTAAAGTATCAAGCAACAACGCACGACCAAACTGAACTAGATACAGTGTTAATTGCAAGGGAAAATGGCTTCATTTGGTAACTCTGGTTTGCGTAAGACTCGAGACTTTCACAAAAATGTTTTTTGTACTGTGCTCATTTAAATAGATGTTCCGATTTGAATAATTATTAATATTGATGAAACAAATTATTATTACTTTTGTGCTTATGAGCATTTGTGCATTTTCGAAAATGGGGTTCTTGTGACAGGTGAACGAAAAAGTTGAATGGATATTTAGAGGCAGTTATTTAAGTAATAACCTTATAGGCGTATATTGCACGCTTTCAGAGATATATAAATTAGTTACTGACAGAGAAGATCGATTAATATAACTTTCGAATAAAAATTGGTTAGTAAAAGATTTGGACCTTCGGGGACCCTTGTGGGAAGGCGTGAGAATATATTATTATTATTTATAAAGGTTTGGATATAAAAAATATAAGCAAATTGGTTTGAAATTTATATTTGTATGCAACTATTTGTATATGAACGTAATACTGGCAAGGATTTAATGAAAACAATATGAAAGCTTAAAACGGTATTAATAGCTATTCACTTCGCAAATAATTTGCCTAAGGCAATACAACTAAAATCCACAAATGTCAAACTTTGTTAGTTAACCTTGCCATTTTGATTTATGGCACGAATGTATCTAATGTCTACATAAGATATTTATTTCTATAATGTCTATAAAACTACTAAGGCTAACTAAGGTACATAGAGTCGTAGTTTTGAAGAACACTGGCTAGCTGGAAGGAAGCTCGGGAATTAACCCACATACTACTTATGATTTATCTTAGTCGCCCTAGACCAAAGCAAATGTCATTGATAAGCTATATATATCTCCGTTTCGAAGTATAGGACAACAGAATATATATTTAAGAGAAATGACCGCCAACGTTCTATTGGATATGGCGCTAAAAGACGAGAAAGTAACTCATGAAATGCTGTATTGTCTGTAAACGTGAGCTTCAACTGTCATCTTGACATCAACTGTCATTTTGACATCGACGACAATGATTACACCTAGCGCATATCATCTCGCCCGAGACACGCGCGAGTCTCACATGGGCTTACCTACCTCTTATTGGTTCCTCAATAATCAAATGAAGAGACTGATGAATGTGGACGAAGCGAAAGAGGTATGTAAGTCTAGGGAGAACTGGCGCTCTATACTCTCTGCCTACCCCGTTAGGGACTTGGCGTGATGATATGTATGTATGTATGTATGTATGTATGTAATAATCATCAGTTTTTCAGACATGCTCGCTGGTACTCCCTCCGGCTCGAGAACTCTTGACGTTCCCATCTTTAAGTGTTCGGCCGATATGAACATCGTATTTAGACTTAGCACGTTAAATGTTGCAACTGTATACCCATTAAACTACGTAAATCTATCAATAAGCGCTTCTTATTCGGTTCCCATCTAGTGTTGCGAATATCAAACAAAGTTTTCGCTGAAATCAATTTGGCGTTTCAAAGCTGAAACCAAATCGGTCGCGCACCATTGCGTATTTGGATTGGACGCGACCAAATTGCAACTTCCGTTAATTAGTGGACCGTAAATAGCACGTTTTGTTCACAATTAAGTATTTAAAAAAAAAGCCGTGGTGGCCGAGTGGTTCGAGCAGTTGCCTGCGACGCAGAGGTCGCAAGTTCGAATCCCGACTGTACCAATGAGTTTTTCTGAACTTAAGTACAGTGATTAGTCACACCACGAGCTTAACGGTGAAGGAAAACATCGAGAGGAAACCTGCATACGTCTGAGAAGAAATTCAAAGGCGTATGTATAGTCGTGCTGGAGTAACGGCGATGGACTCGCCATCTGTCACGTTGGCACCTAATATACCTCTGGCGGAAAGTGGGTGTGTGGGTATTACCTATACACCTCTGCCTACCCCTTCGGGGACCCTTGTGGGAAGGCGTGAGGATATATTATATATTATTTATTATTATATAAGTATTTAAACATAATTATTTTGTTTATAATTATGTGGTCAAGTACTGGGCACGTTACCCTATTATGTCAATCACGTTTGTTCAGTTTCAATAAAGACTAGAACCTCCTTGCTGCTATGTTGGCAGCATTGGCATGACAGTTATACACATACATACATACATATCATCACGCCAAGTCCCTAACGGGGTAGGCAGAGAGTATAGAGCGCCAGTTCTCTCTAGACTTACATACCTCTTTCGCTTCGTCCACATTCATCAGTCTCTTCATACATGCTCGTCGGTTTCGAGTACTCTTAACGTTCCCGTCCTTGAGAGTCCGATCTATTTGATCCAGGTAGTTGGAACGTGGCCTTCCTCTGCCTCTTCTTGCACACACTTTTGCTTTGTATATCTGTTTCGTCAATCTTTCTTCACTCATCCTTTCTATGTGTCCAAACCAACGTAACATGCCTTTCTTCATCTTTACAATCACGCCCTCATTCACGCCAGTTGATTTGCGAATCTCTTCATTGCGGATTCGATCTAATATCGTTACGCCGCACATTTTTCGAAGAGATCGCATCTCGACTGCATTCAAGCTATTTTCATACTTCCTCTGACATACCCAGGATTCGCTGCCATACAATAAGGTAGGTACCAATATCGCGTTGTGGACAGCAACTCGAGCATTCTTGCTCAGACTTTTACTGCCCATCAACGCCGACATGGCTCCATTCACCTTATTTCCGGCAGCTATCCTTCAGACAGTTATACAAAATGTCAATTATACTAACACAGGAAATATTAAAGTTGATGTTAAATTATAGTGACACATGATTGAAACTTCTCTTTGTACTTAATCACAAATGTCAACAAGATGTTCCGAAATACCTATTGGTATAGCTCACCGAGTTCGAACTAGAAATGTCATCTTTGCAGGGGACAACTTGAACCACTTTGCAATCGTATCACTTTCACACCGTACTATCATAAATAACTATACACTTAAGAAAATAGTAGCAGTTTACTGTAATGTGATTCGTGTAAAAGCTACCTAGAAAGTTGTCTACACGGGACTTGGCTACTGGTCTTACTGGACCAGCTAGGCAGGATGCAACAGTGGTTATAATATTAACCATAAGTACTAACTCAATCAATCAAATCAGCCTTTATCAACCAACTGCAAGGCAAAAACCTCCTCTCAAGCAAGCCACAAATAACAGAACAGTCCTATGCCATTCGCAACCATTGCAAACTGCGATATCGTCTGAACTTCGGGTTGTTGGTTCACCCTGCGTGTTTTTGCCCGCATTTTTTATATATGTATTTTGCCGCATGATAATGGTCAACTGTAGTAAAAAAATCACTGTCCATTTAAAAAATATATTTAAGTGACATAAGCTGTCAAACACGATATTTGTATTTTTATAAATTATCAAGAACATTTTACTTGCTAATTATTTTATCGGAGTATTTTTCGAAGTGCTTATAACAATTTAAAGCAAAAATGGAGGCATTAACTACTTTCCCTGAACCGGATAACTGTCCTAAAGTGTGCGACGATATTGGAGCGTTCAAGAAAGCTGCCAAAAGTCCTGAACAAGCTAAAGAGGAACTAAAGGAAGCTAAGGAGGGGAAAGGTCCTGCGCCTCAAACGGCACCTCCTGCACAAATGGCTGAAATCGACGAAGGAGATCTACGGCCTCCACCACCTGAAAACGAATACTTACCTAACCTCAAACCAGGACCTGATGGAAAAGTAGATTGGACTCCATTAGGCGATATGACTGGTACAAGGCCTGGAGTGAATAAATATTCCATCAGCCGATACTCTCTGAACGAATGGAGAAGACACAACGAACACGTCTTGGATCCTGAGATCATTACAGAGTCCAACATTGTCGATTATAACGCTAAAACATCCATGATGCAAGCGTTTGGCAATATCGACAAACAACAGAGTGAGAACAACAAACGTCTGAAGCAAAAGGCTCGGGATATATTCCGATGGAAGGTCGAAGTGGAAAAAGCCTGTAAAGCAATAACGGATGAAGTAGAGATGCTCGAAATCGAACGTCAACGTTTGAAAGGAGCATCAAGAGTACTCATGTTACCTGAATCTATCTCCAAAGAATGTCTGGACCTTCGATCGAATAGATTTATTCCCGATCTTGTCGCAGATTCAGCTGAACAGGAGCTGATCAAGGAGATGAAGTTAGTTACTGAAGTGAGAGCGACATTAAAGGGTACTTTGGACAAAATTGAAGAACAAATGGCTGTAAACAAAGCAGCTAAACATAGGATTGAATACGATTGGTGCGACAAGACTCTCGCTTACAACACCGAAGCGATAAACTTGAGTCTTGATACCAAATCCAATACAATTTTATTCAGACCGGGAGCGACAAGATTTGGTGACTACACGGCACCTTTAGAATACTGGGAATTCTTCTGCCGAGAGAATGTACAGAATTGTGAAGCAGCTAGGCAGAAATCAGCTGATTTAAGAGGCAGTTTGAATGCGATACTTGTGAATGGTGGACGCAAGCTCCGTAACCAAGCTGATAGAACTGACATGGCCTTGGCTGAAACGGTAGCGATCACAACAGAACTATGTACGAAGCTCGAAGAGACTTTAAGGAATACGCTTCAGAAAATTGCAGATATGGAAGCCTTAATTGATAACCTAAGAGATACAATAAAAAAAATGGACGCCGCAATGAAATTAGCTCAAACTAGGTTGGATAATAGAAATAATTGGAGACCGCACGGGGAGAGTGTGAGGGACCAACCCCATTTGGGATTGATAGAGGAAGTGAAGAAGATTCACGAGACCGTGACGTCACTTCTCGGGCAGCTGAGAAACGCCGAAAGGGTTAGAGAAGACCTGATGAAGAAGAGAATTCTCCTAGAAAAGGATATAGCTTCTAAGAGAAAAACTTTGAACATAGACAGAGATAGATGCGGTATGGTCAGGTCTCACTACCCGTCAGCTTCTGAATTGGCAGGTTATTGATGTATCTGAATTAAAGGTGATTTTATTTGTTTATAGCTTCAATAAAATTGACAATTAATTCACATCCGCTTTGATAAATTTTGTTAAATATTCAGCTTTTGAGAAAGTTACAGCACATCTGTGTATATGCAACTATTTACAATCTATGTTATATTTGCTTCAAAGTCAATAACATTTAAAAAGCAAACACGTACTTAAATTTTTGTGTTGATTAAAAAACATAGTTCGCCGAGCATAAAGCGTCTAGTCTCTAGACTTAAAACCGCTTTCGCTTCATCTACAAACATCAACTCTTCATAATTGTTCGCCGGTTTCGAGCACTCTTGATGTTCCCGTCCTAGAGTATCCGACCTGTATTCCCTAGTCACTTTAGCACGTTATGTATTTCGTGACCGGTTCTTCATCCTTTCTATATATATGTCGAAAATTGTTTAATATAATGAAATAATTATAGAAATATACTACATCTACGTAACGGAGGTGATTATATGATGAAAAAGAACACATTACTGAATCATTACCATTAGTCTTGCATAGATTATGAAGACGTATCTCATAACTATGAATTTTCACCACAACCTTTCACTCAGTACATTGTCTGGTCTGTGTTTACGCAACTGACGTCGTGACGACATTTTGATGAGGTCAGGACTTCACACCCTAATTGAAGTTATTAGTAGGTTACTACGATAGCGTTCTACATACTCATAAAACAAAAATATGACAGGTTCCAGACTCTGAGGTTGTAATTCTAATGGTACTACATGTATTATTATTCTGTGGGCACTCTCAGTGCTCCCAATACCTTCTCACCTACCTAAATACTCTTGGAGTCCAACTCTGACTGTGATTTGTTTGCGGACGGTTGGAAGGCTATCATGTCGGCATGTCTGGAGTATGGTGAGATGAGTGTATGGATGAGGTTCCAATTATTCCTTGTTTACTAATTAATGTAATTGTTTTATAGCCGTTCTGATTATTTATAAAAGTGTAGTTGTGTGATGATATTTGTGTGTCATTCACGCTACATAGATAGTGCCATTCACGAAGACGCGCCCCACTTTTCTAACCTATAGTTTATAGTGTAGTTGTACATCTTCCACTAATGTTTGAGTATTATCGGTACACACTGATTGCCTATGATGAGTGCACACGCACACTACAGCTAACAGACGCGGGTCATACTCCCCGCACCCCACGACTCTCGACTAGAAATTGGTGGGGCTCGTCTTCATACTACCAAATGAAATTGAATTAAATTTGGCATAGACATAGATTAACATATAGGACATTGTTTTATTGCAGAAATAACTAACAATAAAATTATTTACGTCGGTGAAACCCATGCAGTAAATTAATCAAGAGGCAGAGTTTGTTTCGACGCACTAATGCACTGCTAATTCGATTTGTAAAATTAGTTTGCAAGTAAGGCTATTATCGTAATGTTCCCTTCTCTTAAAGAGAGAGGAACAGTAATTACATATATATAAATGTATGTATAATCTAATTTAACGCTACAGCCGCGGGGCAGCTAGTGTTAATTCGCTCTAATTCAGTGTTTCCCAACCTTTTTAGGCCATGTCCCACCTAAACATTTCTAACTATTGATGCCCTCCATACATATAATTATTTAAATAACCCAAAGCTAAAGGGTTAAAGTCGTGTCGAGTCCATATTTAAATTGCCCCCCTTAACCCTGTTGGGAAACACTGCTCTAATTCATCATAGAAGTTTGTAAGTAAGTCTGTTACTCAATTATGAACCAACTGCTAAACGGTTTTGGATACAATTTGCAACGCACTTTTAACCTTGGTTTGACACATTTTATAGGCACACATTTATATATCACCCTAATAAATACTGTTTTTTTTATTTATTAAACACAAAGTAGCCCTGTTTATTTGAAGTCAGCTAAAATGGTGCAAAAACATGTTAATATCCGTAAAGCAGTTACAAAAACTAGGAACGTTTACCTAGATTGAAAAACTGCTCGACATGACAATACCAACACGCGAATGTGGTCCCACAATCCGGTGTGAAGTAGTCCGAACAATAGCTGGTTACATTAACCTTCCCTCGGCCGTTGGTTCTCATGATGGAAGATTCCGTCGAGATAAGAATACCGTAACGATAGAATTATGTATTACTACCTTTTTGCCTGCAAGGTAAAATCTTTGGTTCGTTCCCTTGTAATTTTTTTATATTCAACTAGCTGTCCCGCCCAGCTTCGCAAGGGTGAAAAATTAAATTTCCTTATACACGATCGCAGTGCCACCTATCGCGTCCAATTGTGAATCTAAGCCAATTTCATTGAAATCGGTCCAACCGTTAACGATTCTATAAAAGGCAAACAGACAAACATATTTTTTTTATATATATAAGTAGGTGGTTATTATGAACCTGATGGCCGCCTGCAACATCAAGGGTATCGCTTGAGCGTCTCCGAGCCTGCAGGAATAATACACACTCTTCTTGAAGAACTCCATACTGTACTCTCTAAGAATACCCTCAACTGGGAGATCATTACGTAGCCTGGGCTTCCGAGGAAGGTAACTCCTTTGAGCACTCGGAGACCTATTTTGTTCTAAGATATGGGAATGATTCCCTGGAAGAAAATAGCCTTCATAATCCATTACGTGGAATTCCTATTCCTCATGGATTTTTAGCCTGGAAGTAGAGAGTTCAAGGTTAATTGATCTAACAGGGGACTTACAATGCCTTTTTGCCACCATCATTTAAGAATGTTACGAATGAATGAAATGAATGAACTGAAAGTATGATATATCTACAAATCTATAGTCTCTTTCGCATTGTTGAATGCCATTAAATTACAGTAACATTGGACAAATCTTTGTCGAA
Organism: Drepana falcataria; assembly: GCA_945859725.1. Taxonomy (NCBI): domain Eukaryota; kingdom Metazoa; phylum Arthropoda; class Insecta; order Lepidoptera; family Drepanidae; genus Drepana; species Drepana falcataria. The sequence goes on along the minus strand of OX243946.1, from coordinate 6,098,996 downwards.
TTGTCTATGGTTTTGAAAAGTACAGCCAGCTTAAAAATACTTGTGCAATGTCGACCTTATGCTGCACGCGTAGGGGACGGTTCTCTCTGCCTGTACTGGCAGGAAAGGCCATTTTATGTAAAGTTTTATTGAAAAGTAAAAGGAATTCTACGCCCTTGCTAGTTCAATAAACATATCTGTGTTATTTCGTAAGTTTTGCGGGTCTTATTTAAGTGTAGCAACCCGCTTGTAGGCGACACAGTAATAATTATGCTTACGTTTGTATAATTGGCTATAAACCTGGATTTGAATCCGCAATCTATTCATATAAACCCCTACCACCACGGCTAAACCTTATGCAGTTCAAATATTTCAGTTTCATACCAAGGGTAGGATATAGAAAGTCATAGTTAAAGCTATATACTGCTAAGAAAGTCTATAAAGCTATCATAAAGGGGCATAGTTTGTTTTTTCTTTGCAATTCAATCCGAAATATAAAGGAAATTATTTATTATGAAAGGCTACTACCAAAAGAACGGATGATAACTATTAATGCAGGTGAAACAGCAAGCAACAGCTAGTCAAATATTATGCAGTAGTGAAGAAAATCACGATGACGCCATATTTACCGATCTCCGGAAGTACAATTTGTATAAAATTCCATCCTCTCACTTTTCTCGAGATGCTGTGAACAATAGACAGCAAAAAGGTTGCTACATTGATTTTAACACCTTGCTTGCCATAGCTGACCTAGATATTGCATTCGGAAACAAAACACAATGACATTTACGTATTGCATACTGATCTGTCATTAGGATAAGTTTTATTTTATAATATTTTTAGAAGTATTTAGTTTACATTTCCACAAATTACCGTCAAAATGGCTGATGATACTAACATGTTCACGTGTCCGCATATCTGTCCCTCTCCAGGCAAAGGAGAAGAGGGGCCTAAAACGTACTTAGAGGCAGGAATGTCCAGGGGTCCCGAAAACCCGTACGCCGAACCCTACGTTCCTGGTTTCATCGAACCGCCGGAAAAGAAGGTCTATCCTCCGGGAGCACCGCCGAGGTACCTTCCCCAACCAACTGACAGTACCAGCGGAGACATCCTAGGTATGGGGCCAATAGGTCCTTGGGCGGCAGGACATCTAGACTGGACGCCGCAAGCTGGTACTACCGGTGTTCGACCAGTCGTCGATAAATACTCCATCACGAGATACTCCACCGGAGAATGGAGAAAAAACAACGCTTTTACTCTCACACCTCGAGCCACCGACAAAGCGAAGCAATTGGACATAGACTTCAAAAGAGATATATCTAACGCCTTCATGAACATGGACAATAAGAAAAACGAAAGTAATAAAAACCTGGATAGGCGTGTGAAAGACCTGAATTACTGGAAGAAGCAAGTGGAAAAGACGCTTCAAGCTATGGATGACGAAATCGGTACTCTTGATATAGATAGAGCTAAATTGAAAGGAGCTTGCAAGATTCTGATGATGCCCGAAGCTATATCCCGAGAGTGTCTCGAGCTACGTACGAATAGATACGAACCGGATTTAGTCCGCGACGATGCTGAGCAAGAGTTGACTAAAGAGGTCGCTATAGTTGGCGAAATAAGAAGAATATTCATGGACAAACTCAACGAAGTCGAGCAACAAATGTGTATGAATAAAGCTGCGAAAGCGAGCATAGAACAAGACTGGAATGACAAAATGATTTCTTTGAATCAGGACAAACAAAATCTGACCATGACACCAGAATCAACTTTACTACGCTTTCATCCTGGCGTCGCGCGGTGGCCTGAGAATGCTACCTCGAAGGAATACTGGGAACATTTCTGCCAAGAAAGTATAAATAACTGCAATGAGGTGAGGCAAAAATCCGCAAGCCTCAGAGCAGACCTGATGGCGATTATTGCGAAAGGCAGCCAGGACATGAAAACTCAAGCAGACAGAACGAACGTAGCTTTAGCTGAAACCGTCTCAGCCACTGAAGAATTGTGCGATCACCTTGAACGTAATCTGAAAGACAATTTGCAAACTACTGCTGATGTGGAGAATCTTATTGATTACCTCAGGGATTCTTTGCAGAGGATTTATGAGAGAAATAAGTTGGTGATGACACGACTTCACTCACGGAACTACGGTCGTCCTAACGTGGAGAATTGTCGTGATGAAGCGCAGTACGCTCTGATGGCGGAAGCCAAGTTCATCAAAGAAACTAATGATTCTATGTGTGATAAGATGAGGCAAGCTGAAGCTGTCAAGGCAGAGCTGATGAAGTACAGAGGTGAGCTGGAGAAAGACATAGCGTGCAAGAGGAAGAGTCTTAACATAGACAAGGATAGATGTGCGAGAGTACGGGCTCATATGCCCACACCTGAAGAATTTGCAGCGGGCTAAGAAGACAATAGTTGGGAGAATTTTGATGAAATTTTTGTTTACAATTTGCTATTGTTTCTTGATATCAATAAAATGGGCTCAAGTCAGCTATGAAACATTCAGAAAGCTATGGTGTAGGTCAGCAATTGCTTGTGAGCGACAGACAAAGTTATATTAAGAGTTGGGAGTACTTGAAAATGGTGAGAATGTAAGAAGAGACTGGTGTATGTGGATGAAACGAAAGTATGTATACCCTCACGAGTGCCTTCTGCTTCTAATACATTAATCAGTGTCTTCATGAATGCTCTCCTCTTTCGTGTATACTTGACTTTTCTATCTTTCAGTGCCCGATCGATTTCATCTAGGCAGTTGGAAAGTAGTCTTCCTCTGCATGAGATAGATCAAAAGAATTTTCGACAATATTTTTTGTTTGAAAACTGGGTAAGGCTTGCAGTTTGTTTCCTTTCAACTACTCTATCTGGAGAAATTTCCAGACAGATTAGTTGAAAGGAAACAACACATTCGTCAATACTTACATAAGGAGAACACTTGACAATATTAAACTATTTTCTCTCACTGTTTGAAACAAAGGTGAAAACTAGATTTTTACAAAAGAACTCTCTTTTGTCACAGTGTAAAACCATTTTCGTCATACTTTCCAATTACGCAATCTTCTTTTCAATTACACGCTATTTACTACGCTTTGTTTCTTAGGTTCGAAGAGAAAATTTTATTTTACCGACGTTTAAAATAAATCGCCGGTTGGTGTTATATCTCGTTTTGTACCCTGGTTATACAAGAACTGGGTAGTAGAGCATAGTGCCTACATGTTTACCGTAGTACCCACACACTCACTTTCCGCCAGAGATATATTTTAAGTGCCAATCCATCCAATGTCCATCGCCGTTACTCAAGCACGACTATACATACATACGTCTTTGAAGGCTTTGAAGGCTATAGGTTGTAAATCATCACTCTACTATCCAAGGACTGTAGCATTATGACATATGTATATTAGTGGAGCAGTTAAATGTAGCGTAGTCGCGGGATATAACTAGTATGCTCCGCTCACCTAATTATGTATAAATGAAATACCAAACACTTTTTAGGCAATTTTATATCTTCATCTTAAACATTAATCACCTTCCACATGACAAAATATTTACATAATCGTTATATAAGTGTTATTGGTGGCGTACAGTGGACATCTGGGACCGTACTGTCACCAGCTATTGCCATCATGTGTGGGTGCGAAAGGGATACAATGCAAGGATAGAGAAATTACAAATCAACAAATATTGAAATCATTATTCTATGACGTATGACGTGTTACGATAGTTTGGGCATATAGAAAAGATGAAGAAAAATGTACGACTCATACGATGCGAGAGTGGAAGAGGTATAGGAAGACATACCGATTACCTAAATCAAATCGATTGAACACTCAAGGATGGGAACATCAAGAGTATTAACCTTCTAACATGTATGAAGAGACTGATGTGGATGCTACGAAACTGATCTGTCTGGAGAGAACTGGTGCTCACTCTCTCTGCCTAATCCGTGAGGGAATTGGCGTGATCATATGTGTGTTTGGTAAGCTATGGGAGGTAATGTTCCCCAGCTATACGAAATGCGTACACCTCAGTCAGTGTATTGCTTTTGCGAGAAGCCGCCAGAGCCCTCTGAGAAGCACTGTCTTTTGCACTATGTAGAATCGAATCTTCGATGTGAGACTGCCAAAGCTCCATGAATAATGCTGTGCTCATGGCATGAACTAATATCCTACAATTTTTTTAACTGTGTAAGGATGTTTGTATGTTACTCAATCACGCCCGGCTGCACGAGTTAGATGAAATGTGGAGATAGATTTTAGCTGGATTGACACAGAATAGACATGTATTATTCAAGAAAAAATATCTTGCGATGAAATCTAATATTCGCTTCTTTAGTCTCCTATACACAATTCCTTGTAATTTTGTTACTACGATGTGTAATGCCGTCGAAGCTCCTTAATGATCTGTGCTGGGATTTCTTCCTTGCGTCTTTTCTTGCATCGTCAATGTAGCCATATAACACGTAATTAACTGCATTTTTTTTTCTACCTTGCATCAATCAATCTTATTATTTAACACCGCATCTACAAACAAAATAAAATTAACATAGCTACGTAATCATTCACATTTTTTTTTATACGAAGAAGAACATCACTACCTCTCGATCCACTTGATTTGATCGTTAGGTAACCGTTTCGCAACTTCAACTTAAATTATCATCTTACAATTTTTAACATAGTTACGAAAATCTTAATTACTTAGTTTTTGGGCCAACGGAGTGTACAATCGGACACAGAAATGTTCTTAAATTTAAAGGCTATGACTTTTCATCGTAACTGCCCCTGGAGACAAAATCCCTTTCTGTTCATGCTCACACTTTTCATTGTATGGCAATGTCATTAGGTGTGTAAAAAATTATGTCATTACCACGCAATGAATAGCTAGCGTGTAATGAGCCAGAAATTGACTTTGTTCAGGGGAAGTGCTGTCTCCGTGACGTACGTTTTGCTTTTACGTACCGTACGTAAGATAAGAGGGTACATTTATGCGAGGATGTAACATCATCACATACATACACATCACATCGAGTTCTTTACGAGGCCGAGAAAGAAAAGTAGAGCGCCAGTTGTCTCTAGACAATTACTGATATATACACTTCTCATCAGAAAAATCGAAACACCTTGCAAGTTTATGTCAAATGTCGTTTAATACCTGATATACACTACTAGCTGTCCCGCCCAGCTTCGCCTGGGTGAAAAAGTTAAACTTCCTGAAACACGATCGTAGCGCCACCTATCGGGTCCAATTGTGATGTGAGATATCCTATCTTTTAAGTTGGATCAAACTGCATACGGCGTGCAAATTTGATATAAATCGGTTAAGTAGTTTAGGAGCACATAGCGGACAAACAACGTGACACGTAATTTATATATATTAAGATTAAACAATATTTGATATAGTATATTACTAAATATACACATTTTCTGATAACCCTTACAAAACATACATAACATGTTTAGATTTTTCTGATGCGAAGTATATATCTTATCTGTTGTGAATGAAGGTGTGAGTAAAGTCGAAGAGAGGTATGTTTGGAATATATACTCATATACAATGCTAAAGAATTATTATGTTTAGAAGAGGAAAAGAGGAATACCGCGATCGGAAAACGGCGTTGAATTCTCCAACTGCCTTGCCTTGTTGGCACCGAAATATATCTCCAGCCAGATTTCCGAAATGATCTCCTAATGGCCTCTTCATTAGGGTAGGTTCGGCGTAAAGATATTTTTCCTAGCTATAGCAAAGCCAGCCACTTAAACTGTGTAGAGGTACATTGTCACGCAATAAGCATCAGAACCGAGAACCTTGAACGAATCCCATGATACAATGGATATGTAGGTAAAACAATGCTACTTCCCTCTCGCCTTTTGTTCAACGTAACATAATTGTTTTAAACTCAAATATTTGGCCAAATACTACGATTCGTAGAACAGAAAATAGGACCTTACTGTAACGTGATATAAGAAATCAAAATTATGTGTTGAATTGCGACGTGCACCAATCTACGCTTGTATAGATAGTGCCATCCACGAAGACGCGCCCCATCAATTTTTTTTGTCGAGGAGGTTTCGGTATGCTTGGAGTATGACCCGAGTCTCTCTCAGGTAATCAGTGTGTACCGACGATACTCAAACATTAGCGGAAGGTTTCACACTTGCACTATAAGCTATAGGGAACAGTAGTGAGGTGCGTCTCCGTGGATGGCACTATCTAGACCACTCGTTTTTTTTTATATAGCGTAATTAATAGACAACGTTATTTGCACGCGGTGTAACAGCTTTTGTAATAAGGTTGTATTACTAACTCACACATATACGGTCTGTTGAAAATTTGGGGGAATCTGTGATGTGCTAGCGATGCCACAGTGGTCTCACCCGCTGTTTTATCAATTCATATAAAATAATATCCTCACGCCTTCCCACAAGGGTCCCCGAAGGGGTAGGCAGAGGTGTGGCAAACCACTCGGCCGCCACGGCTCCTCGAATATCATATAATGTTTAACTTTACGGCGGAGACATATTTTAGGTGTTTCTTAAGAGCGACTATACATAACTGGGTGTATCGGTTCGGAGATCCTTGTTGGAAGGCTAAATTTATATTATTTAATAACAACAAGCGCGTATAAATGTAAATATTTCATAACGAATTTCGATGTTCAATAGAGTGATTTGCAATTTTGGACAAACGAACATATTTTTGTCTGTATACCTATACGGATTCTTGGCTTCTTGTCCGTGGTATTTAGTGGGTTACGTCCGCGGCAAATTAATTAAATACATTTTTGTCGCAGCTTTCCCACGAACTCGCCACATACTTGATTGAACATAACCGTGGGTTATATGTCTCTCAGGGAGAAATTTTATGAGATCGACATACTAAATTTGCCTTCACTCTATATCTTTGAATGTATTTTATATGTCCGCATAAATCGAGGGATTTACAAAATTAAAAGCTTCTGCCATAATAAAAATACCCGCAGTAAACATGAAATTGTAATCCCGAAATACAGATTAACAAAAACGAGCAAGTCATTTATTATAAATAGTATACGCATTTACAACAAGCTGCCAAAGTCAGTTATAGAACTGACCGATGTAAAGTTCAAAAAAATTATCAAACGTGTTCTGATTAAAAAAGCATATTATAAAATCAAGGACTACGTTGAAGATAAAGAAGTTTGGCTCTAGATCCTTCTGCGCATGCGGCTTCCTTGGTAGCTCATAAACGGCACAAATTTGTGGATGTCTCTAACTATTCTGAATCTTTTTCTTTTCTCAATTTTTTTCCTTTTTTTTATTTTAATTTATTCCATATCTTGACCAGAATTAGTTACAGTACTGATGACAATATTTGTGTCACTTCTTTAATTTGTCTAATTTGTGAATGTGAGAACATTGTAGGCTTTGTAGATTCTTAGATCTTGCTAACATTGTTATAATTATCTTGTTTTATGCATGATTTGTATAGTAAGCAACGACCTATTGTCGGGCCTACGTTGTTCCCCCATACTTGGGTACTATTGCTGTAACGAAAAAAATATTGTATATGCCTAATGATTTGAAAAGAGTAACCATGGAGTTTCTTGCTGGTTCTTCTCCATGGAAGCGACCAACCCGAACCGTGCTTCTTTTTCGACGTTTTATAAGTGCCCACCTGGGCCTATGTGAAATAAAAAGATTTTGATTTTGATTCATACATACATATCATCACGACGAGTACCTAACGGGGTAGGCAGAGAGAATAAAGCGAGCGCCAGCTCTCTCTAGACTTATAGTGGCCGAGTGTAGTATCATATCCTCCTATCCTATCCATTCCCACAACATTCCCCGAAGGGGTAGGCAGAAGTGTGTAGGTAGCACCCACCCACCCAATTTCCACTGGAAATAAATTTTAGATGCCAACATTGCTCAAGCGCGACTATACATACGCATTTGAATTTCTTCTCAGACGTATGCAGATTTCCTCGCGATGTTTTCGAGTCACCTCGCCATCAACAAACAACCATTATCAACTAGACCGTTGCCACTTTCGACTGAGATAATTCATAATGGCTACATTACCGTTGTCAAACGACATGTTGCGACGTGGAAAGTGGTCGGGGCAACCAAGTGGCCACGGTCCGACGGCTGCGTGGAGAAAGCCTTACAATTTCTCCATCAACCTAATGAAGGGAATACTTTGTACATCTTCAGATGTTATTCAATATTTAATCGAAGGAACTTTGTATTTAATCAATCATATGCAGTTTACCTTAATGCTCGTGGTGTGATGTGAAACACTGTGCTTTAGTTTAGCAATATTTGTGTTGTTAGTCGAGCCCAGTTCTCTAGGTAGTAAACTCTATTTTTCATTGGTATTTTTTCCTGCAATATTGTTTCGTTCCTCATTTCTCATGTGGCACAGCGAAGCGTAGCAGTGTACTTAAGAAAAATATATAAGACTCCGCTCGACTGTCACACCTACCTTTTCTTTCCCTGTCTCTCTACACTTGAGTTGCCTGGTAGAAATCGCTTTTGCGATAAGGCTGCCTGTTGTGCCTACTACATGTGTTCTTTGTTTTTTTTGTCATTATTATTTGTTTTGTAGATGTGTGTGTGTGTGTTTGTACAATAAAGAATATTATTATTATTATATATCATCACGCCGAGTCCCTAACGGGGTACGCAGAGAGTATAGAGCTCCAGTTCTCTCTAGACTTACATACGTCTTTCGCTTCGTCCACACTCATCAGTCTCTTTATACATGCTCGTCGGTTTCGAGTACTCTTAACTTTCCCGTCCTTGAGCGTCCGATCGATTTGATCTTGGTAATTGAATTATTATTATAAGACTAAATAATTATCTATTCTTTCCAGCTGTGTCAATGGTCGCTGGAGTGGCGGTCTACCCGGCGGGGTGGAACGAAACCACAGTGCAGGAAACCTGCGGGCCCACTGCCGACCAGTACAATATAGGTTAGTGGTAGTTTTATGATCATATTATTTTTTAATACTACCAAGGTGGCAAACAAGACTACATTACTAGTAACTAAGCGCTTACCGCCGCCTAGGGACTCTGCAAGAGTCTATCCACGCCCTTCTTGAAGAACTCCATACTGTACTGTTTAGGGAAGTCTTCAACGTTGAAAAGTTCGTGGCAGGAAACTCCTTTGACTAAAATAGGACATTCAAACAAATTTCTTCTCAAGCGTTTTCAAGTTTCCTCAAAATTTTTTCGTTCACCGTAAATAAAGCTCGTGGTGAAAAAACTGATTAAACTGCTACACATGTGGACTAAGAACGTAATGTTTAATCGTGTAATGTATATATGTAAATATTTTTATTTTTAATGCGTTTGTGTGTGTGTCTGTTCCTCTTTCACGCTACTACTGAACGGAATTGTGTGAAATTTGACACACAGATAGAATAAGCTGCTGGATTAACACATCTATACAAATAAATAAAATTGGAGTGTCTGTTTGTAATATTAAAATAACCGCTTTTTACTAAATGCATATGGATGTATACACGGCACATATACCAAAATAAATTTTCTTACAATCTTTGTCTATCTGTCTGTCTGTCTTTCCGTTTGCTCCGGCTAATCTCTGAAACGGCTAAAACGACTTTGACGGGACTTTAACTGGCAAATAGCTTTGGTAAAAAGGAGTACTTGGGCTACTTTTATTTTAGAAAATGAACAATATTTGTTTGTTAAATTCCACGCGGACGAAGTCGCAGGCACAGCTAGTATAATATATATTATTCCATGAAAAACTACATAGAAAACTCTATCAATACAGTAACTGAATTGCAATGTGCAGGGCGCTGCCACATACGCTGGGCCTACCTCCTGGCAGTGATTGGCTGCCTGGATGGCATAGTGCTCGCTGCCCTGGCGTTCATCCTGGCCACGAGACACGTGCGGCTGCAGCCGGACAGCGGTTACCCTCCGCCGTCGCTTTACAAAGGTAAAATACACACATACATAACAAACACACAGGACAATTCATATGCACTATTCGTTTTTAGATACACTTTTGCTATATACGCGTTCTCACAAGGGTCCCCGGAAGGGTAGGCAGTAGTGTGTAGGTGGTATCCCACTTTCTGCCGACGATATATATATATATATATATATATCGCGGGTATATATAAAAGATACATATATAAAGACTAAAAAGTGCAAATATTCTTATTCATCACATCGCCCCCAACGAAAGTCGAACTCTGCCTCTTGACGTACAATAATTACTACATATATATACATAGATATATATATATATACTCTGTCTCTTGACGTACAATAATTACTACAGACACATATAAACACTTGGGGATAACATATTGAATATATGGTACACACTGAATACCTACAACATATAGATGTACAGTGTGTACCATTAATACTCAAACATTAGTGGAAGGTTACACACAAGAAACTTAGGAAAGAATAGTGGGTCGCGTCTTCGTGGATGACACTATGTATATACGGTAATAAGATCTCTCACGTTTCATTTACACTCATACATGCGTGCCGGTTTCGAGTGCTCTTTACGTTCCCATGACAGAAACGCTTACTACATAAATATATATAATAATATAATATATCCTCACGCCTTCTCACAAGGGTCCCCGAAGGGGTAGGCAGAGGTGTATAGGTAATACCCACACACCCACTTTCCGCCAGAGGTATATTAGGTGCCAACGTGACAGATGGCGAGTCCATCGCCGTTACTCAAGCACGACTATACATACGCCTTTGAATTTCTTCTCAGACGTATGCAGGTTTCCTCTCGATGTTTTCCTTCACCGTAAAGCTCGTGGTGTGACTAATCACTGTACTTAAGTTCAGAAAAAACTCATTGGTACAGTCGGGATTCGAACTTGCGACCTTTGCGTCGCAGGCAACTGCTCGAACCACTCGGCCACCACGGCTCATAAATATGAGTACGACATTATAGTCATATCGGCGAGTTCTACCCTAGTTCCTCTGCGACGCGCCGTTTTGTCACGGTAACGCACACACAAACAGGTGAATACATACATATGGATGTATACTTTCCCTGTCGTTACTACAGTCTCTTGACGAATTCCTACGATAATACGAAAACACGGTAATATCTTGAAAGTGTTGGCTGATCGCTTCGCTTCGACAAGTCCTGGACCACTGCGCCATGATTAATATACTGAGTGCAAGAATATTATTTTATATAGTATATATATCCTCACGCCTTCCCACAAGGGTCCCCGAAGGGTAGGCAGAGGTGTATAGATGATACCCATACACCCACTTTCCGCCAGAGGTATAGGTATTACACCGGCTCTAAGACTAACAGGAATCTTTTAAACTGCTGAGTAGCGTTATTGGAACTGCAATGCAATACGGATCTGTTTACAACAACTAACTACACAAGTACTGATGACTGGTATTTCATAACAGCATTAAAATATGGCGCCTTGGCATCCAATAAGGGTTCCCGAAGGGGTAGGCAGAGGTGCATTGGAGGTACCCACACACCTACTTTCCGCCAAAGATATAGGTACTACTTATACACCTCTGCCTACTCCTTCGGGGACACAAAAAACGGGGATCAAACACAGATGAATAAAAATATGCATTTTTAAATGAGATTATGGGTGGTGGGGTGAGTGGGTCGAGCAAAATCTCCATAGATCCATAGATGTCATCCAGAAGGCGCGCCCCGCCAATTTCTAATCGAGAGGGTCGCAGGCTGCGGGGAGTATGACCCGAGTCTATTAATTGTAGTGTGCGTGTGCGTGTGTCATAGGTAATCAGTGTGTACCGACAATACTCAGAACTGTAGGGAAGAGTAGTGAGGCGCGTCTTCGTGGATGGCACGAGGTTATACCATGCGTGCTGTTGGATAAACCAAACATTCCTTCGAGCGCGACATGACGTCACGCCGAACCGGTCCCTCTGACACACAACGCTGACCCCAAAACTAACACATTGGCGGAACAAACGCAAAACATTCTTTAAACCTCCTTGACTTACAAACCGTTAAGATGTATTTGGAACTGACATTAATTTAAACAGAAACATAGCCTTCATTCATCATCGGTTTCATCCGCATTAAGTTAGATTAAATTGTTTTTTTTTCGAGTATCGAACCCTAGTTCGATAGTGATGATATAAAATATTTATTAAAATTATATATGCGTAGATTTTAAGTACATACTTCTATATCCAGGTGTCCTCACGGAGTGACAGTCGCTCTGCGACAAAACTCCTTTAATAAATAGAAAAAAAATATATTATCTATCTCTATGTCAAATTTTATCCAATTCCGTTCAGCCGTTCTGGCGTTATTAAGTGACAAACATCCTCACAAACTTTCGCATTTTTAATATTAATACGATGTACGAAGCTTTGACGTTTAGTATTTTATTATTACATGTTCTTTGTTCATGAATATAATTATTCCTGTTTTCTTATACATATGTATATTGTTAAATAGTTGCATCATTGTATGGAACCCTGGATGGCTTAAATCCACAGTTTGTTCCGACATGTGGTGCTACGGTCATGTTTTGTTTTCAACGAAATCACCATACAAAGTACAAATCACATTGTCATATTATTGCTTTTTGTTCGCAGGTGAAGTAAATAACGCGTACGTGACGGATGCGACATCTATGTCTGGGTCGAGGAAATCTCTCGCATTACAACCGGTACTTATAATGCACCCACATGCCCCAATGGATATGGACAACTATTCACACTACTCGGGACGAACAGCAAGGTCGAAACACGGCCTCTATGCTAATACAATGCATAACTATCAATTGTAATGTGTTCAAATTGAAATATATACGTGCTTAAGTTAATAATACAATGGTCTAGAATTTACTCTAACAATAAGCTTAGTTTGGTAGTTATCTTGTTAATTCGGCCGTTAATACAGAGATGGCGCTGTTTTAAATTATTTAATTTGAAATATTTTTGATCGCGGTTGGTTCACATAATAAGTAATGTAATAGCTACAATGATATAAAGAACTTTGATGCAATTCAACGTAAGGGACACGTAATACTTATTGGTCGTCACATACTGACTATAAAGCTACAGTTACCACCGTTTCCAAGAAAAAAAGAACCTGTCAGCAGAAGAAATTGCGAAACAAACTTTTTTTTTTTAACATAAGGCCCCTTTTATTACTTTGGGGTGTACAATGATATACATGTAATTCTTCGCAAAAGGAACAATTCATGTGGATGCATAGCTATCATTCATATATATTTAGCAGTTGTTTAATAAGCCAACCGCCAACTAAAAAAAAAATTAATTCATCTATTTTCTGAGGTGGCTTGCCTGAGTATACTTAACTTGTAATAGTGTACATATTATTAATGATATTTTTACGCATGATGTATGATAAATCGTACTTAAATTAACCGTACAATTTAGAGGAAATAAGGTTTTATTCGTAGGTCTATATTTTTTTACATATAAGATATTCAACAACGATATTTTTTTAATGCAATGTGCCTTGTAGAATGCGTGATAAAACATAATGCTATTTTGATAATATATTATACTTAATTTTGTATACAGCTCTGGTTTTATTATCCTGTTTTTACCTAACTATGTAAATTATTATATTACATACATATATATCATCACGCCGAGTCCCTAAAGGGTTAGGCAGAGAGTATAGAGCGCCAGTTTTCTTTAGACTTACATACAAAGTTGAGTTAACAAAGAGTCGTATACGTATGACATAGAAAAGGAACTGTCATTAAAATATGTAATAGGCCATAAGGGGAACCAAACAAATATAAAAAGATGATAAATAAAAAAACATTTCCAGTTGAAAATGTAATCTACTATAACGATACATCTATTTATTATATTATTAATATAAAAAAATAAATTGTATTTTAATAAAATTGCCTGCGACGAAAAGGTCGCAACTTAGAATCCCGACTGTCCCAATGAGTTTTTCTGAACTTAAGTACAGTGATTAGTCACACCACGAGCTTTACGGTGAAGGAAAACATCGAGAGGAAACCTGCATACGTCTGAGAATAAATTCAAAGTCGTATGTATAGTCGTGCTTGAGTAACGGCGATGGACTCGCCATCTGTCACGTTGGCACCTAATATACCTCTGGCGGAAAGTGGGTGTATGGGTATTACCTATACACCTCTGCCTACCCCTTCGGGGACCCTTGTGGGAAGGCGTGAGGATATATATATTTCGTAGAGGAAACTAATTTCGTAGTGAGTATTACTTACTCCCTTCAATAATGTTGTCATTTTATACATCTTTGGAGCTATTTGCTATATTGCATCGCCATAAGGATATATTGAAAACATCCTACAATATCTAGAAAACAGGTGTTCTATTTTCGAGGACACCAATAAACGTCGGCAAAGTTTGAGCAGCGGGTGTATCGGTCACTGCATGCCTAGATTTCGGGCTTATCTTACTTATCCTCGCGCCCCAATCGTATCTAAGGGTCCCCGGAGGAGTAGGCAGAGGTGTATAGAATACCCACAAGTTAAAAAACTTGTTATATCAAAATGCAAATTTCCCAATAGATTAATTAGGACACAACAAGTTTTTTTGCCTGCACCGGTCATCCAAGGCAAAACAATTGTTTATTTTTCCATTATCCAAACGGAGGTTTCAGTGAAACCATGGTTTTCAGCACAGCTCTCCTCGGGTAGAACGTATTTGGCTAGCAACGACATTTGATGACGTCTGCTTGACGTGAGGCCGTGCCTGCCAGGGTCACCGATTAAAATCTGCAATAAAAAAAAGTTCAACACGCCTACCCACAGGAACCTGTGGGAAAAAGAGGTAGCCATTGACAACATCCTCTTTTCCCCGAAGATACATTCACATGCCAACGTGACAGATTGCGAGGCGTCGCCGTTTCCCAAACACGACTGTTAATTATTTCTTTTCAAAAAGTATGCAGGTTTCCCCTCGATGTTTTCTTGATCTTATAGCTCGTGGTGTGACTAATGACAGTGACTTCAGTTCAGAAGAACTCATTAGTACAGTCGGGACTCGAACTTGCAATATTTTCGAATATTTTACGGAATGTAAGAAGTTGCGTGCAGGCTTTGTATGTGGAAGTCAGAAATGCATGAGTTCTAGTAGCATAAAGAGTCCAATAGCTATCCCTGTGTTAGCACCGGGTCTCCTCATGAGTCTATAATACTAGACTGCGAAATGAGAAATGGATTGATAAATACGCCAGCTTTAACGCTATTGATTCATGATTGCAGAAGCACCTTATTAAATGGTCCAAGTGAGGTGTATATTTTTATTGTTCCTTATTAAACACGTAAGTACTTACAGTTTTTCCGGCGTTTCTCATTGTCAATAGCCACTCGAATAAGAACAGTGCGAATTCTTCGTTATAAAACATATCGCCGATCAAGATGACATCAAAATGATCACAACTTGATCCGATGAAATTATTACAAATAGTATTTATGCTTGCTTTGTTTAATTCTGCATTTATTAAAGCAGCAGTTGTTGCGTCTGAAAACCAATATATAAAATTCGCTATGTCCCTTATGTGGGGATGTAGCTCAGTGGTAGAGCGTTCGCTTTGCATGTGAAAGGCCCCGGGTTCGATCCCCGGCATCTCCAACTTTTTGTGCACGGTTCTTTTATATTACTGAAGAAATGTTTACAATAACTACCATTAACAATATTTACAAGTTGTATTGTAATATAATAATAGTTAATAATAATAGTTAGTAACTATTACTTAAGTTAAGGATGTGAAATAACAGTTTTATTTCTCACATGCATCGATGTCGTTAGCTAAAACGCATTTAGCATTCATTTTTGCGGCAGCTATAGACCCCGCCCCGCAACCACAGCCAACGTCCAAAATTCTACGATTCCTTACAATATCTTCATTGTCCAGAATGTATCTGAAACAAACATGATAGCCATGTATGTATTTGATGTATATACCTGTAATGTAATTGAAGTTTATTACTGACATCTATTGGAAACTCTCTGAACCACATGTTCTAAAATATGGGTCTAATAAAATGGTAACATTGTAGCAACATTTTAGTTTTGCATCTTTACGATAGATGTCGGTAAATTAGTAATAAGTATTAGTACAGATAAATTTTGCGGCTACTCGGCGTAAGATGGCGCTGTATAAACGCTGTTGAGTGGGTTAAAATTGTCTATTATTCATTACTTATGTACTTCTGAAATCCTTTTTAATATCTACAAACATAATTATTTTATCGATCTAAAAGAATTCGAGAAGAATAAAGCAAGAAGTATGTAGGTTTCCTCTCGATGTTTTCTTCACCGTAGAGCTCGTGTTGTGACTAATAACAGTATGTACTTAAGTTCAGAAAACTCATTGATTGGTACAGTCGGGATTCGGTCTTGCGATCTTTGTGTCGCAGGCAACTACTCGAACCACTCGGCCACCACGGCTCTTATATTTATTCTGCGTATTTAGAGCAAATTATTAATTCACTAACTGAATTATCACCAAATGTTGAAGTACCGCGAAGCTTGATATTGCGTGTTTAGCATTCATTGGAAATATACCTTTAAAGACAAATCCTCACTCTAGCTCCATGGAATGAAAATGGGCAATATTATAAAGCAATTCATTTGAATGCCCTAATGTCGAGAACTACTAATCCGACTGAAAATAAATATTTGCATGAGATACCCGTTTATTGAGGAAAGCTATAGGTAAGTCTATCATCATCTTGATACCTAGTAGCCAGAACAGACAGACAAGCATTAAAACGTAATATATTTTGTTATTCACAAAGTATAATATTCAAATGTGTATTAAAAAAATACAATTATTTGATATTTACAAACAGGCACTTTTAAGTATATTTAACGCGGATGAAACCTCGTGGAAGTCCCAATTATATAAGTATGATGTTATATGAAGTCTAAGAGACTGCCGAGGGGAAAGAAAACTAGGAAAAACCGATTTGAAGGATAACTTTCAGCACAATCTTCCTACCGACCCACCCCTAGAGGGTCGTATGATTCACCTCGGGGTGGTTCGCGGTAAGTAGACTTATCCGCATTTCTGGGAATATTGTTACGTTGAATAATTCAAGAGGGCGAGGTGAGTCACAGAATAAGGTGCTTACACGATTTATTTATTACAGTTTCCGACAAGAAATTCACAAAACAATCTTAATGGCTACGTTATTAAATAGTTTTTTTGTGATTCCTCAATTATAGGAAAATTTATTGCAAACAAACATAAAATACGAAAAGTACTGCCTTGAAAAATCATCGCGTTTAATAAATATATAGCTTGCTACAAGCCGCTCTGCCCCTTCGTGGACCCTTATGGGGAGGAGTGAAGATATAAGATATCTGACTTGCCTTCTATTTTAATACTAGCTGGTCCATCCAACTTCGCTTGCGGAAAGAAATAAATGTTCTTAAAACACGATCACGTTTATCTACATACCGGGTAGATTCTAAAATTTCAAAACGAAGTAAGGCATGTAACGTTGGTTTGGAAATATAGAAAAAAATTGTGCAGAAAGATTGACCAAACAGGTATACAAAGCAAAAGTGTGTGCAAGAAGAGGCAGAGGAAGACCACGTTCCAACTACCTGGATCAAATCGATCGGACTTCGACTATCCTTGTGTATATGAAGAGACTGATGATTATGAGAGCTTTAGATCTAGAGAGAACAAGCGCTTTACTCTGCCTACTCCATGCGTGTCTTGGCTTGGTGATATGTATGTGTAATCTGTTTACAATTGCTTCCAACCTTTGACCTGTAACACAACTGATAGCACGACCAGACCACATAATACGTTCGACCGCAAAAATTATCATTGCATTGCAAATAATAACAAACTAGGCTTAGATACTTCTATTTATATAATACATATAATATATCTTATCCTCACGCCTTCCACAAGGGTCCCCGAAGGGGTAGGCAGAGGTGTATAGGTAGTACCCACTCACCCACTTTCCGCCAAAGATGTATTATAGGTGCCAACGCGACAGATGGCGAGTCCATCGCCCTTAATCAAGCACGACTATACATACGCCTTTGAATTTCTTCTCAGACGTATGCAGGTTTCCCCTCGATTTTTTTTTCATCACCGTAAAGCTTGTGGTGATACTAATCACTGTATTTAAGTTCAGAAAAACTCTATGGTACAGTCGGGATTCGAACATGCAACCTTCGCGATGCAGTCACACCACGAGCTTTACGGTGAAGGAAAACATCGAGAGGAAACCTGCATACGTCTGAGAAGAAATTCAAAGGCGTATGTATAGTCGTGCTTGAGTAACGGCGATGGACTCGCCATCTGTCACGTTGGCACCAAATATACCTCTGGCGGAAAGTGGGTGCGTGGGTATTTATTACCTATACACCTCTGCCTACCCCTTCGGGGACCCTTGTGGGATGGCGTGAGGATATATTATTATTTTATATTATTAGAAAGATTAAGCGCAACAATCATCTGATTTGTATTTTTTAAAGATTTGATCTAGTAATGTTGGTATGACGTGACGCCAGGTCAAGGGTACAACAATGGCCGCTTGGAGAAGGACCCTGAACTCACGCATGACCTCAACAGAGTACAAGGTTACGATACGACTTACTAGAACGCCCTGGAAGAGTTTCATATTGACAAATCATTTTTATAATTATTATTAATTCATGACATGGAAACTAGTCCTTCGAATCGATTTTTTTATTTTCTCTTTCTTTTGTTATCATTAAAGTGGCCAACAATCATGCAATTCTCGTAATAAAGTGCCTACGAACCCTGTAAAAATCACTTCAAATCTAAATTAAAAAAATATATAAAAAAAAAATTTTACGAGCCTATATGACTCATAGTAATAGAATTTAAGAAATGTTCAGGAGAAAATTCCCGCGTGAATCACGCTCACCCATCTCTTTCTATCCCCAAAAATCGTGGAGCGTGTCCCGTTTGCTCTTGCTACCAGTCATCTCGCTCACACTAGACAATGTTTCATTTGTTGTCTCTTTCTCGCCGTGTCTGCCGTATTGTTCAATGGGATGCCTGCGTAAGCCGTATTCATAGTCTTGTTGAA
Source organism: Drepana falcataria (assembly GCA_945859725.1). Lineage (NCBI taxonomy): Eukaryota > Metazoa > Arthropoda > Insecta > Lepidoptera > Drepanidae > Drepana > Drepana falcataria. The sequence continues at coordinate 6,079,954 of OX243946.1, read as the reverse complement.
TTGAGTTTATTATATTTTAGTGTTGCAGAAACTCAAACAATCGCCGCCCGACGAAGGATTTGCCATCTATCTGTGGCACCTAAACTAAATCTCCGGGAAAAGTGGGTGTATACAGTTATTTTTTCAAAATAATATTTATTAAGTGACAGACGGTCTCGTAAAAACCCGTTAAATAAAAACAGAGAATCTTTACTATGGATTTGAGGTTCAGTATGACTCACTAAGAAAATCACATAAGGATAATGACCTTTATTTAGAGCCAAGTAAGGACGAATATCGATCGATTGTGATTTGTAGTCATCGTTATTCAATCAAGATGCTCTGCTTATAGTACCTTTAAGGCACTATGTACTTAAAGATTATAATTGTTAAAGTTCTAAGTTGTTTAAAAATAACAGCGTATCTATTTTTCTTAAATATGATATCTTAGAAAAATCTTAGATACCAAAAAGCAAATAATACATAGATATCTTCAGGCCTTTCCACAAGGGTCCCAGAAGGGGTTGGCAGAGGTGTGTGCTACTTCCACATCTCATTTTTGCCGGAGATTTATTTTAAGTACCAACGTGCCAGATGGCGAGTCTATCGCCGTTTCTCAAGTACGACTATACATATGAAGTGTAAGCAACTTTCCTCTCGGTATTTTCCTTCACCGTAAAGCTCGCGGAGTGTCAAATTACTGAACTTATATTCAGACAAGCTCATTGGTACAGTCGGGATTCGAACTTGCAATCTTTGCGTTGGAGGCAACTACTCGAAGAACTCGGCCACCACGGCTCAAAGACTTTATATACTGTTTTTATTACATTAAATAATGCTCCTTGAGGATAGTGTCAAAAACAAGCTTTGGGGTTTTTTGCTCGCAAACCGAGTTTCCTCGATCGATATAATTAATATTCCTATCATGTGAACTTGTTTTTGGAAACCAATGATTTCCTGCATCAAAGTTATAGTTAACCTCTATAATATATTCATAGGGTTACTAGCTAAATTACATTTCTAAATTCGTAATTAAGTTTCATTTTTATTATAGTAGATGGCTATACTTTAACCTTTTGTTACTGCTCTAAATACAAATGAAAAATACAATTCCTCCTATTTAAGTAATTCTTTAAAAAAAAATTTTTAATCTTTTTTAAAAATCACTTTTAAAAATTCTCTTTCTCAGCCCGCAACTTTGTCCGCGTGGAATTTAACAAAAAAATAATAGTAGCATTAATTACTCCTTTTTATATCAGCTATCTGCCAGTGAAAGTCCCCTCAAAATCAGCCCAGTCGTTTCAGAGATTAGCCGGAACAAACAGACAAAAATTTAAAAAAAATGTTATTGCTTTATGTACCGTGTATACATTCATATGCAGTTAGTAAAAAGCTGCTATTTATTTATTACAAACAGACACTCCAATTTTATTTATATGTATAGTAGATTAAATACCTGGCAGTAGCCTGACCTCCAGGCCAGTAAAACGCCCAGAAAGGGTCTGGAAAAGGCACCTCATTTTCAGTAGCTTTCCACAACGGGCACGCGGGAGTGATCAGCCTGAGAGCCAGTTCTGGAGTCAGATGCCGTCGGGATAGCGCAGTATGCTTGAGGATTGCTGAGGATAGCTCCTTGAGCATTGTCTGGAAACAAAGGTTTTGGTTTAATATGATCCCCAATCTTGAGCCTTCGTTAATGCGGTAGTTGGACAAATAACATACAAATCCCGATTAAAATAAATTTGAACTTAAAAGAAAGTAATAAAATAAATTAAATTAAATATATCTTGGTTTCTATACCATTAAATATAATCTTCACACCACGAGCTTTGCGGTGAAGGAAAACATCGAGAGGAAACCTGCATACGTCTGAGAAGAAATTCAAAGGCGTATGTATAGTCGTGCTTGAGATCTTTTATAGATTTGATTTGATTGAGAACTCTTAAACAGACAATCTATACGTGGAAGGCAAGAGCGAGCATACATAGGGCCATCCACGAAGACGAGCCCCACTATTCTTCCTCATAGTTTATAGTGTTCCACTAATGTTTGAGTATTGTCGGTACACACAGATTACCTATGAGTGCACACGCACACAACAATTAATACACTCGGGTCATACTCCCCGCATCCCGCGACCCCCTCGACCAGAAATTCGTGGGGCGCGTCTTCGTGGATGGCACTATCTATTAGCTGACATTGATATTACGCATTCTAAATTCCCAAAACCGTACATATTTATGAAGCCACTAATTTCAAACGTAGTTAGCATCTCCACCTCAATGATTCTGTAAATTTGACTGAAATGAATTCCGAGATATTGAGAACAAAGACACGTTCATACACGTATTCAGTGAACTCGTAAAAAAGTTTCTTCCGTGAAAACCAGGTTTGTGTAGCATTCAGAATAGTTCACCTGTTAAACACTCGTTTGCATTATTCTAGAGAGAACTGGTCCTTGGTGTTTTCTTTAACCGTAAATCTCGTGGTGTGTTTAATCACTGTACTTAAGTTCAGAAAAAACTATTTATTACAGTCAGGATTCTTTGCGTTGTTGCAAAGAATCCTGACGCTGACGTTGTGCTTGCGTTGTAGGCGGTACTAGCGCCACTTGGCCACCGCACCACACATTTTTTACTATGAATCGTTTCACACCGCCTCATTAGCAGTGCACCAGCGTAGTGAGCAGACAGACGAAAATAATTTTCTTCCTAATTGGTTATTTAGTGAACATATGTTAATTGTTCCCAAATACAATAACTCGAAGTAGGTATGTAAGGCGACCGTTAACAATACATGGGACTTTTTCGGTTTTTATTTATTCATGACATGGATACATGGCTTTGGGTCTTGTACATTTTTAACACCAGGCTTATCGACAGGCTTCAAACCTAACACTACAAGATTTTTATATGCAACTAGCTGTCCCGCCCAGCTTCGCCCGGGTGAAAAAGTAAAATTTCCTGAAACACGTCGCAGCGCCACCTATCGGGATCCAATTGTGATGTAAGCTATCTTATCTTTTAAGTTGGATCAAACTGCACACAATGTGCAAATTTTATTGAAATCGGTTAAGCTGTTTAGAAGCCCATCGCGGACTTAATTGCCATAAAAAAGGTTATAGTGAGGCAATCTTAAAAGATAGACATATGCTGTCGCGGACTTTTTTTAGAACTTTTAAAGAGGAACAATTCCTTCATACATGATATTTTTGTAACTTAAACCGTTTACGCAGCGCACGCAACGGAAACTCTCAAAAAGGAATAATTTTTCCCGTTCTTGCAAAATTTTTCATTTATGCTTCGCTCCTATTAGTCGTAGAGTGATGTTATATAGCCTAAAGCCTTCCTAGAGAAATGGTCTATCCAACACAAAAACATTTTTTCAATTCCAACCAGTAGTTCCTGAGATTAGCGCGTTCAAACAAACAAACTCTTCAGCTTTATAATATTAGAATAGAAGTATAGATTGTAATCCTAAGTCTCCTTCAGTATAAGAACCTATTGACAAGTACTTGTCGACAAAGCAGATTGCTCTGTTAACCAGGAAACAAAATAATCCTTATCGAAACACATCATATAGGTATTTATAAATTAACTCAAGAACTTACATACATATCATCACGCCAAGTCCCTAACGGGGTAGGCAGAGAGTATAGAGCGCCAGTTCTCTCTAGACTTACATACCTCTTTCGCTTCGTCCACATTCATCAGTCTCTTCATACATGCTCGTCGGTTTCGAGTACTCTTAACGTTCCCGTCCTTGAGAGTCCGATCTATTTGATCCAGGTAGTTGGAACGTGGCCTTCCTCTGCCTCTTCTTGCACACACTTTTGCTTTGTATATCTGTTTCGTCAATCTTTCTTCACTCATCCTTTCTATGTGTCCAAACCAACGTAACATGCCTTTCTTCATCTTTACAATCACGCCCTCATTCACGCCAGTTGATTTGCGAATCTCTTCATTGCGGATTCGATCTAATATCTTAACACGAAGTTTTCGTTATTGAGGACGAACAACAAATAAATATAACCGTAAAAATACATATTTATAAGTATGTATGTACACACATATATAATTCTAATTTAAATGTTAGAAATGTAGAAGCTATGTTCGTCTGTCCCTAGAAATAACTCTTCGGCCATTTCTTCGCGTTTTGCAATGAGGTAAACGTAGCGAGTTTTGAGGAATTCTAAAATGAAACGTAAATATTTTATGGAATCAGGTATAATTATTTTAAAACAATACTGAGAAAGTCTGCTCAAGGAATTAGTGTTTATTGTAAACACGAATCGCATTTTTTTTAATTTGAAGCTCTGGATGGCATTATAAATTATTGAACGAGCTATCGTTTGGTTGTTGGCATAATGCTTAAATTTTTCCCTTTCACTCTTTAACCACATCACGGAAGAAATCTGGCACAGAAGTGGATGTAGCTGTTTTATGAACAGGATAATAATTATTTATTTATTCTTTCACAACAAAACACGAAATACCTAGTTATGTCAAGTGGACCACCAGGGAACACCATGGTTATCAATACACGCCCACACAGTTAGGCTACATGGAATCGATCGCCGGATGACCACCGGGACATGTGCTGACCTAGCATCCCGTGTGCTCCTAGCTATTTAGTTAGCTTCTTAGAATAAGATCGCCGGACTAGACCACCGGGAGATATGCTGTGCCAGCATCCTGTGTGCTCCTGGCTGCTTTGAAATTGTATTGTTAGTCTGTAAGTTTCGATCGTAGAATAAAGTCTTCTTATTAAATTTAATTTGATTTTTAAAAACGCCCTTCGGATCCGTCGTTATTTAATTACCTACTTAAGAACATTATAGACATGACAAGAAAGGAAAACAATATTTTGTATTGTGAAAGAATGGTGCCTAAACTAGGCAAATCCAGGCTTATGTTTCTCTAGTATTTTATGATAATAGTGTTATCCCGCCCAGCTTCGCCCGGATGAAAAAAATCCTGATAAATTTCCTGAAACACGATCGCAGCGCCACCTACCGGGCCCAATTGTGAATCTAAACCATTCTCGAATCCACCTGAAGAAACACAGAAAATTTAATTAAAGTCGGTCCAGTCCCTTAGGAGTTCAGTGACATACATACACACAGAAGAAATATATATATAAAGATTTAGATTGATATAGGATATTTTCTATTCCGAGTGAAAAACAAAAAGCATTATCAGTCAATTACGCGGGCGAAACCGTGGGCTACAGTAGTGTATATAATTTTGGTTCATCTTTCCTGACATGCGTTCTTTGCGCGGACTCGAGCCAGTAGGACAAAACCAACCTCAAAATACATTTAATAAATCCACCTGCCCTCAGCCCAGCCGAGGTCCCTCTTATCTGTATTTACTTAGCATCTTACAAGGCACCTGGCTGGAGGCCTCCGTTCAAAAGTTCCCAAAACTCACAAGAAGAATTACAAAAATCCCTGTTCACTGGAATGATGGGGAAAACAACTTGAATCATACATAAAACAAACAACAGTTTTCCCTGAAGCAATATAGATAAGGTATAATCGCATTGGCTTCGCCCCCACGTGTACCAAGCGACGACGTGGTACCGCACACTGGGAAACCAGGCGCTGAATACCAGATATGGCTAAACATAGGCTTTATCTTCGGCTGGATGCTGGAGATACGGAAATAATGTTTATAGTACGAGAACTTTTTTAATTTAAAAACAGAACAATGGCATTTCTAACCATACAGACGGACACACAACCACTGTATGTGGGTTTGCAAACCACTGTTTGCAATCACTCACGCACGCATTATTGATTTTATCCTCACGTCTTCCCACAAGGGTCCCCGAAGGGGTAGGCAGAGGTGTATAGGTTATACCCACACACCCACTTTCCGCCAGAGGTATATTAGGTGCCAACGTGACAGATGGCGAGTCCATCGCCGTTACTCCAGCACGACTATACATACGCCTTTGAATTTCTTCTCAGACGTATGCAGGTTTCCTCTCGATGTTTTCCTTCACCGTAAAGCTCGTGGTGTGACTAATCACTGTACTTAAGTTCAGAAAAACTCATTGGTACAGGCGGGATTCGAACTTGCGACCTTTGCGTCGCAGGCAACTGCTCGAACCACTCGGCCACCACGGCTATGATATTAAACTATCATAACTATCATATTAAATTAAAATAGTAAAACTGCAAAATATTTTCAATAATGTATGCAGTACTGTGAACATTTATGTACATATATAATTATCATCACGCCCATGCTCTCTAGACTTATAGACCTCTTTCGCTTGGTATTCAGAGAGAGTAGAGCGCCAGTTCTCTCTAGACTAACAGACCTCTTTCACTTCATCTACATTCATTAGTATTACATAAATGATAGCCGGTTTCGAGTACTCTTTATTTCCCCGTCCTTGCCTGATCGTTCTAGGTCTTGGTAGTTGGAACGTGGCCCACCTCTGCCCTACTTTGACTACGTACATATATGCAGATTCAAACCCCAATTGTCTGAAGCAAAGAGCTTTGTGATCTTAGATACAGTTATTTAGGGAGAACTGGTGGTCTACTATACTACTGCCTACCCTGGGAGAGTCCCGGCCTGATATGTATGTATGTGAGTAAAGGGATTTTTACACGCTTTATATTAGCTTCACCTGTATGTATGTATGTATGTATGTATGTATCAGGGATGTTGCGAATATTCGCATCCGCATCCGCAAATGCGGAGCTTCCGCATCAATTTTGACATTCGCATCCGCATCCGCATCCGCAATAATCAATGCGGATTTTCATGCGGATGCGGATGTTATACAAGTTGCGACAATAAAGAAATTGGACGGGGCCGGCGAATGGCGCGTGCCGTTCGCATGTGAAAATTACCAATAGGAGCGTTAAAAATGGTTGACGAGATCCGACGCGTTTTTCTTGTAAATAAATCATTACGTGTTTGTTTGCGCTGTGGATTACTTATCGTATAGACATATATTTTGAGTGTTATTGTGATACAGTGATCATTGAGTGTAAATAATTGTTTATTGGGAAATCTTTATATTAGCCTTGGCTCAGCTTATTACTTTAAAATCGCCAGGTAAATGCCATTATGTTACACCGGTAATACGTTTTATTGTAGGTAAACTTTATTGTTTTATAACAATATCCTTTATTTTTTCAGCGAGTTTCCCTTTATTGATTATCTAACAAGTTTATTAACAATATCACCAAACCGACACAAAGTAATATATGGAATAAGCATGACGAAAGATTTTGAACCTATAATTAAGTAATACACATTACTATTTACGAAAAAAAGCCTCTTTTTCCGTAATAAATTAAGGTTTAGCCTACTTTAAAGCCGTTTTTTAATTACTTTTTCAATAGTGCGCGAAAGCAGCTCGTAGGTATGACGTCATGCGCTGTGATTGGTGTTTCAGTCAAAAGGGCTGATTAGTTATTATTTTTTTAAATTAAATCAACATTATAATTAAAAAGAAATCAAATTTTAAATTCCATTTAATACGCATTTTCCGCTTAAAAATTTTACGTTTTGTCACGTCCATTGTAATGTAACCGCCTTGAATTAGGAAAGGCGGCAATATTACTGTTTATTTAGTATAATGCGCCTATTTTTTACTTCACTTACTAATATGAAACTTAGTAAGTGAAGTTAAAAGAATAGGAGCACTTTACATTACTATTTTGTTTAATAACAATTATTATTTAATATTAATAATAATAATTTTAATTATGATTGTTATAATTCTTCATTCATATGTAATACTATATGTGCCCGCTACTTCGACCGCGAGGAATATAACAAAAAATTTTTTGATTGATTTCTAAAATAAAATGAGCCTAAGTTTTCTCCTTTTTACATCAGCTACCAGCCAGTGAAAGTCCCATCAAAATCGGTCCAGCCGTTTCAGAGATTAGCCGGAAAAACAGACAGACCAACAAACACACAAAAAAAAATTGTATAGGTACCGTGTTACATCCGTATGTATTAAGTAAAATTGTATTTATTTGTATAGATTTATATCAGATCTTAAACATCCGCATCCGCATTCGCATCCGCGGATGTGAGCCTTCATATATCCGCATCCGCATCCGCATCCGCGGATGTGAAAAAATCGGCATCCGCAACATCCCTGGTATGTATGTATGTATGTATGTAACCGACTTCTTTGAGCTCGATTTTGACCCACTTTAAACGGCCAGATTTCGTTCAAACTTTGTAGACTTATCGAGGACCGATGACAATACACTAATAACTAAAAAGTAGAAAATAAATAATAGTTAAAAAAAACTAAAAAACACGCTTTTTATAGAAAACCGAACTAAAAAATAGAAAATAAATTTCGATAATATCTTAAAAAGCGTGGGGTGCTTTTTAAGATATTACCGAAATGATAATCACTCTACTAATATCTGTCAATAAAATATTTATAACTATTGACACCATGCACCCCACGCTTTTTAAGATATTATCGAATTTTATTTTCTATTTTTTAGTTCGGTTTTCTATAAAAAGCGTGTTTTTACACATAACGAGCTTTACGGTGATAGAAAACATCTTGAGGGCACTAGCGTACGTTGAAGAGAAAGTTGAAAAGCGAATGTAATAGCCGTGCTTGAAAAACGGCAGTGAACTCGCCATCTGTCACGTACGCACGTTACTTTAACTACGAAGTTTGATTAATCAAAATTCGTAGTCCCAACCCAAATGTCCCAATACGCAAGACGTGTACAGTCGGATAAGAAAAGTTTCGTCACCTTAAATTCAACATTTGCTTGCACTAGGGCAATCACATGACTGTGAACAGATGAGTTCTACAGCTCCTGACACTTTTAATTAATATCCTTCTCATCAGATATGATAGATAATATGAGGTATTATTCACTATGAAACGACATTTATTCCTAAATATATTTTTTTTCTGATAATCCTTACAAAACATGAAATTGCATGAGAAGTGTAGTTCTATAGATTTGACCTTAAAAAAATATTTTGATCCGTTAATAGATTTTTATTCATTCAACCATTCGGGAATGGTTTAGATTCAATTGGGCCCGATAGATGGCGCTGTTTTTTAGTCTTAAATTTTTTCACCCAAGCGAAGTTGGAAAACAGTCAAAGGTTTTCGTACACCGACTGTACTTGGGCGACGTGACGTATCACACGTCATTCGATGTAATTTTCATTCTAACGGTGTCCCAGGCGTAATGCAGGTTAAATTTAAAACTAATTGTACGTGATCCAATTCAAGATATGAAGCCGGGGGATCCCGGGAAGCATTGCAAAACAGGATGTACTGAGTATATTATCCTGGATCGTTTATCTTTGCTACGGACAAGTTAGATTAGAGTCATATTTTCTTAACTTAAAATAGTTATATACATATATAATATAAGTTATCGTAGCCATGTAGTGAGTTTTGCATCTGTTATTTTTATACAACAAGAGTAGCAAACCAGTATACGGCCCATCTAAAGGGAAACGGTTTTCTCAGCCTATTTACGCTCACAATACCAAAGTATCACTTGTGCGTTGCCGCTCTGTGTTCGGAGAGCTATACAGTGTTGGCAGAATAATGGGTCTAATCCCTCTGCTGCCAGCCCCATCCCAAAGGCTTTAGCGGTACGAAGTTCGCCGTAAATAATAAAATTAAAAATAAATCTTACATAAAGCATACAGGTGTGTATTAGAATCTCGAAAAAGGTTATAAATAGTTTATTTAATTTTGGAACACAATAAAACTGACATTTAAACGTAAATAGATATCTATTCTGCCATTCGTACAGTGACCTCGTTCTATATTAACTTCTGTAAACAGACGTTTTCCCAGAAACAATCTGAATATTCCCAGCCTCTTCGATAGAAATGGACCATGGTCTTTACAATATTCATTAATACATTAAGTTGTGTAAATATTCTTGAGTTTTCCTCAAGACTGCTTGTTTTTGATACAGAGTACATTTATTTATTTAAGTAAGTACATACCTTTAAATATATATCAAAATGTGTACATAATATGCCAAATGTCCTTTTATTGAATAATATAAGGTTTTGTATCTATCTATTTCTCTGATGAGATGTATATATATTTATATACATATATAAAGTTTCACGCCTTCCCACAAGGGTCTCCGAAGAGTTGTCAAGCACCCACTTTTCGCCAGAGATATATTTTAGGTGCCAACAGTTAGTAGTCCATCGCCGTTGCTACGACTATACATGCGTCTTTGAATTTCTTCTCAAACATTTGCAGGTTTCCTATTGATATTTTCCTTCACCGTTAAGCTCGTGGTGACTAATCACTGTACTTAATGCCAGAAAAACTCATTGGTTCTAGTCGACTCGAGGGTAATAAAATTACAAATTCCGGTAAAATAAGGTCGTTATTGATCGGTTTACTTCCAAACCTAGTGGCCCAAATGAACAATTCAGGGGTTCCCCACAATGCCCCGGGAATACCGCACGTGACTACTTCTGAGTTCGTTGAGTCATTGTGTCTTTGATAAGTGAACTATCTGTATTTGTAGAACAATTTGGTATAGACTTATTGTACATGGCCCTTTGTTGATACAAAATGAGGAATTTAGGTAAAACCAGTCGTTGTTCTTATTATATTATAACTCTACAGGCCATTCAATAAGGCTCTTCTTAGGGGTAGGCTGTTACAGTATACATTGTAATCTTTGGGGTAAGCTGAGGAACAACAGAACACCGCCTGAAATATATTTAGGTGGCAACGTGACAGATGGTGAGTCAAGTCGAGCACAAAGATAGATTAATGCTAAAAAAAAGGTCCAATGAAACTCATTCTTATGAAGAAAACTCCTTTTATTGATTCAAATCACAGACCAGAAGGTTAAAGGCGTCAGGCGTAGATAATATAAAGTTATTTTATCTCTGACTGACATATCAGTTAGAATACTATTATACATTTATAAAATGATGGTGATATCAGCTAAAGCTTAAACATTCTTAAATTATGAATAGCACGTCATGGCAAAGCCCCAAATTTCTCAATGAAATTTCCAAGTTACTCCAGAGGTTCAAATCCGGCTATTTCAATAGGCATTTGGTTGCAAGACCTTGGTACCGACGAGTGGAGTTTTGCGTAACTTATCGTCATACATTACTGAGATGCTATCTAATTTGCGTGTGTATTTTTCTTATTGGCAAGTGACGTCATCATAGCTACTATAAATAGATTTATGTGTTGGTGATTCTTTTACGTTTTAACTACCGATCATCATGAAATTTAAATCCATATTATATAACTGTAATAAGCGTTCTCTAAACAAATTCCTCTTTATTATATTAGCGTAGTGTGTTTTAGTTTTCGTTACGGATATCCGAGCTAATTGTATTAATATAAGATACTACTCAAGGTTATAAGGAAATTAAGTTCAGAATTCGAAATTCGAACTTAATTTCGAATTCTGAACTGTCAAATATTTTCTTATGACGTCAATTGAATATTATTAGTAATAGTTTGCCTATCGAGCAATTAGAGCAATGACTCTACTTTCTGTGTGACGTCTGTTTTGATTCTGGCCCTCAGAAAATATTAGCTTTTTAAAACTTTTTTGTATATTGGACCCAATGATGTATTATATATCCTCATTGATTGGACCTAAATATTTTTTCCATACATGGAAACATTGTCCGTGGCTATTCTTAGACTTTAAAATTAGGGTCCGTCTGAAATTTTTGTCCCATATAATATTGACTACCAGGGAATAAAAGGCTGTAAGACTATTAGATAATAAAAAAAACGCGCAATAGCTTCTATCTTTGCCGCGTTACGGATGTGCATGATGAAATAAAGAAAATAATTTTCACAATGCCGCTGATATGATAGCAATATTTGTGTGACCTAAAAACCGCTTTATCAAGTCTTTATGATTCATATCAGCTGTGTTATTAAAAAAAACAATTTGCCTTTAAAATTTGAATATCGAAGTGTCAAATTAAATTAAGAAGAAAATTCAACCAGTTTTTAATTATATAATATATACAAATATAATAAATAATATATCCTCACACCTTCCCACAAGGGTCCCCGAAGGGGTAGGCAGAGGTGTATAGGTAATACCCACCCACCCACTTTCCGCCAGAGGCATATTAGGTGCCAACGTGACAGATGGCGAGTCCATCGCCGTTACTCAAGCACGACTTTACATACGCCTTTGAATTTCTTCTCAGACGTATGCAGGTTTCCTCTCGATGTTTTCCTTCACCGTTCAGCTCGTGGTGTGACTAATCACTGTACTTAAGTTCAGAAAAACTCATTGGTACAGTCGGCATTCGAACTTGCGACCTTTGCGTCGCAGGCAACTGCCCGAACCACTCGGCCACCACAGTTTTTAATTGGTTCTTCTTAGAGTCAACGTTCTGTTAATTGCACATAGAACAATTTATTTCGCGTCACATTTCTTCATGTGACCATAGATCAAGTTATTGTTCGATAGGTAAAGAACATAGAAAACAAAAAAATTGCATACGTTCGAGAAGAAATTCAAAAGCGTATGCATAGTCATAGAAGTCATTAAACGCTGGTACGTTGGTAAAAAGATAAAAGAAGACAATTTCGAATGGGTTTAGAGAAAAACATCCTTTAAAGGCCTAATAAGGCTCAATATTGTATGATCATGATTCCTTCGAAGATACCACTTTTGCTTTGTCCGCCATTCATCAATCTCTTCATACATGCGGTTTAGATTAGGTACTCTTGACGGTCCCGTCCTTAAGTGTCGGATCGATTTGATCCAAACTTTCGCATTGCATATCTGTTTCTTAAATCTTTCTTTGCTTATCCTTTGTTCGAGATCATCGATCACTTAGACATTGATGTTCGAGATCCATAAATATGTGCAAACGTAACATGTCCTACGTCTAAAAGAATTGTGATTTTATTAATTGATGTTCATGTTAACGTAGCCTGGTACATTCCACTGCTGGGCAAAGGCCTCTCCCCATTTCCAGGTGTTTCTGTCCCATGCTAGTGTTGTCCAGGTCCGCAGATGTGTTGTCCCCATCTCCTTCGTGGTCTATTTATTTCGTGGATTTAATTATTATTGATTAAAAGGCAGTGGAAGAACACGTTCCAACTACCTGGATCAAATCGATCGTACGCTCAAGGACGGGAACGTCAAGAGTACTCGAAACCGACGAACATGTATGAAGAGACTGATGAATGTGGACGAGTCTACGAGTCGACGAGTCGAGAGGTATGTAAGTCTAGAGTAAACTGGCGCTCTATACTCTCTGCCTACCCCGTAAGGGACTCGGCGTGATGATATGTATGTATGTATGTATGTATGTATGTATGTATGTATGTATGTATGTATGTATGTATGTATGTATGTATGTATTATTGACTAAAAGTATGTATCTGTAATTTCCCTATCCTTAATATATTTACGGAACAATAATGTTTTGTAGTTAAACCAAACAATGTTATCAACCGTTATACAATTATTGTGCGTATCATTATTCCCACAATATTGTATTCAAATATGATTAGTACCATAGTAAAACAATACACGGTTAGTATGATTATCTCTCAGTTCTTATAAATAACGACAATGAGGGAAATCCACAACTAAATCCTATTTATGTATTGATATGTAAATTAGCTCCGTAATACCTACCTACAATATTAGAATAAAACGGATCTTTACAAATCAGATTTACTACAACAATACTTATTTCATTGCTTATACATGAAATCAGCAAGCATGGGTTTTACTAGCTGCGCTCGCGTTCACGCCTTCTCACAAGGGTCCCTGAAGGGGTAGGCAGAGGTGATGGCCTGTACAGTGTTTTATTCTTTTTTAAATGTACATTTTTACTAACCATACACGATAATATACTTATAGCCTATAGCTTAAGCAAAATATCTATTGGATATTTTTCCGAACGGAATATAAACACTGGATAGGTAACGTTTTATTCCAGAAAAAATATCTGAAAACTTTCGCGCAATGAGGTTTAATCTTTGGCGCGTGAATCCGAGCCCGTAAATAATAAATAAACAAACCACAAGTAACAGTTATTGCAAATTGTGTAATAATTGTGAATCAGACATAATGACATAGATAACACTAATCTTCTTATTGTCTGTTTTAAACAGATACGATAACAGATAAGTATGTTATCGAACAAGTTCATATATAACGACCTGTTGTTACTAGGTAAAACGATAATTTATTTAAAGAGACCTGTAGTGTCTAGAGGGAACTGGCGCTCTACTCTCTCTGCCTACTTCTTAGTTATTTTACCTTATATTTTCCTCACCCTCACGCCTTCCCACAAGGGTCCCCGAAGGGGTAGGTAGAGGTGTATAGGTAATACCCATGCACCCACTTTCCGCCAGAGATATATTTTTGGTGCCAACGTGACAGATAGCGAGTCCATCGCCGTTACTCAAGCATGACTATATGGCGTATCATTGAATTGCTTCTCAGACGTATGCAGGTTATTTATTTTATAATTTAACAAAGTAATGCTTTGATCAAACTTTAAGCATTTTGTGGTCACGTGTCACACGTGCGGTTGGGTGAGACGACTTTTCGTATTTAGTACTAGCTGTGCCCGCGACTTTGTCCGCGTGGAAATTAACAAAAAAATAATGTTCAGTTTTTAAAATAAAAGTAGCCTTAGTTACTCCTTTTTATATCAGCTATCTGCCAGTGAAAGCCGCCAAAATTCAGAGATTAGCCGGAACAAACAGACAGACAGTCAAAAATTGAAAAAAAATATTTTCGTGTATGTACCGTGTATACATTCATATGCATGTAGTAAAATGCGGTTATTTCAATATTACAAACAGACACTCCAATTTTATTATATGTATAGATTGAAGCGTCCCTGTCATCGCAACACAATTGACAATTGACTTCTAATTACCCACCGGAAATGACGAAGCAACACTGAACTTTAGGGTTTTCAGCTAATGACCTCTACAATAACGTGTTTATGTCCAAGATCAGTTCTATATTTATAATGCTAGCCCTTTTCTGCGTTAAACATGTTTGTGTTATACGAAGAGGACTTTGCTCAAGTCGTAGCTATGTATATCTTTATTTAGACAGTCTAATACTATGGCAAATGTCATCCAATTCCATACAAGCTCATAAAGTTCAAATAATTTTAACAAGCTTATTGTAAAGGTAGTGCCAACCACGAAGACGCGCCCCACTATTATTTCCTATTGTTCATAACTGTGCAGCCTTCCACGAATGTGTGAGTATTATCGGTACACACTGATTTTCTACGAGTGCACACGCACACTACAATTAATAGACTCGGGTCATACTCCCCGCATCCAGCGACCACCTCGACAAGTAATTTGGGGGGGGCGCGTCTTCGTGGATGGCACTACCTATATCGTGTTACAGTATTACATATAGATAAAGTAAATACCTAGTAGTACTAGTGTACTAAAAACGTGATAAGTCTATCCTATAAAATGGCAGTGTCAATGACCTTGGTCGACATTTATGACGTACCATAGGTTTTCTGCAAACATTAATTAGAATATATTGTAGGTATGTAAACTTTAAGGCCGTAGCCTAGTGGTTCGACAACTTGAAATACGAATATTTCAAGTCCAAACCCCGACTGTACCAATGAGAAGTTCTGAGCTTAAGTACTAAGACTAGTCACACCACGAGATTTACGGTGAAGGAAACCGACATGCGTCTGAGAACCAATTCAAAGGCGTATGTATAGTCGTGCTTGAGTAACGGCGATGGACTCGCCATCTGTGACGGTGGCACCTGAAATATATCTCTGGCGGAAAGCGGATGTGTGGGTATTACCTATACACCTCTGCCTACCCCTTCGGGGATCCTTGTGGGAAGGTGTGATGAGGATACTATAGTTAATTAAGCATAATGCATGTTTGTAGTTGGTATCTGCATAAGTTGTCCTTGAAATAAACCCAATACGCACGATTAAGAGCATAAAAATGCAACGCGCAGTATATGGTTTCAGAAAAGCCCCTTCATTATAATTCTTACGCAGGTGCTCACATTGAGGCCACTCACTGTACATTGCTACGTAGGTAGGTTAGGTAGATAGGGCCATCCACAAAGACGCGCCCCACCAATTTCTAGTCGAGAGGGTCGCGGAATGCGGGGAGTATGAGCCGAGTCTCCATCCCACAA
This sequence comes from Drepana falcataria, assembly GCA_945859725.1. NCBI lineage: Eukaryota > Metazoa > Arthropoda > Insecta > Lepidoptera > Drepanidae > Drepana > Drepana falcataria. The sequence continues at coordinate 6,063,804 of OX243946.1, read as the reverse complement.
GGGTCCTCGGGGTAGGCAGAGGTGTATAGCACGTGAGCACCCACTTTTCGCCGGAGATATATCCGGGTGCCAACGAGACAGATGACGAGTTCATCGGCGTGACTCAAGCACAACTGACTATACACATATATTTTTCCCAAACGTACGCATGTTTGGGCACAAAGATAACCATTGTTTAATTTAGTTTATCCACTAGGCTTTGAACTATATCAAGGAACTGGGACTCTACTCTTACCTACCTATCTCGCCACCATATAATCCATATGCTAAGCTTCATTATGGTTGCATGGATGTGAGTGACATCAGAAATACTTTTACTGGTGAGAAAATTCGCGAAAATTAATGTTTATTTTGTTAAAATTTAAGCTCAAGCAGTAAGGAATTTTTAAATTGGACACAAACCTACAGTTTTTTTTTATGTAGATTAAATCTGGTATTTAAAACGAATACTTCACACCAAGGTTTTAAACGCGTCATGAATAATATTAACCTAGATTTTGAGTGAATAATTCGCGAGAAAAACGTAAGCGGCAATATTATAGTATTGAGGCTTTACGCCTCGAAAAAAATCGGATATTGATAAATATGTTGTAACAATATTTGGCAAAAGGCGTCTTGCTAAGTAGCTAACGTACCTAAATTAGAGAGAAATATTTAGAAAAAATATGTAATATAAATATGTTTCGAATTAACCTAAAGATAATTTCCTTTAATACCCACACTGGTTTCAGGGCGATGTTTAACAATAAAAAAGTTGGCGGTCAGTAAAATAATGTTTTCTTTATTGCGGTCAGGGTGGGGGTCAATGGGTCAGCCTGCCAAATTCAGTTTTTAGATAAAAATAATACATTTATGTGAATTAACTTTAATTTGTCTTTATGTTTATGCGTTAAAGCTGCATGAACTATTTTTTGCCTTTTCTAGTTAGTGTAAGTTGCTGGTAACAGTTTGTATCACAATAAATAAATATACAAAAATAGTTGCTGGCCCAAATGTTTTTGCAGCAAACTCTAGGTTATCATCAAAATATTGTGTATATTATAAAACTTACAAGTTACGTCTACGCAAATATTCGCTAGATAAAATTATTAACACCATTTAAATGTAACCGTAGGTAACATTTAAATCAGATTGGTATCTGGGTCAGATTGCGTACAATTGTGAAAAGTTTGCAAAAATCAACGCGATATTTACCGATATTTGTAGAATTTGTTTTTCGCGTTCATGTTATCAAAACATTATTTTTTGTTACGTTGTAAATACTCTGAATACTGCTCGCGTAAAATACAGTATCCGTTTTGAAACCAAATTACAAAATTATTGCGAGCGTATCGTTTCCTTTAGCTGAAATAAAACCCAAGATACTGGGAATTCCAATTTCGTTTGGACAAAACACACACACTTTAATGTTTACTTGTGTCCGCCCGCTGCATTCAACAACCGTACCACATAAGCCTGACCTTTGGTCAGAAGAAATAGTCCCTCTTTATGGCCTTACGATTCATGAACTACGACAAGAGAGGTAGCTCTACTTACACTGGTCTGGTCAACCGTCGACTCTCAACACGTTACAACCAGCCGTACTTCACACTAACAAAAATTCACTGTATTATTCAAGTACGATAACCCACTACTATCACAACGCGGTCACACTAACAAAACTGGACGTGGATTTCCGAGGAATCTCCTTCGATAAAGCCCGAGCGCCACACACACACTGACGCACTGGGGCACATGCGTGTCGACGTCTATAAAATCCCCCTCCCCGTTGCGAACTCAACAGTTTACGTTAGGCACTCGATGTGATCCGATGCCAATTTACCCAAATTAAGTTGTGAAATTATTGTGACATAACTAGGAAGGTTATCAACTTCGATTAACACCCGTTTTTGGATTGCACAAGAGCAGTTTTTGTGAAGTGAGAGTGGACATAGTGAAAATTACAACCAAGTTTTTGAAAGTTGACAAAATTCGTGACGATATCCAGCTTCGAAGCATTAACCTTACAAGGATGTACAAGGATATAGCTGTGATGCCTGCTAAGGCTGAAACATTCAGCGGAATCGCTGCCAAAAGGTAAAATTCGCAAAACTATAACTATTCTGAACTTTACAGTCCTAGCCCTTTCCTCGAATTAAATAAACTTCGACTTTTATATTACAGATAATTTGTATCCCTAATCTGAATTAGAAGGGATATTTTATTACTTGTATACACATTAATTTGTTATTAGTGTAGTGTATTAAGTTAAACATAGGTGGCGGTATCTGTTTATCATCTGGCAGACCCCATGCTTGTTTGTCATAATAGTAGTAGAAATTTTGATATCAATATAATAAACAACAGTGTATTCATGCCAGTGGCCATTAGCCCTTGTCGCCTATGTCGTGATAGACGCCTTTCCTTTGATCTCATCCATTTGTTTATTTTTATCTCCCACGTTATAGTGAACGTAAGCTTTGTAAATTTGATGTGCATCCAAACTAGAAGTATATTTGAAAATGTATCTTTGCAGCTCAGTAAGTCAGTGCATCAAGACTGTGCTGAGGCGAGCTTGTGCTGAGAAGAGGCTGACCATCGGACTTCTTCCAGCCATTCAGTATCTCTCCCAGCAGAGCAATGGCGCCTTATTTTGCCTCACTGCTGAGGCGCCCCCCGGCGACAGTGCAACGCATATGCAAGAAGTTTTGCTTCAAGCCTTCTGTGTCGAAAATGACATCTATGTTATTAAGGTAAATGTTCTTTTGTTAGTTTATGGTTAGACTAAATTAATTATCAATCAAGAATTGAGTTCTAATAAAAAGTTAACAAAAAAACAATGGAAAGCAGAAAGATTGCAAGCTCGAATCTCAACTGTACTTATTAATTATACTGAATTTAATAGTGTACAGTGATTTATAAAACCTAATTACTAAAATACAATTTTACTATGATCATATGTATCAAAACAAGCTTTGCCTAGAAGAAAAACATTCAGTGAAAATTGCATAGGGAAGTAATTCAAAGTTGTATGTATAAATTCTGGTGCAGGCCTGTATGTTAGTGCATAAATCTTCAACAAACACAGGATGTTGCTAAACCTCTTACAGCTATATGATATTTTTCTATTTTGGACAGGAAACAGACAAGAACACAAAACATACATACTTATGATAAAGCAATAATGCCTTTTCTTATGCAATGTCACTAATGATAATTTTATCTTTTCTATAGGTCGATTCTGAGGAGAAAATGAGAAAGCTGCTTGGCTTTCGCTGCACTTCTATGGACTTTAGCTGCATTCTGGTCCACTATCCTTATATGGACCCCTTTAGCGACAGCCAAGAGATTGATCTATCAGCCCTAACGGATTCTGAGAGAGATCTGATCGACCACTGCGAAAGTAACTGGGGATATTCTCAAATGCCAGTTATCAAGCTCCCGGAGAAGTGAATAATTGAAGAATCACTTGAATGAGAAAAAAAAACGACCTTGTTCAGGTCTTTGGCTTGTAAGCTTCGGCGTCCAGCGCCATCTTTCGATAACTTTTGTCCATATCGGGCTTGTAATATTGATGGCGATTGTAAACCAGTGGTCATTTTAGATTGGTATATTGTGAATACTTATTTAAATATTAAGGTATTTATGTATAGAATTGTGTACCATATTTGTTAAAATGTTTTTTATATGAATTGTAATGTCTTGCATTGGAAAATACCAAGTTTGTAGACACCTATAAGATATCGCTATATAGAATTGCATGTTGCCATTTTGGGTGTTTGAATTCGATACATTTGCATGTACATATATACCTATATACATATATACCTATTAATGACAAAATGATGAAGAGAGAAACTACGAGGTTATTGAGGATATTTTATACTTATTTGTAATGTAATTTTAATATAACATGCATTGTTGAATAAATGAAGTACTTAAGTAATAATATTGCTTTCATTTCATGTCGTAGCGATAAATTATAACTTAAAAGTAACAACTTGCTCGGAACGGATGACTGCAAATTAAAACACATTTATGGTATTACCAAATACCTAGTGATACTTTGGTATCGTGAGCGTAAATAGGCTACGGTAACCGTTTCCCATCAGGTGGGCCGTATGCTTGTTTGCCACACTTGTAAACATTTCCATATCCCTAAGTATCCCATCAAGTCTAGAGAGAACTGGCGCTCTATACTCTCTGCCTACCCGTTTGGGACTCTGCGTGATGATATGTATGTACCTAATTTGAGAAATTATGGATAAAGTACGGTCGCGGAGCAGGAAGAATTTCGTACAATGACCTCTTTACCTACTGACAGTGGTCACAAACATTTTTATATGTGTGGTTTGCATGAAATATTTGAAGGATAGAAAAAAACTAGCTTATTAAATAAATTATTATTAAGTATTTTGTTAAACAATAAACTCTTCAGACATTCCATTACTTTTATTTATAACAATTTTGCAATAATATCTCAATATAAAACTGAATCATAACCTTTATAATAACGTTAATAATCATAACCTTCTCAGATTCACTAAAGTGTGACATTTTTCTTTTCTTCCGCGGAGAAACAAACTTCTTGAATGGACGCGAGGTAGACGGCACTGGTTCCATTTTAAAACAGTAAATTAAACTTAACAAATCAACGAAACCACTTAACAATTAAAACAAGACAACAAAAACTAACAAATAACAACAAACTAAGATAAATGTGTTTCAAAATTGAACGAGCACTAACGCATCCCAAGATGGAATGTCGTTAGTTATTCAAAAATTATGAATCATGTCAAATACTTTTAATTGCGACCAAAACACCAGACGCAAGCAAGAACAAACCTTACGGTCTCAATTAAACGGTTTACAATCCCTGGCGACAGCGGTCATTGCATCTGTGCGAGCGAGACGCATTATATTTACGCGGGAGTGACAGAGATGGGTAATAATAGGTTATCGTACGAAATTCTTTCTGTTCCGCGACCGTGCTTTAGAACATACTAACTTCCAATTTCACCACTTCCAAGATTTTCTACACAATGCGAAAGAAAAGGCAGATGAACACCACGTTCCAACTACTGTCAAGAGTACTCTACATCGGCGTACATTTATGATGAGAGTGAATGTGGATGAAGTAAAATAGGACCCAACTAACACCCTGAGAGGGACTGCGTAATGATGTATAAAATGTATGCCTGTGGATACACCACAGGCATACAGGTACAGTCAAGGAATTTTAGTAAAAAAAAAAAATTATATACATATATCGTCAGTATTAAAAAACAGTCTGCTTATGGTGCAATAAATGTACTAGCAATGTAACAATTGTTTATTTATATACATAATGTCGTAATCCTTATGCAATTAATTTATTAAAAATATCGAAGAATCATCTTCACTTTACGCCATCTAGCGGATGATAGCGAATGTTTTAAGCCATGTTCGATTGTAGCTCCGTCTATTGGTGGGTGGCAAAGACTTAAAAGTCCACATTCTTATATTTTTGCCAATCTCGTATGACGAAATCAACACCTCTTTCTCCAATCATTATAGATGGCGCGTTTGTATTTCCCCTCACTACAGTAGGCATAATTGACGAATCTATGACCCTGAGTCTTTTTAGACCGTGGACCCTGAGTCTAGGGTCCACAACAGCATACTTATCCCGACATGGTCCCATTTTGCAAGTACCAACAGGATGGAAAGTTGTCGAAGTGTACTGCATCGCAAGACACTTGATATAGTCATCGGTACCCCATGCGTACCGCTTGCAGCCCTCCAATGGAATTTCGACAAACTTTGCGCCCGACTTTTTGAACGAATGTGTATTCTTAAGAGAGAAAAGAAACTTTACTCCCTTAATTAAGGGAACAAAATCGCGTGCGTCACTCAAATAATTTATATTGATCAAGGGCTGTGCGTAAGGATTGGTACTGTTTAATTGCAACCTGCCCCTACTCTTCGGTACTAAGTTCATCGTTCTAGGTATTATAGCGTCGTAGTACGCCGTGGGAAATATATTTACACTAGTAAAATCCGGCGGTTCGCGCACATACTCTCTCCAAAACACATGGTCGACTTGAAATTGCACATCTGGAGCTTTAGAATTGGGGTCAGTTTTGATAAAAGCAATGGAACTAACAGGGCCATTTGCTGTCAATGGACCGTCTTTGGGATCCGCTCTGTAGTATTTAATCATTTCATTTAACACTTGCTTAGGACTCACGGTAGTGGCAGTTGCATTGGGCAAAGCAATAACGATGCCGTTGAACGTAACATGATCGTGTAAATTATAACCCACTGCTAAATCTTCGATCACATCAATATTCAAGTCTTCTAAATGCCTTTTGGGTCCAACCCCGGAGAGCATAAGCAGTTTTGGCGATCCTACTGGGCCGGCGCTAACAATGACTTCTTTCCTCGCTCTAGCGACTAGAATCTTGCCATTCCTAACATATTTAACTCCATACGCCGTTTTATCGTCATCAATAAGAATCTTTACAACTTCAGAATGCGGTTTCACTGTGAGATTCTTCCGCTTATATCTGATTGGTTGGATGAAAGCGTTGTAGGACGACACGCGCTTACCGTCAGCTGTCCACGTTTGTGCTTGCATAGTGCCGAACTGTTGCTCTCCATTGTAGTCTCTGAATGGCACTCCGGCTTCGACGAAAGCGTTCGTCATCATTGCTGATGGCTTATCAACGTAAGGGTTGTGCCTTATCGTGAGCTCTCCGTCGTGGCCGTGGTATCTAATGTCTATCAACGTGCCTTTGTGTATTCCCAAGTTGTTCTCAGATTTCTTGAAGAATGGTAATACCTGTATTTGAAAAATATGGTATATAATTTATATGAGCTTATGTGAGCCTGGAACAATGCATTGCTGGGTCTAGTAGTGCCTAAGTAAAATGTTCTGAATGCGAAACTTGAGGTCGCAGGTTCGATTCCAGCTGAGGGCAGATATTTGTATGATGAACACTAGAATTTGAACCTTAGTCTTGGATGTCCTATGTATTTATGTATTTAAGTAATATATCGTTGTCTAGTCACCATAACATAAGCTTTGCTTAATTTTAGGTCTATGTCAATGGAATTGTACCACGTTATTTACTTATTTATAACCATATGGAAGACATAGGGAGTGGTTTCCAAATGGCTCAATAGTTTTACATATTTACTTGTATGAAATCGCGGCGACGATGAAAAGACGGTGTCATTACATCCGCTGCCTACCTCTTCGGGGACACTTGTGGCAAGGCTGTCTTAAGAATTGACAACTTACGTCTCTATAGCTCCATCCATCATTCCCTTCGGCTGCCCATCCATCGTAATCGACCCTATTGCCGCGTATATACGCCAGCGAGTTGATGGAACTGGATCCACCCATCACCTTACCCCTAGGCATAAATAATATCAATTAACATTGATTGTCGGTGGCCGTGTGGTTTGAACAGTCGCCTGCAACGCAAGGAAAGAAGTTCGGGCCCCGACTTTACCAATGAGTTTTACTCTATAAACCTGCATACGTCTGAGAAGTAGTTCAAAGGCGTATGTATAGTCGTGCACGAGTAGCGGCGATGGACTCGCCATCTATCACGTTGGCACTTAAAATATATCTCTGGCGAGTCACACCTCTGCCTACCCCTTTGGGGATCCTTGTGGGAAAGCGTGAGGATATATAATTATTATCTATCCGTGTGGCAAATTTCATCAATTCCGTTCAGCCGTTCTGGCGTGATTGAACAACAAACATTCCCACAAACTTTCGCATTTAAAATATTCGTAGGGTTTAAATCAAGTAAAGAAAGGTGAAAACTCAGCGAGTAAAGCTTGAAATTCTTGTAAGAGCGTCCATAGCCGGCGGTAACCGCTTACCATCAGGCGGGCATCATGCCTGTCGTACAAAGAATAAGTAGTAATAATTATACCATGGTAAAGTACATCGCTTCTGCGGGGCTGAGAGACAACTCTTGCCATTGGGCTCTGTTCGGTATTGCCAGTCTATGTTGGACCCTTGAAGGGCAGTGGAGAACCCAGGGACCAGAGTGACGTCTGGTTGTTCTGGGCCCACTTCTAGCAGCAGAACCTGAGATAAATACAATGGATATAGCAAGTTCAGTGTAAGAAGAGTTTGCAGCATTCAAAGGCGAATGAATAGTTGTGCTTGAGTAACGGTCTGTAACGTTCGCACATAAAAGATATCTCTTCACATCTGCCCTTTACTCTCTCACCTCACCCTTTCGGGGACCCTTATAGGAAGCCGTGTAGATATATAGTAAGAAAGTAAGAAATCAATTGTACAAAGATCGCCCCCGTCTATTCGAATCTCGCGAAACTTAATTATTAAGTAAAAACTACTTAGTTACAATTTTTCAGGTGGGACACGTGTTGTTATCACACGTTGTTATATTTAAAAAAATTACGTTAGGAAACAGATACCTATACAATGGGAGTATCTAGAAACAAAGGACGACTATGTTCCAACTACTTATATCAAATCCATCGAACAATCCAGAATAGGAACGTCAAGGGTAATCGAAAGAGAGAGAAGAGAGGGACGGATGTGGTTGAAGCGAGCGAGGTATGTGATATAGATAGATAGATAGATAGATAAAAAGTTTATTCTCAATCGCTGCATGCAAACATACAATATATTAAAACTAACTAAGGGTAATGATCGGCTTAAAACTATGTTAGTAATGCTCTATAGTATGTGTGCGTTGCAGCAGTTGGCAAAGGGCCATAGCTCAGTGTGTGACATTGCTGCAATAGCAAAACACTGATTTTCAGCTATCGCCTGGGCCACAACGGAGGAGGCGTGTAGTCGCCATTTAATGATAACAATAGTTGCTCAGGCATGTACCATTAATATTTAGAGAAGTTGAAACATTGTCACGATGTCGAAGATATAAGATATAGTCGTAGTAGTAAAAATGTAGTAGAAGGCTGATATGTTCCTAGAGGGATTACACGTGCATTATACCATATATTGTAAGCATTCATAGGCAGCTGCATGCTTGTTTGCTAGTGGTTAAAAACAAAATATACTCTTAGAGGGAACTGGCCCTCTGCTTTCTCTATGTAGGTATGTAAGAGAGGTAGGGCATAACGGGGTTTCCGTTCGAATTTAGAGCTGCCCGAATGGGGCAGGACCTCCACCTTATAGAAGTCCGTAGCCAAATAGCACAATTTATTGTGTTCCTACGCGGTGAATAAGGTTTCCAGTAATGAGCTGTTTGGGGAGGGAGGAGGATTGTTATATTGTGTTGGCAACAGAGGGATTAGTCTTATTATGCTGCCAACACACAATACAACTCTCCGAACATAGAGTGGCAGCGCGCAAGTGATACTTCGGTATCGTTAGCGTAAATAGGCTACAGTAACCGTTTCCCATCAGGTGGGCCGTATACTTGTTTGGCACTCTTGTTGTATTATAAAAAAGTAATAAAAAGGTAACAAAAAAAAGATTACAATATAATACAAACTTTCCAATGCTCGATCTCCGACAATCTGCTGGCTACCACACAGCCTGCAGCGCCAGCCCCGACCACAATAAAGTCGTATTCCTCATCGTAAAAATCCTCGACCTCTGGATGGGGATTCAAAGCTCGCAAACTTTCCTGAATCCTTCTATCGGCTGAGTCACCGAACAAGTACACGAGCAAATTAAGGTAAAGGTATCCGAAGGAGCTGCACGCAGACAGATTTGTTTGAGCAGGACATGCCTCGGTCAAGTTTACAGGTTGCCAAACCATGACTGCACTTCTTTCTTTCTGCTACCCTGGTACCTAGAAAGTGTTAAACTAATAAATGATTGCTTGCCAAAACGAGCATTTTGTTTAGCTTTTTCTTTGTCTCTGCGACCTTGGTACCTAGAAAGTGTTAATCTACTTAATAGCATAAAAAGCCTGGCTAAATTAGGATTTTACAGGCAGCTTGTTCTTTTTGTTTTCCTGGGACCCTAGTACCTAAAAAGTCCATCGCCGTATTTTCAAGCACGACTATAACGTACATCTTTTTGTATATACCACACCGGTGGGTAGCAAGCATGCGGTCCGCCTGTTGGTAAGCGGTTACCGCCGCCTATGGACGCTTGCTACACCAGGAGAATCGATGGCGCGCTGCCGACCACGCAGGAGATCTTTTCACCCTTCTTGGCGTTACTGGTAGGAAACTCCTTTGGAGCCGCGCAGTGCGAAACCTTTGAGTTCCAAGGTATGGGGATGAGTTTCCCGTCGATGGCGAGAGGTGCGGTGGCAGAAGGTAGAAGTAGGCATCATGTCGAACAATTGATCAGAAACCTCTCCGTTAAACAAGTGGTAGAACACACACACAGGGAGGTAAAGTCTCTCCTCAGACTTAGTGGTCTTTAAATTTCTTCTTAAATGCATGCAGGTTTCCTCAAGATATTTTCTTTCACTCATGGTGTGATTAATCACATCTTAAACTTAGAGAAACTCACAGTCGGGATTTCTAGGTACAGACTCCAACCACTCGTTATCACAGTAATAAATAAAAAACTATGGTTTATACTCACCGGCAGCAGAGCACGAATAAACACAATTTGAAACTGCACTCAGTAATTAGTTTAGAGGTTAAAATAATTTGCGGTTTTACGAACCGAGGATATTGGATCCTTAGGACTGATAGTGTATAACTCGGCTTGTGAATTGTATCATAAAATTCGTGGAAAACCAGTTATGTGAAAATTTTGGTTTGTAAATCAACCATAAAATACGAAAGATCAACGAAGGAGTTATATTTAAATAAACGATGTCTTTATAAATGTCATTAAAACCTTTAAATAAATGCCCCGATAAATAACTGGTTTTAATCTATATAGCCATATACATATTGTTATATAGGGTGCAACAGAAAATTTCAGGTGTCAGTTGAAGCTTATTTCAAGGTGTTCATAATTGCTATAAGATTATGTATATATAATCGTGGTCTATACGATGGCACAGAAGCACAAAATCAGCTCCAAATTACATAAATAAATTTACCAGTCCAGTCCAGGGCCCTAACGAATAAGCAACGGCATAAGTCGAGGTCCGTACCCACAGGCTCCCCTAAATGAGTTAACGTACCTAAGAAGGGCCAGGAGGCCTTTTTAACAAACTTCAAAAAATGAGGTTTTTCGACGATATATATATATTTTTTTTTTATACAACAAGAGCGGCAAACAAGCATACGGCCCATCTGATGGGAAACGGTTACCGCAGCCTATTTACGCTCACGATACCGAAGTATCACTTGCGTGTTGCTACTCTGTGTTCGGAGAGTTATAGTGTGTTGGCAGCATAATGGGTTTAATCCCTCTGCTTGCATGCTTCCAACACAATGTAACAATTCTCCCCCCTCCCCAAGGAGCTCATTACTGGAAACCTTATTCACCGCGTAGGAACACAACACAAAATATTGTGTTATTTGGCTACGGACTTTTATAAGGTGGAGGTCCTGCCCCAGTCGGGCAGCTCCGAATTCGAACGGGAAACCCGTTATGCCCTACCTCTCTTATTTTGGTCGCGCCATTTGGTTAGAAATACAATATGTTAGTTCATTCCTTTTAGCAAATATGTTAAACGATTCGAAATCGTTTCGTTTAATGAACTTTACTTAGTATGATAAAAGCTTTAATGAAATTTAGATGCGATCACTTCGAAAAATGTGAGAAGTAAGATCTTAGATCGAATCTGCAAAGAGATTCGCAAATTAACTGGTGTGATTGTAAAGATGAAGAAAGACATGTTACGTTGGTTTGGACATATAGAGAGAATAAGTGAAGAAAGATTGACGAAACAGATATACAAAGCAAAAGTGTGTGCAAGAAGTGGCAGAGGAAGACCACGTTCCAACTACCTGGATCAAATCGATCGGACGCTCAAGGACGGGAACGTCAAGAGTACTCCAAACCGACGAGCATGTATGAAGAGACTGATGAATGTAGACGAAGCGAAAGACACAGGTACATGCCGTACCTAACTCTAGAGAGAACTTTCGCTCTATACTCTCTGCCTATACCGTTAGGGACCAGGCGTGCTGATATATATATATATATATATATATATATATATATCCGCACACCTTCCCACAAGGGTCCCCGAAGGGGTAGGCAGAGGTGTATAGGTAAAACCCACACACCCACTTTTTTTTTTTTTTTTTTTTATACAACAAGAGTGGCAAACAAGCATACGGCCCACCTGATGGGAAACGGTTACCGTAGCCTATTTACGCTCACGATACCGAAGTATCACTTGCGCGTTGCCACTGTTCGGAGAGTTACAGTGTGTTGGCAGCATATTACTTTCCGCCAGAGGTATATTAGGTGGCAACGTGACAGATGGCGAGTCCATCGCCGTTACTCAGACACGACTATACATACGCCTTTGAATTTCTTCTCAGACGTATGTAGGTTACCTCTCGATGTTTTCCTTCACCGTAAAGCTCGTGGTGTAACTAATCACTGTACTTCAGAAAAACCCATTGGTACAGTCGAGATTCGAACTTGCGACCTTTGCGTCGCAGGCAACTGCTCGAACCACTCGGCCACCACGGCTTTACTTAGTTTGCATGAATGAAGACATTGGAGTGAGAGTGAAAGAGTAAAGATGTAAGTCTAGAGAGAACTGGCGCTTTACTTTACGAGAAATATAAAAATATACTCCGTAACAACATCGACAAGCTACATCCTACATATAGCAATGCGCTATCAAACTGCAATTAACTTCAATATACTTAATTTGGAATGATCTTGAATACTAATCCGTTACAAGGCAACCATTGACACGCAACATTTACAATTCATTTATATACAAAGCCAAGAACGCAGGTACGATCTGAATGGTTAATAATTTTGAGAATATAGTTTTATTCCAATGGTGGCAAACAAGCATGTCCGCCTGATGGTAAGCGGTTACCGCCGCCTATGGACGCTAGCAACCTAGGGGTGTCGGTTGCATGTTACTGTCCCAGTAAAAGTTCTGTAAGATGATGCAAGGAAGAAAGTGTGTCGGAGAAGGCGAAATAGCTGCCTACCTGGTGATACACACAAATAAAATCCAATCAGTTTGATTCCCGCCAAAACCTCATCCAAAATAGTTTTTTTTTTCAGTTTGGTAAAAATCTATTTGAGCGCCATCTATCGACTCAAGCGCGAAGAGTTCACTTTTAAATTGAAATAAGATAAGCGAAGTGTCTTCATTTGTGAAGCGGCTAGTTCTTATTTAATTGTACCCCAAATTAGCAACAATTAACAATTTCATCTTAACTACGATCTTCAAGTGAGAATATAGAATAACACGCAACAATCAAGCTAATTTTCAGAACAAATATAGGTAGAATGAAAACATTGTATTAAACTTATCATACACATATTATTCTACAAGACTCTTTTTTAGCATCTTATAAAATTAAGAAAGCTTTTTTTAGAATACCTAAACAACACGACTGCGATGTCAATTGAAGAAAACATCGCAGTCGTAAAAAAACTGAACAATTAAAAAGCTCCTACTTTTTACACGCTTTATATTAGCTTCACCTGTATGTATGTATGTATGTATGTAACCGACTTCTTTGAGCTCGATTTTGACCCACTTTAAACGGCCAGATTACGTTCAAACTTTGTAGACTTATCGAGGACCGATGACAATACACTAATAACTAAAAAGTAGAAAATAAATAATAGTTAAAAAAAACTAAAAAACACGCTTTTTATAGAAAACCGAACTAAAAAATAGAAAATAAATTTCGATAATATCTTAAAAAGCGTGGGGTGCTTTTTAAGATATTACCGAAATGATAATCACTCTACTAATATCTGTCAATAAAATATTTATAACTATTGACACCATGCACCCCACGCTTTTTAAGATATTATCGAAATTTATTTTCTATTTTTTAGTTCGGTTTTCTATAAAAAGCGTGTTTTTTAGTTTTTTTTTAACTATTTTAATTGTCCAAATCCTCCACATTATGCATAGAACATGCTTGTGTAAAAATACAATAATAAAAACTCCGCAGCCGGTAGGATTCGAACCTACGCTCCCAGAGGGAATCTGATTTCGAGTCAGACGCCTTAACCACTCGGCCACGACTGCCATGATAGATTGATCAAATTTACACTTTAGTTTACACGACTATATATGATAACGACATTTTAACAATTCAAATTATTAGATGACTTATGTGGTTGAGGCTCAGTCAGTACTAGCAGCATAATGGTTAATAAGGATTCGAGCAAGTCTAGCAGAAGAACACAAATGATTAACAAGAATCATGTGAGTGTTACACAGGACAGGTCGTCATTAGGTAGGGTAATGTTATAAAGCGCGAGTTCGGAGAACATGAGCAATTTTACCTGACAAAGGCCAGACCAATGTCAAGCACTGCTTCACATAAGCAAAGACAGCTAAGGGCACCCCCGGTTCGGAACTCGGCCTATGGCTTTATTAAGGGAGGATGCAGCTGCAAGCTAGCGGTCCATCCTCTATATAGGGTAGTTGTACTATGGTACATACATACATATCGTCACGCCAAGTCCCTAACGGGGTAGGCAGAGAGTATAGAGCGCCAGTTCTCTCTAGACTTACATACCTCTCGCTTCGTCCACATTCATCAGTCTCTTCATACAAGCTCGAGTACTCTTAACGTTCCCATCCTTGAGCGTCCGATCGATTTGATCCAGGTAGTTGGAACGTGGCCTTCCTCTGCCTCTTCTTGCACACATTTTTGCTTTGTATATCTGTTTCGTCAATCTTTCTTCACTCATCCTTTCTATGTGTCCAAACCAACGAAACATGCCTTTCTGCATCTTTACAATCACACCCTCGTTCACGCCAGTTGATTTGCGAATCCCTTAATTGCGGATTCGATCTAATATCGTTACTCCGCACATTTCGAAGAGATCGCATCTCAACTGCATTCAAGCTATTTTCATACTTCCTCTGACATACCCAGGATTCGCTGCCATACAATAAGGTAGGTACCAATATCGCGTCGTGGACAGCTACTCGAGCATTCTTGCTCAGAGTTTTACTGCCCATCAACGCCGACATGGCTCCATTCACCTTATTTTCCGGCAGTTATCCTTCTTTCAATATCTTTTTAATACTTTCCATCTCGTGTGAACATGCTTCCTAGATATACAAATTCATTCATTCACCCATAGATTAGTAGAATGTGAAAATTAGTTTGTTTTGGTTTTTGTCATTCATTGCATTGTCAGACATTACAAATAATACAACATTACAATATCTAACAGCCTGTAAGGGCACAGCAATGACACCTAACTATTTATTAGTACCTATTCAATTATTATATCTACTACCTATACTTATAATAAAAATGTAACCGATCGCTGTTTGTACATGGAAGATATATGAGGAAAAATAAGATTGGGACCTTTATCATATTTGTCTGTGAGTCTGTTTGTCTGTGCGTTTATGCACGCTAATCTCAGAAATGGCTTATCCTTATTATAAGCTTTTCGTTACGTATCCAATATAAATCAAAATGTATATCCAAAAAATGCTGCCTAAAGTCACTGTTCCACGCGGACGAAGTCGCGGGCACAGGTAGTATTTAAATATACTTGTAATAAGCTTGGGTTGAGTTAGAACGTAAGGTATCGGCAGGCAGTTCAGGGTCACACACATATTCCTCTTCTACATCCTATACATCTGCACCTTGTAGCAGTCCGTAGCCAAATAACTCATTTTTTTGTGTTGTGTTCTTGAATTAATAAGGCTTTCAATAATAAGCTCCTTGGGGCGGGGGAAGATTGTTACGTTGTGATGGCAACAGACGGATTGGCAAAATTAATTTGCTACGATATAACTCTCCGAATACAGAGTGTCAACATGCAAGTGATTCTTCTTATCATACTGGGTATTAATTAATTTAGTTATCTTCTCATAATTTGTCAGGACTTGTTTCTTTTCTTTAAGGAAGGGGACAGCGCGTACGCAGTCCCCACTACCAAAAATAACGCGTCCGAGTTATCCACATTAGGGATAATCGCAAGGGTCAACCCAACCGCAGTGCAATGGAGGGGCCTCGCCCTGGGGGAACCGCCTTCTTGATCACGGTATCCCCTACGCCAGGTAAGTATGAATAAATGAGGCGAGCTCGGGGTAGTCATCAAACCGCGGAGACTCTCTATAGCGTGATTCAGGATATAAATCATAACAAACAGCGACATCTATCTCCGCTTGTTAAAATCAAACGAACAGTGACATCTATGTAAGATCATCGGAACTTGTTAGCGTAGTCGACTGTAATCCTATAATTATGAGGTTTTCGTATGCATTTCCGGGCGGGTACGACGGAGCAGCCAGACCATAAAGTAGGAATCGTTCTCGAAAGATGGCGTTGTACGCGCCACACATTCGAATAGCATTATAAATGCGAAAGTTTGTGACGGTGTTTGTTTGACACAAACACTACGGGACTGAATTGGATGAAATTTGGCACTAAGATTTGCATCGTTCATATTTTTAGTTTTTTTTTAAATAATATACATCTCCCTTGTACAGTCCTTTCTTCATATCTTTGATTATACCGTTAAAAACCGTAAATGTATGACCGAATTTTTCAGGTGGTAATAAAAGGTATGAAAGGAAGGCTAATTATTTTTTATAGCATTTCTCGAGAAGCCAAAAAAAGCTGAAGATGGCAAAAAGCATGGAGGATGGATCATTTAGATTAACGTAAATTTAATTACGATTTTTTTTTTTGTATTTTATATTTGTATGAAATAGGACACAAAAATCCTAAGAATAAAAAACAAAATGTGTGTTTCTTAATACCCAGGGGACACCCGGGTTTGAACCGGGGACCTCTCGATCTGCAGTCGAATGCTCTACCACTGAGCTATATCCCCATAGAATATTTGTTTGAAAAATGGCTTTATTTTAAAATTTTACTTTATTTCCAAGATTACGTAAAACAATCAGGTTTTTCCTACTCTTAGGGCCGAAATTAACAACGTATCTCTTATCCAAGATTTAATTCAATCTTGGATTGCTGCATATCGACCGGTCGATCTCCAATCCGCGTGCCAATAACTAAACTTGAGCATCCCTATTTTTTGTCGACGGCAGATTGCCGGCGATCCTTTCCCTCTTCAGCGTTCCGTTTTATATATAATATTATATAACAGAAGCCAACAAAACTCAGACCAAGCTGTTTGAAATCTTTATATGTCATATCGCTTTGGAAAAGATCCCAAACCACCTCTGCAGCGATAGCAGCAGAACAGCTATGCGCCATAGATGAGCACAGAACCTAATGAGATGACAATCTTCGGGTGATCCAGCTAAGATCCAAAAGATTTCAAAGCCTTTAATTGTCAAAATGAATGCAAACAGCTGATGAATTCAAAAGCAATTAAGCACAAAAGCAAAATAGTAAAAATAGAATAGAGAAAAATACTTACAGTGTCTCTTATGAGAATTCACACCAAACTCCGACCGTGTACTATCCATTCTTAATTAATTTTGACGCTTCTTTTGATTTACTTAATCCTCGAATACTGCCAGCCACTGTGTAAGTATACAACAGGGTTTTCTATTCGTGCAGAAGAGCATACGGAATGCTTCCAATCTTGAAGAACAAAAACATTTTGAATTTACCATCCCAGATCCCACACGGGGAAAGCAGATAGAATATTTAAAGCGCAAACTCTCTTCGGACTTTCGCTTCATCTATTCTCGATTGCGAATTACACTTTTAATTGCGGTAAAAACTTTAAAATGGACGTTAATATAATTCGATTCTGTATGTCTAATTGTTTTACTTTCGTAACCATGTAAACATAAAAAAAAATACGTTTATTTCCAAAACAACGCCATTGTCTATTCAACGTTAAAATCCCTACTAATAATTTTTTATGCGTACATAATAATTTAAACACAATTTCTTACTTAAATGTTCCTTTAACGACTTGCCCCAAGAAGGAACAATACAACGAACTTGCCCCAAGGAGGTATCATTTGAAAGAATGAAGAAGATGGTTCTAGATAAAAGAAAATAATAATTTTTTCTTTAGCGTAGGAGCATTTACTTAGAATATAGGGAAAATTAAGAGAAAAAATGCATAAGTTAGACGCCCCCGGGTGGGCTCGAACCACCAACCTTTCGGTTAACAGCCGAACGCGCTAGCCAATTGCGCCACGGAGGCGATGATGACACCAGCGAAATTTACGATTCTATTGCACGTCATGCGCACTACAAATATCAAATCATCATCATAAATCATCTCTTATTGTGTTATATAATGGAGATATTCGCAAAACAACTGGCGTTAACGAGAGTGTGATTGTAATGATGAAGAAAAGCGTGTTACGTTGGTTTGGACATATAGAAAGGATGGGTGAAGAAAGATAGACAAAACAGATATACAAAACGAAAGTGTGTGCAAGAAGAGGCAGAAGAAAACCACGTCCCAACTTCCTAGATTAAATCAATCGGATACTCAAGTCGTATACGCGAGTACAGAGTACGCGAAACCAGCGAGCAGTATGAAGAGACTGATGAATGTGGATGAAGCGAAGGAGGTATGTAAGTCTGAAGAGAACTGGCG
Source organism: Drepana falcataria (assembly GCA_945859725.1). Taxonomy (NCBI): domain Eukaryota; kingdom Metazoa; phylum Arthropoda; class Insecta; order Lepidoptera; family Drepanidae; genus Drepana; species Drepana falcataria. The sequence goes on along the minus strand of OX243946.1, from coordinate 6,045,239 downwards.
CTCTATTCTCTCTGCCTACCCCTTAAGCCTTAAGGGACTCGGCGCGATGATATAATGATGATGATAAAGTGTTATGTTATTGTAAAATGTGTATGTCAGATTTGATCGCAAAAATGTACACCGAGCTGTCTGTAAATGTATTTGAACGGTAATTCTGAGCACACATAGTGATGTGTGCAAAGCGAGGTAGATAGAGTACTGTTTACCTGTACCCACAAATTTACAGCACACACAAATTCCTATAGGGAGGTACAAGTTGCCTATTCTCTCTAATTGTCCGGTTAAGAAGTACTGGCGATTAGAATAGATAGAATCGCCTTGAAAAAGGCCATAGCATAATTTAAGTACGCAAACTAAGCAATTATATTTTCACACAAGTAAAATATCTACATCGTCTATAATATATCTGAATTATTTGATATGGTCTTAAAGGGGGGGACAGCGCGTACGCAGTCCCCACTACCAAAAATAACGCGTCCGAGTTATCCACATTAGGGATAATCGCAAGGGTCAACCCAACCGCAGTGCAATGGAGGGGCCTCGCCCTGGGGGAACCGCCTTCTTGATCACGGTATCCCCTACGCCAGGTAAGTATGAATAAATGAGGCGTCCTCGAGGTAGTCATTAAACCGCGGAGACTTTCTATAGCGTGATTCAAGATTTACATCATAACAAACAGCGACATCTATCGGCGCTTGTTTAAATCTATAGTGAATTTAACCCTCAAGTGGTTTTATGACTTCTGTTTCACCACTGTATTGCACGTTCCAATTTATTTATTTATTTATTTATGAATTTGGATTTCCAACAAGGAATACAAAATTACATGCGATATAACAGTTTAGGTGGTGACATCAATATTGGTTCCTTAATTATAGGAAATCACAACATGCGTTTCGTTAACATAACATAACAAATAAAATATTGCGTAAGGATACATAGTAAGGTGTTGCTTAGTTTAGTTTAGGTTAGGGCTAGCTTATGTAGGTTTGAGTAAATATGTTTTTTAAAAGACTTTAAATTATTATTAAAAATATCTATGTCTTCAGAGTTTTTGGAAATGGCATTGTATTCGATAGCCATTCTAACAATCGGAGAGTGCTTGCCGAGGTTGGTTCTACATTTGGGGATTGCGAGTAGAGGGCAAGGGTGTCGTGGCATTCTATGTGGTACTTTTATAGATATTTTACGCAGTAAGTCCGATGAGTCGATGTCATTATTAAGCAATTTGTGTAAAAATGATAGGTCGCAAACCTTACGACGCGATTCAAGGGAAGTAAGATTAAAATAATTTAGTTTACTACTGTAGGAGTTTATAGAACGTCGCAAATTGAATCGAAAGGCCAGTCGACGAACCAGTCTCTTTTGAATCCCTTCAATTTTGTTAATGTAGACTCGGTAGGTGGGGTTCCAAGCCGTGCTACAGTACTCTAATCGACTACGTACATAGCTGTTGTATAGTAGGATGATGGTTGACGGTTTCCTAAATTCCCTTGACATTCGTAGTACGAATCCAAGAGCTCGAAATGCGCTAGAAAGAGAAATGGCAATATGTTCATTAAAGCGTAACTGGCTGTCAATGTTGATCCCCAGATCACGTATTGAGGTAACTTCTTTTATAGTATTATCATTAATTGTATAAGTTGTTTGTGTTGGTCGATGTTTACGTGTAAATTTAATGTGGAAACATTTATTTGTATTGAAATTCATTTTGTTAAGTGCGCACCATTGGTCTAATTTATTTAAATCGGTTTGAAGTAAACTTGAGTCTTTATCATTTTTTATAATACGAGTGAGTTTTAAATCATCTGCAAATAGGTACGGGGTTGAATTCGATAAGCATTCTGATATGTCATTAATAAAAATATTGAAAAATAAAGGTTCCAAGTTCGAGCCCTGCGGTACTCCAGAAGTCGCAAAATATTGATCCGACTCTGCTCCATCTATAACTACTGAACAGGGTCTGCTGTTCAAATAAGATTTGCACCACGATAAAGTGTTACCAGTGATACCAAAAGATTCTAGTTTACGCGCTAATATGCTATGGTCGACTCTGTCAAAAGCCTTCGAAAAGTCAGTATAAACAGCATCCACTTGTAAGCCCTGGTCAACTGCTAAAGCAAGATCTGAAATGTATGATACTAGATTTGTGGTAGTGGATTTTTTATTTATAAAGCCATGCTGATAAACAGATAAACTGTTGTGTACATGATTGTAAAAAATTGGGTAGACGAGTGCTTCAAATACTTTCGACAGTGTTGAGAGCACAGAAATGGGTCGATAGTTGATGATACAGTCGCGTGTCCCATTTTTGTATATAGGTACGATTTTAGCACGTATCCATATATTTGGAAATAGTCCTGTTTGTAGAGATTTATTGAAGATTATTGCTAGAGGGAAAGATATGTAGCGAGCGCAACGTGACCAGAAGACTGGGGGTATGTTGTCAGGCCCCGCACCCTTTGATAAGTCAAGTTGGGTAAGTTTTCTTTGTATATCTTCGATCTTAAGGAAAAAGTCGTTAATATCGGAACTTGCAGATTTGAGAATAGTACTATCAGCCTTTTCAAGGCTGCGTGGGCTGTATACTGACGAAAACTGTTTAGCAAAAAGATTCGATATATCACTGGCATTAGTCGCTTTTGTTACATCGAGGCACATTTCGGCGGGATAAGAAGAACTACCTTTACGAATATTTTTTACGTGGGTCCAGAAGTATTTTGGATGTTTCATTATAGCATTTTCAGTATCTTGAATATACTTATTATAGCATGATTTGATTAATGTAGCACATTCCTTTCTTAAGTAATTGAATTCAATTATTTCTAATGGATTATTAAATTTCTTTATTTTTTTATGTAGTTTAAGATTGATTTTCAGCGTTCTTATTAACTGATATGAATACCACGGCGGGTATTTGCCTCTATAGGCTGTTGTTACTGGGACGTGGTTATTGATAATGTCTTCTATTAAATCATAGAATTTTTTAACCATAAAATTCACATCATCGCAGTTTTCAAGTTCTTTTCTCCAGTCTATATCATTCAAGGCTTCCGTTATCGCGGAATAGTCAGCCTTGTGATAGTTACGTTTATTTATAGGATTGATTTTAACTTTACTGATAATAGGTATTAAAGGGGTAAATTCAAGCGCAGGGTGAAATTTGTCTTCTTTTCTGATGGGATTTACACATATTTCTGTCTTTATTTGGATATCGGAAAGTATTAAGTCGAGTGTTTTATTCTGAAAGTTTGTAATTCTGTTAAATTGTTTTAAATCATTAAGAGCTAAGAAATCAATAAGGAGGTCGTGGATATGACTACTATAGTGGGTTGTAGGTATCAGAAAACCTTTGTCAATATCATTTTGAGACCATTCAATGCCGCTCATGTTGAAGTCACCCATGATAACAGTATAGCAATTAGAGTTCGTGCTTGTGTCTATAATATTATTGCAATTGTTTATAAAATGTTCGATTACATCACTGTGTACCGGTGGTGCCAGATAAACTGCACAAAATTTAATGAAGCATTTAGGTTGGATTTCGATTGTGACCCACAAGTCTTCGCAATCGCTTTCCCACTTAGTTTTACGGTGCGAAATTAGAGTTTTAGCTATTGCAATCAACACGCCCCCGCCAGTTTTTTATGACTGTTAAAGCTAGAAGTCTCGCGATCCCTTCGATAGACTGAGTAGTTATCGTTAAATATTTCAGAATCGAATACATTGTTACAAAGCCAAGTTTCTGTTAAGACATAGATATCAAAGTCACAGTTAAGTACATGTTGACGGACTTCATTAAGACTACTTCTTAATCCTCTGGTGTTTTGGTAATAACATTTTAATGACTTGAATTTTAGTTATATAACAACAAAGCTAATCTAGACTTTACAAAATAAGGGTTAAGATAAGCGAAATAGCTTTTCTTAATCTGTTACTACAACAGTCGGTGACGTTTCGTCTTTCTTGATGAATATTTTGCCATGCCGGACCCATACAAATTTATACTTCAATTCTTTGGCGCGGGAACGTGCAGCTGCATGCAACAACTTGTATTCAGCGGATAGGTGTTCAGCGTCATATATTGGTGTAGGTTTAGCTGAGGCTATTCCGAGATGACTTGAGTTTAATTTGTCGTTCGAGTGATACTTGTTATAGTTGATTGATGCTGCAAAACATTTCAACTCAAGCTACTGCGGGTAGGGCCCTCCCATGGGTATGATCTAATAATGGTCCTTTATGTAAACACGCGTTTATTTTCGAAATTACAGCGTTTGAAATCTGTAAAAAAGCAGATATGTTTCTACAACAGTAGCAAACCATCACAAATAAAAACAGGTATTGGGTGCCATAAGGCGACATCTGTTGCAATTGTTGCGTACTAATGGATGTAACGTAATGACTAAACGATAAACGATGTAACTAAATGGATGTTGCGGCCTTAGCAGCGCGGCTGCTTGTTCAATCATTAAATTGTTACAGAATTCAACGTCCTCGTAAAAGAGCTGTAAATGTGCAAAAGCAGCAGCAAGTTGTCGTTAACTGGAAATTTTCACAAATTTTGATCATTTTGATCATTGTTTTTTCATTGCCCCGTCTGGCAAAGAAATCCCTTTTTACTAGTCTTCATGAAAACGAAATCTGTATTCGTTCGTAAACGAAATCGAAAGGTCATGTATTAATATTATATTATTAAATTGGGTCAAATTATAGTTGAGTTTAATATGTTTAGTTACATGAAATAACATTTACGTATTTTGATAAATGTTTTAAGATGCAACATCATACTTAAAGTAAGGTTGTAGCTGATTCAAATTCTGCATACACTACATAGGTACTATGTATATATATTTTAGGCGCTAATCACAGACACGATACCACCGAGTTCTATAAGCTTATGGTCTATATAAGCTTCTTCCAGATTCATCAGTATCTTGTGCTAATTACGGATCAACAAATCTTACATTCCTCTTTAAGTAGAGAAAACTACGCTGCGAATGAATGACAAAATTGCATATATTTATTACATAACATTTTAGCATAGCATTTATCGTATGACTTATCTTGTAAGCCAAAAGTATTATTGTCTCATTTATATTATGTTTTCCTATTCTTGTTAAATAGATTTATGGTTAGTATAATTAAAGTTTCAGTATAATATCATGCGTGTGTATTTATTTATGGACATCACCACGGCGACGTTGAACGCCAGTGGCCTTGAAATAACTGGCGACATCTGTCGATTCCTAGAAAACACTGGCAATCTAATATCAAGGATACTCCATAGATGTCATCGCTATGACGCGTAAACGTATTGTTAATTTGTTTGATTATTTGTCGTAATACATGTTTCACATGTAAATTCCAGCGGTGTAATTTTGAGTTCAAAATTTTCGGATCGGAGGCCCGAACTACTTCAATACTTACTATTTTAATAGTGGGTAAGGCATACATTTTCGGGAGATATCATTAATGGAATTATTGTAAGCTTTAACGATGTTTGCACGTTACATATTTTTAATATTTTTGAAACTACATTTAGTCTAGTTTTAACACTTGTCTAATTTTCACATTCAGTAACCCCTAACATTTGGAGGGTTAAATACGCTCTGTATTTCAAAAGTGATGACATAGATGTCGCTGTTTGTTATGATGTAAATCCTGAATCACGCTATAGAGAGTCTCCGCGGTTTGATGACTACCCCAAGCCCGCCTCTATTATTCATACTTACCTGGCGTAGGGGATACCGTGATCAAGAAGGCGGTTCCCCCAGGGCGAGGCCCCTCCATTGCACTGCGGTTGGGTTGACCCTTGCGATTATCCCTAATGTGGATAACTCGGACGCGTAATTTTTGGTAGTGGGGACTGCGTACGCGCTGTCCCCCCCTTAATATACAACATACGTAGGCCGTAACTCTGGATTTTTCATGTATAGCTAAATTCCATCCAGGCAAAGGATATGAAGCTGGTGTTGCAAGCGTCCATAGGCGGCGGTAACCGCTTACCATCCGGCGGACCGCATGCTTGTTTGCCACCCCTGAGGTATAAAAACATGAAAAAAAAATATTGGAGGCCATTCAAATATTACGACCACTGTCTCATCTTAGACGACAACTTAACACCGCAATGTTAATAAATCTCTGCCTGCTTTTCCATTCCAAGCAGAAAAATATTACCCAACTAGCCGTGCCGCGCGATTTCACCCGTGTAAATCTATACATCTATACTTTATACATACAGTAATAATGTAACGGATCGCTGTCTGTACATGGAAGATGTGTGAGAAAAAATATGATTGGGACCTTTGTCAACGCAAATAGCTCCTAAAACACTGGATCGATAGAATTTTTGTCTGTGCGTTTGTGCTCGCTTGTCTCAGAAACGGCTTATCCGATTTAGATGTGGTTTTCAAACATATCCAACATGAACCAAAAGATTATCCTTCCACGCGGACGAAGTCGCGGGCACAGCTAGCTTTAAAATTAATCCCATCCGTTGTTATTCCAGGTAAATAATCTACCTAAATAGTTTGAATAATAATCGCCTGCAGCGCTGCTTCCATAATTACTTTCGGAGCCTAATTACATTGATTGTCACACCACGTTACGGCGATTGAAGCAACGGTAATCTGAGTACGTTTGACAAATTCAAAGACGTACCTATGTATAGAGTCCTGCTTATCAAACGGTGATGGACTCGCCATCTGTCACGGTGACATAAGATGAATCTCAGTGAATAGAAGATGTTGTTAAACCGTTGTTAAACTCTTTCGGGAGTATGAATGAAGAATCTGACATGGAATGGATGCATTTAGCCAAAGCAACTGTATGGTGACAACTGTATCTCGCGGTTTAACCTGCCAGTGGTACTGCCATTAAAAAAATTATGGCGTTATTTATTTATTTAACAAAAACGGAAACCAATTACATTTGTTAAAAAAATATGCACACAAAGACAATAAAGGCATGCTACGTCGGTTGGGACATATGGAAAGGATGAGTTAAGAAATATAAAAAAAAATGCATTGCGAAAGTGTGCCTTTATCTCAAAAACTCACTCAACTCACTCTACGAGACAAAAAAAAACAACACGGGAGCAGAAAATTCAGGATTCCACCAGATACAGGAACAGTAACCCTACTTATGCTACAAAACATGAAAGTGTGTGAGGATATTTGTTCTACTTTCACGCAATAACTACTTAACGGAGTTGGATGACAGAGATATATTATTTTATAACTTGAATTAACATGTAGAATATGTTTTATTCTAGAAAAAAAATACCATATATTTTAACGCTGGTAGAATCGCGGGGCAACGACCTTTAGTTACAAGAAGTTGTGTCCAATCACGTTCTGTTCCGTGTGTCCAATACTCGAAATCAAGATGTTATTGATTTTTCTTATAAAAAAAAAACACGCTTTTTATAGACAACCGAACTAAAAAATAGAAAATAAATTTAATTTTATTTTCAATTTTTAGTTCGGTTTTCTATAAAAAGCGTGTTTTTTATTTTTTTTAAACTATTATTTATTTTCTACTTTTTAGTTATTAGTGTATTGTCATCGGTCCTTGATAAATCTACAAAGTTTGAACGAAATCTGGCCGTTTAAAGTGGGTCAAAATCGCGCCCAAAGAAGTCGGTTACAAACATACAGGTGAAGCTAATATAAAGCGTGTAAAAAAATAGTACATGTAATCCAAAAGAAGAAATATTTGTTTATTTTAAAGCGCTGTTTCGCCGAAATTATTAACTCCCGTATGGTCTAGTGGCTAGGATACCTGGCTTTCACCCAGGAGGCTCGGGTTCGATTCCCGGTACGGGAAAAAATTTGCAGTTGCTTTTTGATCTTTTTTATACCACACGGGTGGCAAACAAGTTTGCTGTCCGCCTGATGGTAAGCGGCTACCGCAGCCTATGGACGCTTGCAATATCAGGGGTATTGCTCGCGCGCTGCAAATTTTTTTTTTTCGGTTGTGTACATGCCGTAAACAAACAGAAAAATTTGCAGCGCGCATTTTACAGGGTTATCACAGTTTGTGGTCACAAAATATAATTTGCGAAATTTTTGGCGCTTTCGTTCAACTATCAGTTTAACTCTTGAAATGACAATGACATGACTTTTCATTAATAGATGATGTTCTTCACCCTGATTTAAGTTTCATAATAAGTCTCATAGCATTCGCTTACTAGGGCGGGTTACATGGTTGTAAGCCAATTTGATAGTTATAAAAAAAATATTAAATAGGTAACTCAATTTAATAAAAGTAAAGCGCCATCTTTGGAAGCAAGCAATAAAGTTTATATAATACGCTATTCACTTACTCACGAAATTCTCTTTCGGCTACTCGGCGATAGAGGGCAGTAAAAATATTAAATCACTTCACAATAGTCTTTTGCCGCGTCTGTTCGCCTTAAAAATAAACGATAATTTTTTTCCGGAGCTTTCACGAAAAGAGAGTGATTCAAGAGAAAGGTAAGGTGAGTAAGTATAATTTAACATTGTACTTTTTCAGGGAGCGGAGCAGTTACCATATACATTACGATTACGAATTTAACGCGACCGAAGCCTCGGGATACAGCTAGTATTAAATACAAAGTTACTATTTTCACGTTCCTTTTATAAATAAATAGTGTACTTTAGCTATATTAGGGCGATTCAAAATGTAGGTATCTAGCTTTCATAGCAATTGTAGTATTATCATTCACATCATTTCATTGCCCTGCCCAATACTCTATCAATGCATTGTACTATTAGTTTAGGGAATTTAAAAGCTTATTAGCATCAAACCTTTTTTAAAATATAATAGTTAACTTTTTTTACGACACTAGGTATAACTCCCGCTGTCGTTCCAACGCATGTTTAATTAAAATTTCTATAAATTCACTGAATGTTCAACACTTAATATATCACAAATGTATGAATAATTACTTATTGTAATTTTTTAACAAAACACAATTTTATGTTTACTGTAATCACTATTCAATTGGAAAGTTGCAATATTTCAATCAAACGAACTTCAATTCATAACGTACTGAAGATGTATGTAAGACTGAGTGAGAGAGAAATATGAGGGAAGTACAATTTCATGTCAGGGAATATGTGGCTTGGAGAACAAGTCTTTTTATATAAATCTGATTATAATCAATATTTTATAATAGAGATAGAAACAAGATAATCGTTAAAACAAGAGTAATATTGAACCGAATATTTCTGGTTTTTTAATTATAATCAAAGGTAAACAGACATACATTGACCTATTGAATATTGCATTAAAATAATTTTATACAAAATATTTTAGTAAGTAAAAAGTTTTGACATATACTACTACTCATACTATTTGACATATAATACATCTCGTAAATGATTTAAGTCAGATATAATCTTGATGCCAGAAATAATAAGTATTCCAAGCATTACATTTTCATTTATTTACACCGGCTTGGCTTTGGGAAACGTTCACATAGTCATTAGTCTATAATTACTCTTATTGATTTTCAATACAACCAGTAGTTTACCTTCCCTATTAGTAATAAAGAAATATTTTTTGTGATCATAAATATAAATATTTAAAAGACCAATAGGGTCACCGTATTAGTCTTCATATATTAAACACTGCTCGCACCATAAATGTGTCACGTTTTTATTATACAACAAGTGTTAAGCAAGCATCCACCTGATGGGAAACATTTACACCATAGTGATCTTAGTATTGGACCAGGGTTTCACTGATAATCATAGGATGTATTATGCTGAACAGATTAATTACAACTTTTATACTTTTTTTACTATTTCTGGTTTCATTTTCTGGAAGAACACATATCCTGTTTCAACTCAGTAAATAATAAGGATGGATAAGATGGTAATAAACCATCCATGTGCCTAATAACACCCAATTCCATTTTACTACTAGCCGTCTTGCATTCAAATTAAAATGAAATCAGTATTTTTTAGGCAGAATAAACAAGTCCTTTGTTCACTATTTCATTATAGAATAATAAAATTGAGCAGCAGTAAATTTTGGTTTTTGAGTTTACACAAAAAAGTAAGGCCATGGACCGGTTATTTAATTTTTTTACAAAAACATAATCACATAAACTTTCTGAAGAGGCCCAGCTAATATTTTGCTCAGCGAATCAGTATTGTCTCACAGCTTAACCCTACTGCCAGATTTCTTGACTTCTTGCAAGAATTTAGGTCATTTATCGTATTTCCAAATGTGAACAAGGTAGTTAATATAGGATTTTATTTGCTTTTCATTGCTCATCTTTCCAATTAGAAAAAATCCAATATTTGTTCTTTATTTGAACTTGATTATAGCTCTTGTAATTGGCTGAATTTTTTGAACTCAGTTTTATGTAAAAAAAGTTTCAATCTAAAATCTGACAGTCATCATCATCTACAACTCCTCCATTGAAAGCATCATTCAATATTTTAATTCTATTCCTTTTCAACTCATTGTTAATGAAGGTACGCCTTTCTTCACACGATTTTCTTTCCATAACCTTTTCTGGTGGTGGTTTTTCACCTATTCCTTTAGTGAAAGAGTATAAAACTATTGTAGCGTCGCCCTCAATGAATGCCAAGTTCACAGTGGGGCCTGTTTCTACAGTGCACAAATTCTCCTGAAATTTGTTAATAAAGTCCATACTTATATCGTCATATGTCGGTATGGGAATGTAGATATTTAGTTTTTCAAGCTTACTAGGCCTAGCAACAATGTAAAGTGTATCAATATCTCTGTTGTAACAATACTCCGTATCGTACATCAGCTTTTCATCTACCAAATGAATGTAAAGGAGATAGGCCAGAGAAATCTTCGTGTCTGATTCACAGCCTAACGTTTTCATATCCTCTTTAATGTTCGCTTCGATATCCATTCTATAGAATAAAGGATTTTAATGTAAGTTATAAATAATAAACATGTAAATAACCTAAAATATTCCAGTCAAATGTCAACGTCAACGTCAAACAGTTGCCAAGTGAAGTCACTATAGTTTTTTTTTGTGTTAAAATATAAAATGAATACTAGTATTCTTATTTGCATTCGTATTCATTTTGAGATATTTTTTCTATTGCAAAGAAATTATTGAGTACATACCATTTTTAATTGTTTACCTTATTCATAATTGCATAATGTCCAGAATGCGAGACTCGGGTCATTAGCTACATGGGACCAAGTGCAAGATCAAGCTCGTCGCTATTAAACGAATATCGAATTGAACCTAGCTTAGCTTTCTTTAAGAAATTTATTTTATGTAATCTGATTGATTTGTAGTGGTTTCTATAACTATGGAAAATATAAAAATAAGAACAGGTTGTAAGTATTACTTTCTTTATTTTTATATGAGCTACATTTCAATTACCATTCATTTATACATACATTTGTCCAATAATAAGCAAGTGAAAGATATTTTGGGGTGGGTACAGTAAAGTGAAGATTTTTAAGTATTATTCCTTATTTGGAAATGCCCTTTGATTGAAAAAAAAAACAGGTATAAAATATCTAAGCTAGAGAAATAAATAGTATTTATATCTTATCATATTATTATCCTATCGGTTACAAAAATATTCTTCAGTCGTTATTTACAAATTACTAAAGTAAAAAATAAAAGGTAAGTTTTAATTATAATTAACTTAATTTCTACAGTAATTAAGCAGTTTAATTAACATTAAGATATAAAAAGGATTATATTTGCGGGGTGTGGCCACGAACCTTGCAATTTAGAATCTTAATGTACCATAAACTAAGACATACTTACTACCAACTTAAGAATATAAATCTGGTGGAACCAAGTAAAGAGCCTTTGAAAAATACTATTTACAAGATTTCACCTTAAATATAGTTATTAAAAACACATATTGGAAGGTCCATAGCATTTTTTGTGTTGTCGAAGACTTAATTATTTGAACCTGAAGTACCTACGACCTATATAAAATTGCATCAAGACATCGTACATCATAATTTACCATACATATGAGTAGCACTTATGGCCTGAGTTTGACACATGTCAAAAACACTAGTTTTATTGTCCACTATCAGCACTACATTTTGAACACTAGCTAATTAGCACCGTATTAAGATACCCATTTACATCTACAGAATATCTTTACTGGTTTTTATGCATTTACCCCTAAAACAGATTTCAGTTTCGTGGGATATCTCTGTGGACATCGAAGTGCTTACAAGATTGATAGGATTCATAAAGGATGAGACAGAAGAGCTTTCAACCTTAACGGTTGATTTTTCTGTGGCACTTTCAAATTTCGCATTCTCATCTTTGTTGACCTTCTCAAGTTCAAGTTCTAAGACTCTATCGGTGTTTTCTTCATTAGTGGTCATTGTAGTTATTTCTTCTGGTATGTATGTTGATTCTGTGGTAGGCACAGGCCTTACTTGTTCAGTTTTAGCTTCGTTATATGGCGTACTTGGTGTAGTTGTAATGTTCTTTTGCGAGCTAATTAGATCGCCATCTTTCGTTGTAATACCAAATAAGTAATCCATTATACTGAATGCATCCGATCTGTTAGTAATTGATTTTGAAGGGGTTGTTGATTCTGTAGATGTAACGTAATATGTCTCATCGACTGTTGGGTCTGGGGAACCTGTACCTAAATCTAAATCTCCAGGGCTGAAATTATTCTTTTCAGTTGGTGTTATGTCTACAGCGATTGTAGTTTGGCTTTCTTCTTCTTGTAAAATTTCATCATCGCTTATCGTTGTAATCTTAGATAATTCTACTGTTGGTACGATGTCCATGATGTCTGAACCTTCATCGTCACTAGTAAATATATCTTTGCTGAATTGCTTTTGGAGTGTTGGTTTGTAAGTAGTAACCGCTAGTGGTTTTTCGTTCTTTTCAGATTTTTCGTGTATGCTTTTTGATGATTGCACGGGTTGTCCTACACGATTGAGGGTATGAGGGTAGTACTGCGACTCGGCAGCATCAATCGCTTCAGTAGTGACGGGACGGACTTTGACTTTCTTCCAGAAACCTCGACGGTGGCCTTTGCGATCATCCTGGAAATTAAAAGAAAATATAAGGTAAACTATGATTATTTATTGAGTAACTGGAAGTAGAGTAAGCCCGTGGTGGCAGAGTGGTTCGAGTAGGTGCTTGCAACACAAAGTTCCAATCCCAAATATACCAATGAGTTTATTGAACTTAAGTATAGTGATTAATCACACCACGATCTTTACGGCGAAGGACAACATCGAGAGGAAACGGTATGTATTGTCGTGCTTGAGGTAGGTTGGCACCTCAAATATATCTCATAAGGAAAGTGGATGTGCGGAAGCTTAAATAGTATACTATTCGCCGGAAACAAATTTAAGTATCATAGAAAGCAGTTGTAAAATGTTTTATCATGTAAGGATTTTTACTCAAACGTATGCAGGTCTCCTCATGGACCACCGCCGTAAAGTTTGTGGTGTGATACATTTTTTTAATATAGTTTGAAATATTCCGTTGGTATAGACTTTGAGGTTTTCCCTGGAGAGTACAGCATGGAGTTCTTCAAGAAGGGTGTGAAAAGATTCCTGCAGGGTCGGCAGCGCGCGAGTGATACCCCTGGTGTTGCAAGCGTCCATAGGCGGCGGTAACCGCTTACCATCAGGCGGACCGCATGCTTGTTTGTCACCCATGTGGTATATAAAAAAAAAAAAATAGACAGTCGGAGCTGGTCACTACTGAACATCCCTTTTTTATCCCTAATTATTAAAAATTTGGGAATTTTTAATTGTACCCACTAACCTCATTAGCGGAGTCACCAGCTGAAGGATTATCCGTGGTAGTTTCTAGTTGTATCGGCATAGTAGTTTTCTGCAGGTAATCTCCAGACGAGATTATCCTCTCGGGTGGAATTTCCCCAATTTCACCTCCTTTGTGCTTCATTACATTAGACGTATATTCGTTCTCGTCTTGTTCTTCAAGACTCTTCATAACTTCTTCCAGCATCGTTTCAAATGTCGACATTGTGTCACCTGCTTCGCTCTTTGTTACTTTACTTTGTTCTACCAAAGCTTCCAGTGTGGGTGGAATTTCGGGTAATTTCTTATTGTTTCGAGTGTTTGTAGCAGGAGTCACAGATATCAAAATATCATCGAATTCATTTCTTGCGGTTATGATGTCCATTTCATCATTATCAAAGCTGACTTCTGTTGTGACAGTTTTCTGGTCATCTACTATACCGTTAGGGTTGTATGGCTTAAATGAGTCGCTTGATATTTTAGGCGACCATTGATCAGTTTCAGGTTCAGCGTATTTTGGTCTGTTGATGGAGTAGTTCGAATCTTGATCTTCAGTTTCCTCTGGCTCGGGTTTTTTGTTATATCTTTCGGATAGTCTGGGCCGATGGCTGTACCTACTGTGAGGTGAACTCCGAACAGTTGTTGATATTGGCTCCGCTTGAACTTCAGGCTTCTCCGTTGGTTTTTCAGTAGTAGGACGCCTTCCTCTAAACCTATTTTTGACTTCGTAAGTTCTCTTGGAGCTTGCTGATTCTGTAGTTGTTGTGGAATATGAGTAGTTTGGTCTCCTACGACGGAATTGTCCACGTTTCGTCGTCGTGGTTTGGGTTGAAGTTACCGGTGGCTCTGTATTTGGTTCTGGCTTATAAATAGGATGTCTATAATCCTGAACATCAGGTCTTGCATGTACTTGCTTTGTCTTTAAGTCAGCTTCAATTTCTTCGATGCGCATTGTTGTACGTCTCCTGTCAAATGCTGGCCTGTATGTAATAGCCTGTAATGGTTTTCTTCTCTCTATTTTCGCCCTGGAAGATTCTGTAGATGATGCTTGGTGGTATTGTCTTATAACTCCTGGACGTACTCGGACTCTGTTGTATGAAGGTGTTGTCTGAACTACATTTTCTTGTTCCTCTACCTCAAGGTTTTGCTCATCATTTGGAGCTTCATAATCATGTAAAGTAGTACTTTCTTCTTGGTGGGCTTCAGCTACTTCGTTGTTTTCTGAATAACTGGCCACACTTTGTTCAGTAACAGGATTGACAGGTTCTGTAGCACGAGTTTGTACTTCCAGCCTATCGTCTTCTTGCGCCGGAGTCGTAGGTTTGTCATAACTTTGGTCATCTTTGTCTACTGCAGCCGTATCGTACGAAATTACGTCAACTGGTGCTAAACTACTCCTAGATTGGTAAACATACTCATTGTATCGGGAAGGAGAAGTTTCTTCTACGAAAGGAGATTCGGTTTGGACCGACCTTGATGTAAATGTAGGTACATGTATATCATCGTTGGTCTCCTGTTGAATAAAATGCTGGGTAATTGTTGGCTTTTCATTTGTGTATGCGTTTTCGGCATCATATGTTTCAGTTGCAAGATTCTCAGTGAACGATATTTTCGGAGATGGTTCAGTAATAGCTTCAATATCAACTGTACTCGTTCTCTCCATAAGCGTTACTGGATAGTTCTGATGCAGGACATCTCTTTGGTAAGCAAGATCTTCTTCCTTTTTATTATGAGGCTTATATCTTCGATCAGAACCATCATCTGATTCCGAGGGTTTGTAATGAACCCGCCCCCTAGTTCTAGCTCGGCTAGACTTTGTTGTGCTTTCGTTTGAGTCGAGAGGCTTTCTTGTAGGCTTTTCACTAGTTATCTTGTTGGGCTCGAACCTTGCCCGGGTCGGTAAAGGTCGCCTTTCGCCCCAGGGTTTCCGAGTAATAGGGTTTCTGGTCGAGTATTCATTGGACTCAGGTCTTGGAGTAGTTGTGGAACGTGGGCGGCCCCTTGTTCTTAATGCATTTCTCCTTGTAGTTGTGGTCGTAGTAGGTGTAGTGGGTTTTGGTTCGTCTACTTCATAATTAGTTTCATATTGGTTATACTCGTATTTAGGTGCGACTGTTTCTACGTCGGCAGAGGTATGTAGTTTATTTATTTCATCTGTAATGCTTTGATGTATGACTGGCGTGTCCAGTTTAAGTTCCTCAGTATATGTAGGATTTGAGCTGCTAATTGGTACACTAATCTCAGTATTTACTGGACTAGCGGATTGTGTCTCAGAAGACAGTTCGGGCTTTGTTGTGTAATCACTAGTGCTGTAAGACGGTCGTCTTGAGTTTTGGTCTTCATTCTCATAGTGTATTTCTGGAGAATAATTCTGTAAATAGTTTGGAGACGACTGTTGTTGATATGTGTTTTTTTCTGTTGCAAACTCTTCAGTTTTATGAGGTGCTGGACTGGGTTCCTTGTGGGTTGCCAATGATGGCGATACCTGGTTATATTCAGTTGTTTTCGGCGTAGCATACGGTTCGTCAAAGTAACTGTGGTAGTCAAGCGGGGTACTGAAGTGGAAAGCTTGATTTATAGAATAAGGATTATGAGTTTCTAGTAGTTGGCTCGGATATGTCGATTGCTGAGGTGCTTGTGGGGTTGTGGTAGTAGTAGTGGTCGTCGTCGATTCTGTTTCCTTTTGGATGTGGTACGCATTGAATGGCTCTACTTTGTATTTCTGTTCCTGTGGAAATGTGACATACTGCGAAGGATTGTACTGAGAGGGGTTGAACTGGATCGGGTTATAATGATTCCCAATATTTGATATGAAATATGATCCAGGTTTTGGCGCTACTGTTGCGATACTGGCTTCTGGTTCCTTCAGAGGCCTGACAGTGGAAACTGATTGTGGTTCGAATGAATAGTAGTTTGATTGATAGTTAGGAGGTGCATTGACTCTCGGCGGCGCTGTACTGTAGAAACTAACTGTAGGTTTTTGAGTCACTACATTTGGTTCTTTCTTATTATAAGTTGGAGGTTGTGTGTAAACATTATGCACAGTTTTAGCTGTAGGTGCTGGTTTGATCGGCGCTGTTGTAGTTTCTTTAATCTGTGCATTGATAACAACCGAGCCCACATGTGGAGACGGGAAGGGAATCTTAGCGAATCCCTGAGGAGTATTATAGCTCAGTGGTGCCACAAAGAAAGGCAACTGGCGAAGTTTCTTATCACTATTCTCTATATTTGACAAATAAGGCAATTCAAATTTAACATACTTCTCCGGAGGCTTTAGGTTAGAAGGCCCTATAAACACCGATGGGCTGTTCAAAGGATTAACAGAATCTAACACGGCGACTGTGCTAGCGCTCTTCAATGAACTAAGTACATCTCCTACTTTAACATGATTGTTTCGACTAGCCTCTTGAGTCAAAAATATAGCTAGGGGAGGTTGATGAGGTTTCAATTTTTTTGGCTTAACTGGCGCTAGTGTTGGGAATGGTGTGGACGCAGTCGAATATTTTGTCCCTAGATCTTCTTTTTGAACGTTATAATTGTTAAAGAATTCCTGCGACGAAATGTTCTCAGTTGGTTTTGTCAATGGTCTTTGAAATTCATTTGATAGAGTTTGCTTTAAAGTATTCGGTCTTTGAGAGCCTTGACTATAAAGATCTGTGTTAAGTATTTGCGGGCTAGTTATAGGACTTCTGAAGTTAAACTGGCCTCTGTTCAATTGCTCCAACGGAACGTATAATAACTGTACTTCTTCCCTTTCAACTTTTGCATTGCCTTGTGGTATTTTTGCAATTTTCGGCTCACTATCAGTGTTTTCAAATTTAATTTTATGTAAGGACTGTGGCTTTTTCTTCGTCGAATAAGAAAAGTCACTACTGGTGTTCTCAGCACGATAACCATCAATGAATTTTGGAGCTTCTTTTATGTTTGGTACTTGTTGGCTAATAAAAGGCATAGCTTGTGCTGCAACAGGCATTGTTTTAGGGTAGTTTTCGAATTTGACAGTATTCGATGGTGTCGGTTGTGGTCGTGTCTTCACTTGTTGGACATTTTCGAAGCCTAATTGAGGAGACACAAAGCCTTGAGTCAGCGGGAAGTTCGGTTGAGATAAACCAAATCGTATACTTTGTCCGAATCCTTGTTCAGACAAATAATTCTGTGGGGCGGAGGGTACTGCAGGCATGGATTGCAGGTACAACTGTCTGTTAGCCGGCGTCCCAAAATACGTCCTTACTGGGAACATATCCTGACCAAAACCTGTTGCTCTGGAGAAGCTAGGAAAAGGTTCTGTTAATATTCTAGGTTCAGCGACTGCTTGTCTTTTGATTTGAGAGGTATCTTCTCTGTCTTCTGCTGGTCCTGGGAGAGGGATCCAGTCGCCGATGTCAGCGGTGTATGAGCTGATCTGGCGCGACCATCGGGTCTGGTCTTTTCTCGCTGACGTCACGGCGAGGACTGTGACGATGCAGGCGAGTAGATGCACCGTACTGAGCGCCATCTGGAATATTGAAAGTGTTATATTAGACTTCTATTATACAGTGTTTCCTAATTTGAATGTGTTGTATTTAAATGATAATGGACATAACGATAAAGGACTTTAATATATTATTATGCATCTATCGATTTTTATCTTTCACCCGCGAAAAATTAGAATTTATTGGTAGACTACTTTCTGGAGTTGAAATACTTTCTTTGTATAAAATGAATTACTTGGTGGTTCGTAGTAATTTATCTATGTGCCAAATTTCATCCAATTTCGATCAATAGGAGAGCGGAACCAGATGAAGTTAGGAACGAAGATAGATTATTAGCTGGATTGACGCATAAAAATATATAAAAAAAAAATATACGCGGGCTAAGCCGCAATTCTCAGCTTGTAATAAATAATAGAGTAAATATGTTTGTTTAAATCGCTTGTAACTTGGACCACGCACATGTGTTCTATAGAGGTAATTGAACGTATCGAAAAAGTACTTTCCTCATTCGAGATGTTAATTGGTTCAACGTAGGTACCTACGGGCGAGAAAGTGCTTGCCGCGGACATTTCCTTATCACGTTCAACACTAACTTATATTATGAATGATTTTTATATATATATATATATATATAGCGGTTCGGCTTCGCACTCGTGGACATAAGATTTTTTTTTATAAAAGAAAATATAGGCTATGTCACTCAGGGTGAATTTTTCAAATCGGTCCAGTAGTTTCGGAGCCTATTCAATACAAACATACAATTATTTCTTCCTTATAATATTACTATAGATATATATATCCTCACGCTATCCCATAAAGGTCTCCAAAGGGTTAGGCAGAGTGTGTATAGGTAGTACCCACACACACACTTTCCACCAGATATATATTTTAGGTGCCAACGTGACAGATGGCGCGTCCATCGCCGTTACTCAAGCACGACTATATATACGCCTTTCAATTGCTTCTCAAACGTATGCAGGTTTCGTCTACTACAGGACTAATAAATGTGGATGATGCTAAACAGGCATCTATTATGCCTACCCCGTGAGAGCGTTAGGATGTTGGCGTGTACATTCTGCACAGATTATATGAAATAGAAATGCAATATTGCTACTTTGAAACCATAAAATACAGTTTCCTAGTAAATGCGTTTCCTTTCTATGTGGTAAAATATTATTACTGACAGCTTTCACTGCAAATAGTTGCGATTGCTGTTGTTGGTACGCCTGTTAGTTTAAGTATTGATTTAGTGGTAAGGAAACGGAAGTACGCAATTTTGAATTTGCTTTTACCGCGTAGGGGATACCGGGCCCGGACGCTCTCCATTTCGCCAGTGTCTGGACTCTCAATTGACACGTTTGACAGGCTTTTGAGATGTTATCCAAAAGCCTGTGTTTCAAATCCATTTTTGTATGGCGACAAAAAAAACGTATGATCTTAAATGATCTCGGTTTATTTTTTAATTGGCTTTGTCCCTTTGTTTCATCCGCGTCTAATAATTATCTACTCCTTTGGGTAGTAGAATGTTGATATTGCCCATCGGTTATATATACTAAGCTATATTATAACCTCTATCGAGAGGAAACCTGCGTACGTTTGAGAAGAAATTAAAAAGCATATGTATAGCCGGAATTCGGCACCTAGACCTAAAATATATCTCCGACGAAAAGTGAGTATGTGGGAACTACCTACACACCTTTCCCTTCCTCTTCGGGGGCCCTTGTAGGAAGGTGTGAAGATATTCAATTATAGGTAGGCACTAATCGATTTCAATAGGTGTAAACATTTTATTTTTTGCAATTTCTTATTGCTGCTAAAATTTCAAGCGACGTTCAATTCGTCTTTTGAGTTATTGCAACACTAACATTTTAATATTGTCGTTGCGTTCGTTCAACCCAAGTGGATGGGACTTCTAGCACGCGTGTCGGCTCTGCAACGGTCGGATGATTGACGGATTACACTCGAGGAGCAATAAAATGGGACATCTTAAGTATTTACTTTTTATATTTTTTATTTTTGATTTAATTATAACCCGCATTTAATTTTATAACCTCACTGAGATTGTACATAAGCGTCTTTATGATAAGCGGTTACCCTCGCTTATGAAGACTTATGACACATGAACCCGTAGTGAAGTGGTCTATGGGCCTTATTGTTTAGTACACTATCGCATTGGGGAAATCTGTAATTAAAGTTGTTTTAACTAATAAATAAATACATTATCGCACGCGCTTGCCCAACTCTTTATCATTTCGCAGTATGGATCCTGCAGGAATCTTTTCACACCCTTCTTGAAGAGCTCCATGCTGTATTATCTAAGGAAAACTCGAAATTCATTCCCCAGCTTCAGTATTTGCGGAAGGAAACTCCATTAAAACCGGTCAATTTCTTTGCAAGCAAGTGTAGAGAACGAGATGAGTCAACGGACTGCAATTCATCTATTTGATGCAATATCTCGCGTCGATGTCCGGCGACTGTAACGATTGAAACACGGATGATGAAATGAGGTACTTGTTAGATTGTTGAATGAAAGGGCAAAGGCTTTTCCAGTACTTTTTATATCGCTATGTAATATCGCCTTGCCCCGCAGTTCGACACGTATAAGACTTTTTTCTCTGGATAAACACATTATATATGTTAATCCAGCTAATTATCCATCTCTGTAGCAAATTTCATCCAATTCTGTTCAGCCGTTCTACTGTGATTGGGTAACAAACAACCTCATAAAATTTCCATTAATGTATCTTATTCGTAAGATACGAATGTAGATCTGTTTGTTTTTATATTTTCAGAACTAAGCGTCTCAACGGATTGTAATATAATTTGGCAAATAGATAGATTATATCCCGGAAAAGGACATAAGGTACCTTTTTATACAAATGGTAATTTCTTGAATGTTATGAAATAAGGGTTGAAAGTTTGTAATGGCAATCTATGATTTCTCAAGGAATTTGAAAATTCATATTAATTGTGAATAAAACAACGTGGTCATTTACGCTAATGTGGAGGTATAAGTAAAAAAAAAATACATATGAGTAATAATAAATAAGGTTAATATAAATGTATTACCGAGAAGAAAATGGCCTTCTTTCTGCGTATGCCAGACACTCATTCAAAATCACATTAATCATTAAGGCTTTTGGTAAGAAATTATGAAATTGGTGTTTCAAATTTATTGCAATTTAAGCGTACGAAGTACTGCTGACTGTTTTCTTTAGACTTATACACCTCTGCCGCTTCATCCACATTCATCAGCATCTTCATACACGCTTCTCAGTTCGAGTGTAATTATGTAGTTAAGTGTATAATGAGTATAAAATAACAGTAAGTACTGCGACTGGATGCGACGCACCATTGCGTATCTCGGGCATCACGTTGCGTGTAACGGAACGTGCATCGTGTACCTATTGTTTACCCTCTTGCGTTCGGGTTTACGCAATGTTTCCTTTAGTTTTGTTTTATACCTTAAACAAAATTACACTACTGAAAGTTATTAGATTGCATCCGTAACAATGTGATACGCTTCAAAGAATAATTTTGAGAATCCGTCCACAAATGTGGAAGAAATCCGTTAACATACATACTTATCATGACGCCGAGTCCCTAACGGGGTAGACGGAGAATATAGAGCGCCAGTTCTCTCTAGACAAATAAAAATAAATACAGTGTTATATATATACTCCTCCATTTGAAGTTGAAAAAAAAATAGCCGATGCTGGTTGCCAAGCTGCCCGACTTTTTTATTTATTTATTTACACACACCTTAACATCCTTACAGTAGGTATACCAATATGATGTTAAAAGAAAATCATAATAATAATTATAATAAGACTCTCGTTAGACAGTTGGATCAAGTGCCTGATGCAGAAAGCAGTACTGCTCGAAACGGCACGTATTGTGAAGAGATTTCTTTCTCTGGGACCCTAACCACCGGTACCTTGGACCCTGATCCCGATACCGGTGGGCCCCTATATTTTATATTTTTAAATATGTTTTTATATATATATATATATATTTAAAAATGTAATATATAAGATGTATTTCAAATAAAGAATAATAATGATAATAACATTAATAAACTAATTTACAATATAACAAAATACACTTTAAAAACTTATATATTATCAAATAGTTTCTAAGATTCTGGTATTCGAAAGAGATGAACAAGTGACCGAGTGTGCTATATCGGTAAATGGGCAAATTCTAGAGCAAGTGAATGAATTTGTATATCTTGGAAGCATGTTCACACGAGATGGAAAGTATGAAAAAGATATTGAAAGAAGGATAACTGCCGGAAATAAGGTGAATGGAGCCATGTCGGCGTTGATGGGCAGTAAAAGTCTGAGCAAGGATGCTCGAGTTGCTGTCCACAACGCGATATTGGTACCTACCTTGTTATATGGCAGCGAATCCTGGGTATGTCACAGGAAGTATGAAAATAGCTTGAATGCAGTTGAGATGCGATCGCTTCGAAAAATGTGCGGTGTAACGATTTTAGATCGAGTCCGCAATGAAGAGATTCGCAAATCAACTGGCGTGAATGAGGGCGTGATTGTAAAGATGAAGAAAGGCATGTTACGTTGGTTTGGACACATAGAAAGGATGAGCGAAGAAAGATTGACGAAACAGATATACAAAGCAAAAGTTTGTGCAAGAAGAGGCAGAGGAAGGCCACGTTCCAACTACCTGGATCAAATCGATCGGACTCTCAAGGACGGGAACGTTAAGAGTACTCGAAACCGACGAGCATGTATGAAGAGACTGATGAACGTGGACGAAGCGAAAGAGGTATGTAAGTCTAGAGAGAACTGGCGCTCTATACTCTCTGCCTACCCCGCTAGGGACTTGGCGTGATGATATGTATATGTATGTAGTTTCTAAGAATTTTAATGCGATTTGTTTATTAACTTAAATGCGATTGGGCTGGACATGTCTGTCACATGTCAGGTGAGTTGGCCGGACAAACGATACAATGTACCCCACAGAATGTCACGCGCAGACGTGGAAGGAGATGGCGGGACGAACTGGACATGCACCTGAGCAATTGGTCGGAGGTAGCGCTCGACTTTAGTGTTCACTGTTTTCTTTAGACTTACACAACTCTGTCGCTTCATCTACATTTATCAGTCTCTTTAAACACGTTCTTCATTTCAAGTATAATTAATTATGTACTTAAGTGAATAGAAAATAGAAAATTTATTTGAATTAAGTTTAGTGTATATAAGAAAAAAAATGTATTAAATTAGTGTATATAAGAAACCGACGAGCATGTATGAAGAGACTGATGAATGTGGACGAAGCGAAAGAGGTATGTAAGTCTAGAGAACTGGCGCTCTATACCCTCTGCCAACCCCGTTAGGGACTTGGTGTGATGGTATGTATAATTGTATATGTATGTATGTATGCATAAATAGTTGAATGACAATAACTTTTAAAGTGTTGAAGAATTTTTTGAACACTAACCTAAATTTGCATGCTGAAAACTCAGTAAAACATGTATGTACAAAATTATTAATTAACATTAATTTATACCATGTTCTTTGCAGATAAATGATTATTATTATTATGATAAATATTTTATTGACAGATATGAGTTGAAGGAATATCATTTTGATAATAACATAAAAGCATCCCACGCAAGAAATTTGACGGCGAATTTGGATGTTAAGGCGAAGTTTCCATTTAGGCGCGGTGTCTGTTAAGGCGACGTCGACTGTTATGCTTGCACACCTAGTACAATAGAATGTAATTAGCATACGACAGACAAACAAACTTAGTCGTGTTCATACCCTCATAGCGAAACTTTCTCGCCTTATTATCATTGGAACAATAACACAAATATTCAAGATATTGTAAGGGATGCCAAACGCAAACTTACAACTCTCACTCAGTTTTTCGCCACGAACTAATTCAAAATCCAGGTCTTGGTGTTGTAAGCTTCCACCAGAAGGTATACTGAATCATGCTTGCTTGGTAGTTAGTGGTATAAAATACGCCTTTTTACCCAAGCTTAGCCAGTCAGATGGGCGTCTCATTACCGTCACCGGAGCCCAGACTTCCTCCATACAATGGACAAACAGACTAAACACACTTTTCTACGGACAATGCCTGTAATTATTGCTTTATTGGCTCTTCTCTTATTGCGAGAATACTGAGCTACTGAAGTGTCAAATACAGAACTAAAGTTTGTCGTTTCCGCTTCCTCACAATGTGATAAGTTTAATCAGTATTGTACTCTTTTATTAAATAAGTGTCACAATGTATTAAGTACCTGCAGAATAGGTGATGCTATTGAGTACATAATACTTATTAGAATAGAACAGAATAGTTACCAAAGAATATTAAGGTTTTTGGTCAGTAATTCGCTGAGCCATATTGTGCATAAAAGCAATGACAATGCTACTAAAATAGCATTTGCTAAAATATTATGCACTAAAATAACATACGTTAAAATGGTATGTACCAAAATAACAAATGCTAAAATAGCAGAACGATGTGTAACAAGCATGCCATACATCATTTTTGACAAGCTCCAAACTACCAATTGCTTCATAGACCACTGGCAAATGTCATCGGAGCTAGTTTGACAGTAATGGTAACGGTAATGTCAAGTTGATCTTTTGTAACAAGGAGTTCGACATACGGTGGCTGACGTAGTGGCCCGCAAAATGAAGGTTTCAGGTTCGAATAAGAGTGAGTTTTTTTTCTGAAAAGTACAGTGATAACAGGACGAGGCTTACGGTTAAAGAAGTCATTCTGAGGAAACCCGCATACTATCATGGAGAAACTTAATAATGTTTGTATATTCGTGATAAACCCGGCGATGGACTCGCCATCTGTCACAGTGGCACCAAAACAACTCTAGTAATAAATATTTTTGATATACACCTGCCTACCCCTTCGGGGATCCTTGTATATATAAATATAGCCTTCATTTCATTTTGGGGTAACTGGGCTTCTTGCCTGCATCAAAAATTGTATGCAATTAGTTTGATGGTCATTGACCCACTATAAACATGTATGGCAACACTTTTCCGACTCGCTGAGCCGTACTATGTATTCAATTAGCTATTATGTACTTTTAATTTGCTAAATGGCTTGCGATTATATAGGTTGTAGATAATAAAGTGAGTTTTGAAGAACTGGTCGCAAACAGTTTCAGTCTAATTAATATACATTTAGTGAAAAAAACTATGTTTATATGGGAAACAGATTTCTTTTTATAAAAATGAACACCATAGGTAATCAATTAAAAAAAGAAAAATAAAAACTGCTTTTTTAATGGTATTTTTTACTAAAAATATTGTATTTAATTGTTTGTAAAATATTGCATTCCCGACTACTCAAGGACGGGAACGTCAAGTAGGTACTCCAAACTGATAAGCGTGAATGTGGATAAAGCGAAGGAAGTCTGTAAGACTAGAGAGAAATTTGGCTATGATCATAATTAAAGTAACGGAAGTGCATAAAAATATATACTAAAGAACAGGAAGCGAAATTCAAACCGCGTACATCAAGATGTTGAAATTGACAGTTTGATGACACATCCAACACTTGCAATACGTCTCTATTGCTTTTAGAATAGAGTTGAAAATAAATTGTCTCTTTGTAAATCTTGGCAGGGTAACCAACCGTAGTGATTCTTAAAGATAGGTAGAGCGTGTGTCGTGAATTGTTTTCTAAAAAGCCGATGTTCTTGGAAGTGTTCTTCACTTCCCGACTTAGGTATAAACACATTTCTTTTTACATCATTTGGTAAACAAGCATGATGGTAAACGGCCACCAACGCCAATAGACGCGTTGCTATCCCACGAACTTTTTTCGTAAAGTTATTGAAGAACACCATGTATACGATGATGACGAGATATTAAAATAAAACCTAAATACACTTGATTTAAGGTCGAATTAGTAATAATAATTTTGCCTGCCTAGTATTGTCGTTTCAGCACACAAAGGATGGAAACGACAAGAGCAGTCCAAACCAGCAAGCATGTATGAAGAGACTTATTAATATTTTTATATTATCTTCAGCTACAAAAGTTCCTGAAAGGGCAGGGATCCCTTTCCGCCAGATATATATTTAAGTTGCCAACGTGACAGATGGCGAGTCCATCGCCGTTACCCAAGCACGACTATACATACGCCTTTAAATTTCTTCTCAAGGTATGCTGGACTCCTCTCGGTGTTTTCCTTCACCGTAAGGCTTGCGGTGTGACTAATCACTGTATTAATATTTTTATATGAGATTCTTTAATATTATGTGTTAGTACAGTAACTTAAGAGATGTGAGTTAAAATTTGAATATTTATGAAGCAAAAGATGTCTGTAAGTCTAGAATTAGCGCTCTACTCTGCGTGCTCAGCGTGAGGGACTCAGCGTGATGATAGTAATTATGTACCTATGTATATGTAAAGTTCAATTGAAGAAAAAAGCGACTACCTCTTTACATCTATATACATAAAAATGAATTCTTGTCTGTTTGTCCTTTATAGAATCGTAAGCAGCTGGACCAATTTTAATGAAAATTTCTGTCTTCAGGTGGATTCAAGAATGGCATAGGTTCGATCTTGTATCGGGAAATTGAATTTTTCACCCGAGCGGAGCTGGGCGGGACAGCTAGTTTTGTATAAAACAACGTATTAAGGAAGAAGTTGATACGACTTCCATAAACCACGATGGTAAATCGCTTATTAGAGTTTTGATCACGTAACCAACATAATTGTAACTAAATTCATTCCAAAGTCATACTTATAGTGACGCATTAAGAGTGATAAAAAGTGCAGTAATAAACTGGTCTTCCAAAGGCTACTTAATCGGTATGTGGCTAGTTTCACAAAAAAAAAAGTGAAATGACAGGAAGAGTGGACGTTCCAGTTTCGTTACGGACTGGATGTTACTGGCTGAAACCGGTTTTGTGTAGTTTAAAGTAGTTAGTTTAAAAAATGCGCTTGCTTACTGATTCTGTAATCAGTACTACTTACATATTTTACTTATTATTGTACTGATAGCGTATGTTTTGCAATTTGTATGCCTTTTGTGATTACTCCACAAAAATCTACTTAGTCCCTAACTGAGGAAAACTTGTACTATGGGAACTGGAGAACGATGTACATACCTATAAATATCTTTACACAAGATTGAGAGAGGAAACTGGCATACTGGGTTGGCTGAAAGTAGAGCGCCAGTTCTCTATAGATTTACATACCTCTTTCGCTTCGTCCACATTCATCAGTCTCTTCATACATGCACGTCGGTTTCGAGTACTCTTGACGTTCCCGTCCTTGAGCGTCCGATCGATTTGATCCAGGTAGTTGGAACGTGGTCATCCTCTGCTTGCACACACATTTGCTTTGTACATAATAATAATTGATAATTCTTACAAAACATAAACTTGCTTTGATTTTTCTAATGAGAAGTGTACTTTTGGCATTTGCGCTACACATCTACCTACCTCTTCGGAGACCCTTGTGGGAAGGCGTGAAGATATATATTTGCTTATTAAGTAGGTAATGTTCAAGAGAGAAACGTAATGAAACATTTCCATAGAAAGTAAAACGCAGGATGGACGAAGGAAGGCAACCGTGCGCCGACCAGTTCGGTATCGACGTATATTTAGCCTCTTGTTTCCGGTAAAAGCTATGTTGGAACCTGGTCAATTATGCGAAGTGTGCCTCCTATACGTTATGGTTACATATACTATACTGCGCCATGTGAATTTAGTCGTAAATTAGATTAATCGTTCCCTTGTGTTGTAGCCCCTTTCACAATAAACGGGCTATCTAATGCATTAATATTATTCAAATTAGGCTAGCCTTTATAGTTCTATGAGTCCTTTGAGTTAGTCTAACAAATAATGTATCTTTGAGTCGAATTTCATCCGAATCCTCACAAACTTTCGCATCTTTATAAAAGGCACGTCAAAGTTCTGTGAATTTTATATGAAAGCATGTCTTAAGAAAACTCTTTATGAAGTTTCCTTGACCCGAAAGCTCCCGATAACATAAATGCTTAAGCTATACAAGACTTATTGGTGCAAGCTGCCAGGATTCGAAGCTGCCGGTGCCATAAAAGCTATCAATATTTTATCAAGATTTTCGTTTCACGAAGTTTCTCGTCTTCTGACAATGAATCTGCTTATGGTATCAAAAAGCCATAAAACAGACGCCATAAATCAAGTTGACAGCCCCGGACAGGTTCCAAAAGAAAGTGAAAATGGCCCCGCCCACACTGATACCACATTATTTACTCGACCACAGTGGAACGAAAGAGGTATATGAGTTGATATAATATCTTTATATCATAATTCACGCACACTTAAAATGATATCTGTAGGATAGTCGTGTAAAAATCCTTTTTCTCTGGAGATCTATTTAGTAGAAGTAGTAGTCTATACTAATATTATAAAGAGGAAAGATTTGATTGTTTGTTTGTTTGTATTGAAAAAGCTCCGAAACTACTGGACCGATTAAAAAATTCTTTCACCATTGGAAAGCTACATTTATCCTGAGTAACATAGGCTATATTTTATTTTATAAAAAAGTCTTATGTCCACCCGTTTGAAGCCGGGATGGACCGCAAGTATAGTGTGAATAAAGAATGACGAAACAGATATACAAAGCGAAAGTGTGTGCGAGTAGAGGCAGAGGAAGACCACGTTCTAACTACTGGATCAATTCGATCGGACGCTCAAGGACGGGAACGTCAGGAGTATTCGATACCGACGAGCATGTATGAAGAGACTGATGAATATGGACGAAGCGAAAGAGGTATGGTTAAATGTCGGTTTTATACACTTCAACTTACCCCGTGAGAGTTCTAGAAATGGTGTGAAGATAAAGAAGTTGTCTGCTTAACGAGTATTTATTAACATTAACAACAATTAATAATATTTACAAAGAACACTTGAAACTAACTACTTACAGATAAAATATTCGGCCCAAATCGGTATCCCGAGGCAACGTGCCAAGAAGACTAGCAGCATTGCCACGCTGAATAGCAATGCTGATTCTCTAAGCGAGATATGTTCCAGCCCGCCTGTCACGAGAGGTCTGACTAGACGGCGCGAGACCTCTTTAAAAAGAGTGTGAGCCTCAGGACCCCAAGGCCCCAGTTTCAACCGCAAATGCCGCAAATACGTAACCTGACCCGAGACAGGCATACTTGCGGCGCTTGAGGCACTCCTGCTGAGCAGCAGCGGCGCCGGCCGCCACCGATGTATCAGGAAGATGGGAAGGAGCCAGTGTATCGACACACTTAGCGTCCCACACTAAGGGCCGACCCATCCTCCATGGCATCAGAGACATACCGTCCAGCCTCCGGCCATCGCCATGAGCGAGACCGACTGGTTCCAGATATAATTCAACTGCTTATAAATCAACCTTAGCCTACCTATTGTTGATTACAGTAGTCATTTTGAATCTTACGAATGTTATAAGTACCAAAGTTTGGGAGGTTTGTTACGGAATAACGCTAGAATGGCTGAACAGAATTGAGTGAAATTTGTCACATGGATAGGGTTATGTGTTGGAATAACATATAGAATATACCTATAGTATGAAATCAAATTTCACGCGTGTGAAACCGCGGGACGCACCTAGTGTAAGAATAATTAACTTTTAATAAGTATTCCCTGTGTCGTTTACTTTTCATATAAAGATTTTAATATGAATTACGATGAGAAGTAAAGTAGAATATAGCAAACGTGTGGTGCAGACACCCAAAGTCCTTGCTCGGATTAGTTTGAAAGGTAAACAAGTGCCAGATGCCCTTTTACACCTTACAAGTGGATTATATAATACAAAGTATATATATCCCGACTACCAATGAGTTTTTCTGAACTTAAGTACAGTGATTAGTCACACCACGAGCTTTACGGTGAAGGAAAACATCGAGAGGAAACCTACATACGTCTGAGAAGAAATTCAAAGGCGTATGTATAGTCGTGCCTGAGTAACGGCGATGGACTCGCCATCTGTCACGTTGGCACCTAATATACCTCTGGCGGAAAGTGGGTGTGTGGGTATTACCTATACACCTCTGCCTACCCCTTCGTGGACCCTTGTGGGAAGGCGTGAGGATATATATATATAAGTATATATATATATATCGTGGTCAGGTTAATTAAAACACATCGTAACATCATCATCATCATATCATCACGCCGAGACCCTAACGGTAGTAAGAGAGTGTAGAGCGCCAGTTCTCTCTAGACTTACATACCTCATTCGCTTCGTCCACTCGTATGAAGTGACTGATAAATATCAGTCTCTTCTTCTCTAGACTTACACAGCGTTTCAATGAAGAAAGATATGATTATCCGTAACCTGTCTAGTGGTCAAAGTTATCGACTACGGAGCTTGAGGTCGCAGGTTTTGTTATCCAAATATTGAAATTCTGATGTCAGAAAACGGGCACCAATCATATTAATTTCGCTTTCTCTTCATAATGACCCATGCAAAACAGCTCGATATGGGAAAGCAACATCTTTAGGAACAGTCTCTGAGCGAAATGATATAAAGATTGGAATAATTTGCATTTTAATTTGGAATTTTCCTGCTTTCGTTTTCGTTAGCCTCGGAATGGAGCAGTTTCATGTGAAGTCACTAATTTTATTAATAAATAATGAATACATAAATATTAACACGCAAAGCTAAGTTACAGGGAAGGCAAAAAGAGGGAGAGCGCCAGTTCTCTCGACACTAGTCTCTTTACACATGCGCGCTGCCACTCTATTTTCGGGGAGTTATACTTAATTATCATTAAGAATTTATCATATTTATCGTTATCATATTTATATCTAGTCGGAGCTATCTGTCTGACAGCTCTACTCTCTCTGCCTACCCCGTTAGGGACTCGGTTAAAGATATGATAATTAATTATCTGTCCGTGGGGACACTTATCATTAAACTAAATTAATTCCTCATCCACTCTACATTCAAAGCCACAATTGAATTAAAACCATTTATAAATTAAAATTAGGTCCGGATTAACATTCCGTTGATGGAGAAAGTGATTCAAACACAAAGAAAGTCATTGAAAGTTAGAATCACTGTAGAATAGTCCCATGAAAATTAATTATCTGAAGAATAGTAATTATGTATTTAAAAAAAAAAAGTAGTCATGGATGAAAGTCGAGCGACGACGACCGTGGCTGACCAATGAAAAAAGTCACAAAATAACACCATTCAAGGAATTATGCAAAACTAGCCGATTGTACGGTTTCATTCGCGTAAAATATTAATTAGTTTTTTTTTATTTAGGTAATAAGTAAATAAATACTTCGGGACAAATCCACACAAATTGACCTAGTCCCAAATTCGAAGGGATTCGAACCCGCGACCTCAAGTTTCGCAGTCAGGAGCTCTAACCACTAGACCAGACGGCCGTCTTTAGTAGACTGGTCATTGGTAGTGATACTTCGGTATCTTGCTTGAGCCTAAATAGGCTAAGGTAGTAGTTTCCCATCAGGGGGCCGTATTGTTTGCCACTCTTGTTGTATGAAAAAAAAAACTCTGATTCAAATTTCATTCGAACCTGTTTCGTGTTTTGCGATTTGTATTATTTGTGTAGGATGTGAATTTGTATGTTTGTACATGCAATTCATTGCTTCTAATGGATAATTGGAATGGGCTCAAGAACCTATTCAATCGATTTTAACAATTATTGCTCTTAGTGAAAGCTACATTATTACGGAGTAACATGAGCGTAATATAATTTGCGTAAAAATGTCCCTACCGTCATTGAAATAGTGTTGTTGGAATTATATATATATATATATATGTCCTCACGCCTTCCCACTAGGGTCCCCGAAAGGGTAGGCAGAGGTGTATAGGTAATACCTACACACCCACTTTCCGCCAGAGGTATATTAGGTGCCAACGTGACAGATGGCGAGTCCATCACCGTTACTCCAGCACGACTATACATACGCCTTTGAATTTCTTCTCAGACGTATGCAGGTTTCCTCTCGATGTTTTCCTTCACCGTAAAGCTCGTGGTGTGCCTAATCATTGTACTTAAGTTCAGAAAAACTCATTGGTACAGTCGGGATTCGAACTTGCAACCTTTGCGTCGCAGGCAACTGCTTGAACCACTCGGCCACCACGGGTCTTGTATGATGTATGTTATGTTGGAATTAATATCAAGATAATGTATTTAAAATACTATTAGCGCCATCTCGGTTTGTAATAGTATAGTTGTGTTTTTACCTGCTTCTCTTCTATTGAATAAAAAGTTAGTCTATGAAAAGCCACTACGCGTGTTACAATAAATGTAACTCTTTATTTCATTAATCATAATAGTCATGTATAATCTAATTAAACACAGTTGAAACCACCGGGCAATGCCAGTGCTATATTAATTTAAACCACTTTTATAATAATAAGGTTCATTAAATTATACCGTCATACAGCCGTGGGAGTCTCAACACTGACAATGAAAGCGCTATGACCTTTCAACTGTAGCAAGATGGCGACTCCACTGACAATGACATAAGATGGTTTGATAATAATTTTATCATCACGAAGTGTGAGAATACAAACCATTGGATCTCCGTGGAACACAATCTATTTAAAAACAAAAAGGATCAGCATTACCATATATATTTGAGTGCATACTGTTCTTATTTGAGCGAATGTTGTACATATTTGAGTGCATGCTGTTCATATTTGAGTGCATTCTGTTCATATTTGAGTGCATGCTATTGATATTTGAGTGCATGCTGTTCATATTTGAGTGCATGCTGATCATATTTGAGTGCATGCTGTTCATATTTGAGTGCATACTGTTCATATTTGAGTGCATGTTGTGCATATTTGAGTGCATGCTATTGATATTTGATTGCATGCTGTACATATTTGAGGGCATGCTGTGCATATTTGAGTGCATGTTGTTCATATTTGAGTAACCTAATTGATGACTGTGGACGAAGCGAAAGAGATATGTAAGATTAGAGACAACTGGCGCTGTATACTCTCTGCCTACCCCGTTAGGGACTCGGCGTGATGAATTGTATGCTTAGTATATTTTATAATACCAGTATTTACTTATATACGTAGAAAAGTGAATGGTGCACCGCCGAGCCTTGTGTAAAGTTTTGTGAATTAAGTTGCGCGTAGCGTGAGACACAATTTACATTGTAAATATTAAGATCGACGCTAAGACGACCACCAACCCACTACTTCTCGGTCACAAGTACGTCAATTAAGCTTTGTACCACTGTAATGTCTGTAATAAAAATATAATTGCCGCCGGAGTGAACTATGAAAGCCTTTGATGTTACGAAACGCGGCAGCATTGTGTTGGTCGTGAGAACTAAACGTAAATGTCAAGGTTATATTAGGCTTGTTTAATGAGTGCAGTTTGTGGTCATGTTTGTAGAGTAACTGGAGCTGAGAATAATGTTAAATATATCTAGATATCTATACTAATTACTAACCACAAATAATCCCAAGTAACCATTCTTGTCCTTATTGATTTTAGCAACGCATTTAGTGCAGTTGACCATGATTTACTTATTTCTACTCTTCTCTATCTCAACTTCTCTTCTGAGTCTATATCTTGGTTCTCTTCTTACTTGAGAGGGCGTAGGCAGGCAATTCGAGCTGGTCAAGAGTACTCTGACTGGTGCGAGTTGGATGCCGGCGTCCCTCAAGGCGGAATCTTATCCCCGCTTCTTTTCTCCTTGTTTATTGATATGGTATCCCGTACCTTCACTGTCACTATCACTTCTATGCCGATGATCTGCAACTTTATCACCACGCGAATACACACGATCTAAACTCGCAAATTAAATTCCTTAATGAGGACCTTGAGGAACTCAGGAGGTGGTCCTGCCGTTTCGGAATACAAGTTAATCCTAATAAATGCCAAGCCATTTTAATTGGCAATACCCGCCAACTTAACAAAGTTGATCATAGTAGCCTTACGCCGCTTAGCTTCAATAACTGTGTGATCCCATTGTCATGTACAGTTAAAGACCTGGGGATTTTAATTGATTCCAATCTGACTTGGTCAGCGCAGGTGAACGAGGTTTCCCGTAAATTCTATGCGTCCCTCCATTCAATTTTCAGACTAAAAAATTTCCTTCCCCTTAACACCAAGATATGTCTCATGAACACGCTCCTACTCCCTATAATTGAGTATGCTGACATTTCTTACCTGGATTTATCCAAGGAGCTGCTAGATAGGTTGGACCGTCTGCTCAATACATGTATTCGATTTATATATGGTCTCCGTAAATACGATCATGTATCTGAGTGGCGGTCCAAACTTGGTTGGCTGAAAATCCGCGAGAGAAGAAATGTCAGAATACTCAGCTTGCTCTATTCAGTACTAAACGATCCCAAATCTCCCATCTACCTAAGAGAGCGTTTTCAATTTATATCCGTCTCCCACGACCTTCACCTCAGATCCTCAGACTCCCTCCGTCTCTGCACTCCTATCCATAAAACCTCTATTGAGCATCAGTCTTTTGGTATTACAGCGGTGCGTTTATGGAATCAGCTTCCTTCCAAAATTAGGATAGCTCCCACCAAATTCATTTTCAAGCGCCTAGTAAAAGAGCACTACTTGAAAGCATCTTAGACCTCAAATATTTACTCTCCTGGTCTCCTATATGTATAAATATTGTATGATGTTTCTTGTAATATATATGTGTGATGTGTATGTAACTTGTTTGTGTATGTTCATATATTGTATGTATGCCCATTTATTTTTTTTGTATTTATTGTATAATTCATTATTTTTTCATATCCATAAGCTTATCCTTCTGTGCACACCCGCTTCAATGTTTCTCCTGTCAAGGGTGGTTGACTGGTAGAAAATGCTTTAGCATTAAGTCCACCACTGTACTTTAATTGTGCAAAATGTTAAATAAATAAAATAAATAAATAAACCACGAATAATATAATATTATAAATATGAAATTGAAAGGCGTATGTATAGTCGTACTTGAGTAACGGCGATGGACTCGCCATCTGTCACGTTGGCACCTAATATACCTCTGGCGGAAAGTGGGTGTGTGGGTATTACCTATACACCTCTGCCTACCCCTTCGGGGACCCTTGTGCGAAGGCGTGAGGATTATTATTATTATTATTATAAATATGAATGTAAGTTTGTTTGTTACGCTTTCACGTAAAAACTACTTAACCGATCATCATAAAACTTTGTACACATATTCTTGGAGGTATTAGAAGTAACAGTATACTTTTTATTGAAAAAAAAACATTGTTACGAAAGTTAAAAAAGCCGTCCACGGCGACGAAGTCGCGGGCTCTGCTAGTAATATTATAAAGAGGAATGATTTGTATGTAAGTATGTTTGTAAGGAAATGGCTCAAAAAGTACTGGGCGGATTATAAAAATTCCTTCACCATTTGAATGCTACATTATCACTGATTAATATAGGCTATTTTAATTGCAAGAAAAAAAAAAGCCAAAATGTTAAAGAATAAATGTCCACCCGTGCGAAGCCGAGCCGGGCCGCTAGTAATAATGATATATTTCACCCCAGTACAATAGTCTATGGACTTGGTGGGGATCGTCTCTCCAGGTGTATCCATGTTCATCCGGGTATGATGTGCGCCAAGTGCATCCCTTACTTATTAAGAACTCTCGAAGGGGCCTCTACGAGTTGGAGTACTCTATGTATCCCCACGCAAGTCCAGATGGCGTATGCCGTTAAGCTCGTAGTGTAATCACTGTACTTAAGTTAAAAAATAAACTCATTGGTACAGTCGGGATTCGAGCTTGCAATTTTTGTGTTACAGGCAACTAATCGAACCACTCGGCCACCACGGCACTAAGAATTTACATATTGATATATCATGGCATATTATATTAGGGTGTAGTGGTCTTACATAGAAAATAAAACAGTACTTATGAAGCTGAAGAGAGTGTGAAATAATCTAAATAAGAAAGTAATGATCCATAATTTAAGAAATAAAAATAAACTACAACTATTATCCGTCCGTACAAATTATGCCAAAAAAACTATACTTTTTGAGGGAGCACAGCTTTATAACAAATTGCCAAATGAAATTAGGGACTGTGATAACACAAACATGTTCAAAAATAAATTGAAGAAATTTGTATACACACTGTAACTAGCTTACTAGATACTAACACGCCAGAAGATAAAATGTACGTTATATTTATTGTAAACCTTTTATATCTCATTTTAAGTGAACTCATGTAATGTTCTTATGAGAAATAAATTCTTTAAACCCAAATAAAACCTTTATCCATATTCAACTCATGCGTCCTATTACATAACATCGTCCCGACATCACTACAATGTGAACAACACTGGAATAAAGATGAGATCTTTACATAATTATACTTTAATGGAGTCGCAGTGACGGGTGTGAGTTGCTGACTTAGTATGTTGACAGTTTTTCGAAATAATATTCTCAGGCCTTCCCATAAGGATCCCCGATGGGGTAGGCAAAGGTGTATAGGTAGTACTCACACACCTACTTTCCGCCAGAGAAAAAAGGGCAGAGGATGACCACGGTTCAACTTGATAGATAAAATCGGTTTGACTCAAGCATGAGAACGTAAAGATACTCGAAGCCGGCTAGTAGGTTTTAAGAGACTCATGAATGAGGATGAAACGAAATTGATGTCGGGATCCAAGTGACGTTGTACTCTCTCGACTTGTTCGAATTTTTTTTTTTTTTTTTTTTTTTTTTTTTTAAATACACATTAGTACGGCCAGTGGCCAATTACTCTAAATAGTTAAAAATTATACAGCATATACACAATACAAAAGAAAATATATAAAAAAACATTCATACATTCGCCTCCCAATACTCCAGACATGCCGACATAATAGTCTGCCATCCATCCGCAAACAAATCGCAATCAGAGTTGGACTCCAAGAGATCATTGAACGCAGAGAGAGTGCGAGGGACGGGAGAGTATGATCGCGACTTACTACGACAAGCCGATATGGAAAAGAGCCTGTGTTTCCTGGCGCGTGTGTAGTTGTCAGGCACAAATATTTTTGTGAGCTCTTCGAGTAATTCAGGGGCATTAATACTTCCACGAAGCACCTTGCACATAGTTGACATTTGGTCACAGTTCCTTCTCACCTCTAATGAGTTATACCCTAAGCAGCCCTGGAGATACTTTGTAGGATACAAGTATGGATAGTACCCATACACACGCTTGTATAGAAACCTTAGGAACGCTTTTTGTACCTTCTCTAAGAGTAGTATGTACTTCTTCTCGTAAGGATTCCATACGCATGCGCCAGCTTCCAATTTCCTGCGAACAAGGGCACTAAATATGACGGAAATTATATTGGGGTTGCTAAAGTCCTGAGCGTTTCGCAATAAAAATCCTAGTCGCTTG
Source organism: Drepana falcataria (assembly GCA_945859725.1). NCBI lineage: Eukaryota > Metazoa > Arthropoda > Insecta > Lepidoptera > Drepanidae > Drepana > Drepana falcataria. The sequence continues at coordinate 6,007,657 of OX243946.1, read as the reverse complement.
TAGGAGTCTTTAGCAACCGCTATAATGTGATCGTGAAATGTGAGTTTTCTGTCAAATGTGACGCCAAGATCCTTCATAGTATCCGTGGAAGCAATATTAATGTCACCTACTTTGTAGCTTTTTTTTTTTTTTTTTATACCACTTTGGTGGCAAACAAGCATGCGGTCCGCCTGATGGTAAGCGGTTACCGCCGCCTATGGACGCTTGCAACACCAGGGGTATCACTCGCGCGTTGCCGACCCTGCAGGAATCTTTTCACACCCTTCTTGAAGAACTCCATGCTGTACTCTCCAGGGAAAACCTCAACGGGGAGCTCATTCCACAGCCTGAGCGTTCGCGGAAGAAAACTTCTTTGGAAGCGCACAGTGCGAGACCTTTGTGGTTCCAAGGTATGGGGATGAATTCCCCGTCGATGGCGAGAGGTGCGGTGGTAGAAGGTGGAAGTGGGCATCATATCGAACAATTCTGCAGAACACTCCCCGTTATACAAGCGGTAGAACACACACAGGGAGGCAAAGTCTCTCCTCAGACTTAGTGATTCCAAGCCGCTTGCGAGCATGGGATCGTCGACAATTCTAGCGGCGCGTTTCTGAACCGCGTCAAAAGGCCCAAGCTGGTATCCAGGGGCTCCAGCCCACAGGTGGCAGCAGTACTCCATATGTGGCCGAACTTGCGACTTATAAAGTTGCAGCCTTTGTTGCGGTGTGAAGTACTGCTTAGCTCTGTTGAGTACACCGAGCTTCCTCGACACCAGCTTAGCCTTGTCCTCTAAATGACCACGGAACTGAATGTCGCTAGAAATATCGACCCCAAGGATCCTAATGCTCTCCGAGATGTTCAGGGGAGTGTTCTGGAATTGTGGAGCCACAGCGAATGGAGTTTTTTTTGCGGTGAACGCGCAAACTTGTGTCTTAGTGGGGTTGAAGTGGACTAGGTTTAGTCGACCCCAATCGGAGACACTGCGAAGTGTACTCTCGATTTCAGACACAAGTCGTTCGCGACTTTCCTCCACAGTGGAACGAGGGAGATTAGCACGGCCCGTGTAGTAAGTGTCCCCAGTGCTGTCGTCTGCATAGCAATGAATGCCTTCAATAGAAAGCATGTCATTAATATGCAGAAGAAACAGAGTCGGGGACAACACAGAGCCTTGCGGGACGCCAGCATTAATTTCCATGCTTTCGGAGCAGCTACCGTCAACGACGGCTCTTATGCATCTGCTGGACAGAAAGCTGGCGACCCATTTGCATAATCCCTCTGGCAGTCCGTAGGATGGAAGCTTCGATAGAAGACCGCGATGCCAGACCCGATCGAACGCTTTCGCCACATCCAAGCTAACAGCTAATGCCTCACCTTGACTCTCAATGGCGAGTGACCAACGGTGCGTGAGATATACTAGAAGGTCACCCGTTGAGCGACTGTGGCGGAAGCCATACTGTTGGTCACTCAACAAACCGTGACCCTCTAGATATCGCAGGAGTTGCGTGTTAATCACTCGCTCCATAATTTTGGAGAGGAGGGAGGTGATGGCGATCGGCCTGTAATTCGATGGGTCTGATCTATCGCCCTTTTTGGGCACTGGGTGCACGTGGGCGGTCTTCCACGAAGTTGGGACTTTTTGGGTGGAGTAGGAAAGCGCGAATAGGCGCGTCAAAACAGGACACAGTTCAGGAGCACACTGCTTAAGCACCACTGCCGGAATACCGTCTGGCCCGCTCGACTTATGGACGTCCAGAGACAGCATCTCCCGCCGGACCTCCCGTTGGGTTATGCTTATCTCCGGCATAGAGTTCTCACACCGCAGGATAGTTGGCGGTGTGGCGCCTCCGTCATCCATAGTCGAGTTCGAGGCAAAGAGAGAGCCCAATAGATCCGCTTTCTCTTTGGCACTGTGGGCCAAGTTACCATCCGGCTTTCGGAGTGGTGGTAGGGACGACTGGCAAAAGTTTCCCTCAGCAGCCTTGGCAAGGGACCAAAAAGCACGGCTGCCAGAAGGGTAGCTAGCGAGTCTCTTACCAATTCTGCTGACGAAATCGAATTTCGCCCTGGCAATCGCTCGCTTACAGTGCCTCGAGGCAGCATTAAGTTTCCGCTTTGCATCAGATATGTTGGGGTCCAGATTGGATCGAGCCGTGGTCCACGCCTCATACAAGGCTTGCTTGTATAATTTAGCTTCCTTGCAGGGCTTATTAAACCACGGCTGTTTCTTTACCCCTGTAGCTACTAGCGAGTTTGGGATGTAGCATTCCATTCCCGCCAGTATCGTCTCAGCGACGGCTGCTGCACAGGGGTCTGGATCTTCTGATGCAAAGCAGATCTGCCTCCACGGGTACGATGCGTAAAACTCACGCAATCCATCCCAGTCTGCTGCCTTGTAGTGCCACATGCGCCGCCGCCCCGGGGGTCGGGGCACTTCGGCCTTTGCGCACGGCACTTGCGTCCGGACCAGACAGTGGTCGGATGTGCCAAGCGGCGCACCCACCGAGATGGAATAGCTGTCCGGTCGCGTGGTCAGCAGAAGGTCCAGTAAAGAGCTTGTATGGCCCTCGATATCAGGTATTCTGGTTGGTTCGTGTACCAGCTGCGAGAAGCCATAAGCCAGGGCAAGCTCGTAAGCAGCCCTCCCCGCGCAGTCAGTGGACCGAGAGCCAAGCCACTCAACATGGTGAGCGTTAAAATCTCCTAAAACCACCAACTCCGCGGAGGGGTACTGCTCAAGTACTTTGTCCGTTGTCGATTGCAGGTGCTCAAATAGGCGAACTGTGTCTGTGTCACCGCTATGGGACCTGTAAAGGCACGCGTAGATTCGGGTGTTGCCACCATAGTCTACGCGCACCCACAAAATTGACAGGTCTCTGTCTTCAAGGCCGTGGAGACGTCGACAGCAAATATCCTCCCGGAAGTACATACATACCCCGGCGCGGCGCACAAAATTGTGTTCCATCTTGTACCCGGGGTAGTTCAGGTACGATGTATCATCAGGGCAGGATATCTGCGTCTCCGTCAGAAATAGCAGAGTCGGCTGTGTCGTCTCAAGGTGTTGGTGGACTGCATTTAGATTAGAATGGAGTCCCCTGATGTTGCAAAAGTCCATTTTTAATATGGAAGGGGAGGCCGCTGGGAAACTTCTACTATTTTTAAATTTGGCCATTTTAGATTTCTAAGGGTGCTGAAAAGGAAGAAGAGGAATCGTTGTGTCGGCATCAAAGAGGACAAAGCGCAGTCTCAATCCGCCGTAGTGATGTACAGGTAGTGCGGATTGCCGGAGCGGAAGTCGGAAGGGCCCCCGATCCCCCCCTGATGCAGCGGCCGGGTCCACTCCGGTCTCCTCCTCCGGCACGACCACTACACCAAGGACTTTACACACATGTGCGGGTCAGCCTCCCAGGGCGGAGATTAGGTGATCCCTGGGTTCGGGACCCCTACTATATGCGGGCGGCCAGCGGACAGCCGTTTCACCGGGTCTCCCTAACAACCGCACCAACATGCCGCGCCTGGTCACCACCACGGCGGAATTGCACCACTGGTCCTGTGCTGCCGACACACCGCTTCCTCTTGGAGCCTGGCGACCTTACTCACCACAGGAACACGACACACCCGAGGGTAATGCCATTTAGCTGCGATCTTCTGTAAGGTGGAGGTAATGGTACCAGTCGGGCTGCTCCGAATTCGAACGGGAATTAACCGTTGTGCCCTCCCTCCCTACTACTAAAATCAATTCGTTGTCTAGATCGGCCAAAACTCATTACATAGCATTTTGTATGGTTTAACTCCATTTTGTTCTCAACACTCCAATCTAAAACTGCATCAATATCAACCTGTAAAGCCAGGCAGTCGGTTACAGATTTAATCTCGGTAAAAAGTTTGAGGTCGTCAGCATACAAAAGGCAGTCAGCATGCAAGAGAACACCGGGGAGATCGTTAACCATTATGAGGAATAACAATGGTCCTAAGATAGAGCCTTGGCTGACACCAGAACGCGTTTGATACGGCTCAGACTGATATATACCCAGTCTGACAAACTGCTGACGATCGCGAAGGTAGTCAGCTAGAAGGCGGAGAAGACCAGGGGGGAAGCCAATGTTGTGCAATTTGGCCAGCAGTATATCATTATTCACCCTATCAAACGCTTTCCGGAAATCAAAGTAGAGGACATCTACCTGACCCCCTCGATCTAAAACTTTGGAAGTAAATTCAACAAAAGTTAGTAGATTTGTATTAACAGATTTTTTCGTTCTAAAACCGTGCTGTTGATTACACAGATATTTGTCAATTTGGGTGTAAATATATTTATGAAGTACGTTTTCAAAAACTTTTGCTGGGGATGAAAGAACTGCGATTGGTCGGGATTCCTCCACTTCGGTCATGCTGACGCCTTTAGGTATGGGTGTGACCCTTGAGATTTTCCACTGGGACGGATAGGCTCCAGTTTTTAATGCCAAATTGAAGATGTGGTATAAAGGTAAGCAGAGGTAATGTTTAAACGTTTTTAATATATCTGATGGAATATTATCGGGTCCTATAGAGCTATTTGATTTGAGCTTTTCTATTCCTAGTAAAATATCTTCTGGAGTAAAGTTGACAATATTGATATAATTACTACCGAGATTATGATCAGTTATTGGGAGATTGTCTACATCAAGTTGCGGTTTCTCTTCAAGAAATACACTAGAGAAGAAATCCGCAAATGCCTTTGCCGCCTGTGCACCTGTATGTTTTTCTCCTTTATATTGGATGGTTGGTTCAAACCCACCTTTGGCGCGCAAACTTGAAATGTGCTGCCAAAACTTACGGGGATTAGATGTTAAGCTGGTTTCTATCATTTTCATGTGATTTGTATAGGCGGCTGCTGTACGACTTTTTAGACTAGCTCTAAGCTCTGAGAATGCCTTATATGTATTATGACATTTGGTACGCTTCCAGGCAGCATGGAGATTGCATTTGCGTCTTGTATCCTGAATAATGTCACGCGTAAACCACACGGGGTAACGCCTTGTCACTGTAGTTTTCCTTGACTTTTTTGGGATACATGCATCAAATATATCGTAAATAGCCTCATAAAAGCATTCTACAGCCGTATCAACGTTGTCAGTTTGAAAGACGCTCTCCCATGAATATTCAGAAAATAATGTATATAGTTTTTCACGGTCAGATTTTTTAAAGTTCCAGTCATTAGTATTATAAATATTGCTTGGTTCAAACAAATCAGATTGGGGCTTAGTGTTAAAGTTGATGCTAACTTTTAATGGTGGGTGATAGTTATCCGGGTTGACAATACCCTCCGTACCCAATACACTAGTCACAATACGTCCAACGCGCTCCTGTACCAACACGACATCTAGCATACCTCCATTCACATTCTTCACACCATTCTTCTCACTCAGACAGCAAAATGATAAAAAATAACAATAATAGTTAGTTATAGACAATGAAGCACTGTTTAAATTCAGGTCTCCCAGAATGAACACTGTCCCGTTTAAGCCATGTATATTGCTTTCCACCTTACAAAACCAACGCATATAATCTTCATCCTTAGAACTTGGTTTTATATACACAACACACACAAAGAATGTACATCCATTAAACACGAAACTAGCCCAAAGGTCTTCCCCGTTTTCTGTTTCGAGTTCAGGGCGACGTTGGAGTACGATAGGAAAACGCGCTGTAAGTAAAACGCCTCCACATGGCGTTTTCCTATCTCTTCGTAGACCTTTCCAGTCACCAACAAATAGTTCAGGGTCTCCTACAGAGTCGTCAAGAAATGTTTCAGTTGCTGCGGCCAAATTGTGATCTAGTAGTGCCAAGTTGTTCCGCCACGTAGGAAGTTTTGTTTTTAAGCCTCTTACATTTTGATAGTGGCAGAGAAGGTTTGCCACTTTATATACTCCGAAAGGGCCGCCGTTGGCTATGGTTGCTTTGAACGGCGTGATTAGGTTGCTTGCGGTACTCCCAATGTTTAATCATCGCATTAACAGGCCAAGCATCGGCTGACATACAGGCATCATAGTCAGCCACTGGAACACCAACCTTATAGGACTTGTAATTGCCTCGTGGTTTAAGTTCCTCGACAGTGCATGAGCCGTTCGAGCATAGTTGTTGCAGATATAAGCTGATGTCATCTGCATTCGATGCCATGTTCCATAGATGCAGATATTTGCGTGCTTCAACAGCTCTTAAAGGTGTCACAGTTGGTCCGGCTGTTCCACATAAGGTTTTAGACTGTTGTCGCCTCTTTCGTTTGACCTCTGTCCATGGATTATTTCCTGATTCAACAGGAGGCTCTTTCGAGGGGGCTTGTACAGGCGGAAGGGGCTCATCGAATGATTGAGTAGGGGGATTTGACTGGGAATGTACAACGGAGACGGATGTTGTTATATGGGGTGGCTGGTCAGATGGTGTTTGCTTTTTTGACCGCCGCTGTTTACGACGCTTTGACTGTTTGATGGCAACAGGCGGAATAATGCTTGCGCTAGAATCTTGGACAACGATAATTGATTTCTCTGTAGATGATATATCCCTCGTGGGGTCACTCTGGGTACTCGAGGAGAAGTGTCCAATTGTTTCGGTAATAAAATCAACTGCGTTTACAAAACTTTCTAGTTTGGTCTCATAGCTTGCAAGCAGAGATAAGGCAGTTGTGAGCTGGCCCTTTAGCGACACAATTTCCAGTCTCAAATCACGTACTTCAAGAGAGAGCTCAGAGGAGGAGGATCCAGTCTCGCGGGGCGCCTCGTCCATTGGACGCGTAGGCCTTTTTCTAAATGTAACGTTACAATTATCTCCTTCCATCAATTCTCCAGTACAGTCGAAACATAACCATGTATCAGACCCCCCCGCATCAAAATCACCAATACATTCCATATGGTATGTTCTACAGCATTTATCCGAGCCACAACGCATATATTTTCCTTCTGCTATAATGATATTACAACAAGAAGCGCAATTCATTTTGATTTGCTATTTTATATATTGATTATGTCATGTAAAGACCGTCTAAACGCATATTTATTGTGGTTCATACATTTGAAAAGCAAATCAAAGGTGTATGTAACAGTCGCGCTTGAGTTATGGTGACGGACTCGCCATCTGTCACGTTGGCACCTAAAATATATCTCTGGCGGAAAGTGGGGGTGTGGGTACTATCTATATATACATCTCTGCCGACCCCATCGGGGACCCTTATGGGAAGGTGTGAGGAAATAACTTTTGAAAACACTTTGGATATGTCCATTGCGCGATAGTTGATACGGTTTGTCGTTTATTATCTATTTGTTAAGCTTATTGTTTGATGAGTGTTTGTATCCCGAATAAAAAATAAATAAAAAAATTAAAAATAGTTTTGTTGACTCATACGATAGTCAACAAAATCATCTCGCGTCGTTCATGCACAATTTAACTCTAAGGGTAATTAATCTTAAATACTTAATTCTAAAACAATCTTAATTTTTACCCGAGTCCAATGGAGTTGCAGGTAATCGTAAACAATCGCCGGTCATTGACCACTCTGTGCTCATGACCGGAGCAGCAGTGAAAGTTTGACCGTCGCTGTTATAATATTTGGACCGGTCTTAAGTTCCGTCAATGACAACGAGAATTCAATCGTATTTGCAGTGAGTACAGGAAATAAATTGAGGTGAATTTATTTACACTTCGATAATATAGTACAGCATGGAGTTCTTCAAGAAGGGTGTGAAAAGATTCCTTCAGGGTCAGCAGCGCGCGAGTTATAACCCCTGGTGTTGCAAGCGTCCACAGGCGGCGGTAACCGCTTACCATCAGGCGGACCGCATGCTTGTTTGTCACCCATGGGGTATAAAAAAAATATATTTAAGCAAGAACGATATTTGATACCCAGTGTATATTCAAGTGCCTAATAGTTACTCTTACAAGTGACCCCCAAACGTTTGCAAGCTTGTGGTATAATTAATCACTATAGGTACCTCTGTTCAGAAAAACTATTGGTACATTCGGGATTCGAACAAACAATCTTTGCGTTGTAGGCCACCACGGCTCTTTTGGGTATTTTCAGTCATGCTTCACCGATCCGTCAGCTCAGCTTTACTCGTCTTCGCTGACAGAAAGTGAATAAGCTTCTTATTAACAAAATGTATTTTTTTAGGTATCTAAATAAAGCGACATATAAAAGGGTAAGTGAAGAAAGATTGACAAGAAAGATATACAATGCGAAAGTATATTTAAGAGGCAGAAGATGATCACGTTCCAACTACCATCGATCGGATACTCTAGGACGGGAACGTCAAGAGTACTCGAAACTGGCGAGTATGAATGATCAGACTGATGAATGTGAACGAAACGAAAAAGATATATAAAATATATAAGTCGAGACAGAACTGGAGCTATATTCTCTCTGACTACCCCGTGAGGGACTTGGCATAATGATATGTATATAAATTATCTTTTTCTTAGATCTCATCTTTTTAAAGGGGCCTCGCATCGTCTAATTAAGACCTCTCGTGACAGGCGGGCTGGAACATATCTCGCTCAGAGAATCAGCATTGCTATCCAGCGTGGCAGTGCTGCTAGTCTTCTTGGCACTGGCTAAAACTGGCTGGCACTTGGTAAAATACTCAATCTGTAAGTTAGTGATACAACTGTCTTTGTAAATTGTTGTTATTATAAATAAAGTTTATCTCTGAGTGAATAATCTAGTATAGCGTTCTATCTATATATCTGTGAAAATTACAACCAATATAAACCCCATTAGAAATCTAGGAGGCCTACATCCGCCAGAGAGTTTTCACTACATGAATACTCCATTACCTACTCAAGAGTTATTTGTGCTAAGCAATGTCGTTTGTATATGATCATAAAGTTTGGTTTGCTTAGCAAGTTATTTTTTTTTATAATTAAAGAGATTTATTTCGTCTTGCCGTTTATCCAGATGCATTTATTCGTTTTATAACTTATATTTATAAAATAATAATATATAAAATAATATATCCTCACGCCTTTCCACAAGGGTCCCCGAAGGGGTAGGCAGAGGTGTATAGGTAATACCCACACACCCACTTTCCGCCAGAGGTATATTAGGTGCCAACGTGACAGATGGCGAGTCCATCGCCGTTACTCAAGCACGACTATACATACGCCTTTGAATTTCTTCTCAGACGTATGCAGGTTTCCTCTCGATGTTTTCCTTCACCGTAAAGCTCGTGGTGTGACTAATCACTGTACTTAAGTTCAGAAAAACTCATTGGTACAGTCGGGATTCGAACTTGCGACCTTTGCGTCGCAGGCAACTGCTCGAACCACTCGGCCACCACGGCTCTTATACTACTTATATTACTTATATTTATAATTTGATTAAAATATATACATACAATTACGCACGCATATTACGTGCGTATATCATTACGCCTAGTTTCACCTATATGATATACAAAAATAGATCTTAATAATTAGATATTTAGAGCAAAATGTTGCCTATCCCTACACCTCTCTGTTATACCACATTGGAAACCTTTGTCGAGAGTTCTGTAATAATATAATATACTAGCTGTCCCGCCCAGCTTCGCTCGGGTGAAAAAGTTAAATTGCCCGTAACACGATCGCAGCGCCACCTATTGGGTTCAATTGTAAATCTAAACCATTTTCGAATCTAGATTAAGACACACAGAAACACACAGAAAGCTTCGCCCAGGTAAAAATGTAAAATTCTTGAAACTCGATCGCAGCGCCACCTATCGGGTCCAATTTAATATAGCCAATGTTACTCGGGGATAATGTAGCTTTCCAAAGGTGAAAGAATTTTTGAAATCGGTCCAGTAGTTTCGGAGCCTATTCATTACAAACAAACAAACAAAGAAATCTTTCCTCTTTATAATATTAGTATAGACAAACGTAATGCTCTGTTATATACAAATATGTAGCTGTAGAATGAACTATAACATCGCACAAACTGATCTAGAACATATCTTCATACGAAAGACTTAAACGAGCGTAACGCCAGAAAAATATCGTTTATTCGTAGAAAATTTTAAACTTCCATTTGTTCTTTTAGGTAATAAAAATATCATATTAAATATTTAAATATTTTTTTAGTTAATATGTATAAAAAAAGATGAAATGGGTCGAGGACTCAAGGATGAAGGAGGAACACCAAGAATACTCGAAATCACCGAGCAAGTATGAAGAGACTGATAAATGAGGGTGAAGCGAAAGAGGCCTGTAAGTCTAGAGAGAACTGGTGCTCACTTTAAGATTTATAATAATAATAATAATAATGTGTCCTCACGCCTTCCCACAAGGGTCCCCGAAGGTGTAAGCAGAGGTGTATAGGTAGTACCCACACACCCACTTTCCACCAGAGATATACGTTTTATGAAGTTTGTTTAATTAACATTCTATACAGCCTTCTACGGAAGTAGAATAATTATTATAATTACACTCATAAAATTAAATAAAGGAAGTTGACTAGCTTAACATAGTCGGCTTACTTGGGACATGAATTAAATCGTGTTGCACCATAACAGGAGCTAAGTTATCCAAGTCATATCTAAGTTACGTGGGCACAAGGTGAACCGGGGTACCTGAATAACTTAGTTGAGTGTAACCAAATTGCGTCCAAGTTATTGCGACAAGGATGTACTTAGCTTGCATAGCTATACCGTATTTGGTAGGATTAAATTCGCCCTTTTCGGTGTTTTGGAAGAATACAATTTTCTGATTTAGCGTTTAGGTTAGAGACGTCGCTTATTCGCTCGCTCGTTCGCTTGAGCTTTCCTGTTAATGCAACCATAGATGACCTACCATCAGCTGTTAAACTTCTAATTAATGTATTCTTATTTGGAGGCACTTAGGCACCGCCTAGACGAGCTAAGTGAAGCTTAAGGGCCCTAGGTACCTATTCTCGAAGCTTCGTCGTTTTTTTATATACATATCATCACGCCGATTCCCTAACGGGGTAGGCAGAGATTATAGAGCCCCACTTCTCTCGACACTTACATACCTCTTTCGCTTCGTCCACATTCATCAGTCTCTTCATACATGCTCGTTGGTTTCGAGTACTCTTGACGTTCCCGTTGTTTATTTAAGCCTCATATTTTGGGTTTAGATTATACCAGATGAACTACATTCTCTGTTGACAGTGCGAGCTACTAGGCAAAATTACGCATGACAATAATTTAAGCGGGATCTTACTTACTGTTACCTATACTACAAATTTGTAGTTACTGCTTTTATTGTTTACCTGTAAACAAAGACAAACATATTAATATACGATAACATAACTTATATTATATTATACATATCACCCCTTACCACGAAGGTCCCCGAAGGGATAGGCAGAGGTGTGTAATAACACATCGTCGGAGATATATTTAACTGCGATGAAACGGTGATGGACTCGCCATCTGTCACGCTGACACTTCTCTTCTGGGGCCCGAATGCTTGTACTAAAGTGCTCGACCACACAAGCGTCAAGAGTACTTAAAACTAGCGAGCATAATATATGGATAGACTGACGAATGCTAAACAAGCGACTGTATGTAAGTCAAGAGAGATCTGGCGCTCTACTCTCTCTCACGTGAGACTCAGCGAGATGATATGTATGTATGCTTATGTAATGTTGAGATACTGCCATACAATTTTGACTTCTAATGCCAGTCAATTATTGGTGTTATATGAAAGAATAGTATGCTGTCGAAAGCAATGTTGAAAGAAATGTTCTTTGCAGGTGTGTGTCATCCCAAGGTGAGCCTTATAGGGTAGTGGCAGAGTAATGGAGTCGTCGGTATTGTGAAACAATGCTTTCGCATGTTGATTCTAATATTTTGAATGTTTAGGGTTCCGTATGTATACTATCGACGAATATAAATATTCGTCAATATAAACGTCGTCGTCGTATATAAACAAAATTTTAAATCACAAAGATTACAAGTTCGATTCCCGACTGTAGTTTGACATTCGACCCGAACAAGTTTTCTAAACTTAAGTACAGTGATTAGTCACACCACAAGCTTTACGGTAAAGGAAAACATCGAGAGGAAACCTGCATGCATTGAGAAACGTCAATGGACACGCCATCTGTCACGTTGTCATGTAAAATATAGCTGAGGCGAAAAGTGGGTGCATTGGTACTACCGACACACTCTGCTTACCCCTCGGGGACCCTTGTGGGAATGCGTGAAGATATAATACTACAATTCAATTCAATTACAATTGGATGTCCTATGTATTTAAGTCTAGTTACCATAACACAAGCTTTGCTTAATTTGGGACTAGGTCAATTTGTGTGGAATTGTCCCAGGTATTTATTATTATTATTAATATTATACTGCTCTGCTGGAGTTACGCTAATCTTTAGCTTTAAAATTATTTTCGCCTTGGCATTAGAAACAACTCTTCTCACAATGCTTACAAAGTCCCTAACGGGGTATGCAGAAGGCACTCTAACCAGAGTTGTATACCTCGTTCACTACGTTCACGTTCACCAGTCCCTTCATGTTTGCCGGGTTCGAGTAACTTTAACGTTCCTATCGTTGAGTGTTGGATGGATTTGGATGCAAGTAAAGCACGGTCGCGGAGCAGGAAGAATTTCGTACAATGACCTCTTTACCTACTGACAGTGGTCACAAACATTTTTATATGTGTGGTTTGCATGAAATATTTGAAGGATAGAAAAAAACTAGCTTATTAAATAAATTATTATTAAGTATTTTGTTAAACAATAAACTCTTCAGACATTCCACTACTTTTATTTATAACAATTTTGCAATAATATCTCAATATAAAACTGAATCACAGATGTGTTATTCCTCTGTCGTGGTCGAGTATCGAGTGGCGTCATGTCTCACGCCGTCATTTTGGTACCAACGCACCCGAGCGGCACCGACTGCTCCCGAATACTCCCGAGTTAACTGAAACAGACAGAACAGAGGGGCAGACAGACCAGAGGTATCAAAATCGTCTTAAAATTACCAATTTGGTAGAAATAAAAAAATCATAAATCCGAATCCGATTCGTCTGTATCAGAGTAACTGCTTTCTGATGACGTCTCGCCTGTCATATTTATAACAAAAGAATCGACAGTTTTGTCTACATTATCATCTAGTCCACCTAGTTTCGATTCCACTTTTTTGACGTGACTTATGCAATTTTGCCATTTTTCTGCTGTAATGTTGGCTAAAGCCTCCTGGAGCAACTTTTTGACAGCTACCATCTTAAATGTTGTGTTTTTCCGAGCTACATACCCCTTGACGTCTGCCCACACCAGTTCGATGGGATTTAATTCGCAGTGGTATGGAGGTAATCTCAATACCTCTACACCAACTGCTTTTGCCATTTCATCGACTACATACGATTGGTACAGAGTTTTAACGTTTTTCACCTTTTCCAAGAGCTGGACCTTTGTTTCATTTGCTTCAAAAAAAATTTGTTTTGATGAAAGCCATTCTTGGATGTCTGATTTTTTCCAACGTGTTACTGGAATTTTCTCCTGGCGCCGTGAGTGGTAGCTGGCATTATCCATTACAACCACTGCGTTTGGTTCAAGTTTCGGTAGCATTGCTTGGAACCAATTTTCGAACTTGACTGCATTCATCGATTCGTGGTAATCGCCTGTACCTTTGCATTCAAACACCAATTCCGATTCTGGGACAAATCCCTTTTCACTTCCTATATGTAAAATAATTAACCGGTTGCCTTTGGAAGTAGGATTCTTGGCACCCGTCGACAAACCCCCCAAAAATGCTTGTTTTCGTGACTGCACTGTAGTATCTTCCCACACTTTGCCTACAGTGTGCCCTAAAAAGATAATGAATAAAATTATCATAAGTATAAACATTTAACCACTTAATATTGCAAACAACTCAGGGGATCACTAATCGCTTTTGTCGATCCTGTCTTTGCTCTTGATACCAAGTATATTTATTTAATACTAGCTGTTCCCTCTGGCTTCGCCTGTGGTTCATACATAGCCTATGTATTATTCTGATGTATAAGGTATATTATTGTAAAGTTTCATTAAAATCCAATCAGTAGTTTTAGCGTGAAAGAGAAACAAACATACATACATTCTCACAAACTTTCGCGTTTATAATATTAATAGGATTATCAAGATCATAACAGCCGTTTAGCCATGTAAAGGTGACACACAGACAGAGATACTTTCATATTTTTAATATTAGTATGGATTTAATTCAGTCAGTAAATGGATAAAAAAAAAGGTCTTACCCGCATTTACCCAAGTTTCATCCAAGTAATATATTGGTCGTTGTTGCTGTCGGTAAGTTTTTATATTTTTCAAATATTTAATACGCCACAATGCTATGTCATCTCTGTCGATCAAACAATTATTTCGCCTTCGTTTGACATATTTAAACTTTAAATGTTTTAGTAATTGTTTCAACGATGTCAAGCCCATGTTTGGTAAGGATTCGTCTGCATTTATGACATGTAGTACCTTTTTTGTTGTAGGTAACTCTCCTTTTAAATAAAAGCTGTGCACTATTCGTCTGATGCACGATTTATCGAACTCATCAGTCTTTTCAATTACTGAGAGTCGTTTTTTCGGTGAAGGAGCCGGCTTGACGGTGTCTGTTTCGGTATATTCTTTTAAAATACGATATATGGCCGATTTTGAAATGCCCAAGATATCGGCTGTTTTGTCCTTCATTTCTTTTTTTGAAGGATATTTATCGGCAGGCCAGGATTCCTTAATGTATTTAAACACGTTAATAATCATAACCTTCTCAGATTCACTAAAGTGTGACATTTTTCTTTTCTTCCGCGGAGAAACAAACTTCTTGAATGGACGCGAGGTAGACGGCACTGGTTCCATTTTAAAACAGTAAATTAAACTTAACAAATCAACGAAACCACTTAACAATTAAAACAAGACAACAAAAACTAACAAATAACAACAAACTAAGATAAATGTGTTTCAAAATTGAACGAGCACTAACGCATCCCAAGATGGAATGTCGTTAGTTATTCAAAAATTATGAATCATGTCAAATACTTTTAATTGCGACCAAAACACCAGACGCAAGCAAGAACAAACCTTACGGTCTCAATTAAACGGTTTTCAATCCCTGGCGACAGCGGTCATTGCATCTGTGCGAGCGAGACGCATTATATTTACGCGGGAGTGACAGAGATGGGTAATAATAGGTTATCGTACGAAATTCTTTCTGTTCCGCGACCGTGCTTTAGTTAATATTTATGCATGTACGGAACTCCAGTCTAAATTCCCATTGGCATTACTTCACGTAGGTGATCAAGGCAGCGGTGCGTAGGCTCTATGGCAATTATTTCTATTACATCTGCCTTTGTATGCATTCTGGTTCTATTAAGGTGGCATTGAGTAATACTTGATGGTATGATGGTTATTGCAAAAGGCCAGGTAAGCACAGAGTAGTTAGAGAAATAGAATACCACAATTTCATTTTATCGTCATGAAGTTGAATGATGGTGAACATGATAGTGGAGCATAGCTGGCCTTATGACATTGCTCTGTGGCGCAGAATATTTGACTTGTGTTCGTTCACTTGAAGGAGACAAAGAAAAAGAAACACAAAGTTTAGGGTTTTAGTATTTTTTTTTATTTTACTAGTATCTAATACGTAAAGTTTATAAAATATACTCGTAGAGAAAACAACCGACTTTCCTTCTTCCTTAAATGCTATTTCGTCCAATTTAAAGAGTAATGATGCAACAAGCGTTCCATAACACGAGTAATAGACATTCAATATTTATAGCATATAATTATGTAGCTTCCGATATCTTTATGTAATATACATAATTATAACAGTTGTGGGCGACTAGTAAACCAGATTATGTCACGTTATATGGTTGAGTTGAACTGATATATTATACTTCTACATAAATTATTAAAAAGCCGTGGTGGCTGAGTGGTTCGAGTAAATGATTGCGTGTTCTTGACTGTACCGACAATTTTTTAATTTAAGTACAGGTTAATAACACCACTAGCTTTACAGAGAAGGAAATTCAAAGACTATTAAATGAAAGACTAATGTATTGCCATCGTCTAAGTAGTGCTTGAGGGACGGCGATGGTCTCGCCATCTGTCACGTTGGCAAATATGTAATACATTTTCGGCGAAAAGCGGGCATGTGTTCACACTTGTGTCTACCCCTTTGGAGACCCTTGTGGGAAGGGCTGAAGATGTAAAACGTGTTTAATAACTTCTTTGGCTTTACGCATGGCCCTCTTTTTAAATCGGTAAGCTTTTGGATGATGTAACTTTCAGATTGTGTGCGAGCCTACGTTCAGGCGCAAAATGTTCCACATCGGTGTCACTGCGGGGATAATCAATGTCAATGACTTCGGAAACTACGGTCTCGGGATACCGATTTGGGCCAAAATTTTATCTGTAAGTGGTTATACAACTGTTTTTTGTAAATATTGATAATTGTTGTTATTGTAAATAAATCCACGTTCATTACAACATGACGGAACATAAAGCAGTAAAAATGCCTTAATACGCCGTAATGGGACTAGAAATCAGCCTTCCGTCTTAAAGGGATATTGCTCTAGTAAATTGATAATACATGTAGCTAATTTGGCTACTTCCCGAATGTTGAAATTAACGGTTGAGCGATTAATTGAACTTTTTGTCTCAAAGGCTATATTTGTATTGTTACGTGATCTTTTCATGTTATTTGATACGTATTTTAAGATAGGATCGAATTACCAACTAAACTGGCAGATGTTATAACAAGGTTTTGACATTTGAGAAACTGATACATCAGAAGGTGAACGGGTAGGGAAGGTGAAAAGGTATTGTAAATAATCTATTGATTTCCTTAAGAAGAACTTCAGTGGATTTGAAAAACGTAACATAGGGCAAAGAAATATAAATTGTGATAATTTTATGTTTTCTTATCTCTATGGCAGGGCAGTAGACTGCCAGACTTCTAGTCTAACAGACTTCTTTCGCCACATCTACATTATTTAAGACTAGTCATGCATACCCGCCAGATCCTAAAACTTTAACCTTATAATTCCCATCTTTGAAGTTGGAACGTGGTTTTTCTCTACTTGTTCCGGACACTTCACATCGTATATATGTTTCGTCAATCTTTCTTCACTCATCATTTCTATGTGTCCAAACCAACGTAACATGCCTTTCTTCATCTTTACAATCAACCTCATTCGCGCTAGTTGCTTTACGAAACTCTTCATTGCGGATTCGATCTAACAACGTTTTCAAACACATTTTCTCCAATAGAAGTATTGCAAATAACGCGTCCGTAATTCTCGCGTGTAATTATTTGTTTTCGCACATGGCTGTGATCGTTACAAAAACCTAAAAAGCCTTGTGTTACGTGTTACCGTTTCGTAATACAACAATTAGCGTAACGGTAGAAAACAAAAGGTAGCTAGAACTGGCAACAAACGTGACGGAGAGGAAAGTATGGCCGCGTTTCAACAGGTTTTCGGCGAAAGTGGTAATAAGAAAAAAAAACAGCTGAACTGAAGTAAGCCCAACATATTATTATTGTGCTAACGACTGTATTCGCCGCCTGCTTTTTTTAATGAATTACAGTTCTTGTCAATTATTTTTTGGGACTAATTCATGTTCACCAAGAAAAAGCTGAATGTTCGAACTATTTGCTTTTCTTTACGTATTTATTTGAATTTTTCTTCAATTAATCAGTACAATTTAGTGCTGGTCACAACGCAATTAAGTTGTTAGATAATGTCGAAGGAACAAAAAAAGGTAGCGAACTGAAGTATTCGAAACGGCCATGCAAGAAGCTGATGAATGTCTGAAAGCCATTAGGAAGCTGGAAGTCTAGAGAGGACTGGCGCTCTACTTTCTGCCTGAGTGAGATTGATGAGTTTGAGAGTTGACATGAATGATGTTTATCAAATAAGATGAAAAAGTATTAGATATATTTGAATCATTCAGATAAAACACTTGTATACACTATGTAGAAAATCCGGATTCAAATGAAAGCAAGCCTAGTTAAAACAAGCATTGTAAGTGAAATTGTTCCAGATTGTATTTTCTGCTAAAAGTGTTGGAAAACCGGCAGTAGTTGTAATAGACCCACTGTTTCCACTATTACACGACATTTTGCCTTAACCGCACCAAATCTTAATAGTATTATTACCGTGAACATTTGCGAGGATGTTTACTGTTCACTTTTTCATGCTAGAAAGGCTGAATGGCACGGCAATGAAACGGCACGATTATTAGCTGGATGAGCATATAGGATTTTTTTTATTCCAGAAATTAATCTACTAATGAAATCAAAGCTTACGCGGGTAAATACGGCGGATAAAGGACTGAAGAATGGATGGCGGAGAGAATTGATGGAGTGAAGAATTGCTACACACTGCGAACTGTCACGTTGGTACATTCATAGCGTGCGAAGAGTTTGTGTTTGTAAATGTCTGCTTACCTCTCTGCGGACTTTTGTGGGGAGGAGTAAGACTTTTTTTTTAATAATATATGATTCAGGGTCATTGTATTGAGATTATGCCTACACGTCCACTTATTTTTTTATTAAAAATTGCTGGGTTAATAACAATAACATTCAGAAGACTGACAGACAGACTGGAGAGTAGAGGGTCAGTTCTCTCTATGCTTAAATACGTCTTTCGTACTATTGGGTAAGTAGACATTGATATCCATATACAACTGTCAGACAGAGGTTAGACAATTGTTATCACATAAAGTTTTATTGTTAACCAATAAATTGGTCAATCTCTTTTTAAACCAATCGCATAACTATGCTAATAAAAATGACAACACGTCTGATATTTAAATATTACGATACAAGACAACAAAATGTTTGAAATGTTAACCTAAGCGGCAACAGCAATCAAAGATCGTAAAATAATGATTAAACTCGAAACAGACAATGCTCTCGAAACAATTGACACACAAACACGAATTTACGGTAACAGCGTGACATTTGCATATGAAAGACACAAAATTGCCATTTCAAATATGTGATTACAGGCTTTGGACATGTCGGATCACGTAGAATCTTTACAATTTACATTAAAACCGTTGGCTAATGAACACAGTTGTACTAGTGAGCTAAATAGTCGACATTGCGAATCGCACGCGATCCAACGCGCTGCGTCTACAGGCGAGAATATTTATGTTTTTGTATCTTCATGCCTTCTCTTAAGGGTCCCCAAAGGGGTAGGCAGAGGTATGTAGGTGCTACCTACTCTCTGTCGGAGATATATTTTTGGTGTCAAAGTGTCTTATGTCTTTGAATTTCTTCTCAAACATAAGCAGGTTTCTCGATGTTTACCTTTCACCGTAAAGCTCGTGGTGTGACTAATCGCTATACTTTAAGCTACTAGCAAACTTTAGGAAACCTCATAGGTAGGATTCGAACTTATAATCTCTGTGTTGCAGGCGACGACTCATACCACTCGGCCACGACTCCTAATATGTTTTATGTTTGTAGGTTTATTGTCTCAATGTAAAAGTAACAAAGAAGCTGATGAGTATCATATTATGGTACATTATTATGAGTATGATAATTTTACAATATTAATAAAGATATTAGTTGACTTTATACTGGCAACATTGTTATTAAAATATTATTTTTATATAAGTTCATGTTTATTTATAAGCACACGGATATAATAATATTAATGAATAATGTATCTCACGTTACATAAATTGTGCTTTCAACTATTATATGTAACAAAATGCTCGAGATTTTTAAAGATTATATTTGATAGAATTATTAATTCCAAGCACAGTTTACTTAATTTAGCTACTTTGCCTTCGGGGTTGAAACTCGAGGGTGCAGTCTCCCCGTTTAAAGAGGCCTTACGTCGTAGTTCTCGCGTGATAATCAGGCAAATCTTAAAGAATCTGCTTTGTAGCGTTGGCAATGGTGCTTAGTCTAGTGTTTTTCGTACGCTACCTCGTCACACTGATTTAGTTCGAAAATTTTATCAATAATTGTTTTTATTACTGAAACTGTTTATTTCCCCGGATCATAGTATTAAAATGATTAACTCCATTTTTTTAGAGAAAATAGTTGATACCGCTCAACGCTGCAAATTATTTTAAATGCAAAAATAATTTGGAATATGAGTGCTGTAATTGTATGTGTAACTTATCAAGATACGTTATAATTAACATTCATGAGGCGAGCATTGTTTCAAACCGTGACTAACAATAAATATAGCCCTCGTAAGTAGTCCAGTGAAGGGATTTTACTTAGGCATTTGATAATGTGTATATCGATTCTATACTTGGGAACTGGCATTGTTTAAATAATTGATTGCGAAACTTGGCATGGAACAAGTGATAAAATACCGTTATCAAGACTTTAATTCAAAGTTTTGTATCTACCCCTTCCATTCCGAGTGAAACTTTTCATTGAGAATGGGGGATCCCGAGGGAGGTAATCTTGATCCCATAAAATACACATTGTATTAAAATTAGAGACCCAATCCCTTGTATTACATAAAATTAGGAAATTTTTAACTCATTAAAGATATATATAATAATCCATTAAATTTGGGGTATAAATAATATTCCAAACATTTTACCATATGTACCTCAAAGTAGTACATTTTAGACCAAATCAAACTCTAAATGAGGAAGTTCAGAAGAACTCGAAACCAGCGATTGATAAATAATGCGACTGATGAATGTGGATGATGTGAAATAGGATAGTAAGTCTAGAAAGCCGCTCTACGCTACTTTGGCTACCCCATGAAGTATTCGGTGTGATTATTATGTAAATTTTATCGTTGAACAGGTTAATTTTACACTTTACTGACTGCTACTTCCACCGTGATTTTTAAAGACTAATTTAACAAATTTGAGGAGCAAGTTAAAATACAACAGTGAAGTAGACAACTTAATGACTAAACTGACTTCACTACATATTTATAAATAGAATTAATGTCCCAAATCCATGTGATGCGGAAGGGTTCTAAGAAGACTGGCTATACCACGTTGAATGGCTGATTCGCTGAGTGAAATATTAAGTCACGGGAGGCCTCAAAAAGTTTGCTCGAGACCTTATAAAAGTTATCATCAATTTGTTGCTTTATTACACCGAAAGAAAGCAATAATAGTAGTTATCTCACAAAAAATACGATAATATGTACGTACAAAAAAAGTCACCAAAAAACTAAGCAATCAAACTAACCAGGTATATTCAACAAGTGTATATGATTACTTGAGTAAAAAAAACATAGCGTCCGAATGTATGATATCGGCGTCGTTTGAATGGTGTTATCACATTTCAGTTCCGGATTTCACTATTTCTGCATATTTACTAATCAAGTTAGCTCGATTTGGCTCATTGACAACTTTCTTCATCTTAGCGAAAGTGACATTGTCTAGGTCGACGACCTTGTGGTTTATGACTTCATCTGAATTCGTACTGTTATGTCATAAGGTGGTGCTTTCTTCAAGGATTTGGTATTTTTTTGGTTATGAAAATCACTTGTTCTGCCTGTGTTCTTTAATATTTTTACGCCTGCCTACAGATAGCCGAAGAGGTAGGCATGAATGTAATAGCTCCTTTTGTAACGAAGACATATATTTTTTTCAACGACTCCTGCCTTTTAAGCAATGAGAAGCCATCTGTCACGTTGGTAGTGGCACTTCTGCTTTCATAACGAATGGCAGTTTGAACGTCACAATTGAACGATATTGTTATATAGATAATTGTGTATATACATCTTCACCCTTTTCTAAGGTCCCCGAGGGGAGGAGGTGTATATTAACACAACCTCTTTTCACCAACGTAACAGATGAGGAGTCTATCAGGTTACCACACGATGTTTTCCTTCACCGTAAAGCACCACGAGCTTGAATAAACTCACTATTAAATTAAGAACTAAAATTCATGAAGAAAAAAACAAATGGATACAAGAAATGGAAACTACTAAGACTTACTGAAAAAAATATTATCATTCAATGAAGAAAGAAATCCCAATAAAACACGAACTAAACGTTCATAATAATATTTCGTTTCTTTAAACAAAACCTTGTTTTTAATTTTAAATCTTAATTTCATATCCAATAATACCTATTACGTACGCATTATTCTGGAAGTCCTCTCAACTCGCAATCGCAATGCGCAATAACTTTCTATTCCTCTGAACAAGTGCTAGTATTGAGTTGTATTGAGATGTGAAACTTCAATCTGTCTAAGTTTGATTTAAAGTTCTCTATTACATCGCCGAGTGTCGTTGTGAGAATGGCCAGTTATGAGATAAATAAAGATTACTTTCTTCGTCTCAAAATGTCTAAAGAAAGTAGTTTTTTCAAAATTATATGAGCATGCGTGAAACAGCAGTATTTAAAGGATAGTTAAAAGACTATTTAAGACAACTTACATTTTAGGGTATAAAATACGACACGTGTGTTTTGAGTTCTACGAACTGTGTCCCGCCCTTCCTGTTAATTACGATTAATGTTAAGATTTTTGTATATTGACTGGAAAAGTCACAAAATTAAATTATTTGGATGATTGTTGACAAAACCCATATACAATGCGAAAGTGCTTGGAAGAAGAAACATAGGTATTCAGAGACTACTAAGTTCAAATCGATCGAGTAATTCTCAAGTATTGGAACGATGAGAGTACTTATTGTTTAGTCGAGTATTTATCAAGACACTAATTATTCTGATGAGCTCTGTACTTTTTTTTTTTAAATACCTGGGACAATTTCATACAAATTGACCTAGTCCCAAATTAAGCAAAGCTTGTGTTATGGTAACTAGACAACGATATATTTACTTAAATAGATAGATATATACATAAATACATAGGACATCCAAGACTAAGAGAGAGAACGGTTTCCTCTCGATGTTTTCCTTCACCGTAAAGCTCGTAGTGTGACTAATCACTTAAGTACGTAAGTAACTACGTACTTAAGTTCAGAAAAACTCATTGGTACAGTCGGGATTCGAACTTGCGATCTTTGTGTCGCAGGCAACTGCTCGAACCACTCGGCCACCACCAGCTTGAGGTGTCGGAAATCACCTAAGATAATTTTGTTCGCAAAAAAAAAATTTTTTTAAAGTACTTTAGTCATTTAGTTTTCTAGTCTCGTTGCATAAATATTTTCAAAAACAACTCGAAAACCTCCATCATTATATTTATAAATCGATTTAACGTAACATTAATTAGCAAAGTAGATACCAAACTGAATATAACGATTACGTTACTATTTATATTTATTACGATTCACTAGTTATACGAGATCGTTATGCAACTACTTTCTATTCTTCTTTCGTTTTATCGAATTCTATTGATGGATTGATGGTTAAAATAGCCGCCGCTATCCGCCCTTGAACCAAGAACCGCGGATGGTGAAAGTGAAGCAGGTAGCTATAGGCCTGAGCCACAGGTAGCCGGTAACAGGTTCGATCATATTGGTATGCCTTAATGCAGGTTGTAGCTTGATTGTAGCATTTTTTCATAAACTAGCGACCTGGTTAAGGCTTTGCTTGGGCAACGGTTTCGATTCTCTCCCAGCCGACTTTTTTTTAATTACTGCTGTGTTCAGCGGTTTTGCCCACGTAGTATTTGATTTTATTGGTAGTTTTTTCTGGTATAAAATGTTCTATGTCTGTGCAAAATTTCATTTAATTCTGTTCAACAGTTCTGGCGTGATTGAGTAACAAACATACATACATACATACATACTCACAACGTTTCTGGACCAAATTAAGGACGTCTCGGAAAAAGGCCAGGTCAAGAGTACCCTAGACCGAAAAGCATGTATGAAGAGAATAATGAAAGTGGACGAAGCGAAAGAAGTATGTAAGGATCGTAGCAAGTGAAAGAAGTGGTCTCTGCCTACCCCTACGGGAAAGAGGCGTGATTATATGTATGTATGTATGTATGTATTAACACATAAATTGAAAGAAAATGTAAATTTCAATAGCAATGTATACATATAAAAGTGTCCCGTTTTCACCCGCGTTGATTTCATTCGTGGTTTTTCTAAATCGTAGTAGCTAATATTTAATTTAATATCGCATGAATCAGGTCAATTTACAACGTAAGGTAATTGATGAGCTCCGAAACCAATCAATTACATCAAAGTATGGCCAATTACATTGTTATTAACAAAACTGTGTGAATTGTCACTACGCGTGTTGAGTTCATTCACTAAATAGTCAGACAATACTTTTTTTTTTTATGCCAATTGGGTGGCAAACAAGCATGCGGTCCGCCTGATGGTAAGCGGTTACCGCCGCCTGTGTTAATCTAAAAGACAGCACTTTACAATGGAGGTAGTGTTTTGACCTAGATATTATATCTGACCTAAGCTAAGCAAAGCTTGGCTATAAGAACCAGACGACGGTATACGTATATGGAGAAAAACATTGATAATCCACCAAGGTATAAAAAAAATACTCGTAGGTTCTATGGAAACTATTAATAAGATAAAAATCGTAGTTAAAATCTACATAACTTTGCTTGACTAGATTTTTCTACGGAAATAGCGGCGTACTTTTGCTAATTTGGAGCGTTAATTATAACTTTTTTAATTTTTTTTTTATATCCTTGATCACATATCTGAGTGATTTTTCCATTTAGGCGTTAAGATATAAATACTAAAACATTATGTATACCTATATACGCTGTGTATATATTTTACGAATGGAAGAAGCACCCCTCTTCTTCACTTGGGACGTATTGAAAAGTCATGAAATAAAAATATTTAAGCAAATATCATCATAAATAATAGTCATAATTTATTTTATTTTAATAGACAATTAATCATGAGTAGACCACAAATTAACAAAACAAGTGTTCGTACCAGCTAAACAGATGCCTACTCTGTCAGTGCGAATGTTTTGTGGTTCTCGGCAGGTGAATCATTGAGCAATGTTTCACATAATAATAATATTAAATCATATTTAATCCAAATCAAACTATAAAAGATTAAAAATTTAATAAATTTAATCTTACACAATACTACCATGATACCTAAATAAAGAGCAAAAAAAAAAGAAATTACCTTTGAACGAACGCCGTAACAATTCCAAGTGTCCACTCGTACTTTTCAAAAAAAGTTCTATTCACTTCAAAAAATGTATTTACAAAAAAAAAAAATTCGAATTCCGAATCCCAAAACGATCCGCTTACGTTGACTGAATCACATTTTCCATCGTACAAAAATGGTTCATCATAATGACTTAAGTTGTAATGTCATTAAGTTGGGCGCGTGCTTACGCTACGGCTTTTACAAGCAAACTGACTTGCTGTAAGGCAACTCTCCTCGGAACTTAACTATCACTTAGGGGACTCGCATCCAACGATGAGAAATCGGCCCGAATCACCACCTTTGCGCTATTGGTATAACTATTGCGACGATAGTAATAATTCCAACTACTTAGATGGAACGGATCTAACACTCAAAGAATGGAACGTCAAGTGTACTCAAAATTGGGGAACATGCGTGGAGAGACTTACTCACTTGTAACAATACCTGCGCCTCACAGTGTTGCCCACGTAAAATGTGGATTTTTTGATTTCATTGAAATTTGAATTTTTCGAAGTGATTGATTAATAAATATTCTCTCAAACTTTTGTATTGTTAATATTGGTTAGATTACAAATGAAAAAAAGAACAACTATATCCTCCGTGACATTTTTTTTGTTAATATATAATAGTCAAATATATCACGCCGAGTTCTTAACGGGGAAAGCCTCTGCCTACCCCGAGAGTAGAGCACCAGTACTCCCTAGACTTACATACTTATTTTACTTCGCTCACACTCTCTTCATACATGTTCGCCAGATTCGAGTACTAGTGACGTTCCCGTCCTTGAGTGTCCGATCGATTTGATCTAGATAGTTGGAAACTAGTCTTCCTCTGCCACATCGTGCTCACACTTTCACTGTTTTGTATATCTGTTTCGTCAATCTTTCTTCACTCATAATTTCTGTATCCAAACCTTTAACGTAACATGCCTTTCTTCATCTTTACAATCACACCATCGTTCACGCCAGTTGTTTTGCGAATCTCTTCATAAATAATAGTCAGTAGAAGTCGTTCGAGTAGTTGCCTGCGATACAAAGATCGCAAGTCTGAATCCCGACTTTACCGATGAGTTTTTCTGAACTTAAGTACAGTGATTAGTCACACCACGAGCTTTACGGTGAAGGAAAATATCGAGAGGAAACCTGCATATGTCTGAAAAGCAATTCAAAGGCGTATGTATGTATGTAGTCGTGCTTGAGTAAGGGTGATGGATCCATCCATCTGTCACGTTGGCACCTAAAATGTATCGCTTGCGGGAAGTGTGTGTGTGTGGGTACTACCTGTATACCTCTGCCTACCTCTGCGGGGACCCTTTACATAAATAATCAGAACTCCAGGAGTTCTCATCACTAAACCAGTTTGCAGACATTATTAAGCATCTTTAAGCGTTCGGTATCGGTATAGTCCTTTTGACACAGAAAATATGAATACTCTCTAAAACAGATCCGCATTTAGGAGAATATTAAATTAACTAATTAGTATAATTTCCAAGTAGCTGTGCTATTATCTACAATAGAAAGTAACTATTCCATAATGATAATGTGACTTGGTGATTCAAGTCGATTTCCATAATCTATTGTGAGGCATGACAGGTGAGTAAAGTCATGGCAGCCGAGCGGTTCGAGTAGTTGCCTGCAACATTTAGATTGCCAGTTCAAATCCCGACTTATTTTACACTTGTCCGTTCATCGTAGTTGAATATTACTGGCACTCATCTATTTCCCAAGTACATCCCTGTATTCAATAAAGGTGATATTTTAAATCGTTAAGTTTTTCATAATTTATTTAACTCCGGCCTAAACCTTTTTATGTTTCCGGCGGCGTTGGGTTGTTTGATGTCTACACATCGACTGGTCATTTGGTTCTATGGATTTCTTACACGTTCCATAAGCATTTGTATAATGCTTGAGCTCCACTCTCTCCACGCCGTCAGGAACTCGACGTGATGACATGTCTGTCTAGGTACTACCTAATTATTTATTGCCCACGAATTCGACCGCGTGGAGTATAGTCTTATCTTAATGTGTATACTAGAACCTACAATATTGTCTGCCTATAAAATAAGTACCTATTTAGAAAAAATGCCAGACTATTTATTTCTAAGTATTCAGAGTTCTTTGGGATAAATGTTTTTACTTGGATTAATTATTATAATATATATCCTAGGGCTTTCCCATAAGGGTCCCGAAGGTGTAGGCACAGTTGTAGTACCCACACACCCACTTTCCGCCAGAGATATATTTTAGGTGCCCACGTGACAGATGGCAAGACCATCGCCGTTACTCAAGCACGACTATAATGCTACTTTGAATGTCTCCTCAAACGTATGCATGTTTCCTCTCGACGTTTTCCTTCACCGTAAAGCTCGTGGTGTGACTAATCACTGTACTTAAGTTCAGAATAACTCATTGTTAAGGTCAGGATTCGAACTTGCAATCTTTGTGTCGCAGGCGACTGCTTGAATCACTTGGCCACCACGACTTAGCTATATATTTGTAGTTAATAATTACTACAAGCCACTTTCGGCGGCTATTTGCGGAGTTACGCAGAATATAATTATGTACTTACTATATATAATGAAAAGTTGACGTTCCGCCTACCCACTGACAGATCGATAGTTTGCGCCAAGAATGCAGGCTGTATAGTCGGACACATATAATAGGTGAGTTGTGGTGGCCATTGGAAAGTCAAGGTCAGAACGGTGATACGATGATCGATGGAAAACATCGTAAGGTAACCTTCATACGTAGAGAATGCTTTTCAGGATAAGTATACTGGTGGTTTGAAAGACGGTGGCAGGCTCGTCTTCTGTCAAGTTGGCTCCAAATTATATTTTAGGTGAAAAGTGGGTGACATAACACCTAAGCCTATCGGTATGGAGTTCCTAATGGGGAGGTATGCTGTGAATGGTTTCTGAGTGATATCTTGGGCTTGATTATAATGTTTGTAGGGCATGTAATGTTATATGACTCCGATAATAAGCCTAATAAGGACAGGAACGTCAAGAGTACTCGAAACCGACGAGCATGTATGAAGAGACTGATGAATGTGGACGAAGCGTAAGAGGTATGTAAGTCTAGGGAGAACTGGCGCTCTATACTCTCTGCCTACCCCGTTTGGGACTCGGCGTGATGACATGATGATGATAAGATACATTTTAATCATTGATAAATTTAACCAAATTACCGGTAAAATAAACAAAAACTCTTGATATACATACTCCTCTAGCACGATCTCTTTCATTTGCTCCGTTACAGAGACAGTCTGATATAAACACAAATTACTAAAATTAGTCGCAATAGGTCGCAAGTTCGAATCCCGACTGTACCAATGAGTTTTTCTGAACTTAAGTACAGTGATTAGTCACACCACGAGCTTTACGGTGAAGGAAAACATCGTGAGGAAACCTGCATACGTCTGAGAAGAAATTCAAAAAGGCGTATGTATAGTCGTGCTTGAGTAACGGCGATGGACTCGCCATCTGTCACGTTGGCACCTAATATACCTCTGGCGGAAAGTGGGTGTGTGGGTATTACCTATACACCTCTACCTACCCCTTCGGGGACCCTTGTGGGAAGGCGTGAGGATATATTATTTTATTATTACAAAAATTATAAAAATAAGACTGACTTCACAAAACTTTTGTGTGCGACTGTACATTCCGCGAGTCAGTAAACTCAGCTTTCTTCGGCACGCCCTTGCTATTGCGCAACCATCACGTGTACACGTTACTAGGATGTATCAGACAAAGTAAAGCCGACATTATTTTGTCAATATTACATATATATGAATAATACTTGTTACATGGCTAAAACACTTTCTTATGATGAGACTGAAAAACTTCGACGACCTTCATAATAGTTCAGAAAATGCATAAATATGATGAGCGATTGCACTCCATTAAATACACAGATACCTTTACTCAGAAACGCTCACACACACACACACACACACACAATAGATTCTTAAATTCTATAATATTGTTACGATGGAAGGTTCTGGAGGGCTTGCCGTGTGAAAGCCATGCCAAACAACAACACTTAGCCGGAAATATAAACAAAAGGATGCAATTAAGAAAGGACGTAAACAACTTGTTTACGTCACCCGGCCATTGTTCTGCGGATGCATTTAAATGGCTATTCCACGAAAGTCTTAATGGCGGTCTAGAACCTTCCACCGATATCTAGAATATCGTGCCGGTGCCATATATAAGGCGGTACCCGATGGGCACAGTTAGTCAGTCAGAGTCAGTCAGTTTAGTGAGTTAGTCAGAGTTCAGTTTAGAGAGTCAGTTCAGTCAGTTAGAGTTAGTCAGTCTGTTGATTCCGGAGTAGAGTTCAGTGCGAGTGATCACAAGTGTTTTATCAGTGACTATAGTGAGTGTACAGTATTAGTGAAGTGTTTCAGTGTTTAGTGTTTACTGTGTTCTACTGTTACTGTGTTGTAGTGTACACAGAGTAGAAGTGTTTCAGTACCTAGGGCTTACTGTGTTTTACTAGTACTGTGTTGTAGTGATCAGTGCTATAGTGATAGTGTACTGATTTATCGTACAAGTCTCCGGATTTATTCAGTGTAATAGAATAAAGTGTCGTTTAAAGTGCATCAACCGGCTATCATTAAATTATCCCGAACCCCAGCTCGTAACAATATACTAGCTGTACCCTGCCACGCTTCGCTGTGGATATGTGACTGATGCAAAAAATTGATAAAAACAATCCTTGATGCGGATTATATATCATGCTAAAATTTCAGCTCGATAGGTGCAGAACTTTTTGAGTTTTTTAAGCGTACACAAACCAACCTAGCATTTTTATATATATAGATAGATATAAATAATATATAAGAATTTTTTAGTGTATGAAGGGATTTTAACATTGAATAATTGACATTTGCGTTGTTTTCCAAATAAAGGTTTCTTCAATAGAATGCTTACTACATTTAAAAAATATAATTTCCTAAAGATACATGCCTGAAACTCAAAGAAAATATATTCAAATAATTTTAGCATCCGTTACGACGTATTTTATCTATACTAATATTATAAAGAGGAAAGATTTGTTTGTTTGTTTGTTTGTTTGTAATGAATAGGCTCCGAAACTACTGGACCGATTTCAAAAATTCTTTTACCTTTGGAAAGCTACATTATCCCCGAGTAACATAGGCTATATTAAATTGGACCCGAAAGGTGGCGCTGCGATCGAGTTTCAAGAATTTTACCTTTTTACCCGGCGAAGCTTTCTGTGTGTTTCTGTGTGTCTTAAGCTAGATTCGAGAATGGTTTAGATTTACAATTGGACCCAATAGGTGGCGCTGCGATCGGTTTACGGGCAATTTAACTTTTTCACCCGAGCGAAGCTGGGCGGGACAGCTAGTGTCCAATATAATTGTATATAAATGATCTGTTCACTCTTGTCTTCAATAGATCCAGTATACACGGTGCCACAGAGTATTATTCAAAATAGTATCTCCATAGTATGAAGACAAAAATAGTTTTTTCACTTAAATATATAAATACATATCCCAAATGATGACGAACAAAATTATACAATAGTGCAAGAATTGTAACAGTTGTGTCATGCGCATGCGCGGGTCGTATCCAGCAGCTTTCATGCCCGCAGGCGGACGATGGACCTCCGACGAAAGTAAAAGTTACTCTCGCAAACATATTAACAACTAAATTTATTTGACAGCCATGGTGGCCTAGTGGGTCGAGTAACCTGCTGTACAAACAATGAAAGTTCAAATCCTCACTGTACCAATTATTTTTCCTGAACTTAAGCACGTTAGTCACACCACGAGGTTTACGGTAAGATCGAGAGGTAACCTGCATACGTCTGATAAGAAATGCATGCGAATTCATCAGTCTCGTTAAACATGCTCGCCGGTTTCGAGTACCCGTGTTCAAACTTGAAGTGGTAGTTGGAACGTGGTCTTCCTCTGCCTCTTCTTGCACACTCGTTCGAGCAGTTGCCTGCGACGCAAAGGTCGCAAGTTCGAATCCCGACTGTACCAATGAGTTTTTCTGAACTTAAGTACAGTGATTAGTCACACCACGAGCTTTACGGTGAAGGAAAACATCGAGAGGAAACCTGCATACGTCTGAGAAGAAATTCAAAGGCTTATGTATAGTCGTGCTTGAGTAACGGCGATGGACTCGCCATCTGTCACGTTGGCACCTAATATACCTCTGGCGGAAAGTGGGTGTGTGGGTATTACCTATACACCTCTGCCTACCCCTTCGGGGACCCTTGTGGGAAGACGTGAGGATATTTATTTTTTATATCGGTTTCGTCAATCTTTCTTCACTCATCATTTCTATATGTCCAAACCAACGTAACATGCTTGTTTTCATCTTTACAACTATTTACATAATATATGTGTATGAGTATCTCTATATATTTTTTCTGTGCGTGTGTTTGTCGCAGAGCTCCTTCGAAATCGGTTGGACCGACTTTAATGAAACTTTCTGTATGTCTTCAGGTGGATTCGAGAATGGTTTAGATTCACAATTGGATCCAATCATCCGAGCGAACTGGGCGGGACAACTAGTGTATAAACATATTTTTAATTATAGTTTTATGATCTAGGATTGCTTACACTAAACATATGCATCTCTTGAGTAAATATAGATTTACGCAAATCAACTGGCGTGAATGAGGGCGTGATTGTAAAGATGAAGAAAGGCATGTTACGTTGGTTTGGACATAGAAAGGATGAATGAAGAAAGATTGACGAAACAGATATACAAAGCAAAAGTGTGCGCAAGAAGAGGCAGAGGAAGGCCACGTTCCAACTACCTGGATCAAATCGATCGGACGCTCAAGGACGGGAACGTTAAGAGTACTCGAAACCGACGAGCATGTATGAAGAGACTGATGAATGTGGACGAAGCGAAAGAGGTATGTAATTCTAGAGAGAACTGGCGCTCTATACTCTCTGCCTACTTCTTGACTCTGATTTAGCGTGATGATATGATGTATGAACGTTGATAAAAAGACTTGTATCTAAAACTACGTAACCGCGTGCCCACTAATAATGCCAAACACCCCAGTTGATGTAACATAGCTACGTGCGATTCACACCAGTTCAATTAAACAACCTTATATAGGTTTATACGCTCTCAGCATGCATGTCACGCGTGCCTGTCACTTGCGTGTTTCGTAAACGTTCCAAGTATTCCGTCCACATTTCTAGTAGTAGAGCCGTGGTAGAGTAACTCGAATATAGATAGTGCTATCCATGAAGACGCGCCCCACTATTCTTCCCTATAAAAATATTGTATATGCCTAATGATTTGAAAAGAGTAACCATGGAGTTTCTTGCCGGTTCTTCTCCATGGAAGCAACCAACCCGAACCGTGCTTCTTTTTCGACGTTTTATAAGTGCCCACCTGGCCCTATGTGAAATAAAAAGATTTTTATTTTGATTTTGATATAGTTTTCAGTGTGCAACCTTCCACTAATGTTTGGGTATTATCGGTACTTACCTATGAGTGCACACGCACACTACAATTAATAGACTCGGCTCAAATTCCCGGCATCCCGCGACCCCCTAGAAATTGGTGGGGCGCGTCTTCGTGGATGCGACTATATGTTGTCGCTTGTAACACTAATATCCAAGTTCCAATCCCGACTGTACAAATGGATTATTTTGGAGTAAGTTAACTACGAATTTTACGGTGAAGAAAATAATCAAAATGAACTGCACACATTTTGAAAATTCAAAGACGTTTAAGAAGTCCTGTAAATATATGTCAGGCGAAAACACGGTGTTGTATTACAGTTCGGCCTACCCTTTCGGGGAACCTTGTAGGCGGCGTGTTGAAGGAAAACATCGCGAGGAAACCTGCATACTTCTGATAAGAAATTCAAAGCAAAGGCACCTAAACTTATATCTCTGGAGGAAAGTGGGTGTATAACCATACCCCTCTGCCTACCCCTTCGTCGACCCTTGTGGGAAGGCGTGATAACATCTGACGAATTCGTTGTACCGAGACAGCACTACTTGAGAGTATTAATTGTATCAATTAATTTTATAATCAAGATAAAGTCAAACAATGTTATACCATTTTCATACCTTGAAAGTAATTTATGAGTATAGCAGCGACGTCTGCTGCTCGCTAGTAAGAAGTGTGTTCTCAAATGTAAAGAGGGTCGCCATCTACCGTTGAGAACTGTTTTATATGATTTTACGCCATCTTTTATCGAGTAACTGCTTTGATGTTTTAGCTACAACTTTTTGACGCGAGATGACACTACATACCTTAATATAAAAAATATATAATGAAAAAATATATAAATTAGTATACTCTTTCATTTAAGAGCCTGCAGAATAAAGATTTACTTACAAACTAAATAAAGTAGCGTGATTAATCACACCACGAGGTTTATGTTAAAATAAACATCGATAGGAAACCTGCATAGTACATTTAAGAAGAAATTTAGGCGTTACTTATGTCTGAATTTGCTCGAGCAACTCTCAATGTTAATAATAATAATAATAATAAATGTTAATAAATGTATATAACGCGACCTGAGAATAACTCGCCATATTTCTCATTTGCACCTAAATACAGTATCAGAGACGAAATATTTGTGTATTTACATGGATCTCTATCAATGATTACAATGTATACTGTGATCTCTATAATTAAGTTTTACATTTGAGCTCGATAGATGGCGCTGCAATTATGCTCAAAATTGTTTGTATCCAAACTAGGCGGGATAGCTGGTATTGGTATAGATTATATATTAAGTAAGGCGATATTATCCCAAGTCCTCTAGCCAACGTTGCGCGTTGCTCAAACCTAACAAAAGATAATAATGACGTCATCAACTTCGATTGCGTCTAGAGTCCTATTAAAGCTTCTATCGTCGTGGCGGTGGTGCCACTGACTCAATGGTGCGATCAGTCTCAAACATCATATGTGTAAGATGTAGGTGTGACGTCATAATGGGCAAGCCGTGTCTACCTCTACGTATAACGCACCCAGCTTGCTCTAAATAGGGTTGCCCCAAATGTTTTATATTATTAAATAGCTTAGAAACCTACATACGTTAGAGAAGAAATTTAATGACGTGTGTATAGTGCTTGAGAAAAGGCGACGGACTCGCCATGTGTCACGAGTGACCTTAATATATTTTAGACAATGATGCGTTTTTTTTAACATAGAAGTTAAGAAAATAATATGTTTTTTTTTACTTAAACGGTGTATAAACGTGCAAAAGTACTATTTTTTAATTTAGGTTCGACAATAATTTACGATGTCTAGTCATAGTTACGGCATAGGGTCGGCAACTCGCGAGTGATACCCCTGGTGTTGCAAGCGTCCATAGGCGGCGGTAGCCGCTTACCATCAGGCGGACCGCATGCTTGTTTGCCACCCAAGTGGTATAAGAAAAAAAACATACATAGTCCTTTTTTATACATTTTTTAATAACTTTTATTCACCATAATGTAAAGTATTATATAAAATTATTATTACCGCTTACAAGAAAAATCTATTTGTGGCAGCCCTGCACAGACCAATGTATTCTCCAGAGAGGGCACATTTCATTTGTCCCGAGCTCACTACACGGAATCTTCATTAGTGTGTGCATCGCCCATAGTAGGTACTGGTTTGTTTATAACTGTGGTGAATACTGTCTCAAAAAAATGAGCCGTGGAGGTCGTACTTGGTTGGTTGAATAACTCGCTTATAAAATACAGATTGCAGGTTAGAATGCCGGCGGTCTGTAGCTTCCAATAAGTTATTTTTGAGCTTAATTATATATCTGTACTTTAGGTCAAAAATCAAGAAAAGAAGAGAGGTAGGGCAAAACGGGTTTCCCGTTCGAATTCGGAGCTGCCCGACTGGGGCAGGACCTCCACCTTATAGAAGTCCGTAGCCAATTAACACAATTTTTTGTGTTGTGTTCCTACGCGGTGAATAAGGTTTCCAGTAATGAGCTCCTTGGGGAGGGGGAGGATTGTTACATTGTGTTGGAAGCAGAGGGATTAAACCCATTATGCTGCCAACACACTATAACTCTCCGAACACAGAGTGGCAACACGCAAGTGACACTTCTGTATCGTGAGCGTAAATAGGCTGCGGTAACCGTTTCCCATCAGATGGGCCGTATGCTTGTTTGCCACTCTTGTTGTATAAAAAAAAAAAAAAACCAACAATCTGTCGTGGGCCAGACTAACCTAGCTCCCTAGCTCGCGAACTAGCGACGCTCCAAGCCGAAGCCCATGAGGGTGCAACTAGCTGTGTTTCCTATAAATACCTAGAAAGTGCCCGGCTCTCCAGCCAAGGATGCTTTCCCGCTACTCCCGCTAAGAAGACAACAGAATGATGAGGGCCAACCTCATACTCTTAAAGGGAAATACCGTGGTTCCCGAGTGGTTCGAGCAGTCGTCTGGAGCACAAAGACTGTTCGAATCCCGACTAACAGTTTTACGGTGAAGGAAAACATCGAGAGGACACCTACATACGTTTGAGAATACATTCAAAGACGTACATATAGTAGACTAGCTTGTGCCCGCGGCTACGCCCGCGTGGAGTTAGAAAAAGTAGTTTATGTATCTTTTTTTTTCAATATAACGTATCCTATGTTACTTCTTATACCTCCAAAAGTATGTGTATAAAGCTTCATGATGATCGGTTAAGTAGTTTTTACGTGAAAGCGTAACAAACAAACTTACATTCACATTTATAATATTAGTAAGGAAGTATAGTTGTGCTTCAGAAACAGCGACGGACTTGCCAACTGTCACGTTGGCAGCTAAATATGTATCTCCGGTGAAAAGTGGGTAGATATGTGGGTATTATTACACCTCTGCCTACCTGTTCGGGGCCTCTTTATTGAGATTAGGTTAATAAACAAGACTTCTTTGAGTTTGAACTTAATAAACGTTTTTATTAGTTACTTCACACACTGCACAGTAAAAGTTTTCCAAGGAACTAAAAAACGGCGGGAAGGATATAAAAGTGGCACCAACTGGAATTACATTATAAAAGTAAACAGGCAAACAACAAATAACATACAGCCTAGAATTAATTATACAATTTTATCTAATACTCTTGTGGGACGCACGAAGTGTACTTGTCACAAGCGCAATAGTACCGAACCAATACCTATTCAGTTGCGATGCAGCCAGCGCGCGTGTGACCTATCGGCTTTTAGCACCAGTCGGCGAGCTGCTAATAGTTAAACAAATAAAAAGTTACTTCGAAACCAGAGCGTAGACACGACTGCGGTCTAATGGGGTTGGAATATATAGAAGTAGTATTTTTATTAAATCCATAGATATTTTTTAAGCAACTAGCTGTCTCGCAAGCTTCGCCTGGGTGAAAAAGTTAAATTGCCTGTAACATGATCGCAGCGCCACCTACCGGGTACTATTGTGAAATCTAAACTAATCTCGACTCCATCCAAATAATAGCCAAATAATTTGCAATAAAATAATATTGCGGCTATAAATTGAGATGTAAGCTATCCTATCTTTCAAGTCAGATTAAACTGCACACGGTGTGCACATTTGATTAAAATCGGTTAAGTAGTTTAGGAGTACATCGCGGACAAACAACGTGACGCGTATCTTATATATATTAAGATAAGATAATAAAACCGGCGAGCATGTATGAAGAGAGTGATGAATGTGGACGAAACGGAAAAGGTATGCAAGCCAAGAGAGAACTGGCGCTCTACTCTCTCTGCATTCCCCGTTAGGGACTCGGCGTGATGATATGTATGTGTATGTAATAGCGACTATCAAGCATACGGCCCACCTGGTGGGAAGCGGTTACCGTAGCCTATTTACGTTCACGATACCGAAGTATCACTTATGCGTTGCCACTCTGTGTTCGGAGTTATACGGTGTTGGCAGTATAATGGGACTATTACGTCAGCTGCCAGCACAATATAACAATCCTCCCCCTCCCCAAGGTGCTCATTATTGGAAACCTTCTTAATAGCGTAAGCAGAGAGTATAGAGCGCCAGTTCTCTCTAAACTTACATACTCCATAGTCTTTCGCTTCGTCCACAGTCATCAGTCGCTTCATACTTTATTTAAATTCATATTTTAATTAAACACTTTGAATTACTTTTCAAATGTCTGCAGCTTTATTCACAACGTTTTCCTTCCGTTAATCTCGTGGTGTGATCCTCAATGGTACCGACGGGGTTAGAACCTGTGTTCTTGGTCAACTTAAACCACTCAGCCACGGCGGCTCTTCACGATGTTAATTGTCATTGGTCATTGAAACTTGACAGAATAGGATGTTTGTTGTCGAATGTCTTTTGTTTCATCAATAGTGACATATTTGTAGTTGTCAACCGGCGGGTGGTGGCGAGTGGTGGCGAACAAACGCGATGTCGAGGCGTTAAAACAATACCTTTGTAGCGTAGGCACTAAGTGGTCACATACCATATACGTAGCCGTTGACACTAACGCCGTAAAAAGGATTTGGAATTTCGTTAATTTTCGTCTAACGTTGCTGGATATGAACCAAATAATAATTAAAAAAATATATATATCCTCACGCCTTCCCATAAGGGTCCCCGAAGGGGTAGGCAGAGGTGTATAGGTAAATACCCACATACCCACTTTCCGCCGGAGACATATTTTAGGTGCCAACGTGACAGATGGCGAGTCCATCGCCGTTACTCAAGCACGACTATACATACGCCTTTCAATTGCTTCTCAGACGTATGCAGGTTTCTTTTCTCCTTCACCGTAAACCTCGTGGTGTGACTACTACTACTTACTGTACTTTACTTCAGAAAAACTCATTGGTACAGTCGGATTCGAACTTGATGTATTTATGTTGCAGGCAACATAAATACTTAATATTAAATGATTTCCAATATATATTGCATATATATGAATGTTTCAGACACGGCGGATACAACGAGAATTCAACGGAAAAACTACAAAATTAAACCTTCATTGTATTCAAAGTGTGAATGAATCCAGATCAAAAATTCCCCGCTAGGTAATTTGCGCGCAGTCGGCCCATGATAACTTATTAGCAATAAACAAAAACGGGGCGAGTGCCACCACCCGGCTAATGTTGCTTGCTGCAAGGGTTAAGCTTCGGCGGTTAAGATTTAAATTTATGTTTAGTCACACAACGAGCTTTACGGTGAAGGAAACATCGAGAGGAAACCTGCATACCTCTGAGAAGCAATTCAAAGGCTTATGTATAGTCGTGTTCAGTAACGGCGATGGACTCGCCATCTGTCACGTTGGCACGTAATATATCTCTGGCGGAATGTGGGTGTGTGGGTATTACCTATACATTTCTACCTACCCCTTTGGGGACCCTTATGGGAAGGCGTGAGGATATTATTATTCTATTTTAATTTATTTCGTGGTGACCGGAGTGGTTTGACAAGTCGCCCTCTTCTTCGCCGAAACATATTGCTGGCTCGAACCCTGTCGATTTGTACCAATTCGGTTTTCCTAAGCGGAGCTATTTTATATATTCCTATTGCTCAGAGACTTTCCTTGAGATTACTTACAGCATAGAGTTCTCCAAGAATGGTGTGAAAAGGTTCCTGCAGGATTGGTGCTATGCGTGCGATTACCTTTGTGTAGCAAGCGTTTATAGGTAGGCGACGGTAACCGCTTACCATAAAGTAGGCCGCATGCTTATGTGTCAGCTAAGAGATAATAAAAAATAAGCGTACCTAATTAAAATACATTTACCCGCCGGCATTATATTTGGTGTTACGCAATTTTCTTCATTGAAATGTACATTCATACATATTATCACGGCTGGATCGCTCACGGGGAATTTTAATATTATTTTGTCTATAAATTATCCTCACGCCTTCCCACAAGGGTCCCAATTATAATTGCTTATAACTTGGACCAACCAAGATAAATCACTAAGGTTAAAACATCATTAATATTAAATCACGGGGCGACTGATTTACTACGCGCGAGGGGACGTGATCCGTTGCGTTAACCTCGGTTTAACTTGTCATTTATTGCGTGTGGTTTTCACTATGGTGCTACTGGGCTTTGGTGTGTTTGGTTTCTTTTTAAATCGAACCGTATCTATTTCAAATCGCCCATTGACAATGCTCGTCATTAGTACTCGAACCGGCATGCTTTGGATGGAATTTGGTAAAATTTCGCATAAAGATAAGAAAAGAAGAAAATATAATTTATTCTAGAAGAAAAATCCCCGATGTAATAAATTTTTTATACGGATGATACCACAGGACAAAGCTAGTCATTAATACTCGAATATGCAAGAGGGTCATTGAACTAATAAATACCCAAATATGCAGATCCGCTCTACGGAACAACATACGTCATACCAAATCCTAAGCCTTATATAATAATGTTCAAATCGATCGGACGCTCAAGGAAGGGAACGTCAAGAGTATAGTATAGAGCGCCAGTTCTCTCTAGACTTACATACCTCTTTCGCTTCGTCCACATTCATCAGTCTCTACATACATGCTCGCCGGTTTCGAGTACTCTTGACGTTCCTGTACTTGAGCGTCCGATCGATTTGAACTAGGTAGTTGGAACGTGGTCTTCCTTTATTAAAATACATTATAGGGAAAATTAAAAAAAGCAATAAAAGTGGAACTTAATAAGCCTTATTATGTAGGCAATGTTATCATTATCTTTCAGAAAAATATATTTTAGTATAAACAAAATTCAATAAGTATGAATGTGCCTTGGCTCCCAAACTACGCCTAACCTGTACCTTGAGAGCCGGACTATATGATGGCAAAATAAGGGTTAACATTGAGCATTATTTATGAATGTGTGTGGGTTAATGCTGATGACCGAATTATTTCTGGTGCATTCGCATTTGATTGGACAAGTGAGTAGACAATTCTTATAATCTTCCTAATATTAAGTGGCCGTGGCCGTGGTGGCCGAGTGGTTCGAGCAGTTGCCTGCGACGCAAAGGTCGCAAGTTCGAATCCCGACTACCAATGAGTTTTTCTGAACTTAAGTACAGTGATTGGTCACACCACGAGCTTTACGGTGAAGGAAAACATCGAGAGGAAACCTGCATACGTCTGAGAAGAAATTCAAAAAGCTCGCCATCTGTCACGTTGGCACCTAATATACCTCTGGCGGAAAGTGGGTACTCCTTCGGGGACCCTTGTGGGAAGGCGTGAGGATATATTATATTATTATTTTTATTACTAATATTATAAAGGTGAAAGTTTGTAAGTTTGGATGTTTGCGGTTCTTTCACGGCCAAACGGCTGAACCGATTTGGCTGAAAGTTGAAATCGTGATGGCTATATATAGCAAGGAATAGGACATT
The DNA here is from genome assembly GCA_945859725.1 of Drepana falcataria. Lineage (NCBI taxonomy): Eukaryota > Metazoa > Arthropoda > Insecta > Lepidoptera > Drepanidae > Drepana > Drepana falcataria. Next base: position 5,967,377 of record OX243946.1, on the reverse strand, counting down.
GGCTACATTTTATCCCGAAAATGAAAAGTTCCTACAGGAATTAAATTTGCCTTATTATTAGTAGTAATTCAGATTTGCATCAAAATGATATCAATACTCCTTAGTGCTTTTGATTTAAATTACATTTTGACACATGTTTGAAAACTCAATCCTGTCATTACAAAAATTCCAAATAATTCGATGTTCTCATATTATAAAGGCTTTTGGTTTGTATGTTGCTTTTTCACGGCATAGCGGCTGAAGCGATTCTAGCAGGAAAATATTGTAGCTACTTTTTCTAACTCCACGCGGGCGAAGCCGCGGGCATAAGCTAGTAATAAATAATTGTAGCCTATTGTAGTCGACTTTAAAATTGTCACATTTGACAGTTCTGAATGCCGATGCTCTTCAAAGCCTATATTTACTTATAGATAGTGCCATCCACGCAGACGCGACCTGCTATTCTTCCCTATAGTTTATGGTGTAAGTGTGCAACCTTCCACTTATGTTTGAGCATTATCGGTACATACTGATTACCTGTGCACACGCACACTACAATTAATGGACTCGGGTTATGGTCCCAGCATCCCGCGACCCTCCGACTAGAATTTGGTGGGGCGCGTCTTCGTGGATTTCACTATCTATACTTACATATTGGCTATTTACTAGTCGATAGGTATATCTCCCCTCTAACAGTAGTCGGTACAAAATGACCAACAGACCGTACGATAGGAAAATACCTACCTTCGCGTGAGACGTGTGAAAACGGGCGGCCGTGCGCTTCTCATTTACACTTATACAGGATGTCACAGCTAATAGATATCATAGCTGGGTAGCGTAGCAACTGACGGTGTCATCACGATGGTCACCTAACGGGTAGGCAAGGGTTTTTATACCACACGGGTGGCAAACAAGCATGCGGTCCGCTTGCAACGCAAGTATCTCTCGCGCCCTGCAGGAATCGTTTTACACCCTTCTTGAAGAACTCCTTGCTGTACTGTCCAGGGAAAACCTCAACGGGACTAATTCCACAGCCTGAGCGTTCGTGATAGGAAACTCCTTTGGAACCGCGCTGTGCGAGACCTTTGTGGTTCCAAGGTATGGGGATGAAATCAATGAACAGGGAGGCAAAGTATCTCCCCGCAACCCGCGACCCCCTCGACTAGAAATTGGTGGAGCGCGTCTTCGTGGATGGCACTAACTATAGTTGGAACATGATGGATATATTAAACAGATCTTTACATCTTTGGAACACTCTGTATAAACAACCGTAGCTCACATTGAATTTTGACGTTTACCTGCTAATTGGCGTATCAGCTCGCGGCTACCGTGCGCCCGCGCCGCTTCCGGTAGCCATTACAATTTAAAAAAAAATTATTTAAAATTTTATGTTCCATTTTGAAAGCGTGGGAGGTCGTTTTATAAAGTCTTTGGGAAATGTCGCCTTTGGGGCTTTATGACCATTTGGGAAGGATTCATTAAAATTGTTCACTCGAAATGAGGTTCTGCAGTTGAAACTTATGTTCTACTAGCTGTCCCGCCCAGCTTCGCCCGGGTGAAAAAGTATAATTTCCTAAAACACGATCGCAGCGCCACCTATCGGGTCCAATTTTGATTTATACTATCCTACCTTTCAAGTTTGATCAAACTGCACACAGTGTGCAAATTTGATGTGTGTTTAGAAGCCCATCGCGGACTTGCGATAAAAATTGCCATAAAAAAGATTATAGTGAGTCAATCTTAAAAGATAGACATATGCTGTCGCGGACTATTTTTTAGAACTTTTAAAGAGGAACAATTCCCTCATACATGATATTTGTGTAACTTAAACCGTTTACGCAGCGCACGAAACGGAAGCTCTCAAAAAGGAATATTTTTTTCCGTTCTGGCAACATTATTCATATATGCTTCGCTCCTATTGGCCGTAGCGTGATGTTATATAGCCTAAAGCCTTCCTAGAGAAATGGACTATCCAACGCAAAGAGAATTTTTCAATTCCAACCAGTAGTTCCTGAAATTAGCGCGTTCAAACAAACAAACAAACAAACAAACTCTTCAGCTTTATAATATTAGTATAGATTCAAGTATATCGTATTGTATCTTAAATAAATGTAACATGCGAACACTGAAGCATTAAGGTTTCCATTCGCACGGAACCCAAAACATGACAGGCATAATTAAGAACACCTTATCCTTTAAAAACTTATATTGTAAAACGTAATTCAGAAGCTTGAATAAAATCAATGGGGAACTCACCACGAATACCTATAACAACGCAAGACAAAAATAACAAATAACTGACGTTAATTCTTTGTTTTTTTAATGTATTTAATAATTTTACTTAAATGGAAGTCTAAAAAGTAATAAGCCAAGCATACTTAAATATAACTTAGGTATTTGCTCGGGTGAAAAAGTTAAATTGCCCGTAACACGATCGCAGCGCCACCTATCGGGTCCAATTGTAAATCTAAACCATTCTCGAATCCACCTTAAGACACACAGAAAGGGATAGCTTCGCACGGGTGAAAAAGTTAAAATTCCTAAAACTCGATCGCAGCGCCACCTATCGGGTCCAATTTAATATAGCCTATGTTACTCGGGGATAATGTAGCTTTCCAAAGGTGAAAGAATTTTTGAAATCGGTCCAGTAGTTTCGGAGCCTATTCATTACAAACAAACAAACAAACAAACAAATCTTTCCTCTTTATAATATTAGTATAGATATACATTGCTATAAGATTCTAAATTACGTGCTCGCGACTTGCGTGTAATTTTTTATACTATTAGGGTAGTATGCGCGTACCGCGACACGCCTGATGGTAAGCGCTTATCGCCTCCTTGGTACGTCTGGTGCTCGCGGGAAAATTACGGCAACTATCCTTTTAAAAGTTCTCATTGCCTCATGACGTCTGCTTTGTCAGTCGGTATGTTATTGTCCTTCGAAAGGATCATATGTAACCAACTACTAGATGTAACACAATTTCTGGACTTCTTTATTTCCTTCCAGAAAAATTTTGCTGATATATGGCTATGTATCTTTACTTTAATACTTCCACTTGAGCTGGACATGGCTAAAATGTCTTGCCTTGAATTCTTCTTCTTTTAGGCTTCTTCTTTCACTTTATCATCTCACCATCCTATCATAAATTAAAGTGTATTTTATACCAATGCAGGGTAATTTAATTATGGTACCTGTAATAAAAATAGTTAATTTTTCACTTTGATTTATTATAATTTTTGTATATCCCTGATAGTTATTGAATAAAAGCCTCCGCATTGAAACTGAAGTAAGCAAGTAGGGTAATGATGATGTGATACTTACAATATATATGTATATACATATAATATACGAGCTGTATATATATACAGCTCGGTTCTAATATAAGCCTGACAAAGAAGTGATACATACGGGCGGGAAAGCCGGGGCAAACGCCAGCGGCTATTTTGACAATATTTTATAATTATGTACCTACGTGATTAGTTGTATTGTTAGTTTGTCTACGATAATACACATACTTTTTATTATCCAGACAATAATCTATCTTAGTGGCAAATTTCATCCAACTCTATTCAGCCGTTCTGGCGTGATTTTGTACCACTTATCAAACTTTCACACGAAGAACCGTGATGGGTCACATCACGAGCTCTACGCTTAAGAAATATATTTTCCGGAAACTTCCATACGTATCAAGGAAAATTAAATATTAATGAGGTATGTGGCAGTCGCATTAGAGAAACTACGATAGTGTCCCCATGTTTCACGTTGGCACCTAAAATTTATCTCTGGCGGAAAGTGGGTGTGTGGGTACTAGCTATACACGTCTGCCTACCCCCTCGGGGACCTTTGTGGGAAGGCATGAGGATACACAAGAAAATGCCCTGTCGCTGCGCTACTGCACATAATAAAACTACGTGTGTTTCCATATATTGCTAAACGATGAATTAATTTATCAAGTCTCCTCCGAGGCAGCCATTTTGATGACGTCATCGAGTCGACATTTCCCTCCGAATGGAATTTCTCTCAGCTATTAATTACAGTAAGTACCTATTCGATATCGAATTTGTATGAGAAGCGTTTACAGCTTGCCAAAATATATATTTTCTTATCCTGGGTATGTCAGAGGAGGTATAAAAATAGCTTGAATGCAGTAGAGATGCGATCTCTTCGAAAAATGTCCGGAGTAACGATATTAGATCGAGTCCGCAATGAAGAGATTCGCAAATCAACTGGCGTGAATGAGGGCGTGATTGTAAAGATGAAGAAAGGCAGTTTACGAACACGAACGACGAAACAGATATACAAAGCAAAAGTGTGTGCAAGAAGAGGCAGAGGAAGGCCACGTTCCAACTACCTGGATCAAATAGATCGGACTCTCAAGGACGGGAACGTTAAGAGTATTCGTAACCGACGAGCATGTATGAAGAGACTGATGAATGTGGACGAAGCGAAAGAAGTATGTGAGTCTAGAGAGAACTGGCGCTCTATACTCTCTGCCTACCCCGTTAGGGTCTTGGCGTGATGATATGTATGTATGTGTGAGCTATTATTTTTTTGGTATAGATATGCGTTCATCACTATAATTCGTATCTATCTGTGGAATTATACAGGCGAGTTATTAATTTAAGAAAATATTAATCTTCTGTCCTTTTCTCTGGTCTCGTGACGTTGTCTCTGCCCTCAGGACATACATTAATGTAACTTTATATAAAGCCATATTTATTGCGTCATCTTCCTCCTCGCACAAAAGCAAATCACGTGTGAAACATATTATTATTCAAAAACCAATATTTAAGCAACCCCCTGTAGAGTGAAAATTAATAAAGTTGTGTACACATCGGCGCCACGTGTCGGCGCGTGTCACGTGACAGTGTTAATCGCCTTACGCCTGTTTATCGCTTGTTCGCAAGGTCATTATCGCGGCGGGTGTGCACGCGCCTTTATTTGATTGGAAGAGTCATCGTTTTTGTCATCTTCAATTGGTTACGTTTTAAATGTAAGTATCTCATTTTGTTCTAAGCTGAAATGTGTAACGGTGCAATTATAATAACATATCCTCACGCCTTCCCACAAGGGTCCCCGAAGGGGTAGGCAGAGGTGTATAGGTAATACCCACACACCCTCTTTCCGCCAGAGATATATTTTAGGTGCCAACGTGACAGATGGCAAGTCCGCGCCGTTACTCAAGCACCACTATACATTAGCCTTTGAATTACTTCTCAAGCGGCTCTTCCTCTCGATGTTTTCCTTCACCGTAAAGCTCGTGGTGTGACTAATCACTGTACTTAAGTTCAGAAAAACTCATTGGTACAGTCGGGACTCGAACTTGCGATTTTTGTGTCGCAGGCGACTGCTTGAACCACTAGGCCACCACGGCTATCTTTTTATCGCAATTATAAAGTCTACCTAAATATATAAAATGCCGTGGTTGCCGACTGGCTCGAGTAGTTGCCTGCGACACAAAGATCGCAAGTTAGAATCCCGCCTGTACCAATGAGTTTTTCTGAACTTAAGTACAGTGATTAGTCACACCACAAGCTTTACGGTGAAGGAAAACATCAAGATGAGACCTGCTTACGTAAGCAATTCAAAGGCGTATGTATAGTCGTGCTTGAGTAACGGCGATGGACTCGCCATCTGTCACGTTGGCACCTAAAATATATATCTCTATCCCTGGTGTAAAGTGGCGACACTACCTATAAACATATATGCCTAGACTTTAGTGATATAGATTAAAAAAGTTCCAACTATTATTGAGCACCTGTGACCTGTCAGTTTGCATTACATAGTCAACGTGATAGGGTACAATAAAAAGAGATTTAATAATGTTGCATTCTTCTAAAGTTAATGCCAAATGTAATGAATTATATGTCAAATAAAATCATATCAAATTCGGAGCACTAATTAAGCTACGAGTTCTCGTGAGAAATCCGTACATCAATCGAGAGATAAATACAAATACATTATTGCTATCGAACAGAACAAAGACATTGAAAATTCAACCTTAAAACTAAACCATTAAGTGCTATTAGTAGTTTCATAAGCGACGTAGTTATTTTGGCATGAAGATAGCTTCATATACAAAGTTACATTGAATATAAATGTACGATAGTCAGACGAAAATGAACTCTACAGAATGGAAATAAAGATCTTAAATTCTCGCTCGCTATGTTATATTGGTCCGTTTACAGAACCCTGCAGTTGTAATAAACATGATTCGAACTATTAAATGCACCTTTGATGTATGTTATACTGGTTCATTCCGCTTTGATCCAGTTTAAAGTGTATCTTAAAAAGTATATTTATTTGTCATCACGCCGAGTCGCAATGGAGTAAGAAAAGAGAGTAGACCGCCAGTTTTCTCTAGAATTACATACATACATACATACATATCATCACACCAAGTCCCTAACGGGGTAGGCAGAGAGTATAGAGCGCCAGTTCTCTCTAGACTTACATACCTCTTTCGCTTCGTCAACATTCATCAGTCTCTTCATACATGCTCGTCGGTTTCGAGTACTCTTAACGTTCCCGTCCTTGAGAGTCCGATCTATTTGATCGAGGTAGTTGGAACGTGGCCTTCCTCTGCCTCTTCTTGCACACACTTTTGCTTTGTATATCTGTTTCGTCAATCTTTCTTCACTCATCCTTTCTATGTGTCCAAACCAACGTAACATGCCTTTCTTCATCTTTACAATCACGCCCTCATTCACGCCAGTTGATTTGCGAATCTCTTCATTGCGGATTCGATCTAATATCGTTACGCCGCACATTTTTCGAAGAGATCGCATCTCAACTGCATTCAAGCTATTTTCATACTTCCTCTGACATACCCAGGATTTACATACATCCTTTACTTACTCCGTCCACATTCATCAGTCTCTTCATATTCATTAATTATACTTATATAGTTTTAGACGTTTTTAGCCGATTAAAGTACCAACCTAGCTACTCTTTATATTCAAGAAATTTTTTGGAGTTTACTCCTTAAGAATCGATTTTCATATATAAGGCGCCCGGTATGAGAAAAATATGAGAGGTAAAATCTACTGATGAATGACAGCGTTACGTTTTTGGTGCTCTCGTACTCTCCATGGCAACGAGAATAACAGAATGGCGATGTAATTAATGTTAATATTTACTTTCAATTGCATATTGTATTAACCTGATATTAACCTACAACAACTGTCAACTTGCGGAGGTTTTATCGTAAATTTTATATTTTATTTATAATTGATATAAATATAAATTTATATCAATTGATATTTATTTCAAAATTGAGAAAATTACTCAATGAATAAAAATCAATCTATAGATGTGTCATGCATACTCTAAGTAATATAAGAAATACATTCATTTACCCTTATTAACTAATCTATTTATTTTATAATCGTTCGTAAGGAGTAAACTCCAGTCGTGCGTCGGAGCTGACACACACTTTTCTTTTTTTATTTTCACGCCTTCGCAATATGGTCACCGGGGGGTAGGCATAGCTACCTCTTTTCACCAGAGATGACAAGTCCCATTCTCAAGCTCGACTATACATGTCTTTGAATTTCTTCCCAAACGTACGCAGGTTTCCTCTCAATAACACTTCACAGTAAAGCTCGTCGTGTGTCTAATCACAAGATAATTAATGTAATATCTTGTGATTAGACACTTAAATTAATGTTTTTCGAACGTAGCATACCTACTCGTTTAGCAAACAGTTAATAATAATAATATATCCTCACGCCTTCCCACAAGGGTCCTCGAAGGGGTAGGCAGAGGTGCATAGGGAGTACCGCACAGTTTCCGCCAGAGATATATTTTAGGTGTATAAATAAATAAAAAAAATAGCGTAGTCATGGTCGCCGAGTGGTTCGAGCAACACTAATATTGCAAGTTCGACTGTACCAATGATTTTTACTCGTATATCAAATAGTCTCCAACATATTTAGGTAATTCATATATATAAAACATACTAGCTGTCCCGCCCAGCTTCGCCTGGGTGAAAAAGTAAAATATCCTGAAACATATTAAACTAAATATCTATAACTTTTATGGATGAATTGAAATGACGCAAATGACGAATGTATGTGAGTCTAGAGAGAACTGGCGCACTTTCTCTTTGTCAGTAAGGGACTCTTCTTCGATATATAGGTATATATATCCTCACGCCTTCCCACAAGGGTCCCCAAGGGGTGGGCAGAGGTGTATAGGTAATACCCACACACCCACTTTCCGCCAGAGGTATATTAGGTGCCAACGTGACAGATGGCGAGTCCATCGCCGTTACTCCAGCACGACTATACATACGCCTTTGAATTTCTTCTCAGACGTATGCAGGTTTCCTCTCGATGTTTTCCTTCACCGTTCAACTCATGGTGTGACTAATCACGGTACTTAAGTTCAGAAAAACACATCGGTACAGTCGGGATTCGAACTTGCGACCTTTGCGTCGCAGGCAACTGCTTGAACCACTCGGCCACCACGGCTTTATGTAAGTATGTATAACAAATATCTACTTAAAGCTTGATTCGAAAAAAGGGTGAGAGCAACGGGTGCCAAGTGGAACCCGAGCCACCCCTCACACTCCCCACCTGCCTGCTACGTCATCGGTCACGTGCCTCCATTGTGCGTGGATCTACCTTTATACAATATTGTTCTATTGATAGGAATATATTATTCTTGACGTTATGATGAGCGTTTTTTTGGTAGAGCAACCCCATGTTTACGATATTGAAACATTCACTCGTGTAATCGTTTTCATACTAGTTTAGAATATTATTAAAAAGGAAAAATTTGATTGACGATACAAAGCCAAAGTGTGTGCAAGACGAGGCAGAGGAGCACCACGTACCAACTACCTGGATCAAATCGATCGGACGCTCAAGGACGGGAACGTCAAGAGTACTCGAAACTGGCTGGCATGTATAAGGGACTCATGAATGTGGACGAAGCGAAAGACGTATGTAAGTCTAGAGAGAACTGGCGCTCTATACTCTCTGCCTACCCAATTAGGGACTCGGCGTGATGATATGTATGTATGCATTTCCATCAGTGGCGTAGCTGGGTATCCAAATGAGAATAAATAAAAAAATTAGGGCCCAACTAAACTATTTAAAATTGTTGGTTCTGTATTCGTCGTTTTCCGAATGCGACTTACTCCACATTTTTCTTACTCTAAATTGGTCGGAATACAGTCGACTCCATAATAAAATTAAAAACGAAATACACACTGTAGCTTATTTTAATGAAAAATTAAAGTTAGGTCGCATTCCTGGAATCCGGTTTATTTTTATGTTTAATGTGGCAGAAAATTTTACTAGTTCAATTTAGAGTCCGAGGGACCCTCTGAGTATGGGGGGCCCGGGGCACTGCCCCGTCAAGCCCTCCGGTAGCTAAGCAACTGATCGTCATGTAATGATGTAATCCCTACACCCTTTAACTTATGGAAGATAACTGTTGTAATTTTGTAAACATACTAAACTGAATATGTTATTTTTGTGTTCCTTTGTTCTCTACCTTTCCTCACATAGTATCCACAGTATAGCATTAAAAATTACAAATATATTTCCAACTCATAAAGTTGACCTGCGGTAATCCCGCGAACATAAACAGTGCGGGCTACCAACGCGAAAAAATCTCCCCATTTTTGTACAAAGCCGTTTTGTAAATCAGAAGTTAATACAGTTTGAATTATGTTCGCTTCTGAGCTAGTTACAGGCAGTTTGTATGCTGCGCTGTAGCTGGGATCACCGTTATGGACGGGGTGTTAGGAAAAATTGTGTGTTGCCAGTATTTGCTCGCGGCAGATTACGGGAATTTGTTGATGTTTGTGGAAATTGGTTACAGTTTTGGCTTAATATATATTTCATTGCTTTTCCAAGACATTTGGTTATAGGAAAACGAATTTTTGTCTTGTCGGCAAAGTGAAGGTCGCAGGTTCGAACTACAAAATGCAATTAACCAAAATAAAATTGATTTGTCACCCACTCAGATGGATAGCATTACATCCTACAACCACTAAAACGATAGACAAGATGTATTTAGTCTTCTGGCTTAGTGACAAACGCTTGATTTTCATGTTTAAAAAGTCTTATCAGTTTGAACATGGGGTATTTCGGAAGCTATTTAAAAACTGATGTCTAATTTAACTTAAAGATATCTGCGAACAAACGCTGTGTACTAACAGAAGATATTTTAGATACAAATAACAATATATTAGTTCCCTCGGGGCACGAACATAGCTAAGCTCTTATACGCGCCATTGTAGGGATGGGACACATACGTATCGATAAATATACATGTCAGAAAACAGATATACAAAGGAAAAGTGTGTGCAAGCAGAGGCAGAGGTAGGCCACATTCCAACTACCTGGATCAAATCGATCGGATGCTCAAGGACGGGAACGTCAAGAGTATTCGAAACCGACGAGCATGTATGAAGAGACTGATGAATGTGGACGAAGCGAAAGAAGTATGTAAGTCTAGAGAGAACTGACGCTCTATACTCTCTGCCTACCCCGTTAGGGACTCGGCGTGATGATATGATGATGATGATGAAGAAGAAAACATACTTAAAAATACCTTAAGACATTTTCACACAAATTAACCCAGTCCCAAACTAAGTGAAGCCTGTAGTATAAGAACTGAACAACGATAAATATACTAAGCTATATAGATATATAGCCTACACATAGCAGACTGAAGAATAGATACTCGGCTTCATCACACTAATATCTGCCGTATCAGCTGGAATCGAATCCTCGACCTCAAGTTTCGCACCACTAGACCACATGGCCATATATATGTGGGTACATACAACCCTTCGCTTGACTGTACAGTATTTTAGTCGACATCGAAGAGAAGGGGGTCAGACGCCGAAGAAGGATACCTTAGCATGAAGTGGACGGGCACTTCGAGGGCTCACGAACTTAAAAGAAGTACAGACACCAGAATGCATTTAAGAGAGATTATCGCCAACCTTAGAATATGACACTAGAAGAAGAAATGGACTCGCTTTCTGTCACGTTGGCACCTAAAACATATCTCTGATAATTAGGTGCTTGGGTAATAGCTACACACCTCGGTCTGCCCTTGCTTTTATGGAAGGCGTGAAGATCAACAACCACACGATAACAGAACAAGTCGATATCGATACCATCTCGCTTTGTCGTGTCACAACCCTAAAAGGTGAAGTTTATGCGGTGCAGCGATTTAAACGCCTAGGTGGAAGTATTAATTCCAAAATGAAACATTTCCTCGCCTCCCAGACAAAATATCTCCTGGATATATTAATTAAGTCTTCTTCCACTTATTAACTTAGAAATAAGAAGGATTGACGAAACAGATATACAAAGCAGAAGTGTGTGCAAGAAGAGCCAGAGAAAGACCACGTTCCAACTACCTATTAAATTATTAAATCGATTAAATCGATCGGACGCTCAAACACGGGAACGTCAAGAGTACACGAAACCGACGAGCATGTATGAGGAGACTGATGGATGTGGACGAAGTGAGAGAGGTATGTAAGTCTAAGAGAGAACTGGCGCTCTATACTCTCTGCCTACCCCGTTAGGGACTCGGCGTGATCATATGTATGTAACTTAGAAATAAGGCAACTTTCAGTGTATACATACTTTGCCTTGGGCATGAAACAAAAGTAAATTGTTTTCGTTTCTGTTGTGATTAAACTAAATTTAAATTTAGAATTGTAATTGGAAGTGTGAATGAAACTCTATACTCTATGCATAATCTGAAAGACTCGACGCTAGGAATACCTACTTACCAATATCTTTAAAGTAGAAAAAAATCATTAGATATCTTCATGTCTTACGAGTGTTCCCGAAGGAGAAGCAAATGTGCCAACGGCGACGGTGGCAGGTGGCGATTAAATCGCTATCGCCAGTATACGCCTTAGAATGCCTTCTCAATAGTGTACAGGTTTCCTTCCGATATTTTCCTTCAGTATGTTTGACGCAGCGCCATCTGGAAACAAGGATATTTACCTTCGGACCCTTGTGGGAAGACGTCAAGATTTACGTACATAAAAAAGCAATTAAAGGAGTGACTTTTCATTTCTATACTGTTTCATAACAAAAAAGGGCCACCATGACGCAGTGTTGGCAGAGTTAAAAACCGTGTAAGTTTATTACAATGGCGAGTTGGGGTGATAGCTGTACACTGCGGTGGAAAAGTGGTCGAGTTTTAATATTTATGTTTAATTCGTTTCGGTGTCACAAACGGTCGATTTTCGCGACTGTCGAGGCTTCCGGGTGTATTTAGCGAGTAGCAATTTGGAAATAGGACATAACGGGATCTTCCGTTCGTAATAGGAGTTGTGTGTGTGACTGTACCTCGTTTACTACTACGTATAATAATATCGCTTTGGCACTGCACTGCATCCCCCGAAAGATGTGTTTGAGAGTGTCGATGTTTGTTGGCAGTTCCTTAAGTCCAGCATTTTATGCGCCGCGAAAGAGGTTTGTGGCATTTCGAAAGGGCGGACAACCAAAAAAAAATGGCGATGGTTGGTGGGATGATGAAGTGAAAGAAGAAGTTAAAAAAAAGAAGGATGCAAGGCAAGACATTTTGGCTATGTCCAGCTCAAGTGAAAGTATGAAAGAAAAGATGAAAGAAAAATATCGCCTGCAAAAAAATCGTACGAAAGAGATAATAGCTCAGAAGCGTGAGAGGTTCCAAATGACTGTAGACGAAAAACTGTCGCATAATTTCAAGGACAATGCAAAACTTTTTGGAGAGAAGTTAAGAAGTCCAGAAATTGTGTTACAGCCAGTAGTAGGATGAATGTGATTATTTCGAAGGACAATGACATACTGACTGACAAAACTGACCTCCTCAGGCGATGGAGTGAATTCTACAAAGATATATATGATGATGATGCCGCTGATCTACTCATAGAGCTGCCTCCAACAGAATCTGTCGAGGATCCTATAGCGGATAAAATAAGTATGGGAGAGATTGTAAGTGCGATAAGAAGTCTGAAATGTGGAAAAGCTGCGGGAATAGATGGGATTACGGCTGAGATGATCAAGTACGGTGGACCAGCGGTCTGGGACGTCATCTATTTGCTATGCAATCTTTGCTGGGAAAAGGGTGATGTTCCGGACGACTGGAGGCGAGCAGTCATCGTGCCTTTCTATAAAGGAAAGGGATCACGATTGGCCTGCTCCAACTACAGAGCCATCAGCTTGGTCAGCTTAGCTAGTAAAGTGTACACGAACATCCTGACGATAAGAATGCAAGAGCGATCCGAAAGGTTTCTCTGGGAATCCCAAGGTGGATTTAGACCAGGAAGAGGATGTATGGATCATACCTTCTCGCTTCGCGGAATCGCGGAAAAGTTTTTGGATATTAACCAAAGGGTTTTCTGCGCTTTCGTCGACTTAGAGAAGGCATTTGATAGAGTCGTACGAAAGGAACTCTGGGACGTGTTGCCTGGATATGGAGTGAGCAGTTCCCTACTGCATGCCGTGAAATCACTCTATAGTGATAGCGAGGCGTCCGTTAGGGTTAACGGTGAGATGTCACCCTGGTTTGATGTGAAGTCGGGGGTCAAACAAGGGTGTATCATGTCTGCCTGGCTGTTCATTATATATCTAGATAACTGTCTAAGAGCACTAAGAACGAACGGATGTGGAGTGAAAATGGGAAACTTAGTGGTCAACTGCCTACTATACGCCGATGACGCGGTTTTACTGGCGTCATCAGAGGGCAAACTGCAGTCACTAGTTACCATAATGAAAGAAGAATGTGAAAAGAAGGGGCTGCGCCTAAACGCTGGCAAGACTAAGGTTCTAGTATTCGAAAGAGATGAACAAGTGACCGAGTGTGCAATATCGGTAAATGGGCAAATTCTAGAGCAAGTGAATGAATTTGTATATCTTGGAAGCATGTTCACACGAGATGGAAAGTATGAAAAAGATATTGAAAGAAGGATAACTGCCGGAAATAAGGTGAATGGAGCCATGTCGGCGTTGATGGGCAGTAAGTCTCAGCAAGAATGCTCGAGTTGCTGTCCACAACGCGATATTGGTACCTACCTTATTGTATGGCAGCGAATCCTGGGTATGTCAGAGGAAGTATGAAAATAGCTTGAATGCAGTCGAGATGCGATCTCTTCGAAAAATGTGCGGCGTAACGATATTAGATCGAATCCGCAATGAAGAGATTCGCAAATCAACTGGCGTGAATGAGGGCGTGATTGTAAAGATGAAGAAAGGCATGTTACGTTGGTTTGGACACATAGAAAGGATGAGTGAAGAAAGATTGACGAAACAGATATACAAAGCAAAAGTGTGTGCAAGAAGAGGCAGAGGAAGGCCACGTTCCAACTACCAGGATCAAATAGATCGGACTCTCAAGGACGGGAACGTTAAGAGTACTCGAAACCGACGAGCATGTATGAAGAGACTGATGAATGTGGACGAAGCGAAAGAGGTATGTAAGTCTAGAGAGAACTGGCGCTCTATACTCTCTGCCTACCCCGTTAGGGACTTGGCGTGATGATATGTGTGTATGCACTGCACTTGGAAAGTGTAACCGTCTATTTCCGTTGTCAAGCTCGAGCTACTTGAACAATGGTCATCGTAAAATTCAAACATCGCTATGCTATTTAAAAGTATTGTTACGAGCTGGGGTTCGGGATAGTCAATGATAGCCGGTTGTTACACTTAAACGACACTTTATTCTATACACAGAATAATTCCGGAAACTAGTACGATAAATCAGTACACTATCACTATAGCTATATTCACTATAACACAGTACTAGTAACACACAGTAAACCCTAGGTACTGAAACACTTCTACTCTGTGTGCACTACAACACAGTAACAGTAGAACACAGTAAACACTAGGCACTGAAACACTTCACTAACACTGTAACACTCACTATAGTCACTGATAAAACACTTGTGATCACTCGCACTGAACTCAACTGACTGAACTGACTCTCTCAACTGAACTAACTGTGCCCATTGGGTACCGCCTTATATATGGCACCGGCACGATATTCTAGATATCGGTGGAAGGTTTTAGACCGCCATTAAGACTTTCGTGGTATAGCCATTTAAATGCATCCGAAGAACAATGGCCGGGTGACGTAAACAAGTTGTTTACGTCCTTTCTTAATTGCATCCTTTTGTCTATATTTCCGGCTAAGTGTTGTTGTTTGGCATGGCTTTCACACGGCAAGCCCTCCAGAACCTTCCATCGTAACAGTATTACGCACAGAAACTCAATAATTTTTCTTTAAAAACTCGAGAAATTCAATAATCAGGGCAGGCAGAGCGAGTAGAGCGCCAGTTCTCTCTAAACTTACATACCTCATTAGTTTCGTCCACATTCATTCATCTCTCAATACAATTTTATTATTATAAAAATTAATGTTTATCTGTATGTACTTTATAGAATTGTAAATGGTTGGACCGATTTTAATGACATTTTCTGTCTTCAGGTGGATTCGAGAATGGTTTAGATTCACTATTGGATCCAATAGGTGGCGCTGAGATCGTGTTTCAGGAAATTTAACTTTTTTACCCGGGCGAAGGTGGGCGGGACGGCTCCTTCTTTATAATAGCTAAGCGGCTTCTAAATACCTCTTGGAGTGTAGTTCACAACTCCATTTTGTATTTATAGACCTCTTGGGAAGTTCAGTTTAGTAGCTAAAAGTGGAAACTCCAAATTAAAAGCTCATTCAGAAAGAATTATGTTCGTTACTGTACAAGTTATCTCCAGTTAGGCGGGTTCAGGTCCGCGTATTAACTTATAATAAACTGTGCGCGGTTTCACCATGCGTCGTCTGCTATCGTCTGTACTGCCCTTAATAACATACGCTGGCTACACATAAAACTGATCCTTAATACTGGATCATAAGATCTAATTTCATATAAATTACAAGTCATATTTTTTCCAGGCTTATTTTAGCTTTGCAGGCGACTTTGAACTTTGGCTACATAATCAAATGACTCAAAATTGGGTGATTTAAATGTGTATTTAGGTCATTCAGGAATATATTTTTGGTAAGCATATTCTATACTAAGCTCATGGTGATCTTTTTATTAAAAATCATCACTAAAACCTTAATTTTCATGTACATTTTTTGTAATAATAATAATACATATATACTTACGGCTTTTTTTGTGTTACAAAAAATATAATATGAAAGCCATGATGGCCAAGTGGTTCGAGTTGCCTGCGAAACAAAGATCGCAAATTCGAATCCCGACTGTACCAATGAGTTTTTCTGAACTTAAGTACTGTGATTAGTCACACCACGAGCTTTACGGTGAAGGAAAATATCGAGAGGAAACCCGCATATGTCTGATAAGCAATTCAAAGGCGTACCTATGTATAGTCGTGTTTGATTAACGGCGATGGACTCGCCATCTGTCACGTTGGCACCTAATATATCTCTGGCGGAGAGTGGGTGTGTGGGTATTACCTATACACCTCTGCCTACCCCTTCGGGAACCCTTATGTGAAGGCGTGAGGATATATTTTTATTATTATTATTATATATTTTTCATTATTTTCCGTAGCGTCCCAAAAGGGTCCCCGAAGGGGTAGGCAGAGGTGTATAGGTAATACCCATACACCTACTTTCCGCCGGAGGTATATTAGGTGCCAACGTGACAGATGGCGAGTTCATCGCCGTTACTCAAGCACGACTATACATACGCCTTTGAATTACTTCTCAGACGTATGCAGGTTTCCTCTCGATGTTTTCCTTCACCGTAAAGCTCGTGGTGTGACTAATCACTGTACTTAAGTCCAGAAAAACTCATTGGTACAGTCGGGATTCGAACTTGCGACCTTTGTGTCGCAGGCAACTACTCGAGCCACTCGGCCACCACGGCTTTTATAATAATAAAAATATGTTGTCACTTATATAATATCATACATTCCAGCATCCCGTTTGTATGACAAAATTAATTACCAAAGCTTCGTAGCACCCTACAGTCGCGTAGCCGTAGCGCTACGAGCTACGCCGTAGCATACCGTGTCCACTTTGTCGCTTGTCGCTCTGAACGTAATTGCCACTACTTACCTACCCACTCGTGTTTGGAATTCAGTATTGATATCTAAGGTATTTATAGGTACTTCGATTTATATTTATTAAGGTGGGTGTACACTGGACCATGTTACAACAGAGTCGCGGCGAAAAGTGACGAACACTGCCGATTTTAATGGAAGGTAAGACCCTAATGATAACCGTGGTGATTGAAGGGTTAAAGTTCGAATCCCAACTGTACTGAATATTTTTTCTGAACTTAAGAACTGTGATTAGCCACACCATGAGCTTTTGGTGAAGAAAAACATCGAGAAGAAACCTGCACGAGAGAATATGCAATGAGAGAGAGAAGAAATTCAAAGGCATAGGTATTTACATATGTATAGTCGTGCTAGAATATGCGTCACGTGGGTACCTTAAATATATCTCTGCTGGAAAGTGGGTGTGGGGTACTTTCTACATACACAAGGGTAACACTATCTGCGATATTGTTAGTGTTTGTGCTTTGCTAATTTTGGTTCATAGATGGCGCAAGGCAGTCACATAACAACCTAATATTTTTTCAGCATTTCTGTACATACAATTCAATATTTCAGCTTGCAGAGGCCGCTATTACACCTACTTATGCCTACCCGAGGGTATCCTTGTGAGAATGCGCGAAGGAAGCAATCGATCCTCGCGAAAGAGTTATATAAGTCTAGAGAAGACTGGCGCTCTCCTCACCCTGCCTACCCCGTTGTGATATTATAATATGTACTATATATTTACAAAACCATTTAAGCTTTAACATTTTATGCAAATGCAGTCGGCATTCAAAATTAATCCCAAATTTGACATTTACTCTTTAAGAACAACACGGTAAAATAATTTTCGCGAAATTAAAATTGACTCCAAATGAAAATGTCTTCTATTGCGATAGTAATAAAATCCAAACTACTGTGGCACTGAGTTTTAGTTAAAACCAGGTAAAGCGCTCGTGGAGGTTCGGCGAGGATTTTAAATTACATTCCGTAGTCGTGTGTCCTCTACCTGAGGACTGTACAGGGTGCGTAAGGATATTCATTTTAATGTATTATGCAGTCAACATTTTTATTTATTTATTTAAAAGCCGTGGTGGCCGTGTGGTTCGAGTAGTAGCCTGCGCAACACAAAGATCGCAAGTTCAAATCCCGTCTGTACCAATGAGTTTTTCTGAACTTAAGTACAGTGCTTAGTTGCACGAGCTTTACGGTGAAAGAAAACTTCGAGAATAAACCTGCATACGTCTGAGAAGAAATTCAAAAGGCGTATGTAATAGTCGTGCTTGAGTAACAACTCGCCATCTGTCACTTTGGCACCTAAATATACCTCTGGCGAAAAGTGGGTGTGTGGGTACTACCTATACACCTCTGCCTACCCCTTCGGGGACCCTTGTGGGAAGGCGTGAGGATATATTTATTTAAGGCCACTTACATAGTAGACACTAAAAATAACCTACAACTAGATTTTAAATATTATTTGAATGCCGCTACATTTACTAGCGGCGACAGCACGCACACAAATTAATAATGTAGGTTTTATCTAGAAGTAACTTTATGAAAAAAGGAAGCAAAATTAGGCAGTTAAAGTAACATACATAACATAAAATAATGAAAAAAAATATATTTATAATATCTGCATGCCTTCCCACAAAAGTTGTCCCAAAAAAGAGTAGGCGAAGGTGTAACAGCCACTTCTCGCTGAGATATATTGAGGTGCTAACGTGACAGATGGCGAGTACATCCCCGTTTCTCAAGCACGACAATACAGACGTTTTCTTAAACGTATGCAGGTTTTTTCTCGATGTTTTCCTTTAGCAGCTCGTGCGATCACTGTCCTTAAGTTTCGACAAAACTCTTTCGTTCTGTCCTTCAGGAATCGAACCGGGAATCATTGCTTGATTTTATCAAACGTATTTTTATCCGTTATGGAAAACAATTCCTTTGCCAATACAACCTACATCCTGTATATCAATCGCTGATTCAAATAACACGCCGAAAACGGTTGGAATTTTCCGTAACAAGAAGTTACGTCTTTATTGCAAATTTTATGACATTCCTCATTGTTTACTTTAAATATATATATACATATGTATATAAATAAAGATTGACATAAAAAATATTATATACTATATCCCCACGCCGTCCCACAACGGTTCCCGAAGGGGTGAGCAGAGGAGTAAATTTAGTACCCACACACCCACTTTCCTCCAGGGATATATTTTAGGTGCCAACGTGACGGATGGCAAGTCCATCGCCGTTACTCAAGCACGACTATACATACTTACGTGTTTTAATTTTATTTAAATTATTATATATAGGTACCTATACGTGGATTATTTATTATTAAAGGTAGGTATCTTAATGCGAAAGTTTGTAAGGATGTTAGTTCAGATTTCACGCATAAACTACCAAACAGAATTGGGTGAAATTTAGCTCTGAAGTAGATTATTAGCTTGATTAACACATGCGATATGTTCCAGAAAAAATATCATCATCATAAATCTAAGAGCTGGGCTCTTGTCGGCGTCTCTGATGCAGTCCCTTCCATTCGCTTCTGTCCAGCGCAACCTCCTTGACCTCCCTATACGTCATGAGAGACACTTTTTCTTTGATCTGACCCATGTATGATAATCTTGGTCATCCTCTTCCTCTCTTCCCCTGTAACTTTACAGAAACATACTCCTATGAAATATTTTTTTTGCAGGTGATTCCGCGAAACACATCTAGGTAGTTGATTTAGTATTTGACGTAGGTAGGGCTAGTGCTAAAGGGAATAAAAAGTACCAAGTGAAGATATACATTTTCCTTTACAACTCAATGTTTAAAATTAATACGTAATGGCGAAGATCCTAACTATTTGGCGAACTTATTTATCCTTAAAATAATATGTACCATATTGAAGGCAATATTATTGTAGTGGAAGTGAGTAGAAATCGAAAATAATCGTAGGGAGAAAAAAGCGTAGTCCCGTACATTCCTTATTCAGACGTCCGAAAATTAAGGTCGCTTACAAGAAATAGCACTCAGTCCAACTACAGTGGGACTGAAATATTTCCATCCGATTCGAGAGCTCTTATCTATAAAGGTATACACAACTATAGGCGACTGCACTGCTCGTTTTTTCCTTCTCAAAGACGGATCCGCCCTGTAAGCCTATAGCGGTATTATTTCAATAACGCGATACAGAATCCAACCCAGGAATGTTCAAAGTGATTTCCTCGCCTTCCTATTGGTTGCTGCCGTCGAATCCGGACGCGTTCGATATTTAAACACCGCGCTAAACAAGGACAAGAAGACAAAAGCTCCGCATCGAGCTCATGAGCGAGAAAGAGAGAAGTGTATAAATGTCCGCCCATCAATGTTGCATGAGCGCGAGGGAAGCGTATCAATAATACGTGTAGGAATGAAATAATAGATTATTCGTTTGTTCAAATCGAAGGTAAACAAAATGTAAGCATCCATTACTGATGCAGGCGTGCGAGAAGACAAGGAAGGATAGGGCTTTTGTGTTATGTCAGACTGAGATAGATGTATGTTTGTGAGCTGTGTTCCGGCGTAGTCTGGCGGTGACAATGTGAGCGCTGTGTGTTTTTGTAGCAGTTCTCAGTCGGTGTCCACATTAAACGATCATTTTAAGGGCGAACCAATCAAACTGCAAATTTATACAAATTGATACTAAACGGCTTATATTAATTTTATAACAAAAATTAAGTGTGTAAATAAGTTGAACGGAGTAGTAATTAAAACTAATTGGATGTAATATAATGCTAATTATTTTGTATTAAGGCGGATTTTCGCTGGAATTTCGTCCTTTTTGACAGATTTAGAGCGCGCGGAGGAGATATTTTTTTTTAATTCGAAAAAAATGCCTAAGACTCAATAGCTATTGTGCCAAGTGATAAGACAGTGTACGGGTTCTGTGGAAAGTTCAATAGTAGTTCGTGTTGGTGGTATGGCGATGGAGTCGACATAGGCGGGGGCCAGGGTTGGCCTTTTGGGGCCATGCTAAACAACTTGACTGCTACAGCCTTAGGAGGTAATAATTTATTTAATATTTTGCTAGTCTTCTTGGCACGTAAATATTTGTCCCAATCGGTATCCTGCCTCGGGATACCGATTGGGACAAATATTTTATCTGTAAGTAGTTAGTTTCAACTGTTCTTTGTAAATATTATTAATTGTTGTTAATGTTAATAAATATATATGAATATTTTTATTTATTTATTTATACAGGTTTATTTAAACCGTTATATACACGCCTCCCTATAAGGGTCCCCGCAGGAGTAGGTGATATATTTTAGGTGCCAACGTGACAATGGCGAGTCCATCGCCGTTTCTCAAGCACGACTATACATACGTCTTTGAATTTTCTCTCAAACGTATGCAGGTTTCCTCTCGATGTTTTCCTTGATCTTAAAGCTCGTGGTGTGACTAATCACTGTAGGTAGGTTAGGTACATAAGTTCAGAAAACTCATTGGTACAATTTGGGATTCGAAGTTGCGATGATTGCGCTGCAGGCAACTTTTCGAACCATTGGGTCATGACGGCTCCTATTTTTTACCTATAGTACCTATTATTTAAATTATACTGTCTGTTTAATATATAGTATTACAACTACAATGAACAAAGGACATAAATTAAATCGCATAAAATTGCTTAGAGGATTCAATTTAATTACGATAACATAAGTAGAAACATTACCCACATGAATAGAAAGAGAATAAGTAAGAATAAAAAAAAACAAATAATAATAAAAATTTATTCCGAGAAACGTTCATCAATAATATTAATTATCAATGAATGTGGATCGAGAGACTAAAGAATGTGGATGAAGCGAAGGAGTTCTGAAACACTGAGAACTGAGACTGGCCCTCTCTTTGTTTTCTCCGTCAGGGTCTCGGAAAGCGGTAACCGTAGCCCAACGGCACATACGAAACTGTCGGTCAATATGAGTTTTTATAGCTCTAACAATAACCTCCTCTATCGACAATAGCGATACAACAAAAATAAACTCCAAGATTAGCAAGTAATTTGTCGGGCAAGGTATACGCTTTTTTAATAAGGTACCTACCTCAGGAAGGAACTGAATTACCTTTTGTAGAGTTTAAAGCTGTCGTTAAAAGTAAATTAATTCAAAAAGCTTATTATACAACATCAGATTACTTAAATGATAGGTAGCTATGCAAGGCAATGAATTGATCCATTTGTATATTAATCATATGTACCTACCTACATATCATAAAGCCGAGTCCCTAACGGGGTAGACAGAGAGAGTAGAGCGCCAGTGCTATCTATACTTGCATACCTCTTTCGCTACGTCCACATTTATCAGTCTCTTCATACATGACCGTCGGTTTCGAATACTCCGGAAATTCCCGTCCGTAAGTGTCCGATCGATTTGATCCAGGTAGTTGGAACGTGGTCTTCCTCTGCCTCTTCTTGCACATACTTTGGCTTGATCATATGTAAATTTATATATTTTGCACCAACCAAACGGGAGATTCCGTCGGTAACTCGTAATGTGCACCCTTGGATACCCTGTAATCACTACTTACCATCAGGCGACCAAGGTACCCTTCGTACCCGCGTCTGTCATCATTATTCAAGACTGTGGTAGATCACGCCGAATCCCTCACGGGGAGGTAGCGATAGTAGAGCGTTCTCTCTTCACTAGCATGCCTACTTTCGCTTCATACACATTCATCAGTCTCTACATACGTACATAATTTTTCTAACCTTATGCATGGTATTTAATCATGCAGAGAGCGTTACTGTGAAGGATAATATCGAGTGGAAATCTGCAAAGGTAAAAAACTCAAAGTGTTATGTAGAATCGTTTGACGAATGGCGAAGGACTCTCTAACTGTTATGTTGATACCTAAATACCGGCGGAATGAAGGTGGTGCTACACATTTTTGAAGTGAAGCATGCGGGGTTGTATTTGTAAATAAATTTTCAGCTGAAATATGGGTGTTAACTATATTCTCGGCGAAATCTAGTTTTTTTTTATACTTCAAGAGTGGTAAACAAGCATACGGCCTACCAGATGGGAAGCGGTTACCGTAGCCTATTTATGCTCACGATATCGAAGTATCACTTGCGCGTTGCTACTCTGTGTTCGTAGAGTTATACTGCGCTGGCAGCATAATCCTCCCCGTAGGAACACAACACACTGAATTGTGTTATTTGGCTACGGACTCGTATTCGTACGTATTCTATAAGGTGGAGGTCCTGCCCCAGTCGGGCAGCTCCAAATTCGAATGGGAAACCCGTTATGCCCTAGCTCTCTTGAAATGAAATACTATAGGATTTGAGACACGTTTCTTACACCATAGCGTAGCTACCCTAAAATTTTCTTTAACAGATCACAAAGCATATATTCAAATGCGGATCTACGCCCCCAAGTGTAGGGGCGCGAACGGTTACATTTTACGGGATTCAATTCCGTCGAATCCTGTTTATGAGTCGCTCTTAAGCCCGCTAAGCCTGAGGTTGTGGGGATGTGCGTCTTGCCGACGGAAGTCGCAAACCAAGAAGGACTATTATATTTTAATTAAATACCTTCCCTAATTTTAAACTGATTCTGTTTTTGTGAAAAAATAATACCTAATATGTAGGTAATAGATATAAGTTATAAGTTAGTAGGATATATATCTTCATAGTTTCCCACAAGGATACACACACACACACACACACACACACACAACCTTACCGTCAGATATATATTTTAATCGCAAGTTCGAATCCCGACTGTACCAATGAGTTTTTCTGAACTTAAGTACAGTGATTAGTTACACCACGAGCTTTACGGTGAAGGAAAACATCGATGAGAAACCATTCAAAGGCGAAAAAATAAAATAAATGTTTGCCTTCAGTCGGTGGTAAAAAAAGCTGCCTAAGAGAAAGTCCTTTGAGACCGAGAGCCCTGCTTGGTTTAAGCTTAGAACGAGAGCTAGAACAATGAATGCTGGTCTAGAGGAGTGTGGCAATAGTTGCAATTTGTCAAGCCGGAAACAGTGGCGAGTTGGAGAAGGCATGTGCCCTGCAAGGGGTTGATAAAGGCTTATTTCATTGATTTATTGATATATATATATATATATATATAAATATATTTATATATATTTATATATAAATATATATATATATATATATATATATTTATATATAAATATATATATATCATCATCATTACGCCGAGCCGAGGGTACGCAGAGAGTATAGAGCGCCAGTTCTCTCTAGACTTACATACCTCTTTCGCTTCGTCCACATTCATCAGTCTCTTCATACATGCTCGTCGGTTTGGAGTACCTACTCTTGACGTTCCCGTCCTTGAGCGTCCGATCGATTTGATCCAGGTAGTTGGACCGTGGTCTTCCTCTGCCTCTTCTTACACACACTTTTGCTTTGTATATCGGTTTCGTCAATCTTTCTTTTTTCATCCTTTCTATATGTCCAAACTATCGCTACATGCTTTTCTTCACGCCCTTCGGATTCGATCTAAGACCTAAGATTACTCACACACATTTTTCGAAGAGATCGCATTTCAACTGCATTTAAGCTATTTTTATACTTCCTCTGCCATACCCAGGATTCGCTGCCATACCCAGGATTCACTGCCATAGCCAGGATTCGCTGCCATACCAAGGATTCGCTGCCATACAATAAGGCTTAATAAGATTATTAAGAATGATTGATAACGTTAAATAACACTAAAACCGTTTCCAAGTAAAAAGCTTGAGGAGAAATATATATAAATAGCGATGAATCGTATAGAAAAGCGTTAATGTACAATATTGGCCAAGTTCCCTCGTTCGACGCCATCGAGCGAGCACTTTTACGATCTTTGAATTTTCTATTTGCCTTCGTGAAACTTTTATAAGCATCGGGTTTGTATTGATAATGAAGGGACTGAGAGATTTTCTTAAAATTTTTCGTATTTGCACCCAAATAAGCTTTACGGTGAAGGAAAACGTCCAGAAAATAATTAATAAGAACAGATGTACAAAGACGTATAAACATACGTTTTTGTATGTTTATACGCCGTTTTATACGTTAAGAGCCGTGGTGGCCGAGTGGTTCGAGCAGTTGCCTGCGACACAAAGATCGCAAGTTCGAATCCCGACTGTACCAATGAGTTTTTCTGAACTTAAGTACAGTGATTAATCACACCACGAGCTTTACGTTGAAGGAAAACATCGAGAGGAAACCTGCATACTTCTGAGAAATAATTCAAAGGCGTATGTATAGTCGTGCTTGAGTAACGGCGATGGACTCGCCATCTGTCACGTTGGCACCTAATATACCTTTGGCGAAAAGTGGGTGTGTGGGTATTACCTATACACCTCTGCCTACCCCTTCGGGGACCCTTATGTGAAGGCGTGAGGATATATTATTATAAACATATAGTTGTATTAGTGTAACAGCGATGGATTCACCAGCAGTCGCTTCTTAATTTACATCATGTTTTATTGTGAATGAAATAAAATATAAACATATTAATTATGAAATTATATTTTGAAGAGTCGTGGCACAATTTATCATTCATCTTTTACATACATACATACATACATACATATAATCACGCCTCTTTCCCGTAGGGGTAGGCAGAGACCACTTCTTTCCACTTGCTACGATCCTTACATACTTCTTTCGCTTCGTCCATTTTCATTATTCTCTTTTCTTTTCTTCTCTTCTTTCTTTCTTAATACAAAGTAATAATGAATAGTAATAAAGATAAACTACCTACAAATAGAATAAATTACCCAAATTTGTTGCACGCGGAAGGGTGCCAAGAAGACTGGCATTGCCACGTTGTATAGCAATGCTGATTCGCTGAGCAAAATATTCGCCAGCTCTCTTGTCATGGGCCTCAAAAAGTTCCCTCGAAACATCCTTATACAAATGAAGAGCATCTGGTCCCCACGGCCCTAGAGTTTCGACTCCAAACGCCATAAAAACGTAGTCTTGGAATTTAAATAATAAAAATGAAACTTAAATTCATTCATCAGTCTCTTCATAAATGCTCGTCGGTTTCCAGTACTCTTGACGTTTCCGTCCTTGAGCGTCCAATCGAATTGATCCAGGTAGTTGGAGCGTGGTCTCCATCTGCCTCTTCTTGCACACACCTTTGCTTGTGGACGAAGCGAAAGAGGTAGGTAAGTCTAGAGAGAGAGAACTGGCGCTCTATACCCTCTGCCTACTCCGTTAGGGAGTCGGCTTGATGATATGATGACGATGATGATGAATTCAACTTTCTTCTTTCCAGCAGGTCACAAAGAGTCGTGCTCGGAAGACTCGAAGCCACACGAGCTCAAGCCGAGCCTCGATCGGCAGCATCATGCACTGGGCGCTCGTCTCCATATCGCACACAATATACGGGCAGAACACTTGCAGGGTAAGGGCGTCCCTCTCGTCCGAAGTAGTGGGTAGAAATACACGCCGAGAAAGTGAAGACCGAGGGCAAATGGCGTCGGACTTGCCATCCGTCACGTTGGCACGTAAATATTAATACTTCTCGTCAGAAAAATCGAAAAACTTGCATGAATGCCGATTTGCTGAATTATAAATACCGCATATGATACACTATTAAGCGACATCTATATCTACATATAAATAATAAATAATATATAAATTGTGTTATTTGGCTACGGACTTCTATAAGGTGGAGGTCCTGCCCCAGTCGGGCAGCTCCGAATTCGAACGGGAAACCCGTTATGCCCTACCTCTCTTAATAAACAATAGAAGATTTTTATAAATACACGCCTTGCCATGAGCGGTAGGCAAGCTATCTAACTAAGCTGACTAAACACCTCTGCCTTCCCGAAAGGGGTAGGCAGAGATGTTTAGTCACACACACACAGTTTTCGTCGGAGATATATTTATGTGCCACCTTGACAGATAGCGAGTCCTTCGCCGTTGCTTAAACATGATATGACTAATATTAAATTGAGTCTCAAATATTTATAAAGTATACAGGCTTACACACAAGGGTTCCCGAAGGGGTAGCAACGCCTTCTTATCATCTCAGATACCTATATTATATGAATATATTTAAAAGCCAACTTGATACGTGGCAAGTCATCGCTGTTTCCCAAAAATCTACTATAATATAATATAATATATCCTTACGCCTTCCCACGAGGGTCCCCGAAGGGGTTGGCAGAGGTGTACAGGTAATACCCACACACCCACTTTCCGTCAGAGGTATATTAGGTGCCAACGTGACAGATGGCGAGTTCATCGCCGTTACTCCAGCACGACTATACATACGCCTTTGAATTTCTTCTCAGACGTATGCAGGTTTCCTCTCGATGTTTTCTTTCACCGTTAAGCTCGTGGTGTGACTAATCACTGTACTTAAGTTCAGAAAAACTCATTGGTACAGTCGGGATTCGAACTTGCGACCTTTGCGTCGCAGGCAACTGCTCGAACCACTCGGCCACCACGGCTTTTTTGCATGCGGCATGCGTTGTATTCCTTCCGAAACGTATGGTTTCCTTTCAATGCTTTTTATCGTAAAGCTCGTGACTAAACACTCGTGGTACAGCCGGGATTCGAACTGGCAATCTTTGTGTTGCAAACCACTCAAACCACTTGGTCGCCACGGCTTGATGAAAATATATAATACTTAAAGTGAACTTAAAACACACGTTTTTTTTATATTCTCACGCCTATAAAGGTCCCGAAGGTCCGCAGGTGTATAGGTAATACCTACGCAACCACCCTCCGCCAGAGATATATTATTATTTATTTGAGATTATACAAGCACGATAATACCAAAATGACTTATCGCCGACTGCCTGTAACATGCTAAATGAGGTATTCCTGTAGAGCCTTGCCTTCAGTTGTCTGTTGAGAGCCTCAAGAATCACGCATCGAGTATCGCTACCGTTCATTTCTTCGTGCTCCGTTCAATTCTTTTCATCCATGTCTTCATCTCCAGGTGGCATCCATCAGCAGCACAGTGGAGGGCACATGTCAACGGTGCCTGTCAGCATGTCTTCTTCAGCATCAGATAGCGACAAGCCAGCCAAGCAGAAGAGACATCGGACGAGGTACATGCTTCTCCTCCGTTCTCTTATTCAAATTCGTTAGTTTGGTTGAACGTCATGAGTACTCGAAACCGACGAGCATGTATGAAGAGACTGATGAATGTGGATGAAGCGAATGAGGTATGTAAGTCTATAGAGTACGGGTTGAAAATCAATAGGTACCAATATCCCCTAGTATAGATTTTTAGTGTGTTTATCTGTACGGGTTAATCTCAAGAACTAATAAACCGATTTGAAAATTATCTTTGTATAAGATATTCGGGTCATAGCCAGCACTACTGTATAAATTAGGGCTGGAATTGAATATCTATTATTTTCGTATATCTTTCATGTAGACCTGGTATGGACTTTGGGAAATGCTGATAGCCACGCCATCTGTTACTATGGCATCTAAAATTTATATCAGGCTAATAGACGTCATTGTGCTACACTTCTGTCTTCTTCTATTCAACAGGTTCACCCCCGCACAATTGAACGAGTTAGAAAGATGTTTCTCGAAGACACACTACCCTGACATCTTTATGCGAGAGGAGATTGCTATGAGGATCGGTCTGACAGAAAGCAGGGTCCAGGTATGTCTATAAATCTAGATTTTTAAGTCAACCTTATCTGAACTTTTTGCATTATAACTTTTAAAACTAAATTTTGATTGATTCTACACAATTCATGAAATATTCTGCGCTAGATTTTACTTTGACTTAATACGAGCTTTATACCATATAACTATTAAAGCTTAATTTACATACAGACCTCATGTACCTATAATATGGTGTGTGTAGTTTATCCCTTGCTGGGGTCGAACGGGCAATTGCCACCATTATTCAAAACTGCATTTGCACGACATGGTAAAAATGACTGGAACCAATGAAAATATTTCCTTGTCACAAGATACATTTTAAAATACAGCTGAACTGTTAACGAAATAGGCTTTAATCTTAACAGAATGTATTTTTGGTTATTTTTTTAACAATTAAATAATCATCCCGACTACAGTCTTATGCAAAATTGTAGAAAAATATGTGCAAGAATTGTCTTGACATAAATGTGGCTGCGACTTCTTGACATAAAAAAATAATTACAGTTTGCGCAGCAGAAACGGTAACGCATGCTAGTTTCGCACAAAAATCAATTTAAAAAAATCTTATACGGCATAGGCAAGGGCAAATATAGTAACAAATCAATTTGACAAAACATTAAATAATCATAATGCTCCTTACAATTATTTGCCAATAAATATTTACGTCATAGATTCGTTAAAGGCAGTGTTTCAAAACCAGTTACAACATTCGCTGAACTAATATAAAAAACATAAAAAAGCGGCCCCCATTGCGTACCTTGAGTGACTCCTACTTCGCACGTCTGATACAAAACTTGCACTGCATTGATACATTTCACGTTGCCTTCTACCTGCTATTAGTCCTCAAGCTACACGCATAACAGCCTTTAAATTCAAGTTATATTCATTTTAAGCTCATATGAATGGGTGGTCATGCAGTCAAACGCTTTAGTAAAAAACTTCATAGACTCCGTATAGGACTTTTATGACGCTTGAACGTGCGTTAACAATTTTATTGACTTTTTACCTTTAATAAAGCTACCTGTGTTCTTTTGTTAGTTATATGAGGATGAAAGACGCGTTGTTTGGTTTCAACAGCATCGAGAGAGAGATTCGTTTGAATTTATCTTCTTAGTCAATAATTTTTAGTTTTTTGTATTGCAATGCTTATATAGTGAAGCCCACACAGTATTATGTCTCGTCACGCTAACATATTACCAGCGCAACGATTATTACTTCAATTCACACGTAATTTCATTGACAAAAGTTCGACTTGCGCGTATATTCAGTATGAGTTACCATCTAATTCTATCGACTAACC
The DNA here is from genome assembly GCA_945859725.1 of Drepana falcataria. Classification (NCBI taxonomy): domain Eukaryota; kingdom Metazoa; phylum Arthropoda; class Insecta; order Lepidoptera; family Drepanidae; genus Drepana; species Drepana falcataria. The sequence goes on along the minus strand of OX243946.1, from coordinate 5,937,432 downwards.
ACTATATTGTAATCTGCTAAATGTCACTTTGTCCAAGCACTTAGTTTCAAGTTAAACTGTGCTTTGCATTAGAGATTAGTCTTAATTTGTGTCGTGTGGCGACTAATATTTGTATTTCGTTAACACAAGCCACTTACGGTCTTTGAAAATGTTGATCTTGAGGATGAGGATCTGTATTGATTTCAATTCTTGACTTGTCTTTGTAAAAAAATAGAGCATATTTATAGACAATATATATTTGATATATCATACTCGTATATATCATCATGCTTGCAGTGGTAGGCAGAGAGATAATAGCGCCAGTGTAGTGTTACAGATTCGTGCTTCATTCGCATTCATCAGTCTCATATATATATTTGTACTTACTTGTCTTCTACTGTCACAATTGTGTCTTTAAAGCGTCGCCAAACCACAACTTATTTTCTAACTTCGTTGAAGTTAATCAAACTCCGAACTGTAGTCACTGATTCGTCAGAGGTTTTTCAAATATTTCGTTTCTTGGAAAAACATCAAACTCTCCTAAGCAAATATATGAACAACAAGTTACCCTACTTGCTTGACACAATCTTCGACTCTCTATTCAAAAGAGGCGATCCATTTGTAGCCATATTAACTATGATAATTATAACTGGTAAGCTTTTGTTTAGTGCTATTGACTACTGTACGAGCTTCCAAGTTTAACTGATTATAAGCAAGTATCTTCAAGCTTTTCTACTAGGGTCCCCGAGGGGGTAGGCAGAGGTGTGTGAACCCTATCGATCGTATGTGTATGTGTGAGATAAATTTAAAGTGCCAACGTGACAGATGGCGAATCAACCGCCGTGTCTCAAGCACGTCTTTGAACGATGATACATACGTTTTTTATTGTTTATCTTATTGAAGAAGTAGTCGTTGCTTTGTAGTAGCCATGGGTAAATCCCTAAGTCAACGGAATCTTGCCAAATTTACTCACTCGCACTCTCTACCTTAAACGTTTTATGACATAACGATTACTGAGATGACATTACACTTTCGATTCTTCCCACATTAGTGAATTTGGTTGAAACCACATCGTTTGAGTGTCGCAATGTTCATGACAAAACTTGCATAAGAAATTTAGGCTAAGGTTTTTTTCTGCCATACTACAATACAATACCACACAGGATAGGTGCAATAAGTAAAGCCAGTTCTCTTTGCACAAACCTCTTTCGGTTGACTCATGGATTCTCTTATGTCCTCTCAAAGTGTAGAGAAACATTTTGGTTTCGATAGTTTGTTTGTGCCTCTTAATTCTTTTTAATTTAAATTACTCCATTAAATAACTTAATCTAATCAGCCTTTGACTACGACGACCACCGTTACAAGTTCGCCCGACCATCTAGTCTGTGGGATTTTGCATTAATTTCCCCCTATATTTAATTACTTAATGAATATTATAAAGCAAAATTTAACATTCGTGCGTGCTGAGAAGTATGTTTATTTTAAATTTCCACATAGCATTTGAAACGTAAGTTTTTTCACACGATCACTGACAAAAGTAAAACACGTAGGGTCAAACAGACCAGGCGTGTTTTTGAGAAAGAAGCCTGCCCCGGCACTCACAATAAATAAATAATAAAGGCAGACTAAGAATCTCGCAGTATGGCGCGAAGAGCTAGCAACAAAAACGAAATCTCATCAAAAATATTATTGTAAAAAATGCCAAGTTCAGCTGCCACTAAAAATGGATTCAGTGCAGCTTAAAATTATTTACCAATCAATTCAGGTGCAATATTTTTGCTCGAAATTATTGCATCAAAAATAATTGTTTCTCCACTATAGAATTAAAAGCAATATTTTCTTTCTTATTATTGATATGTAGCAATAATACATTATGCTATTGAGGGCATCTTACATCGCAATAAAGTTAAATTGTATCAAAATATGTACTGATAAACTTTTTAGTTGAGTAGAAGCATATTTAGATAATTATCTACTTCCTAGTATCCTAGTGTAGCGTAGCGAATCACACCTGTATATAATTATAGAACACGCCGACTCCCTCACGAAGTAGACAGATAAAGTAGAGCGAAAGTTCTCAAGTCTTACAGACCTCTTTAATTTCGTCAACATTAATCAATGTCTTGCTCGCCGATTTCGAGTACTCCTGATTAATAATATAACATATCCTAAAGTAATTATATATGAGCTGTGTTATATATTTCATAAGACAAAACGTGCAATAACGATCTCATATTAGAGCTTGGCCAGTTTACGGCCGTGCTACATGTCTGTACCCGTGTGGTTGGTTCAAGAAGCTACTGCAACAATTAAACTTTTATTGGAAAACCAAAATAATGGTTTGTTAGTTTTGGATTTTAACGCAAGTTTGAATTAGGTTAATGGCTTTCACGGCTTCCGTTAATTTCTTCCGTTTGTATGCCGTTGCAGTCAATGAGAGAAGGCTTTATCTAGGCAAGTTTAAGGTCAATAAACTGGGTTATTTAAGCTAAAACAGAGCTTTTACGTCTTCTTAGAACTTACAGTCATTATACTCTCTATCTCAAGTATTATTATCGGTAAACTGATCTTGTGACAAACTCGGATAATTGGATCTCGTGACAAACTCAGATAATTGGAATTAGAGCCTTGTGGATAGTGATAGAGATAGTGGCAGCTTATGGTTCGAGTTGCCTGCAACGCATAGACTGCAAGTTCGGATCCCGACTGTACCAATGAATTTTTCTAAAATCGGTGACTAGTGTTACGGCGAAGTAAAACGTCGAGAGAAAACCTGCATACTTTTCAAAAGAAGCCGTGCCTGAGCAACGGCCGTAGAGTTGCCATCTGTACTGTAGGCACCTAAACATACCTCTGACGAAAAGTGGGTTCTCGATCTTATATATTTAAATAAAGGTGCCCCGTGCCCAGGTGCCTTGCTCGCGATCCACTAACGCCCTAAGCCGACGTCCGTACCTCACAGGGGGTGCCCTTAGCTGTGTTGCCACTGAAGTGCCTGGCTCGAGGCCTAGGTCTCGCCATTGCCCGGTTAAGTAGCAAAAGTTCCTGGAACTCACGCTACGAGAGACAGTACAAAAAAAAAGTGAGTAAGTTGGTACTACACACTTCTCGCCTACCCTACCTAGTATTAATTTTATGGAGTCGCAAGCGGAAGTAAGTAGTAATATAATATAATATATCCTCACGCCTTCCCATAAGGGTCCCCGAAGGGGTAGGCAGAGGTGTATAGGGAGCACCCACACACCAACTTTCCGCCAGAGATATATTTTAGGTGTCAAGGTGACAGATGGTGAGTCCGTCAAACGTATTCAGGAAGTAAGTAATACAAGTAAATATACCCAATAGAATAGAAGTCACGCCGTTGGTTACCGTTAAGTTTTAGTCCAGTTTTGGTGTTATTTGCTGTCACACCGTATTATATAAATACGCGGGTAGCCGAGCAAACACGCAGTATAAACATAGTGTCGCCATCTTACAAACCTTTTTTTCTTACGTCACGTAGTATCCGTGGAATTGTATTGGTCGTAGAAGCCCAGTCCAAAACGTTGCTTGGATTTTACTACAATACCTAGAGATACAATCTTATTATCGAAATACTACAGTTTTGTTTAAGTCATTCAACAATGAAAACCGAATTTAGTTTTTTTTGACATAATTTTTTCATGACATACTAGGCCTTCGACCAAATATATTTCAGATTTCTAGTTTTAATTCGGTCTGTACCACGTTGGCATCTAAAATATATCTCCGGCGGTGAGTGGGTGTGCGGGTACTACCTACACACCTCTGCCTACCCCTTCGGGGACCTTTGTAGGTAGGCATGAATATGTATATATACTTATCTATCTTCGGTTCTCACGATATTGATAACAAACATTCAAATAAAAGCTTACGAATTGTTCGTTATCGAAACACAAAGATGTATAAAAAGTTATATCTACCTATCAGCTACGTTTTAGCACTACCATAAAAATATTATGCGGTCCCGTGTGTCCGTCGTTCGCCGGGTACCTTTGGTAATACAGTTGCCTTTAGACCTTGGAATGACGAGATCTTAAATCGTTTTTTTTACATTTTGAGTAACGAGTCGATCGGCCTTCGATTTCGGCTGGTTTTATTTCTATCATTAACTTTACGCAATGGCAATTTTAACAGATCCTCGCGGCTCCCTACAAGGGTCCCCGAAGGTTAAGCAGAGGTGTATAGGTAGTACCCACTTTCCGCCAGAGATATATTTCAGTTACCAACGTGACAGGTGGCGAATCCATTACCGTTATCGACGGTATCGCCGACAGTAACAAAGAAATGTATTATTTGAGACGCCCTAAAATAGCGTAGTTTTATTTTAAAATTAGAACAACATAAGTACCTACTCAGAGATTAATCAAAACGCGTGTAGTCGCGATTCTTATGTGACCTTTGTCAAAAATTCATCGAAATCGGTCCAGCCAATGTATGAAGTAGTTTTGGGAAGTATTTATTTTATTTACACAACAGCCGTGGTGGCCGAGTGGTTCGAGCAGTTGCCTGCGACGCAAAGGTCGCAAGTTCGAATCCCGACTGTACCAATGAGTTTTTCTGAACTACAGTGATTAAAGTATTAAGTACAGTGATTAGTCACACCACGAGCTTTACGGTGAAGGAAAACATCCAGAGGAAAACCTACATACGTCTGAGAAGAAATTCAAAGGCGTATCATCTCTGCCTACCCCGTCAGGGACACAGGGGTGTGATGATATGTATCTACTAATATCGAGTAATATGGTATACAGGAGTAGTCGGTCAAATTTTTCATCTCATTAAAACGTGACTGCCCTATAAATGTTTTTAAACGCTCATTATCGAAGAAAATTAACGCCCGCCGAAAGAACACGCAATTACCTACTGTATCACGACGTGCGAAAGTTGTAATTTGCGTGTTAATATGAAATCGATTTTATGAGTTTTTAACACTTTGAGGTACGAAATTTTGAAGATAGAGTACATTTCAAGGGTGGTCAGCTTTTTAAGACTTATTTGAAATTGTGTGGAGTACTCGAAGATTATTCTACTATTATCTACTTGGAGCTTACGGCAGTGATATGATGGGTTATCGTCAAATCATGTCAATTTCCTCTATGTTTAGACCAACCAAAATGGACTGGTCAACACTAGCATTGGACAAAAACACTTGGAAATCATTGGGGGAGGCCTTTGTCTAGCAGTGGGATGTACCAGGATAACATCAACAGCAACGATCAGACCAAAATTCGCATTAGTTTTAAATAACCCATGTCTGCGGTTGGAAATAATCGAATTACACAAAGCTAGGCGTAATGATACCTACGTGAAGAAATTTAAATACATATATATCATCATGCCGAGTCCCTAAGGTGGGGTGGGTGAGGTGGGCAAAGACAATAGAGTAAATATCTTGTTTATAAATATAATTATATAAATAAGATTACTCGAGAGTACTCGAAACCGACGAGCATGTATGAAGAGACTGATGAATGTGGCAGAAGCGAAAGAGGTATGTAAGTCTAGAGAGAACTGGCGCTCTATAGTCTCTGCCTACCCCTTTAGGGAATCGGCGTGATGATATGTATGTATAAATAAGATTCTAGGTTTGAACCCCGGCGGTCGGTACCAATGAGTTTTTTCTGGAAGTAATTACCGTGATTCACACCACGAGACTTACGGTGAAGAAAAACATTGATAAGAAACCTGCTTACCTTTGAGCTAGAACTCTGACTTATATATGTCCCCCTACCCTAAATAAATAATCATATAGTAACTGACTTTAATTGACGAAAGCAACTGTAGTATGTCTACTAGCTTTTCGACAATCTCGAAAAAGCTGTCTTTAAGAGATCGTCCTTTTAATTCGCTTGAAATAAAGCATTAAAAAATTCATGGCGAATTAACACTGAACCGCAAACTATTTACGCATAAAAACAACACGACGTCGACCCCTAGGCTTTAGCATACTGTTTACCAAATCCTTTCATTATTAAAAAGATGTATTGCCGCAGTGATGTGACAGAACACCGTTTATCGATATCGACAAAATCGATAAACAGTATCGACGAAATAAGCCTAATTTAACATTCGCAACGATTAGACAGTTAACGCGTACGTCGCGTAGTTACATGGGAAGTCTTTTTCTATCATCAATTATTCTGGGACCGATCTTTTTTAGTTTTCCGAACGGGAATTCACGTTGATTGTTTAATGGAATTTCCATGTTCCTGATATCGTACATTTTTAACGTAAGCACGTAAGCTGTTTTTTTTCCTGGCACTATTTGTTATTTGTTTTAAATTGATTGATTACGAAAAGAGAAGAGCCGTGGTGCTGGTGGCCGAATGGTTCGAGTAGTTTCCTGCGACACAAAGATCGCAAGTTCAAATCCCGACTGTACCAATGAGTTTTTCTGAACTTAAGTACATTGATTAGTCACATTACGAGCTTTACGGTGAAGGAAAACATCGAGAGGAAACCTGCATACGTCTTAGAAGCAATACAAAGGAGTATGTATAGTCGTGCGTGAGTAACGGCGATGGACTCGCCATCTGTTACGATGACACCAGAAATATATCTCTGGCGGAAAGTGGGTGTATGGGTACTACCTATATACCTCTGCCTACGCCTTTGGGGACCCTTGTCCCACAGGGGTAAGTAGGTAGGGAAGGTTAGTCGTGAAGGCGCGATAATTTTTTTTTATAAATTTATTGTATTTTTTTATAGATTTAAGAATACGTCAAGCCCACGATATATCGGCTTCACAGCTCCCACATCCCTACAGCATTAGGGAGCATTAGCATGCCCACTGCGGCGCGGTGTATTAAGATTTATTAACCCAATAACTTAGGGCGTAGGCCCAGCATGTTATGTCTGATTATTGCTGCTCGCTAATTTTTTTGTTGAATTACGAAGTTGAAATACAAAATTTGTAGTCGAGGGTCCGCGTTGTCTTTAAAGTAAAGACTGCAAGTTCGGATCCCGAATATACCAAAAAGTTTTTTAAGTCAACTTCTTAAAGAAGGAATGCACTGCTAGTGCCGAGTGGATCGAGTAGTCGTTTGGAACGTAAAGATTTCAAGTTCGGATCCCGATTGTACCAATAAGTTTTATTGAACTTAAGTACAGTGATTAGTTCCACCACGAGCATTACGATGGAGGAAAACATCGAGAGGAAACCTGCTTATATTTGAGAATAATTAAAAATTTATGTATGTATGTATTGTGTTTGAGAAACAGCGATGGACTCGCTATCTGTCACGTTGGCACTTAATATATATGTATGTATAGCGAAAAGTGGTTATGTGGGTACTACACACACAATTTTTTTTTAATTATTTTCCTCCTTAAACATTACATTAAAAAAAAAACCTTAATCACTGCACCCTACTCGTAGTTACATCAATTCATCATACCACCTGGTGACCGCACCCAAACATCGATACGCAGGTGAAGAAATATCGATAACGAGTCTAATTACGGCTAATCACTATGCTTTGAGCCGTGGCGGCCGAGTGGTTCGAGCAGTTGCCTACAACATACGCCTTTGAATTACTTCTCAAGCGTATGCAGATTTCCTCTCGATGTTTTCTTTCACCGCAAAGCTCGCGGTGTGTCTAATCTGTACATAAGTTTAGAAAATGTCATTGGAACAGTCGGGATTGGAACTTAGAATCTTTGCGTTGCAGGCGACTGCCCGAACTATTCGGCCACAAGAACTCTGTCCACGAGGGAAATGCCTAGCATGCCTCGCTCCTTACCTACGTGAAATCTAAAAAATACATAACCAATACTGTTAAGAAATCCCAAACATGGCAACCCCATAACCTTAATTCACAATAAAAGATAACGTGCCTATTTGAAAAAAATATACCCCAAAATTGCCATGTTAGAAACATTATGCGGATTTACTTGTGATTTAACATTATTCCTTGCCATTCGCAATAAAACTGTATTGCGGATCAGTGGCGAGTTAATTTGTCTGGCAACACTGAGGGGTCGGTTTTAATAAGATGGGGTCAGCCATATGATTCCCAGGTGTATTGCTTGTAGATGGTTCGATAAGAAAGCGATTAGTTAGGTTATTAGGGGAGATAAAAACTGGCTAGGTCATTAGAAGCCTAAGACTATCTGCAGGGGTCTCAACAGAAAACCATAATATCATGGAACAATTCCACAAAACCTCTTTCACTTAACTTATAACTTAGTGGAGCATGCATATACGAAGAGACTGATGAATGTGACTAGAGCGAAAAAGGTCTGACTTGCAAACCAGATAGCGAGAACTGGCGAACTATTATTTCTCACGCATCCCCACAAGTACCCGAAGGGGTAGTCAGAGGTGTATAGGCAATACCCATACACCCACTTTCCACCAGTGATATATTTTAGGTGCCAACGTGACAGATGGTGAGTCCATCGCCGTTACTCAAGTACGACTATACATACGCCTTTGAATTGCTTCTCAGACGTATGCAGGTTTCCTCTCGATGTTTTCGTTCACTGTAAAGCTCGTGTGTAAAGCAAGTTTATCTGCCGCGGATAGTTCCGGAACCGGATGTTCATGCTGGTTCTTTGTGATGTTATAATATTTTGCGTGTTGATTTTATAGCGAATTACTACATATGAATCTCGCTCCGTGAATTCTTGGTACTTTGTCGCGGGATAGCAATTTGGAACAAATATTTTATCTCTAAGAAATAATTTTACACCTGTATTTTCAGATGTTATTAATCTATTATTATAGTTTAGTAAAATTACGATGTGTGTTTTAAACACGATATTTACCAAATCAAAACCGAATAACCCATAGGTTTATAGGGTGATTAGCTCCCCCGGATAATGCCAGCAATATTGACTTTCAAACCCGAGGGTGCCGACTAGTTTATTATTAAAACGGATTACGACGCTCAATTAGAATGTCCTGGGGTTGTGTGCACCATGCCAATAGTTACGTGATCTCAGCTATATTGTAGTTTTAAATGGGGAAAGAGGTATGTAAGTCTGTAGAGAACTGGCGCTCTAGTCTCTACTCCGAGAGAGAGTCGCCTGTAATGCAAAGATGGTAAATTTGAATCCAGACTGTACTAATGGTTTATTTGTGAACTTACATACACACATCGCATGAATCCCTAGCGGGGTAGGCAGAGAGAATAGACCGCAAGTCATCATCATCATATCATCACGCCGAGTCCCTAACGGGGTAGGCAGAGAGTATAGAGCGCCAGTTCTCTTTAGACTTACATACCTATTTCACTTCGTCCACATTCATCAGTCTCTTCATACATGCTCGTCGGTTTCGAGTACTCTTGACGTTCCCGTCTTTGAGTGTCCGATCGATTTGATCCAGGTAGTTGGAACGTGGTCTTCCTTTGCCTCTTCTTGCACATTCAGGTTGCAAGTATCCGCTGAGGCCACCGGAGCATATACCGCGACTAGAAATAGTCGGGTAAGGCCTATTTTAAAGCGAGCCCAAGTTCTCTTTATTTGCTTTTTTGAACTTATTACTTTCATTCAGGTGAAGGAAAACGAAATACGCTTGTAAAATCAAAATCAAAATCAAAATCAAAATCTTTTTATTTCACATAGGCCCAGATGGGCACTTATAAAACGTCGAAAAAGAAGCACGGTTCGGGTTGGTCGCTTCCATGGAGAAGAACCGGCAAGAAACTCCATGGTTACTCTTTTACTCCATGGTTACTCTTTTTAAGAAATACATAAAAGTTAAAGAAATACATCAACGATAAGTCTGTACCAATGAGTTGTTTTAAGCTTAAGAACAGTAATTGGTTGCACTTTTAGCTTTACGGTGAAGGAAAACATCGAGACTTGCATGGGTTTAAGCAAAAAAAATCGAAGGCTTTAGGTACGTGCTTTCAAACGGCGATGGACTCGCCATCTGTCGCGTTGGCAACTAAAATGGCAAATAGGTTGTTTTTGCCCCAGCCTACCACTTACATCGGCAAGTTTTTTACCTACTCACTTAAAAGCTATCGCGGTGTAAATAAAACAGTTTTTTTAAATTACCAATCACCATCAACAATCCACATAATAATACTTACTCTATAGAATTTGAAGAGAAATAATTTATTTTGGGAACTTCTACTGATAGTGATTAGTCCAGCTTGTATTTTGTAAATTATTCAGTGACATCGTCATGCTCAGTCTCGGGGGGTAGGCAATTAAAGTAAAGCGCTAGTCCTGTCTAGACATACACACCTATTTCGTCTTATCAAGTCATCAGTCCCTTCATTAATGCAAGCTGGTTCATACAATCATTGCTAAATAAGATGTTTAAATTTTAAATTTCTCTTGTTCTTGTTTAAGTTTCGGTGACTAAACGTACTAACAATACACATTTTCTGCTAAGCTATTGCTAAATATTAACAACATTTTCCTCCCCAAAACGCGTGAAGATGCATTATTTATTAACAGAAAGTACCAGAGTGTCATAGCAGCAGAGAGCTAATCCCAGGAGGGGTTTAATTCTCTTTGCGTGTAACTGTCCGTGCCCACAACAACATAGAACGTAACTGTGTTCGCCTAATGCAGTGCATTTTCTTTTTATATAGGGGAGTTAGTTTACACTGTTAGTGCATTAAACTCGTGTACAGGGTGCCCATCCCATGCTTATGTTAAAACTGTTAAAATTGTCAATTCTGTTAATAAGGATGCAATATATTTTTTAAATTGATTGTTGTACATAGTGCAGTACCCCCTGATGGACTGACTTGTAATATCTGTACATGTTATAAAACAATGCCGCAACTGTCTGTCTCTTTGTTTTGACTAAAATGCAGATTCATTTATGTAGAAAGTTTAAATGTATAATTTGCTGTTTTGTGTAAATTGCTTGAAATATATCTATCATAATTTTGGAAAAAGTTAAGCCGCCTGGGACTTTTCACTACAAACGCTGCCATATTCGAATATAAGAAATAGCCGTGGTGTCCAAATGATGTAGTTGCCTGCAAGTTCAAATCCCGACTATACCAAAGATTTATTTGAACTTAAATACAGTCATTATTCATACTACGAGCTTTACCTTGAAGGAAAACATCGATATAAAACCTGCATATTTTTGAGGAGAAATTCAAAAGACGTATGTATAGTCGTGCTTGAGTAACGGTGATGGATACACCAATTGTACCGCTGGCACCAATAATATCTCCGGTGAAAACTATGTGTGTGGGCACTACCTACACAACCCTGCCTACCCCTTTGGGGACCCACGTGGGAAGGCGTCAAGATATAAAAAAAACAGTTGATAGTTCTCTTATATTCTTTATTTAAACTTGACATGAAACGCCAAAACGGTCGCGTCAACTTCACCCTGTCAAATTAGGTGCAAACAAAGCGCCTTAACTTCGTCATATTCTATTACAAAGTTTTCTCCTAAGAAAGGGTCGGGAGTTGTATAAATGGCAGTCGGCCTTAATGAAATGCTCAGCGTCATTCAATTTAAAGGTGGCGGAAGATCCGGAGCTACTTCTTTAACTTAGCATAAGCTTTTCATAAACAAGTTGAATTACAAAGGATTTCACAGAGTCGTGATGGCCCAGTGGTCGAGTCGCCTGAAAATTGCAAGTTCGATTCTCAGCTGTACCCATAAGTTTTTTCTGAACTTAAACCCAATGATTAATAAACGTTTGAGAACAAATTCAAAAGTGTTTATATATAGTTGTGCCAGAGAGACGGTGATGGACTGGCCGTCTATCACGTTGCCATAAATACTTCTCCGGCGAAATGTTAGTGTTACACTTCTGCCTACCCTGCGATATCGTGAGGTTACTAGCAGCATCTGCGAGTTAAACGGCAAAAGTCATGCTCCCACGGGAACGGTGTTCAGAAAGAAAATGAATGCTTGTGTAGTTTATATATTTTTATCACTTAGTGCTTCCAACTTCTGCATTCCTGGTAGCAACTCGAAAATGCTATGTTTTTCCTTTCTATTTTCAAAGTTGAAAAACGTATAATCCATAAATAATGCTTTATTTCAGTGTTTAGTATTCAAGTATTAAATACCTACCTACGCGGCCGTCGGGCCGGAAGTGGTAGGGCGGGGCTAGGCAGACTAGGGATGACGTCGTGTCGAGAAAATATATTTATTCATTACCAATCCTTCTTACTAATATTATAAATGAGAAATTTTTCAGACATGTTTGTTACTTAATCACGCCAAAACGGCTCATTGAAATTCAATGAAATTAAACACAATGATAGATTATTAGCTGGGTTAACACGTAAGGTATAGGTTATAAAAAATAACAAATTTGAGGCCGGTGAAATCATCCTTTATTAAGTTATTACGTTTACGTAACGGGCACGGGGAACACTAATTGTGTATAAAATGTGATTATACTCTTTTTTGTCAGTATTAGAGCCGTGATGGCCCAGTGGTTTAATAGTCAACTGTAAAGTAAATCCTGGGTATGTCAGAGGAAGTATGAAAATAGCTTGAATGCAGTCGAGTTGCGATCTCTTCGAAAAATGTGCGGCGTAACGATATTAGATCGAATCCGCAATGAAGAGATTCGCAAATCAACTGGCGTGAATGAGGGCGTGATTGTAAAGATGAAGAAAGGCATGTTACGTTGGTTTGGACACATAGAAAGGATGAGTGAAGAAAGATTGACGAAACAGATATACAAAGCAAAAGTGTGTGCAAGAAGAGGCAGAGGAAGGCCACGTTCCAACTACCTGGATCAAATAGATCGGACTCTCAAGGACGGGAACGTTAAGAGTACTCGAAACCGACGAGCATGTATGAAGAGACTGATGAATATGGACGAAGCGAAAGAGGTATGTAAGTCTAGAGAGAACTGGCGCTCTATACTCTCTGCCTACCCCGTTAGGGACTTGGCGTGATGATATGTATGTATGAAGATAAGAATATGTATAAAGACAAGATTGCAGATTCATACGTCAGGGGTATGCATCAATGACTTTTGCAGATTTCAAGCAGATTATTCACACCATAAGGTTTACGGTGGAGGAAAACATCGAAAGGAAACTTTGTTCCTGTTCGTACTTGTTCGTACATGTTCGTACTTTTGAGATGAGTTCCAAAAACATCATCTGTCACGTTGGTACCTAAAATACATCTCTGGCGGAATGTGCGTAGTCTCTGCATACACCTTCGGGGATGTGAAGAGAAATTGCAAAAAGTTTTAATCATTCAGATTAGATCAATTGCAAGCTGCTGTGGAAACTATCGATATTTATTTATCGCATGCCCACATCACTAAGCTCCGGCGAGTACGCCTGCGCGTGTATGTATCGAGCGATCGCCGACTGTGTACAAGCCCTTATATTTATGTATAGAGCCTTATGTAGTGGCCCGTTTACTTCTTTTGCAGTTGGTTGGTACTTATTATGTCGCTTTACAAAAGTACGCAGTCTGTTTGAAGACTCTTATTTTTAATTGATTGAAAATAATAATATATCCTGCCTCCCCGAAGGGGTAGGCAGAGGTGTATAGGTAGTACCCACACACCCATTTTCCGTCAGAGATATATTTTAGGCACCGACGTGACGGATGGCGAGTCCATCGCCGTTACCCAAGCACGACTATACATACGCATTTGAATTGCTTCTCAGACGTATGCAGGATTCCACCCGATGTTTTCCTTCGCCGTAAAGCTCGTGGTGTGAGTAATCACTGTACTTAAGTTCAGAAAAACTCATTGGTACAATCGAGATTCGAACTTGCGATCTTTGTGTCGCAGGCTACTACTCGAACCAATCGGCCATTTCATGACGATCGGTTAAGTATTTTTAAGTGAAAGCGTAACAAACAAACTTACATTCACATTTACAATATTAATGTATGGATTGAGTAATTTGTAAGAAACAAAACACTGTCGAAATCCTACAAGATGCTATTCTGCAAACTTAAATGTGCGTCCGTATGCTGAAAGCGTAGAGACGATAAATATCAATTTTAGTAGGCGAGCTAAGCGATGAAGGCGCTTGGAGGGAAGGGAAGAGAGTAACGATTCAATACAAACGAAATAGAAAATGACATTGACGTTTGTACCTAGAGTAATCTAAGTAAATATATGACGCAAAAGTGTGTGCGAGAAGAGGCAGAGGAAGGCCACGTTCCAACTACCTGGATCAAATAGATCGGACTCTCAAGGACGGGAACGTTAAGAGTACTCGAAACCGACGAGCATGTATGAAGAGACTGATGTAGCTATGTGGGTGAAACGGAAGAGGTATGTAAGTCTAGAGAGAACTGGCGCTTTTTACTCTCTGCCTACCCCGTTAGGGACTTGGCGTGATGATATGATGATGATGATGATGATAATGACACTGACAATTAAATCCAACTAATATTATAAATAAGGAAGCCGTGGTGACCTAGTGGTTGCATGCAACGCAAAGTTTGCAAGTTCGAATCCCGTGATGACCAACTATGAGATTTTCATACGGCTGAACAGAATAAGACGAAACTTGGCACATCAATAGAATTAGATACAACAAAGAATACTCAGATTCGAGCAGGATTATTTCTTAGCCTTCTGAAACTGTAGGTTACAGGTAGTTAGAGATAATAATTGAACCTAAAACCATTTTTAATCATAACAAATTGAAGAACCTAAATTCAGTCTTGCGTTCTTTAACTTTGCGTTACTTTGGTAAAGCCTGACTGTGCCATTGAGTTTTTCTGAACTTAAGTACAGTGATTAGTCACACCACGAGCTTTACAGTGAAGGAAAACATCGAGAGGAAACCTGCATACGTCTGAGAAGCAATTCAAAGGCGTATGTATGGTCGTGCTTGAGTTACGGCGATGGACTCGCCATCTGTCTCTTTGGATACTACTTATACCCCTGTACCTACCCCTTCGGGGACCCTTGTGAGAAGGCGTGAGGATATATAATTATTATAGTAACAGTGATATACGGTCGCATTTGTTGTGGTTTTCTAACTTCGATGCATAGCAAGTCGTTCGCAGTACTTAAATAAACCTTAGAAAAGTTAGTTTTAAAACAAAACACTGCGGTTTACATGTACATGTACCACACTCAGCGTCTAGCAACAGAGCTACTGCTCCCGTTGTTTACAATTACTTTTAGTGGCCGACTTGGTGTGTGGCGCAATGTGTGGACTGCGAGCGATATTAAGGCGTTTTAAAATACACGACGACTGTACAGCGTAAAACTTAGAGATGGCGTAGCTCTCATCATTATATAACTGTAAAATGAACGTGCCGGGGTGGTCGATTGGTCGAATAGTTGCCCGCCACACAGAGATTGCAAGTTCAAATCTTGATTGTACCAACTTTGACGTTTTTTCAACTTGACTACAGAGAAAGGGAAACATCGAGAAGAAAACTGCATAAGTTTAAGAAGAAATTAAAAGACGTATGTATAAGTTATGCTTGAGCAACGGCGTTGGACTCGCCATCTGTCACGTTTGAACCTAAAACTTCAGCCTACCCGTTCGGTGACCCTTGTGGGAGGTAAGGAGGAGGTTTGTCTAGGTCCCGCTATGTGCAGGGCACGCTGCAATTGCTACTTCCGCTAATTTGTTAATCCGGTAAGCACCATTACAAATGTGCTCTTTGATGTCATATGACCGTGAACTAAGATGTAGTGGCAAATATTTAGTCCGCTCTTGCTTTTCGCTTGGACCACACACCAAGCCGGCCACGACTTACAAACACGCCTCGCTAAGTCTAGCCTCACGAGCAACACTCACGCTTGTGAAATGTGTTGCATTAGCTTTTCGATTCTTCATATTTATTTTCGACATGTTTTCTTCAACTCTGTTGAAGTGTGAAGGTAAATGGTCTGAAGATTTCAGTTTCATTGCAAATGTGTCCTTAGCTCATTTTAATATGGTCTAGATTTGAAATGACGCTACCACTATAGATACTCCTTGAAAACTTTTCATTTTATTGCTAAACGTAAAATTAAGTATGCTGTATTTTATTTCTGATGACTGAAGGACAAGTTTCCATTTAATATGATATATTATATAATTATTGAAAAAAAAAGACTTGCCCGCCGCGTCTGTCGCGCTTTTTACACTCAGTAGACGATTCTCAAGAAAAATATTTTAGGGCGATAATACAATTAAGCACACAACGCTTGGATTTAGGTAACAAGTAATATAAAGTATCTAATAAAAAAAAAAATTATGTATGCGATCGAAACACCAGTATCCAAGTCACGAAAAAAAAAAACAAATTATCGCTAGCAGGAAAACCAACTGACATATCAACACCAATATAGAGCGAAAGGAAAAACTCCGATGGAAATTCTCCACACCATAAATAATGGAGGCTGCAGTTGACAGTTGCCAAATGAATACCGCTATCTCCCTCGCGCGTTTGCCGTCTCACTCTGACACAATGAATATTTAAGCGGAATGTCGTTTTCGCTGTTTGTAGGGGCCAGTGTTTAGGTTTTAAAAATTTTTTTTGGTTTATTTTAAAGTTTTGTTGCACAGCGGGAAGATGAGGAAACATATTTCGCAGTTAATCTTTTTTGAAGACAGATGAGTGGTTCGAGCAGTTGCCTGCGACACAAAGATCGCAAGTTCGAATCCCGACTGTACCAATGAGTTTTTCTGAACTTAAGTACAGTGATTAGTCACACCACGAGCTTTACGGTGAAGGAAAACATCGAGAGGAAACCTGCATACGTCTGAGAAGAAATTCAAAGGCGTATGTATAGTTGTGCTTGAGTAACGGCGATGGACTCGCCATCTGTCACGTTGGCACCTAATATACCTCTGGCGAAAAGTGGGTGTGTGGGTATTACCTATACACCTCTGCCTACCCCTTCGGGGACCCTTTTGGGAAGCCGTGAGGATATATTATTATTATTTTTATCTTAACGCTTTCCCGCAAAGGTCCCGGCAAGGGGTAGGCAAAAGATGTATAGCACCCACACATCTACATCCACACATCGAGGATATACTTTAACATGCCAACGTGACAGATGGCGAGTCCATCGCCGTAACTCAACCACGATTACACACACGTCTTTGAATTTCCTCTCAGACGTATGCAGGTTTCCTCTCGATGTTTTCCTTCACCGTAAAGCTCGTGGTGTGACTAGTCACTGTACTTAAGTTCAGAACAACATTGGCACAGTCGAGGTGGGGTGGTTTGTGCTGAAGATGACTTGAACCACTAGGGCATTGTCGGCCTACGCTGTTCTCCTATACTTAAGTACTTATGCTGTAACATAATAATATCGTTATTGTATACAAAATTTGAAAACCATTTTTTGCTTTTTTTTTTGAGTTTTTTGCCGGTTCTTCTCCATGGAAACGAACCGTGCTCTTTTTACGACGTTTTATAAGTGCCCATCTAGGCCTATGTGAAATAAAATATTTTGATTTTGATTTTGACACATTGGCTCAGAAGCCCTTCGTTGCGAAGATATTGAAACCTGACCATATGACTATTAACAGCACAAAACCCATCATCCCTCTTCGCACACGTCACTCTGAGGTAAACCGTAATAAATAACAATTTTGCTATAACCCTAAGGATTCCTGTATTATCAGAATCAATAAGTCAGTGCAGTGACAAATGAATGGCGATGATCCCGGGGTATTTGTGTGGGATATTCGGACGGTATCGGTGCGTTACATTGATGGATTAGACCGTTCGGAGGGTCGAGAGGTGTGAGGGAAGCCAATTACTAACGGCGAATTTAAAGTTGCAGTTAAGATGCGATCTCTTGGACATTTTCGAAAATTTGCGGAATAAAGATCTTAAATCGAATCCGCAATGAACAGATTCGCAAATCAACTGGCGTGAATGAGGGCGTGATTGTAAAGATGAAGAAAGGCATGTTAGGTTGGTTTGAAAATATAGAAAGGATGAGAAGAAAGATTGACGAAAAATATATACAAAGCAAAAGTGTGTGCAAGAAGAGGCAGAGGAAGACCACGTTCCACCACCACGGTACCTAGATCAAATTGATAGGACGCTCAAGGACGGGAACGTCAAGAATTCTCGAAAGCGACGAGCATGTGTTAAGAGACTGATGAATGTAGACGAAGCGGAAGAGGTAAATAAGTCTAGAGAGAACTGGCGCTCTATACTCTCTGCCTACGCCGTTAGGAACTCGGCGTGATGATATGCATGTATGAATTTAGCACTTGTTTTGTGTTTAACCATTATTGGTTGTATAATATGTAAGCTTGATGCATTTAGATGTTCTCGTCCTGATCGGTTCCAAAGGAGTTTCCTTCCGTGAACGCTGAGACTGTGGATTGAGCTCCCCGTTGAGATTTTCTTTGAAGAGTACAGCATGAAGTTCTTCAAATAGGGTGTGAAATTTGCTTCTTTCCTACAGGAACGGCAACGCGCGAGTTAGATACCCTTAGTGTGCGGTGTGATGGTGCGTGGTGTGTTGCAAGCGTCCACAGGCAGCGGTAACCGCTTATCGTAGGCGGACTGCATTTGAAAGTGAACAGCATGTATTAATAGATAAATGTGGGTGAACTGGAAGAGGTCTATTTATAACTCTAAAGAGAACTGGCGTTCTGACGCCCACCACGCGAGGACACATTATGGTTATAATACCTATATTTGATGATGTGATGCTAATATATAATGACGATATGATGAAAATATACAATGATGATACGACGATAATATGTAATGACGAAATGATGTTAATATACATAAATGTATTACAAGGTCTGGTTCCAAAACCGAAGAGCTAAATGGAAAAAGCGCAAGAAGAGTACCAACGTGTTCCGCTCTCCTGGCGCTCTGCTCCCCTCCCATGGACTGCCACCCTTCGGAGCCGGCGATGTTTGCAACCCTGGTGTCTTCGCTGACAGACCCTGGTCTATGCCAGCTGGTGAGTTGCTCCTCAATCCCTCAAACCTCTCAAACTCTTTAACTTTCCGTCTAGCACGATGACAACAGCTCTGCCTCTTGTTCTGGATTCCACCAAACGGCTCTTATCGCAACGAATTTTACAATCTTAAACGATATTAAATCGGGTACACTGTAATTTAAAGTCTAATTCACCAAGCCGCGCACAGCAGCTTAACCAAGGGCGTCTTTCTCGACATGCGATAGTAGCCGAAAATATGCTGCGAAACTTGTACGGCTCCTTCAGCCTGTGATCACATCCGATCAGATCCATTCGGCCGTCGTGGGTTCGACTGCAAAGTGGTAAGCAGTCGTTAATGTATGTCATGAGCATTCTTGCATTCTCGTCTATATTTGGGTCACTTAATGTCATAGCATTTAAGGAGATGAAAGAAATTTTGCTGGTCATAAGCAAATTGAAGGAAATACATCGAGGGCGCACACAAGAGTCCAACTATTAAATTTGTGATGATAATCATGAGTATTTACAAATTCTGCCTAGTTTGGGATCTAGGCTTTGTGAGGCCAAATTACTTTTATTATTTGTCTTCTTTCAGGTCTGGGGCAGCTATCCCAAGGCGGGGTATCGATGGGCGGGTTTGGTGCGGGCGGACTGCCCCAATTGGCAGCTGATCTCAACCCCTCCCTGCCAATAAGTTCCGTCGGGTCTGGACAGCCATACCAGGGTCATTACCCCCTCAACTCCCTCGGTAAGCACCAAGAGTTTGACCTAAATTTATGGCTCTAGTTTCCTAAGACTCGTGTGAATAAGCAGAAGCTGATGAATCTGGATGAAGGGAAGGAGGCAGATAGTTAGTGTGTGGGTACTATCTACCTTTGCCTACACCCTTGTGGTAAGGGGTTATCTAAAACATATAACAACAACGTATAAGACGCAGGCAACGACACATCTATGGTGATGATCACATCTATGATGATGATCATATCTATGATGATGATCACATCTATGATGATGATCACATCTATAATGATGATCGTCGCGATCTATGCTCATAACATAAAGAGGCAGGGTTTATTCCTTTGAATGCGCTTATCTCAGAAACTACTGTTCCGATTTCAAATTATATCCTTGCGTTAGTTAAGCAGTCTTTTGACAAAGGTTATATATCATCATGCTACTGCCCAAGGTAGTGGCAAATTCAATGCTGGTGAAGCTGCGAGGCTGCGAAGCTGCTGTTACTGTTACCACCAATAAAAAACCCCGACAGAAGAATAAACAGCGATACCAACTCCTCGGTTTTATTGCTCGGGGCAGTAATCTCTTACTGTTATTGTAATTCTAGGCGATACGATGATGTCTTACTGCAATAACATCAGCGGCCAGCAGTCCGGCGGACCCTTGGAGGGGTCGCCCACCCCGCCGCACATGGCGCACTGCGCCAACAACAACGCGTCTCCCACTGCTTCAGGTATATTGAACACTCCAATTGACTTGAAACTACCGACTGTACCAATATGAATTTAAGTACAGTGATTAGTCACACCACGAGCTTTACTGTGAGAAGAAATTCAAAGGCGTATGTATAGTCGTGCCTGAGTAATGGCGATGGACTCGCCGTCTGTCACGTTAGCATATAAAATACTAGCTGCCCGCCCCGGCTTCGCACGGGTGCAATATTGATACTAATAATAATGTAAAAGAAAAATGGTTATAGTGGTATAGCCTTTAGAGATAATTAAATACAATCGCGGACTTTTATATCGATCATTTGAAGATATACTACTCCGTAGTACATTCATTTGATCTATCTCGTAAGGTTTACCCAGCGTTTGCGATTTAAGGGCACAAACATATGTGCCCATGATCACATTACAAATCTTTGAATATTTAGTTATTTATTAAATAACAGAAAAAGAGGCGAATTTGGAATAGTCTTGGTTTCCGATTTTCATTAATATTGTTTGATATTTGAGCGTTTTTAGCTGACCTCAACATCGTGTAAGGAATACTCCTACCAAATTTCAAGGCGATCGGCCTTAATTCCTGAGTTTTCGTAATGAGTGAGCTCACAAATGGGATCTCACCGCACGCCACCTTGCGGCAAGAGTTTCACAAAATCCGTTCTTAGCTGACCTCTTTACCGCGTAAGGAATACTCCTACCAAATTTCAAGTCAATCGGCCTTAAAGTTCCTGAGATATCCTAATGAGTGAGCTCACAAATGGGATCTCCCCGCACTCCTCCTTGCGGGTGGAGTTTTTCAAAATCCGTTCTTAGCTGACCTCTACACCGCGTAAAGAATACTCCTACCAAATTTCAAGTCAATCGGCCTTACAGTTCCTGAGATATCATAATGAGTGAGCTCACAAATTGGATCTCCCCGCATTCCACCTTGCGGGTGGAGTTTTTGAAAATCCGTTCTTAGCTGACCTCTACACCGTGTAAGAAATACTCCTACCAAATTTCAAGTCAATTGGCCTTATAGTTCCTGAGATATCCTAATGAGTAAGTTCACAAATGAGATCTCCCTGCACTCCACCTTCCGGGTGGAGTTTCACAAAATCCGTTCTTAGCTGACCTCTGCACCGCGTAAGGAATACTCCTACCAAATTTTAAGTCAATCGGCCTTACAGTTCCTGAGATTTCGTGATGAGTCAGATCAAAAATGGGATCTCCTATATATATATAGATTCATATCTCCGGCGGAGATTGGGTTGGGGATAGCACCTTTACACGTCTGTCTACCCTTTCGAGGACCTTGTGTGAAGGCGTAAGGATATATCATTATATATTAATAGTCGTGCTTGAGTAACGGTGGCGGGACTCGCCATGAGTCACGTTGGCACCTAAAATATATCTCGGAATGTGAGTTGGCACTTTTATATGAAAGCGTGAGGATGTATGATATATATTGTAAATTGTTTATTGTAATGTTTTCGTGCAGGCAACGGCGGTGATCAGCCTGATGAAGAAGTATGGCGGGGTCATAGCATCGCGGCACTACGCCGGCGAGCGTCTGAACTGTCTGCCGCCATCCCCCCTTACCTGCAGCTCAACTACGACGCCCACTCGCCCGTCTACTGACCTAGTCGCCCTGGGCGAGGACACAGGCCGGACTGGTGGACTTACTCAGTGAACGTAGACACACAGCCGAATCAATGGACTGAACACTCATAAGCCGGATAAATGTTCATATTTAGCGATTGTAGCGCCACTGTGGTTCAAGCTGATGAGCTGATGAATCCTTTATTATATGATCAAAACTTTTACTTGTGACAAACTTCACCTTATTGATCTAACAACGCGTTTGTTCTCCGGACTCTAGAAAACGCTTCGACCATCGGCCCTTCTACAGACTTGACCAGCTCACTGACACTGTAGCTCGCTAATCCTAAACCTAAGTTTATGGTTGGCTAACGTTTCAGTTGGCTAACGAGCCAACCTAATCTCAGCTTAGGACACATATAGGTACTCCATTTGTCCTTCCACATATTCGAATTTCCCATAATCATAGTCACTCTACTATGTTTCCTTTTAGACAGCGCCGATGGCCTTTGAAAACAGCCGCTATTAGGGTGACAATGGAATTACGTCTTCTTAAGAAAGCAACCGAGTACCTAAAGGTACCTAGGTACTTACATATAAATATAAATACATGAGCTGTATTCGAGAAAATACAAGTATACGCGTTCGTACAATAATAAATGTAATGACTAAGCTATAACTATTTATTATTAAGTAATTAACGATTAATTAACGATTAATTATTATATAAACTTATTATAGGCAGTTGTTTGGTGTATATTCTCAATGAGACACTCGGCTATCTTTAAAAAACCCTTAATCATGAAATATAGCCACATGGGGTCTCGCTATCATTGTTCATAGGTGCGAAAAGGACAGGTGAACATTACGCGTCTCGTTCGCTCTTACTGAAACTTAGCCCTGGTTTTATGTAGGATCCATAATTACATGTATATGTTAGCTTTAGGCAATGTACGTTCTGGCAGCCAATTGGATGGTTTGTATTGTGAAAAGCCCTGCTTCACTTAGCATAAAGTCACGATCGAATGAACTGTAAGGTAGGTTTTTTGTTTTCAAATAGAGGTGTTTCAACAATTCCTTATGGCTGGATGGCAAGGTACTATTGCTTGTTTAAATATATTTTTATAAAGTCCGATATTTACGCTTTCAGTCACTCAGGTGTCAACGTCAAAAAAGGTTTGTTACTCACGCCAGAACGGCTGAACGGAATTGGATAAAATTTGGCGCAGAGATAGACTATTAGCTGGGTAGGATATGTTTTATTCAAGAAATACCAATGACATCACAATGTAAAGATATCTCTAAACTTCTACATTTCCAAATACTATAATATGCAGTATTATATATTTGCATACACATTAGCACCTTAAATATATCCCTGACAGAAAGTGGGTGTCTACGAACTACCTATACACCTCTGCCTAGCCCTTGGGGAACCCTTGTGGGAAGGCGTGAGGATATTTATATAATTTTTTATATATTGTTATATGATCCTTTCAATCAACATACTTAACAAACCTTGAAATAAACTACTTTCCAATGTTAAGAAACGTATGGAATATTATTCAAGCCTTTGCTATGAAGTATGGTATAAGAAATACTCAGATGATGTTGTCTCTTTCTTTACTAAGATGTTTGAAAGTGACAATGATATTATCAAGCCATACCTACTTTGTTTTGTCGAGTGTATTTTGTGTATAGCTAGGATAATAATAATAATAATAACAGTTTTACACGGATACTGGTAACCACTGTATGTATGTGTTTTTTTATTAGTTGAAAGTGGTTGAAAGTTCCTATAATTTTGTATACACACCTACTTAGAGTGGCATGGAAAATTACAGACTTTAAAAAAAAATTACGTTCAAATATTTTATTAACATTACGGTCCCGTGGTCACAACTTTTGGATGCGAAGGTTGTGGTCGCGTATTCGATTCCCGCTTAAGACAGATGTTTGTATGAAGATCAAAAAATATTACGTAATCTTCCTCTTGAAAGCCCTATTAAGTATATAGCGGTAGGCAGAGAGAGTAGAGCGCCAGTTCTCTCTAGACTCACAGATCTCTTTCGCTTCATCCACAGTCACCGGTGTCTTAATTAATATTCGCGGTTCGAGTACCTACTTTCGACGTTCATTCAGTGTCCGATCAATTTGATCTAGGTAGTTGGAACGTGGTCTTCCTCTGCCTCTTCTGTTCCATACCGCTCTAATGTTATACGACTTTGCCCCAAAAGATTATTATACATATATTTTTATATTTATATGTAGATTTTTTTAGTTCGTGGAATGTCATTTCCGTCCGTTGTTTTATGTATACGATATTAAATAAGGTTTTAGTTTATTTATTAATTTGGGGCACTAATCCTAAGCTAAATATTTGTCTTTTAATTTTGTACTATAGTAAATGTATCTGTATTTTTCTTTAATGCAAAACCAAAGCTAAGTGCGTGTCCAGATTTTAGTTAGGTTTTTTTTTATTCTCATCTCAATATAAATGCGTATCGGATGCAATATATTAACCAATTGTGTAAAAACAATCAAAAATATTTAAGTACTTATAAAAAAACAGTCTAAGTTTGTTCCCTTTCAAGTTAATTTAACAATTATGAACTGTACACCGACAATGTAACTTGGATTGATAGGTCTAAGATGCAATATTCCGTATATATGTGTCTACAAGATGTCTTAAAAATAAGAACAGATGTCTACAAATTATAGGGTGTTGTGAACATAATGACAAAGATGACAAAATGACAACAATATTAACGGGAATAATAGTACTCATTTCGTAGCATGGTTTTATGTGTTTCAAAAACTATTAATACTGTAAAAAGAAATTGAAACGTGGATTGAAAATGTATACCTAACTTAATTTTATACCATATTTTTGTGCTAGATAGTTCAAAACTCAGACAACATGGAACATTTTTTTTTATTTCCTTTCTATCATTGAGAATCGTAACTGGGAAATTTTCTTACGCACCATGTACATATACAGGCTGTATTAACTAACTTCAACTGTACTATTTTGTAGTTTTCAGACCTATACATTCCGTAGTTAGATCATTATTGTTATAGAGTTCAAAAGGACTGAGTGTTTAAGAATAATTATGATAAAGTATAATTAAAATTAATAGTACATATTTGAGAATGCTGGCCCTCTGTATAGCTTATGTTAGAGCGTAATAATGTTAGTGTATAAGTATCATATATATATACATACATACAATAAAATAGACGATGTTCATGTTGGTGTGTTTTATTTTTCACAAAACTATCCGGTTTTCTTATCGTAAAGCTATCTATAAACATTACAGTTTTCTCTTAAATAAATATATATATATAAATATATAATAATTTAAATCCTCACACTCTTAAACAAAGGCCCTGAAGGGATAGGCAGAGGTGTTTAATAACCAATAACTACTAAAATACGCAATAATAAAACAGTATGTACAACAAAGTTGTAATTTTGTAGTTATTATACTGCCATCTAGTGACCAGTAGCTAAACAAAAATGATACCTTTGGTAGTCTTGTTAAATCTAAGAACAAACAAGGTCAGTTCCGATAAATCTCCCGAGATGGCACTGCTCAGATTTTTTTTTAATGTCTATTGATATAACAAGACACTCGTTACTCACCATATCAGTACACAAACAGGTGAAAAAAAATATTCGAGCAAGTCAATAATAATGTCTCTAAAATCTGAGTCAGATATATTAGATAGAAGTTATTCTGTAAAAAGTGTTTCGGAGGGGAGCTTTTCAGGGTTTGTGAATCTACATATTTAGTGAACTAGTGTTGTCTCTTCAATCAGAGCTACTGGCTTCAAAACTAAGATATGCGGGTTCGATTCCTGCTTGGGGTGGGTATTTGTGTGTCCAAGTGCGAGCAAAAAATCCTAGCTACTCGTGCCCATAGACATCGGTTACCGCAAACCATCAGGCGGGCTATCGTATCTATTTGACCAGTTCCTTTAGTTTAAACGTTACTTATATTAGTATATTATTTTTTAGTATATTTATTGAGACCTTTAAAAGTCTGTATCTACCAATATACCAATTTTTATGTAAATTGCAGTGATGAGGAAGAAGAGAGCCTAGCTCGTGAGCTGATGAACAAAATGACACCAGCAGTCCTTAGCAAACTAAGGAAATGTTTTAAACATAACAAAGCGAGGAATCAGGCCCGGGAGATAGACAGGTAAGATTCAGAAGGTTTTCACGATTAAAACCAGCTCTCAGCAGATAGAGTTAGGCGAAGCCGAGATGGCCGAAGGATTCCGTGTCGCCTGCGAAACACTCATTGCAAGTTCGAATCCCATTAACTTATGTGATGAAATGTATGTATGTATTTATACCATAGTAGGCAGAAGCTGTCTTTAATTTGGGAATCATTATTATTATTTATCACTATTATCAGTAACTGTTTAGGAGGGTGGAGGAAGTGATGCGGGCCGCGGCCGCAGAGGAAGGCATCGAATTCGCGACCGCGACCTCCCAGCCCGAGGACAACCTTTGCTTGGACGAGAATGGCTTCGTCACATCTATAGATAAAATATTCGGTGAGTATATTATATATAGATCTTCTAGATTACCAAGGTCTCTGAGACAAAGTAGTGATAGCACCCACTTTGCGCCGGAGATATTGAGGTACAAACATATATTCACGCCGAATCCCTAACGAGGTGCCTAAAGAGGAGAGAGTCAGTTCTAATCTAGACTAACGGACTTCTTTCGCTTCGCCCACATTTATCAGTCTCTTCATACATGCTCGCCGGCTTCGAGTACTCTTGACGTTCCCATCCATGAGTGTCCGAAAAATTCTAATGCTATGATTTATTTCTCTAACGTGCGCTCTAAGTTAACTAAACTTAGAGCTATAATATAATAACTACATATAATATATGGGTGGTTCGGGGCGGAAAACTTGTATAGTGTTCAAGTTATTTTTATATTAATCTTGGAATATTATCTGCATAACACATTTAAGTAGTTATTGTAAACTTAGTTTTAACAACCCTGTTTGTAAGTGTTTGTAATGAAATGCAAATCACTGAGGGTAGCTCAGAAAAGTTCAGTCAATCACCAATTAGATTGACTGAACTTTTCTGAACTTTTCTACCCTATAGGTAGGTACCCCATAAGGTACCAAGGGTTTCGAACCTGCGTCCTTAATTTTCAAGGTAAATACTTAACTACTATAAGTTTTTCGGTGGATAAGCCTAAGGAATGTCATCCTCCATGGAAGCGTCCCCGAGCTGAAGAGCGATCATGCTGAGAGATCATGTTTCCAGGCCATCACAAATACACGATCCACGCGCAGAAACTCTACAGCTTACTGGACCCGTTCTGCAGCGGCAAGGTCTGGTGGCGGCACGTGGTGGCGAGGCTGGTGGCCGTGGGGGCCAAGAAGACCAGGTCCAGGGCCGAGATATGGGCCCCCGTGGCTGATATTGGAGTCAGGAGGTTGGAGCACTGTAAGGTAAATTTCTCATTGGTACAGTCGAGATTCCAGCTTGCAATAGTTGCGATCAAAGCGACTACATGAACTAACTGGCCACCATAGCTCTTTTTATAGATATTTCATAAACTGTCAGTACAGAATAAATTATTGTATATGCGTTAATATTCCAGAGGGAAACGTTGATCAAGCTGGTGAGCATAGAGAGGCAGGAATCGTTTTGTTACGCTGCCGTGTCCAGAGACGGAAAAGTAGGCGTGTACAGTGGGGAGCTGACGTTATTACATTCCTATGAGGTAAATTTTATAGTTGCTAACTGCGGGCCGCGGTTCACTCGTATAAAAAAACTTTTTTTTCTATACCTAATCTAGCTTATAATCTATCACTGTGAGTAGCTTCTTCAAATCCGTTAGAACATTCTGGCTTTTGCAATTTTAATATTAATAAGCAGTATAGACATGAGAAATCAAAATTTTTATACTAGTTGTTTAAGCTTAAAATAAAGTATAGCGCCATCTACACTAACATGGGTAGAAACAGCTGGATTCTATGTGAACTAAATTGTAAACGAGTAGCTGAAAGTCAGTGTCTATTCAAGCGCCATCCATATTGATATTGTGGAAACAGCTATGATAAATAATGTTTTTTTTATTTTTTTATTTATGGATCTCCAACAAAGGTTACACGAAAAGTACACAAACATAATCTTTACAATATTAGACAAGCGTGTCCCTTCAGTTACAGGAGACCACAGCATGCATTGGTATACGGTCGCAACAGGAAGTTTGGCTATATATAAATAAAATTAAAAAAAAGAGAAAGCACAAACAAATTATTTTGTTTAAACATTTGAAATAAAACAGCATTAAAAACTACAAACAATGGCAGTATGAATAGACAACACACATTAAAAATATTAAGATTAAACATTTAAAATATCTATGTTGAGTTAATGAGCCGACTTCAGCAGAAAAACAGGTTTCTTGGCTATGTATATATATTATCTATTTATTGCTAACTAATACTGTGATTACTATCGCTATAAGTCCGTAAATGCACAAAAATAAACAAAATAATTTAATGAAACATTACCCTACAATAGTTATGTCTACGCACATCAATGATATTTAAAGTGCGCACCTCGAGTATGTTACTACTAACGCCATCTGGTTCTGTTTTTTGAGGGATGAAGGTGATCGGTTTTGACCAAAGATTACAATATGTACTAGTTTTTACAAACCTTGCGCTTTGATACAGGCATAGACAACTATTAATATACTAGAGAGATAAAGGCGTCTCAGTAACTTGTGTTAACTACACATTTGAAAATAATTACATATTATAAATAATTACATATAAAAAAATTACAGGTATTTTATCACAGAACTGGACTACGGCGCCGGGTTAGAAATTGTTGGATTACTGATGCGGTATATTTAAGTGTAAGTTATTATTATTAATATCTTCACACCTGCAATGGCTCCTGAACGGGTAGGCAGAGGTAAACAGCACCTTTTGTTGGCAGGAGCTGTATTTTAAAGTCAACGTGACAGATGGAGAGTGCATCGCCGTTTGTCAAACAGGACTATACATACGTCGTTAAATTTCTTCTTTAGCGTATGCTAATTTCATCTCCTTGTTTCCCTCTCCATAAAGCTAAAAAAATACCCATAGCTACATAAACCCGGGGTCAGAACCTGTAATCCTTATTTTGCAGGCGACGAAAACCTCTCGGCCACCACTGCTTTTTAGACTGATCCTCTGTTCTGTTTGTTCCTCTTTCTCGCAAGAAGTACTGAACAGAAGTGGATTTAATTTGCCAAAGAGTAAGATTATTAGCTGGAAAACACATTGGATATATTTCATTACAGAAAAAAAAGCCACCAACATTAAATCTATTTTTACGCGAGCGAAACAGCGGGGCACAAGGAGTTGCATATAAATATATTTTTACAGGATGTTCAGTTCCTCATGATCTCAGCTTCGGACCGGAGTGTAACCATTTACGAAGCCACAACACTTATACACACACCTCTTTTCTGCATCACGGGAATTCCCAACATTCCTACGGTAAGTAACACGGACCTAAGTAGGATATTGTGGCACCAACCCTATTGATGAACCTGTGAGTTAAACTAGTAAGTTAACTTAGTAGAAGTGAAGATTGAAGAAGAAGACGAGGATTATAAAGAAGAAATCCTATCCTAATCCTATAGTAATGAATAACATAAAAGTATGTATTTGTGCATACATAACTTATCGTCACACCGAGTCCCTAACTGGGTAGGCAGAGAGAATAGGGCGCCAGTTCTCTCTTTCGCTTCGTCCACATGTTTGTTGTACCCATAAAATCGTAAAACACAATTTACTAATGTTTTGTATCTCTGTTTCTTATACTGGGTTATTGTAACTTTGGCTACATAAGCAGCTGAAGATATTCATATTAATATATAAAATAAAATAAATGCAATCTCTTCGAAAAATGTGCGGCGTAAAGATTTCAGATCGAAGGAACCCGCAATCAAGAGTTTCGCAAAACAACTGGCGTGAACAAGGGTGTGATTGTAAAGAAGAAAGCACGTTGGTTTGGAGACATATGAAGGATGAATGAAGAAAGATTGGCAAAACAGATATATTTACAATGCGAAAGTGTGTGCAAGATGAAGCAGAGGAAGACCACGTTCCATCTACCTTGATCAAATCTGATTGGATACTCAAGGACGGGAACGTCAAGAGTACTCGAAACCGAACATGTATCGAGAGACAATTGCGTTGCAAAGCTAGTAGAGAATACATTTGCCGATTGACGAGTTTTAGTTTACTATAGGTACCTATTATTTATTAATTCCAGTGTCTCGCCTACCACCCGTCTTCAGACATGGGCGACTCCTCAGAGCTGATCTTCGGCACCGAGCGAGGAGACCTAATTCGTGTCAAATTCCTCCAACCAAGAATTCAGCTATTCCACTGCAAGACACCTGACAACATCAACTATTATTTCTGGATGGTAACATGCATAAATTTATGTGGTGGCTGCCTGGTTACAGAAGTTTGGAAAGTTCAGATCGCAGGTTCAAATCCTAGAATGTGCCAGTAAGTTCCTCTGAACCAAAGTACCTAATACAGAGCTTTACGGTGACGTAAATCATCATAAGGATACCAAGTCGTACCAGAAATATGGTGTGGGAATTGTCATCTGAGAATTTGGACAAAGCGAAAGAGGTGTAAGTAAGTAAGATGTAAGTCTAGAGAGAACTGGCGCTCTATTCTCTCTGCCTACCCCGATAGGGACTCGGCGTGATGGTATGATGCCGATGATGAATTAGCATCTGCCACGTTTAAAATGCCTATTCAGTGAAATTCTTTCCTCTTCATCCACAGTCTTTGTATTCGCCGGTTTGAGTACTGCCCATGTTTCAGTGGTCGATAAATTTGAAGTAGATAGCTGGGACGTGGTCTTCCTCTTTTTATAATTTTGTTAACCTCGCGTCACTTATCCTTTCTAAGAAGATAATTATCTTATCCAGGAGCTCTCCGCCCCCCCACACACGGCGAACTGCTCAATCATCACTTGGCGTCGTGTACACTCGCGCTCGGTTCGGCGGGTGTCGTATTCGCGCGACGGTACGATCGTGCTATCCTGCTCGCACGATTCTGTTGTCAGCGTGAGAGCAAGGCATGTGCCGGGAAAGATGGATGACTACGTATTCAAAGTGCAGAGAGTGCGTCGCATTTGATATAGAATCTTTAATGATAGACATTAAAAAGAGAGGTATGGCACTGGATCTCCTACTCAAAATTGGAGTTGTTCCTTTGGAATAGCTTACAAAATAGCGCATTAAAATGGCTTCAAAATGGCATTTCTACCAGGAACTGATGTTCGTTCGTTCAGTGTGACACAAGTATATCGCTTGATAGTAGGTGATTACTGTAGTTTAGGAGCTAGGAATTGAACGGTTCCCACTTCTGCCAACAAAACCATCAATACATTTGGAGACGCACCGCAGGAACTCAACACGTCCCGGCAGCAGTGCCTTTGGCTGCTATCTTCTATAACACACTTCTGTCTGCCATCTTCTGGAACACTGTAAGAAGTTGAATTTGAGTCCCAGGGTTCAGAACGGCAACAGAAGCTCTCTGTACACTGTTCAACTACTGAATTATCACAATTTTCAAACCTCCTACGACCGTTAGAATTGTCTATAAGTTTTGGGTAAATGGTCTCAAAATGATACCTGCCATGTCATCCTTCTCTGATCCCAGGGTGTATCCAGCTTTCACGTGGTATCTCCACTTCATCTTCTGGCTACTGGTAGCTACGACGGAGTAGTCCGCCTATGGGAGACAACACAAAGCACCCCGTTCGCCTGCCTGACCGCCCCTACTGCACCGGCCGTGTTAGATGTAGCTGTGGTACCAGCGCAGGAGATCGTGCTGGCATTTTGCAACAATTGTGTAAGCTATAAATGGGGCCTGCCTTCAAGGGCCCCAAGGGTTGGCAGAGGCCTAATAATGTCGACGTTTCGTGGAGATTTACAGACATCTTTGAATATTCTTGCCTATGCTGATTACGATGTTGATATCACGGAACGGCATTGGATATATAAATTGTAAGATACTTGTATGAAGGAGCGTATGAATGTTGATGGATGGATGAACTGCCTACAATAATAATACCTCGGTCTCCTTCCGTATAATCTGTCAGCGGATTGTATCTCAAGAATTATTTACAGATTATTCTATAATTTTCTCGTATTTTCCCAGAATGTACACATCTGGGATATGTACGAAGAGTGTTTGCTGCAAACGATCAAAATAAAATTCCCTTTCCTTGGAATCCTTGGCAAGAAAGTCGATTTCGGAGCTTACTGCATCCACCCTGGTAGGTTGGTCATAATGGGTTATTGCATCCACCCTGGTAGGTTGGTCATAATGGGTTATTGCATCCACCCCGGTAGGTTGGTCATAATGGGTTTTTGAAACTGCAGATTTGTCAGGTTGTAGTAATAATATAGCCAAGAGTATCTGACCGAAGTACGTATGTCTTATAATTTCTTCTTAAACGTATGCAGAACTTTCTCAATCTTTTCCTTTACTGTAAAGCTTGTGGTGTGATTATGATAGAACCGTAGTAGACCAAGCAGTTCGGGAAGTCACCTGCAAATCAAGGATTGTAACTTCGAATCCCGCCGGTTTCGATGAATTTTGTTTTATACAAGAAGTTTCTTGTAATTTTGTAAGTTAAATACTTTTTAGGTCCAGTAAGAAAGTGTCCAGAAGAGGATGTAGTAGACGTTCCAATTGAAGCTAGTTCTCGACGAGGTTCCAGTGTGTATCAGGGCTCCACTGGGGGTCTGATGTTGCAGCTTAATAGTGAAGGCGATGGCAAGTTGGAATTGGAACAGGAGCCGTGAGATTATTCCTTTACGTTTATTAGATTTTATGGCAATTTTACTGGGTCATTGGATATTGGATATTAAGGATGGCGGAAAGTGGGTGTGTGGGTATTACCTATACACCTCTGCCTACCCCTTCGGGGACCCTTGTGGGACGGCGTGAGGATATATTGTGAGGATTTTGTATTTTAAAAGGTTATTACGGTGGCCGAGTTCAAGTAGCGGCCTGCAACACTTAGCTTTTAGCGTGTATAATTGATAATTTGTGCCCTCAATAGTTGGCTAATTAATTAAAGATTCTTGTTTAATTGGATCCCAACATTATATCGCTCAGGCATTTTTCTTCTAATCCTTCTTTCCTTCTTTATTCATCTCCTCAGGGAGTACAGTCGCTTCGACCGGCCCGAGCTCCTCATCGCATGTTGCGACCACGTGTGTACAATACAACTGAAACAAATCCGTGGTCAGGTCTTGTCTCCTCCGGGAGACACCCTGCGCCCTAGGAGACCTTCGGTTTGGGACATGCCAGAACTCAATACAATAAGTATAAACAAATTATCGTAATTTCAAAAGCTCGCCTTTTCCATTATGCCTCTTATACGCTATGACTTGAGACAGCCTTAAAGGCTGGCATTAGTGATTTGAAAGCGTCGCGAAGGCAAAACGGGTTTCCGTTCGAATTGGGAGCTGCCCGACTGGGGCAGGACCTCCACCTTATAGAAGTCCGAAGCCAAATAACACATTTATGACCTTTTTTTTCGTGGTTCCTTTCAATCAATCCCGACCGTAGCAATGAGTTTTATGAACTTTTGAGTGATAAGTCACAAGAGCTTTACGGTGAAGGAAAACATCACTTGGAAATCTGCATTCGTTTGAGGGGACAGTCATAGACATACGAATAGTGCTTGACAAACGGCGATAGACCATCTGTCACGTTGATACCTACGTATATTTCTGGCGAAAATACTATACTGTACATCTCTACTTACCCCTTTGGGGACCCACGTAAAGGTGTATACATATTTCCAGTGTCTCCCCGCGGTAGTCGGCTGAGCGTTGCATCAAATGTTCCAACTCCTCGTTTGCTTCTGCCATCCACTGCTGACACGCTCCCGAGCTATGATCACACTCGACATGACTTGGAAACTTTGTTGAACAATGCTGGTGAGTGAAGTGCAACCTTGTGCCCGAACCAAAAGACCCAAACTCAAAAAGTGCTAAGCTAAATGGATCTAAGAAAATAAACCTTAGTAACACTGCCAGCCTTCTTGGCACCCTCCTGCGGGACTATTTGGGAGGGTAGTTTTATTTTTATTAAATTTATATTTAGTTTTATTAAGTATCTTAGTTCATTTATAATAATAATAAGAATAAATAATTAATTTAATTCAGATAATAAAATCCATAAATTAAAAAGTTCAGATCAAATCAATACTAAGAATAAGTTAAAATTAAACAAAATAAATCCGAAGAAATCAAAATAATCAATAAATCAAACCAGATTAATTAAACATTACATTATAAAATCAAAGTAGTCATATAAATCTAAAGTGAGAACCGTGTTTTTCTAAAGTAGCATTTTGGTGCATAAGCAGTTTTTCCTTTCCACTTACAGGGCTTAAAGGCATTTTGGAGAAAGACTTCGTGCTGATGCAGGGCTTGAAGCATGACTTAAACAAGAAACTGGCTGAAATGGAGGCGAATGAACAAATAGTAAGTCTAATAAATCCAAAAGCTTGTTTATCTCCCATTTCAATTTAGTAAAACTGCGATGATAGTTCGATGTGGTCCATTTATACGACGTTGGATCTTCTATTAGCAAATTGTCCTTTGCGTAGGAAATTGTACAATATTACATCTTAGCACAAATCGTTAGATACCGATATACGGCCTACCCACACACCCACTTTCCGCCAGATATATATTTTCATCATGTTGTCTGTCACGCATGGCGAGTCCGTCGCCGTTACTCAAGCACGACTATACATATATGTAAGCCTTTGAATTACACCTCAAACGTATGCAGGTTTTCTTTCGATGTTTTCCTTCACTGTAAAGCTTGTGGTGTGACCAATCACTCTACTTAAGTCCAGAAAAACTCATTGGTACAGTCGGGATTATTAAATTAAATATTATATTGTATTAAACAATGTATTTTATTATACATACAAACATATCATCACGCCAAGTCCCTAACGGGGTAGGCAGAGAGTATAGAGCGCCAGTTCTCTCTAGACTTACATACCTCTTTCGCTTCGTCCACATTCATCAGTCTCTTCATACATGCTCGTTGGTTTATTATCTTATTATCTTTTACTGATGATTGGTGTTTACCAATGTACAATATTGGAGAACTGTTACGTTTGGTCTGAAATAGGTCTCTCGAAAGAGATCTGTAAGTCTAGAGAACTGGCGTTCTTCTCCCTCAACCTAACCCGTGACGGACTTCACAGTCCTCCATTAGTTCCACAGCCAGGGAATGAATCGAAGACATCAGAATATGTAAATAGAGTACCTATATAGTATAACTACATCTTAACCTCAGAATACAGAAAGAAGTTCTTTCTGAATTCTGAGATCTTGACACTAGGGTGTTTACAATGAACAATCTTATTTCGCATGCGTCTAAATTACTTTGAATTTCATCTCAAATGCATGTAGGTTACCTACATGCGAACTATTAAATGGAGAATGATCCATTCAATTCAGATGCAGAGTGCCGTAAGTGCAGGCGCGCCTTACTTGGCGCTCCAGACCTTTGAGCCGGTACCGATATCTCGCGTGGACGAGATGACAGACGAATACAGGAGGGTCATGAAGTTAGTAACGATATACAGTGCCTAGAATACGAAGGCTAGAACAGTTGCTTTCTAGAAGTTACAGGGTGTTGTGAATACATCCTCATGACGATTCAAAAACGAATGTATGCAATCTTAAGGGATTGTTTACTAATAATGCATTAAAGTATTTTGTCTACGGTTTTTTGTCGAGAGAATGAACGAAGAACGATTGACGAAAAAGTGTATAAGGCGAGTATGAATGAAAGTGTTGGAAGGGGTAGACCTAGGCAGACGTTCAGAGACCAAATCAGGGACGTCTTGAAAAAAGGCCAGGTCAAGAGTACCCTAAACCGAAGAGCATGTATGAAGGGAATAATGAAAGTGGACGAAGCGAAACAAGTATGTAAGGATCGTAGCAAGTGGAAAGAAGTGGTCTCTGCCTACCCCTACGGCAAAGAGGCGTGATTATATGTGTGTATGTTTACGTTAATGTGAACGTGTGTGAGGATGTTCGTTCATCTCTCACGCAAGAACTACTTACTCGGAATTAGATGTAATTTGGCACAGAGGAAGATTATTAGCTGGATTTACGCATAATGTTTTTGTATGGAAAATAAATCCTGCTATAAAATAAATTTTTACGCAGGTGGAAGAGGTTTCCCAATAGCGGGAGTTAAAAAGATATCTATATCTTCACGCCTTCCCATTAGTTCCCGAAGGGGTAGGCAGAGGTGTGTAGGTAGTAAACAACCACTATTCGCTGGAGATATATTTTAGGTGGAAACGTGATAGATGGCGAGTCATACGACGTACGTAGGTTTCCTCTCGATGTTTTCCTTCACCGTTAAGCTCGTGGTACGACCAATCACTGTACTTAGATACAGTCTTGCGATCTGTAGGCATACTGTACTAATGATCAGAGAAACTCATTGGTACAGTTGGAATTCGAACTTTTGATCTTTATTCTGCAGGCAACTACTCGAACCACACCGTGGCTTATATAATTCCAGGTTGTTCCCCGAAGCAAGTGTAGCCGGTACACCATCTGGCAGCGAGATGTCGTGTCCTAGTCACAAACGAAGCTCAAGACTACCAAAGGAATAATTTGACCCACCTATTGTATTATGAGAAATTAATAAAAATAAAACTTACACGTTGTTTTTTTTTATCTCCAAGGCAGAAGTGACTCAATACTGTAGTTTCAACGGAGATATATTTAGGTGCGAACGCGACAAAGGATGAGTCCATCGTCACAAAAAAAAAACGATAATTGGAATGAAATTGTACGCAGGAATAAGGTGTATGGCACAGCTAATAAATATATAAATATGCTTTCTCACGTGAGCCTCTTAAGGTGTTGGTCGCGATGAAATTAAATTACATATAACCTCACGCCTTCCCACAAGGGTCCCCGAAAGACTAGGCAGAGGTGGACATGTAGTACCCACACACACACCCACTTTCCGCCAAAGATGTAGTTAAAGTGTCGGGATTCGAACTTTCGATCTTTGTGTCGCAGGCAACTACTCGAACCATTCGGCCACTAATACAGCCACAATAAATAATCAACAGCTC
Organism: Drepana falcataria; assembly: GCA_945859725.1. Classification (NCBI taxonomy): domain Eukaryota; kingdom Metazoa; phylum Arthropoda; class Insecta; order Lepidoptera; family Drepanidae; genus Drepana; species Drepana falcataria. Next base: position 5,900,369 of record OX243946.1, on the reverse strand, counting down.
AAATTTATAGTTGATTGTTATTTATTTTTAGGTATAATTAAAATAATTATTGATAATAAATATTTTAATTTACTTTTCAGACAATTTCTGACCATCAAAAGTAAACATATGACTTATTTATCATAATAAAATGAAAACATAAATTATCAGAATGCGCATTTTTAAACGTTTATCATTAACGACATGATTAGAAATCTGGCACTATTAGACACAAAATGTACACACCGCCATCTATTGACAGAATATATAACTACAATGGATACAGTTTTCAAAACGAAAATGTTTCTACAATGTTTATACAGTGACTACTCGACGACAGATGACAGTAAGCGTCTGCTATTGCGAACATATTTAATTAATGTTGTGGAACTAATATTGAAAAGAGGCAGTGGCTTTATGATTTGTATTGTGTTATCTTCTTCTGCTTTAGTGCCTCTCCATTTACTGAAGGTTGGCCGTCTGTTCAGAAAATTTCTGCCGGTCCTTCGCGAGGCGAAACAGTTCAGCAGCATTGCATTGCCCGCGGCTTCGCCCGCGTGGAGTTCGAAAAAGTTGCTTATATATATTTTCCTGCTAGAATCGGAAATACCGAAAGGCTATGCCGTAAAAGAGCTCTACATACTTTATAATATTAGAGCTTTTAATATTTCGGGATTCAAATGTACCATATGTCCTAATCCTAGGTATAAGCCATCACCACTAAAATTTTCAGCAAAACTGCTTTTTTATCTTTCGTAAATTTTTTTTCGATATAAATCAAATCAAATCAAATCAAATAATTTAATTCAGACATGAGTCCATAGTGTTAGTATACAAGATAACTTAATAAATAGTGTTAGTAATAAGGCTACCTACATTACAAAAGGTATGGATCCTTATCCAGTGACGCAGCAGAGGGCCGTCCCACCGATCTGAGAATGAAAGTATCCTATGTTACTTCTAATATCTCCAAAAGTATGTGTACAAAGTTTCATAATGATCGGTGAAGTAGTTTTTACGTAAAAGCGAAACAAACAAACTTACATTCAAATTTATAATATTAGTAAGGATAATAATACATACTCACACCTTCCCATATGGGTCCCCGAAGGGGTAGGCAGATGTGTATAGGTACCCACACACCCACTTTCTTTCTTTGCCTTTAATCTTCTCACCTTTGTCTTCAATCTTCGGGGACCCAATGTGTGCAGATATATAATACTAATTATAAAATAAACCTTATCGGTATGTAAACAAAGTTATCTATACTAATATTATAAAGCTGAGGAGTTTGTTTGTTTGTATCTTTGTTTGAACGCGCTCATATCAGGGACTACTGGTTGGAATTGAAAAAATATTTTTGTGTTGGATAGTCCATTTCTCTGTGAAGGCTTTAGGCTATATGACATCACGCTACGACTAATAGGAGCGAAGCATAAACGAAAATATTCCTTTTTGAGAGCTTCCGTTGCGTGCGCTGCGTAAACGGTTTAAGTTATATGTCTATCTTTTAAGATTGCCTCACTATAACCTTTTTTATGGCAATTAAGTCCGCGATGGGCTTCTAAACAACTTAACCGATTTCAATCAAATTTGCACACCGTGTGCAGTTTGATCAAACTTAAAAGACAAGATAGCTTACATCACAATTGGATTGGATTGGGTGGTGGCGCTGCGATTGTTTTTCAGGAAATTTTACTTTTTCACCCTGGCGAAGCTGGGCGAGACAGCTAGTTAATAGATAAGCCAGCAATCCCATCAAATACCAGTAAGCATAACATCCCGGATAGTTAGCGATTGACGTTTGATTCCTTACCGGTGCTGGCACAGAGCACACACTCGTAAGAGGTGGTTTCTTATCTTAACATTAGCCGTGGTGGCCGGTTCAAGAATACAAATATATATATAAATAGCTGTGCCTGCGACTTCGTTCGCGTGAAAAAGTGACTTTTGGCAGCATTTTTGTATATATCTTTTGGTTTATTTTGGGTATGTTAATTGAAGCTTACCACAATATATTAGTGAAAAACACGTCTAAATAGGATAAGCCGTTTCTGAGATTAGCGTGCACAAGCGCTCAAACGCACAAACTCACAGACAACAATTCTAACAATCATTGTTTTGGGTGCTATTTGCGCTGATAAAGGACCCAATTGTATTTTTTCTCATATATCTTTAATGTTTTGAGTACTCGAAAGTAGTACTCGAAACCGACGAGCATGTATGTAGAGACTGATGAATGTGGACGAAGCGAAAGAGGTATGTAAGTCTAGAGAGAACTGGCGCTCTATATTCTCTGCCTACCCAGTTAGGGACTCGGCCTGATGATATCTATGTATGTATCTTTAATGTACATACTTACATTTGTTTCTTGAATAATTTTTTTTCATTTCATATTCATTCATCTACGCATTTTATTGTCGTCGTTCCATCAAGTGCCTCATCACCTCTTTCAGCATGTATTATTTTTTCTGTGCCTTGACTCCGAAAAAAAGTTTGTGTGTGGGTACTACCTACCTCTGCCTGCCCCTTTGGGACCCTTGTGGGAAGGTGTGAATATACATTGGTAGCAGATATGCGTTACACAACTCGACCCTGAAAGAAAATTCCTATATTATATCGCCTCTTTAAGATGTATTAGTCTTCACGCCATCCCGAAAGGGTCCCCAAAGGAGTAGGCAGAGGTATAATAGTATATAAATTAATTAAAAAAAATATATATATACATATATTTATATCCTCACGCCTTCCCACAAGGATCCCCGTATTAAAATAATATAAAGCGATAAGGATTTTACCTCTGCCTACCCCTTCGGGGACCCTTGCGGGAAGGCGTGAGGATCGATAAGGATTTTGTAAGGAATTCTCTTTTCAGTCCTTACTCTGTCCATTCTTTCTCATTATTATCGCAAAGAGTTGTTTTATTTCTTCGTCGGCGAGTTAAGCTCACAATTTCCCAGTTACCTCGCCTCATCACGCATATCCACTGAAAATTGCACTTTAGCACTTTGTATTTAAAACTCATATTGGCTTGTCGAGCTTAGATTACAAAATCACCTAGCTATTATAAGCCAATGAGTCTTCTATTGCTCACACATTAGAGTTTATTTTGCTTTGGATGTGTCCAGAAGCTCTTTAGAAGCCTGATTGCTCTGAATTAAGGAAATAAGCAGTTTTAATTGGTTGACGATTATTTGAGAGCGATTTCGCGATAAGTCGCAATTTTATGTCGTCCATTTTGTTATACTTAAAAAAGTAGTAAGAAAAAACTGTATGTTTGAGCTTAATATTATTATTATTATTATTATTATTATTATTTATTTCTCAGATAACTTAATCCATTTACATTTACATTTATTATAAAATATTACATACATTAAAATTAAAATTATATATAAAACTGAAAATTATTAATAAAATACACAATGAACGTTAATTAAAATAATATATTAGCACCCTGTACATGAATCATGGCGCAGTGGTTCATGTATTGCCCGTCGAAGCGATCGGCCAACACTCGCAAGATACCGTTGGGGCTGGCCCGCACCCTGCGTACCAGGGAGGTGCACCGCTTACGTATGGTCGCATAGAAGCAATCCACCCGTGCCTCAGCAAACATCTCCGAGGCACTACAGAAGCGTGGCAGCCCCAAGAGCACCCTGAAAATGAAAGCTTTAATGAAAGCTTTGTAAATCTTGGGGTAAACTTTAGGGAATGCGTCAATGAGTTTTCTGGACTTCAGAAGGTACATACATATTCTTTTATTTTTTTTCTACTTGGGTACAATCAAGCATGCTGTCCGCCAGATGGTAAGCGGTTACCGCCTCCTATGGACGCTTGCAACATCAGGGGTATCACTCGCGCGCTGCCGACCCTGCAGAAATCTTTTCACACCCTTCTTGATGAACTCCATATACATACATACATATCATCACGCCAAGTCCCTAACGGGGTAGGCAGAGAGTATAGAGCGCCAGTTCTCTCTAGACTTACATACCTCTTTCGCTTCGTCCACATTCATCAGTCTCTTCATACATGCTCGTCGGTTTCGAGTACTTTTGACGTTCCCGTCCTTGAGCGTATCTAAGCGAAATCTAAGGCGTATGTATAGTCGTGCTCGAAAAACGGTGATGGACAAGTCATCTGTCATGTTGGCACCAAAAATATATCTCCGGCAAAAAAACGGGTGTGTGTGTACTACTTACAAACCCTTGCCTACCCCTTCGGAGAGCCTTGTGGGAAGACGAGATGATGATATCTATATATAATACTAGCTGTCCCGCCCAGCTTCGCCTGGGGGAAAGGTTAAACTTCCTGAAACACGATCGCAGCGCCACCTATCGGGTCCAATTGTGATGTAAGCCAACCTATCTTTTAAGTTGGATCAAACTGCACATGGTTTGCAAATTTGATTGAAATCGGTTAAGTAGTTTATGAGCCCATCGCGGACAAACAACGTGACATGTTATTTATATATATATATATATATAATATATCTACGTGTGTTTTTGGAACTCTGAATACTTAAAAGCCCTTTTAAAGAGTATCTTACTTTACAAATTCTTCGAAAGCAGATCAATAGCTCCTAGATTACACAAACAAACAGACACAAAGTCGGCATGACGCCGAAAGATGCCGAAAGCTCTGTATTGTTTGCCGAATATCTTAATCTCACAACACTCTAAAAACCTCATAACATCTGTAATAAAGCTACTTGAAATTTGCGCAAAATTCGGCAAAAAATAATTGTATTGTGTCCAAAATAACGCCTCCTGACAAAGACATTTAGCAAAAACGCATTGTATAACAAATAATCTGAAGCCAATCAAAACAAAACTCTATCGTAATGATGGTAAGAGTGTTTACAAATTCTGAAACCGTATGAAGTGTGCGGCTTTTTCACTTTGTCGGCTAACCACGGGTGTATTATTTTCAGGGATTATGATCACTGACAAAATAATGTAAACTGATGTACTTAAAACAGCAAAAATATTACATGTATTCTTTTAAATAAGGCTTAATATCCGTTAGCAATACACATGATTGATGGTAAATTGTAACTTTGTAATTTTGTTTTATTTTCACGGATTATAATATGAACCTCATCATTGCATTTAAGAGTTACCCTTCAAGCCATAATAGGCTTTAATATTCTACCGTTTAAGGTATATTTTATCTAAAAGAACCGGTATTTAGATCGTCAATAAGATATTTACGAGTATGATGCAATCCTTCGCACGTGTTCGAGACCGTCGAGACCGACACACACACAGAAATTGAAATAATAATACCAGGTCTCTCGGTTAAGCAAACCATAGTAAAGAAACCTGAGAACGTTTGAGAAGGCGCTTACATGCATACATGCATATCATCACGCCGAGTCCCTAACGGGGTAGGCAGAGAGTATAGAGAGCCAGTTCTCTCTAGACTTACATACCTCTTTCACTTCGTCCGCATTCATCAGTCTCTTCATACATGCTCATCGGTTTCGAGTACTCTATACGTTTAAATAGGAATAAAAGACGGCATACTGACAGTGTTAAGTAACTTCACAAGATTGCAGATTAGAAGTTCGGAGGCCTGTAACAATGAGTTCGAATCTAAGCCTGGAAAACCTCGTAGGAAAACTTGGTAAAGTGTGAAGTGAAGTGAAGGAAAGAATTATGCATATGACTCGCCAGCTGCCACGTTTTCTTTTACTTATTTACGCCATCCATAAATTTTTAAGCCATGTATAATATATATTTGGTATAGCATAGTCAATCGTATTCTTGTATCTACCTAGTGATAAGCTTCGAGTAGTTGCCTGCGACACTGAACTTAAGTACAGTGATTAGTCACACCACGAGCTTTACGGTGAAGGAAAACATCGAGAGGAAACCTGCATACGTCTGAGAAACAATTCAAAGGCGTATGTATAGTCGTGCTTGAGTAACGGCGACGGACTCGCCATCTGTCACGTTGGCATCTAAATATATCTCTGGCGGAAAGTAGGTGTGTGGGTACTACCTATTCACCTCTGCCTACCCCTTGTGGGAAGGCGTGAGGATATTTTTATATAATATAGCATAGTCAATCAAATTGTATCTACCTTGTGATAAACGTTGAAATTCTATTAAAATACTAGACTGTTCGACTAATTAGGAAACTGATTTCCAGACGAAATGGAATAAGACGAGCGCTAAGATGGAAATGGAGAATGTAACAAGATTAGCGATATTCATTATTGTGTTATTGTCGTGGTACAAGGTGGGAACTTACAGCGGTCATCTTTCTTTATATCTTTCCACGTTCCAACTACCTGGATCAAATCGATCGGACGCTCAAGGAAAGGAACGTCAAGAGCACTCGAAACCGACGAGCATGTATGAAGAGACTGATGAATGTACACGAAGCGAAAGAGGTATGTAAGTCTAGAGCTGGCGCTCTATACTCTCTGCCTACCCCGTTAGGGACTTGGCGTGATGATATGATGATGATGATATCTTTCTTTATGGTGGCAAACAACCAGGTCCACCAGATGGTAAGTATACACACAAAGGCTTCGGTTCCCAAGCAAGATTTTACATACATTTCGTCGCTTAAGCAAGTCAAACGTTACATGGTACGACGAATAAGACGAAAATTTTAGAGAATTAGTGGGAAGAAGTGAGAAGAAGAAATATTGAGAATTATCTCTTCTGGTTCTCATCCTAAGAGATTAAGTTCGTATCTCGCACTCGTTACTCAAGCACGACTAAAAAACCTTTTGAATTTCGTTACAAACGTGTACGGTATCAACTACATATTATGTTAAGATAAATAAATAAAAAGACTGTAGCCTTAATGACCGAGTGATTTGAGTAGTTGAATACAATATTAGCAAGTTCGAATCCCGACTATACCAATGAGTTTTTCTGAACATAAGTAGATACAGTGATTAGTCACACCACGAGCTTTACGTTGAAGGAAAACATCGAGTGGAAACCTGCGTATGTATGAGAAGAAATTCACAGACGTATTAGTCCTGCTTGACTAACGGCGATGGACACGCCATCTGTCACTTCGCACCAAAAAATATACCTCTGGCGGAAAGTGGGTGTGTGTGTACTGCCTATATATTTTATTTTTTCAATGAAAAAGCCTTAGTTTATGAGTTCCGGTACTTATAAATAATACCTATTACACGTTTGTGACAATACCCCCCGCTGCTTCGCACATTAAGGGATTATACACACTTGTATTAAGCATATTCAATATAGGGATTATGACACGCTGATGTGGCGTAGCGGCGGTAAAATACTATTATATTATAAGTGTTCAATGATTATTATTCGCGTCTTGATGCGCGTGAAAAATGTAGCGTTAATATTTCCTTTACAGGGTGATGTTTCAGTGCAACTATTACTTAATCTTAGTACTAGCCACAGAACATAGAAAACATTTTATTCCGTGGTACTAGCAGCCCGTCCCGGCTTCGCACGGGTGGACATGAGATTTTTATATAAAATAAAGTATAGCCTATTTCAATCAGGGTGAATGTAGATTTCCAATGGTGAAGAATTTTTCAAGTCAGTCCAGTAGTTTCGGAGCCTATTCAATAAAAACCAACAATCAAATCTTTCCCCTTTATAATATTATTATTAGTACAAATTAATGTCGCTTTCGCTGTCTGTTCGTTGAGATCTTTTAAACTATTCAACGAATTTTAATACAGTTTTCAGCAATAGATAATAAAAAACTTGGGACAATTTCACAGAAATCGACCTAGTCCCAAATTAGGCTAAGCTTGAGTTATGGTAATATATATAAATAAATAATACTGGAGTGTCTTTTTGTAATATTACAATAAATTAACCGCTTATTACTAAATGCCTATGGATGTATACACGGTACATATATAAAAAAAATTATACAATTTTTGTCTGTCTGTCTGTCCGTTTGTTCCATCTAATCTTTAAAACGGCTGGACCAATTTTGACGAGATATTCACTCTCAGATAGCTGATGCAAAAAGGAGTGACGTACGCTCTTTTTTTTTAGAAACTAAGCCAAAATATTTTCTTGAATTCCACGCGGACGAAGTCGCAGGCACAGCCAGTGTTAGTATAAGTATAGATAGCAAACAGGAGCATCCTGTAGGGACCTCGTACAACAATAGCCCCAGAGGTAGTGTGCCGTGGCGTGTAATTGCCCTAAGCAGCGCAGTGTGAGCGGCCCCTGCCTCAGGATTAGCTTACGAATTAACACCTTTTTGTCAAGTCGATTGTGGAATATTTTTGTTCAGTCCCTATATATCTACAGTGGGATATGATGTGGCGGTTGGGAGGTTATATATATTATATATTTTTATATCATATCTTAACAAGCGTACAGTTTCCAAAATTAGCCGATTTACCTGTATCTAACAAACATGCGGTCCGCCTTATGGTAAGCGGTTACCGCCGCCTGGATGCTTGCTACACCAGGGGTATCGCTCCCGCGCTACCGACCCTGGAGGAATGTTTTCACACGATTCTTGAAGAGATTCATGTTGTACCTCAACGGGGAGATCATTCCTCAGCCTAAGAACCTTGTCTTTGTCACTACGGTAAATGAAATCATCACGAGAAAATTAAATGACGTACCTACTTATGTTAGTACAGTCGAGTTGAAAATACCTAAATGTACTATCGGCGGTAAAAGAGATCCGTGGGAAGGTAAGGAAGAAATTAAATATAACTAGCTGTCCCACCCAGCTTCGCCCGGGTGAAAAAGTAAAAAAAAAACACGTTCTTCAACTTTTTTTATTTAACGCCCCCTCGCGTTCCACCTTGCGGATAGAGTTTCATAAAATCCGTTCTTAGCTGACCTCTACACCGCGTAAGGAATACATCTACCAAATTTCAAGTCAATCGGCCTTATAGTTCCTGAGATTTCGTGATGAGTGAGTTCACAAATGGGATCTCCTATATAGAAATAGATAGATTATGAACAAAGACTTAAAGAAGAATATAAAAAAGCACCAAAATATAGTCTATGTACAGTTATTTTCCAGCTAATTGCATTCGAAACCAATTTCAAACAAATTACTTATACTTAAAGCGCGAAAAGTGATAAAACGAAAAACAAATTTTATTAATGAACTCCGTCTAATGAAATGGAACTTTTAAATTGGTTTCTAAAAGGTTATTTTAAAAGTTAATAATACGTTTTAAGGCTGCCTGCTAATCTTAATAAATAAAATTCTTCTGTACGTGTGTTTATCACTTAACTCGTCCTGAACGGCTCGACCAAATTAGATGAAATATAGTTATTTATATTATTTGAATGAGTCCCTGGGCGGGTTGAAAATACAATCGAACCCGGTAGGCGGCGCTGGGATTGTGTATCAGTTAATTTATATCTTCACGACTTCCAACGAGAGCAGGGACTCAGGAATAGAGGACTTGCAGTTTTATATAATCTACAGGACCTCTATCTACTTTATTGTTAGAGTAAATAAATATAATCCCACTAAATGTAGTACGTCACTTAATAACAAAGTGTCGGTGTGAATGTTCCGCAATTGAATTTGGTCGTGCAATAACAGAGAATGATCGCCTGATACATCCGCATCGCGCGAGAAATACTTTAATGTTTAAACTTTAGGGTCGGGACACGTTTGAGACATCGATAATTTGTTTACATAAGTATAATAATTTTTTTTAATTAATAATAGACAAGGTTAAAGCTGTTAACAAATAAATTGATATATTGTTTCGTTTCCGTTTTTTACTATATATATGCATATATTTTTTTTATATAAATCTTTCTATACATATTTTTAAATGATATTCTATACCTAGCTAACTACAGAACGACAAAACATATAAAAAACCCCAGAAGTAAGCTCTAAACTATGCACAGACAAACAGGCAACACACTTTTATTATTAATGATATTCCTTAACAAATTACAGGCTGGCCTGCAGCCTAGCAATGTCAGGAGTTTTCTCGTTCTATTGGGTAACGGACTAACCTACTTATAACTAATTATCTTAGCGTAATTATATGTATAGCCGCTTTGATGAAAAACATGAATAAATAAATAAATACTCTACTTCTACTTCACCAAAAGCACAATCTCGGAATAGCTCTATATATATTGGGATAGTTATTTATATATTAATATCTATGTTTAAATGAAAATAGAAAATAATAAAAAGGATATAATGTAGGAAAATCTACCAATGAAATGCTACACTTTTGAAACATTAGCATTATATTACATAACAAGGTTATTGTTGTGACGTGAATATTTTCACATCCTTTTTGAACCTATTCCTAAAAACTAAGGATAAAATATTAATATCGATAAATTGCTTAGATAAGTACCCATCACTATCGTAGGCGGGGGCGAGAGCGCGAAATTGGAGGAAAACTTTCGTAAGGGGAAATGAAATGGGATTGATAAAAATTGGAACCAAGCCGCCGGTACAGGGCCGGATTTGGGTTATATTAATCCTTTTTTAATGCTATCCGTGACACATAATTAATTTTATTGTTAGATTTTATTTCTGGAATAAAACATTTTATGTATGAAGAGACTGATGAAAGTGGACGAAGCGAAAGAGGTATGTAGGTCAAGAGAGAACTGGCGCTCTATACTCTCTGCCTACCCCGTTAGGGACTCGGCGTGATGATATGTATGTATGTATTAATCCAGCTAATAGTCTATCCCTGTGCCAAATTGCATCAAATTCCGTTTAGTAGTTTTAGGTGAACGAGGAACAAACATCCACCAAACTATCGCACTAATAATATATATACATATTTTATTTAGTTTGCACTTATAATATTAATATTATGATAGAATACTAAAACAATAGTAACGATGTGAATATTAATGTTATATTTTCAAGAATAGCTACTTGTAAACCGCGAGCTTTTATGAAGAGACCCTTCTATGTGGATGAGAAAAGCGTTCCATAACTCCAGAGAGGCCTGACGGTCTACTCTCTCTGCCTTACCGGAAATGATGATGATGAATTGATGATGATCACTGTGCTGATGGGATCAATAGGATACATACTGAAAGAAACAAAATACTCAATTCCTCACATGAGTGACACTGACAATAAATTATTACGTAACAAACAATGCCCATGTATATGTATGTATTCACGCCTTACCACAAGAGTCCCAGATGGGGTTGACAGAGGTGTGTAAGGAGCAACAACAAACCCACTTTCCACCAAAGATATATTTTTAGGTGCCAGCGTGACAGATGGCGAGTCCATCGCCGTTACTTTCTGCACGACTATATATACACCTATATGTTTCGAATTTCTTCAATTTCTTGAAATTATTGAATTTCTGAAACGTATGCAGGTTCGATGTATACGTTTGTTTGCACGCGATGTTTTCCTTCACCGTAATCACTGTACTCAAGTTCAGAAAAACTCATTGGTACCGTCGGGATTCGAACTTGCAATCTTTATGGTGCAGGCTCGAACCACTCGGCTTAAAAAAACCAAAGATATGGTTTTTTTTTAATCTGTGAATAACGAAAACTTAAACAGTGAAGTACGAATCGATTTATTAACCTTATTTCCCAACTCCGCCCCTGTTCCCTCCGAGGGCTCGAAATTCACTTAGCTTCGTTTGTCGAAGCTTTTCGCCTCTTGAAAGTTTTCAATAGCCGGGAATCGAATTCAGCCCCCTCCCCCCGCCTAAACACCTGGACTTGCTATATGTGGAAATATTAACATGAACGTTGTTTTTGCTTTAATCTATTCAGTGTTTAAATATATATATCCTCACGCCTTGCCGCAGAGGTATAGGTAATACCCACACACCCACTTTCCGCCAGAGGTATATTAGGTGCCAACGTGACAGATGGTCCATCGAGTGCATATGTCTGACAAGCAATTCAAAGGCGTATGTATAGTCATGCTCAAGTAAATGCGATGGACTCACCATCTGTCACGTTGGCAAGTAACACACCTAAAATATATCTCTGGCTGAAAGTGGGTGTGTGGGTACTACCTCTGCTTACCCCTTCGGAGGCCCTTGTGGGAAGTCATGAGGATACTCGAAACCGGCGAGCATATATGAAGAGACTGATGAATGTGGACGAAGCGAAAGAGGTATGTAAGTCTAGAGAGAACTGGCGCTCTATACTCTCTGCCTACCCCGTTGGAGACTCGGCGTTGTCGAACCCGCGACCTCAAGTTTTGCAGTCAGGATAAATACATACCTACATTAAGATGGGAATAACTCTCAAGAGCTTTTGTGCCCTTTTTTGGAGACTACTCTAATCTCGGCTGATAAAAAATGTTATAACTTATAGTTTGACGATAGAATGAGTCTGAATGAAAGTCCACATCGAACTCACAAAGTCTAATCCTCACTGGTCATTTCGCGGTCTCGCCCCATTGTGCATCACACTCGGGCAATAGTAATCCGAGACGGTTGATAAAACCGACATGAGTATTGTCTGCACAGTGGTCAGTACTCGATGTCTTTGTAACAAATTCTTGGAAGTTTTTTCTTTTAGGGATGCGTGAAAATTTTGTGATGCCAAAAACGCATCTCACGTAAACGGATTTATCGTTTTTTTTATATTGAACTATTCGAACCAGAAGTATGTAGGAACATCGTGTAATTAAGAGTTGAAATAAAATAGTTTTAATATTTAAAAGTATTTATAATAATTTAAAAGTAAGTCTAGACAGAACTGGCTCTCTATACTCTCCTGCCTACCCCGTTAGGGACTTGGCGTGATGATATGTATGTAGTATATTAAAAAAATATTTTACGTATTGCATAAAATTTTTAAAAATGTATGCAAGGAAAAGGTAGGTACATTCTTAGTATTAATTAATAAATTTCCAAATAAATCAGGTTTATTTTTGATGGTTGGCAGAGCAGAAGCTGTGTCAGACACTTAACTAGCTGATCCGGCGAACTTCGTACTGCCAAAGTCACTGAATGTTGTGATCGTTTTTTTTACATTATTAATTTATATGTTTTAATAGTTATGCTATTATTGTTTCCTATTATTTATTCTGCTATTCTTGGATTAAACGAATCCGACATCAGAGATCTTCAGAATCGGTCTAATCCTTTTTGAGTTATAAAGGATATTAATAGCTTTGTTTTATCTGCCCGTGCATTACCATCTACACGTGCTGCACCAAGATATGTTAACTAGATGGCTTGTTTAGCGGCAAGCCATGGCTGTGGCGACTTCGGTATCCGACAAGCTGCTTCAATGTTTGCCTTCGAAGTTGAGTCCGTGAGGTTTTGTGGATATAAACATTGTCGTATGTATTGTAAAAAATATAGAAATATGGCATATTTATATAGATAGTTATACGGAATCCTTAGCATGGTCTGCTCCTACAATCACTTATCCGGGCTTAAACTATTTGCTTGAGTATAATAGGATTTGTCCACATTATCATTAGTTACCCACATATATGCGTTTGTAATATAATATTTGTTTGGAGGCGTTAGCGGTATTTAGGAGTGTAATGATCTTAGAATAACTTCTTTCAAGTGTATTTGGTTTGAAACTTTTCATTCAGATTTAAAGTTTCAATATGTTTGTGCGTCTATACGTGTCCTATTGAAATATCCCTTAAGTGTAGTGGTTTTAAAATAGCTTATTTGCAACAAAAAAAATTGAACAGAATTATTTATTATTATCTATGTTACAGTGCATTTATGTCACGAGTATTATAAATGGAACAATGAATGTATTTCATATTTGTTGTTTTTCATTCACTTAGATATGAATATATCAAAAAAAAAAGTTTCCCATCAGGTGGGCCGTATGCTTGTTTGCCACTCTTGTTGTATAAAAAAAAACGTAAGAAAAAAGTTCACATAGATAAAAAGAAGGATACCTGCCGGTAATAAAGTAAATGGGTCATGTCGGCGTTGATGGACAGTAAAAGGCTGAACAAGAAACTTTATTCTATATTATATCCTAGGTATGCTAGAGAAAGCATGAAAATAGTTGCAATTAATAAAAATGCAGTTGAGAATCGATCTTTTCGAAGAATGTGCGGAGTAACGATCTCTGATAGAATCCACAATGAGGAGATTCGCAAAACAACTGACGTAAACGAGGGTGTGATTGTAAAGATGAAGAAAGGCATGTTACGTTATTTTGGACGTATAGAAAGGATGAGTGAATTAAGATTGACGAAACAGATATACAAAGAGAAAGTGTGTTAAGACAGAGCTGGTACTCTATTCTCTCTCCCTGCCCCGTTAAGGACTTTGCGTGATGATATGTATGTAGGTATGTATAAAGCTTATATTCATGAATAAAATGAAATATTGCAAAGAAGTAACCTCTAGAAGCTTAACTTACGATGAATAATGCGCTCATTTGACGACCGCCTGGTCTAGTGGTTAGAGCGCCTGACTGCGAAACTTGAGGTCGCGGGTTCGAATCCCGCTGAGGGCAGATATTTGTGTGATGAACACGAGTATTTGTCCCTTAGTCTTGGATGTCCTATGTATTAATGTATATATCTATCTATATAAGTAAATATATCGTTGTCTAGTTAGCATAACACAAGCTTTGCGGAATTTGGGACTAGGTTAATTTGTGTGGAATTGTCCCAGGTATTTATTATTATTACTAGCTGTGCCCGCGACTTCGTCCGCGCGGAAAAGTGATATTAAGCAGCATTTTTTTTACCCCCTTAAGGGTAACATTTTTACAAACTTTGGATGTAATATTAATTTATATGTAATCAAGAGCCTAAAAAATAAGTTTCAAGCTTCTAGCTTAAAAAATTACGAAACTTCCATACAAACTTTAATCCTTTTTCAACCCCTTACAACCCTTTTTCGCATTAAAAATTAGCCTATGTCCTTCCTCAAGCTCTAGGCTATTAGATAGATAGATCTGTACCAAATTTCATTCAAATCGGTTCAGTAGTTTAGCCGTGAACAGGTAACAGACAGACAGACAGAGTAATTTTCGCATTTATAATATTAGTAGGGATTTCAATTAAAACATATTCAGATCACCCTTTCCTAGCGATGTCTAAGTAAAATAGTCTATACCTATATAAAACTGAAGGGAACTGTTAGAGAGTAACTCTATTCTCTATTCTCTATTCTCTATATATTTCATTCAAACACACGTCATTATTCGAAGTAAAAGAACTTAATACCAGTAATTAATGAGCGGTTGGAGTTCTTAACAGTATAATAACAACTTAAGTATCCGTTTCGAAAACATATCTTTTGTGTCACCATCGACCCTAGCAAAGATTTTTGCAAAGATCTTTGAAACTACTGATGTTTTGTGTGACACAGTCTTTGAAATTGCCGAATTTTCGTTTGCAGTGTAATCCTATACTCACTTTTGTAAAAGATGATAATATGATAAAGCTGAAATCCGTTTTAAAACTTTGAAATTGTGCCCAGTATTTACTACATCTGTCAGAGCTATATTTAGCTACTACTTAATTCTGAATGCAAAATTTTATATAATATTATCTTTTGGCTATTACAATCAAATTATCCCACAAGAGTCCCCGAAAGCGTAGCATCTCCCATGTATGTAGGTCTCATACACCCACTTTCCGCCAACGTGGTGTCAACGTAATAGATGGCGATACGTGACTGATACATATTTTAATTTCTTCACAAACGTATTCACTTGTCCTGACAATTATTTCCTTCACCGTAGAGCTTGTGGTGTGACTAATGACTGGATAAAAGTTGGCTAATGTGCCCACTGTAAAAAAAGATAATATTTATTTGATTTAATGAGATTTTAATTATGCAATTTATCTTTTAGATTGCTGTATTTTATTTCAATACCATGTAAAGGCAGTATGCAGTTATATTCCTGCCTCTGAAGCAACATTAATAAGCCGAAATAATGAACTCATTTAACAATGCCCATATTTGCGTCCCCATGCCCCACAAAAATGACAATTTGCACCAATTAAAAATAGAAAACTACAATTTTATTTGTCGCAAGCACCATATTGGGTGAACGCCTCAAACAAATGTCACTTTTAACATATTACACAAGGTTACATCGAATTTTCTGCTTAAATATTTTAAACTCTATCTCAAAGCTACGCGAGCTAAAATAACCGCACGACTAACTTTGTACAAACGTCAATGCCTATTTTTTCACTATTTTCGTTTTTATTGTATTACAACGTTTATTCTCCGCTAACGAGTCAGCGGGGAGCCTGTGCAAGTGAGAGGTCCATGTAAGAAAGAGATAGAAGTATGTAATACGATTTGTTTTGTTGCATTGTGGTCGGAGTTTCGATGGGTGATTTTGTGCCGTACTTTTTTCGTTCGAACCACTGTGCTGAGTTTTACACTCGTTAGTCGGCTATGGAAATTGAATACTTGTTTTATATAGAACATTTTCCACTCTTTTGAAAACATTTCGTTAGTCAAGAATACTACTATAATAGATATATCTAGTAATAATATTTTATGGGAACTTGTTTGATAGAGTACACTTTGGCATTTAACTAAAATGGATCTGAGGTCTACGAAATTGATTTTATTTTCATGATTTTTGAAATTCCCACTAACTTATCCTCACGCCTTCCCACAAGGGCCCCCGAAGGGGTAGGCAGAGGTGTATAGGTAATACTCACACACCCACTTTCCGCCAGAGGTATATTAGGTGCCAACGTGACAGATGGCGATTCCATCGCCGTTACTCCAGCACGATTATACATACGCCTTTGAATTTCTTCTCCCGACGTATGCAGGTTTCCTCTCGATGTTTTCCTTCACCGTTCAGCTCGTGGTGTGACTAATCACTGTACTTAAGTTCAGAAAAAGCCACTAACTTTCTTTTGAATAATTTGATATTATTCCAAGGGGTAGGCAGGGATATAACAACAGTATTTCCGCCGGATATATATCTAAATGCCCTCGTAAGTACGACTATACATTATACATACGTCTTTGAATTTCTTCTTAAACGTATGCATTGTCAGTTGTCCACGCGGTGCTTTACTTCGCAGCTTTTGTTGCTCAAAGCTCAAAGCTCTTGATCTGATTAATCATTGTACTTAAGTTCAGTTACCTACTCATTACTATAGATGGGATCCGAACCTGCAATCTTGATTTTGCAGGCATCTACTCAAACCATTCGACCAGCCCGACTTTTCTGATGTAATATGAAAAAATATAATCTTATTTTTTTGTAGCTTTATTATACGTTTTGTTACTGACATTAACATTTATTATTCAAGAGTAAAATACGACCAATTTGTCGCGAACAAACAAATTCGGTCGCGAACGTTAATCGCTGCGATAACATCTCTACGCTTTTGTGACCGTGTAATGTTACAACTCGGCCACAGTACAGGGCTGAACAGTATGGTAACTTGTAATTCATTTAACTATTAAATGATTTTTTTTATCGGACACTTGTTAGCATTATAACTGATCGCTATAATTGATTTGTGCCTCCTCTTGATGTAAGAACTTTTAAAATATTTCGTATGCCTACAGGCAGGACATAGTGACCACGTTGTATTTTAATATCTATTTGTAATGTCTATGTTCATAAAATAAAGATGATTTGTTTAGATTCATAACTTAGCCGATAAATTGAATAGCCGTGGTAACCAATTGGTTCGAAGAACTGCTTTGCAAAGATTGCAAATTATAATCCGACCGTACCAGTGTACTGGTACTGTATTACTGTACTGTTCAATAAGTAATCATTTAAGTATATATCTATCTATATAAGTAAATATATCGTTGTCTAGTTACCATAACACAAGCTTTGCTTAATTTGGGACTAGGTCAATTTGTGTGGAATTTTCCCAGGTATTTATTTATTTATTATACCCGGAGCTACACAGTGAAGGCAAACATCGAGAAAAACCTCGTATATGTTTGTGAAGAAATTTTTTTTTCAATGTTGTATAGTACAACTCTGAATTTCTTGAATCTGCCAATCGCAAATGAATGATCGCAAATCTGAATCGCCAATGAACTCAGCATCTGTCACGACGGTACCTTAGAAATATGTCCGGTGACAAGAACAGGTGAGAACCTACATACTTCTACCCGTTCAGTAATTCTTAAATCGTAAAATCGTAAATTTTTATTATCGTAAATAACTTTATTTGCAAATTCAAGTTGGTTATCTTTTCACATAAAATTTATTCTAAGGGGTATGTAGGTGATAGAAGAAGGGTATGGGGATTAAGTCTACTGCCCTCTTTATGTACTGTGTCATAATAAGGACTTAGTACACCCCTCTGTAGTATGTTAACGATTGTTTTAAATTTCAATTTGCGTCACAATTTCTATATTAATAACTGAACACGTTTCTGTTAACTGAAATTAGTTTATTCGGAATTGCTTTACTGTTATTTTGTTAATGGCAAAGATTTATTCTTGATGAAAAGGTAATTTATACTGACTAGCTATGACCCACGGTTTCACCTGCATATGATATTCTTTAATTAATCGTTTTTTTTTTCAAGAAAACAAAATATTTTTTTCCTATAATGTAGCCTATGTTACTCGATTAAGATGTTGCTTTCTAATAGTGAAAGTATTTTTGAAATCGGTCTTGTAGTTTTTCAGTTAAATCGTGACAAACAAACCTCTTTATAATTTTAGTATAAACATATATAATAGCAGAGAAAGGCCAAAGAAGAGGCAGAGGAAGGCCACGTTCCAACTACCTGGATCAAATAGATCGGACTCTCAAGGACGGGAACGTTAAGAGTACTCGAAACCGACGAGCATGTATGAAGAGACTGATGAATGTGGACGAAGCGAAAGAGGTATGTAAGTCTAGAGAGAACTGGCGCTCTATACTCTCTGCCTACCCCGTTAGGGACTTGGCGTGATGATATGTATGTATGTATGTATAATAGCGAGCGAATAGGCACGGATGAAACGTCAACAATACTTTCTGGAAACCGGCAAGCATTAATGATGAGACTGAGCGGGAATCGAACGTGCGACCTCAAGTTTCGCAATCAGGAGTTCTAAGCACTAGACCAAACGGCCGACCAATGTGTGATATTTGTTGAATATACAAACAATTTCTCAGGTATCGCCATCAGCCTGCTATCTACATCAAAACAATAGCTTAAAGTTTGAAGACTACGTTTTTAAAACGAACTTTAAAGGGTAATTCGGGCTTTCACCCAAGGCTTTCCAAATGGACTTTACCACACACGGTGTTTTACGGTGCCACAGTGACAAATGGCCTGACACCGACACAAGCATGACTTTAGATAATTAAGATAAGATAATTATTATAGCTTATATATAAGATAATTAGAGCCGTGGTGGCCGAGTGGTTCGAGCAGTTGCCTGCGACGCAAAGGTCGCAAGTTCGAATCCCAACTGTACCAATGAGTTTTTCTGAACTTAAGTACAGTGATTAGTCACACCACGAGCTTTACGGTGAAGGAAAACATCGAGAGGAAACCTGCATACATCTGAGAAGTAATTCAAAGGCGTATGTAAAGTCGTGCTTGAGTAACGGCGATGGACTCGCCATCTGTCACGTTGGCACCTAATATACCTCTGGCGGAAAGTGGGTGTGTGGGTATTACCTATACACCTCTGCCTACCCCTTCGGGGACCCTTGTGGGAAGGCGTGAGGATATTATTATATATTATCTTGTTACAATTGATATAGGTATTGTCTTATACTTAATTTTATCTTCATACTGAAGGGTTTTGAATATTAACTTTGTATGCGACTTAACCACCACTACGGTACAATAGGGTAAATAGACCTATTATCTAGATCTTTATACATTTATATATTATCTCGAAACCGCAAGCATGTATGAAGAGACTGATGAATGTGAGGTATGTAAGTCTAGAGAGAACTGGCGCTCTATACTCTCTGCCTACCCCGTTAGGGAGTCGGCGTGATGATATGTATGTATCTAGATCTTAGGCGATGTAATCGAAAAAGTTATTACAAATTCCAAATTCAAATTAAGTTCTTAATAACTCGTTTAAACAATCTGTAGCTTCGGGATATGATCAGAGTAACGTTATTAGTGATGTAAACTGCACCCTTGGGTGAGTTTTGAACTTTATACCACCCGCTGCGTTGCAATGTGACGTGTAAAAAGAGTAGGGTTCTGTATAAGTATCTTCACGCCTTCCCACAAGGGTCCACAGTCCAGCCCAGCTCCCTTGCTCGCGATCCAGCATCGCCCTAAGCAGAGGTTCGTTACCCACAGGGGGTGCCCTTAGCTGTGTTGATTAGTACTAAAGTGCCTAGCCTAGGTCTCGCCATTGACCGGTTAAGTAGCAAAAGTTCCCGGAACGCAAGCTACGAGAGACAGCCCAAAAAAAACTCACAAGGGTCCCCATAATGGTAGGCGAAGGTGTGTTGGTAGTACCCACATTTTAGGTGCTAACATGACAGATGGTGAGACCATCGCCGTTACTCGAGCACGATTATACGTCTTCTTCTCAAACGTATGCAAGTTACTTCTCGATCTTTCGGCAGGCACGACTTCACATAAACCCTTCAAATTAATTCTCCGAGGTTTCCTCTCAATGTTTCCTTTCACCGTAAAGCCCGCGGTGTGATAAATCACTGCTTTTAGCTTCAGATCACTTTAAATAGCCTACTTGAGGATTTCCTCAGAGAGTACAGCATGAACTTCTTCAAAAAGTATGTGAAATCCCTGCAGGGTCTGTCCCTGGTGTTGCAAGCGTCCATAGGCGGTGGTACCCGATTACCATCGGGCAGAATGCGTGTTTTGCAATCTTACTGAATGTTTTGGACGTTTTGGACCCTTCCGAGGACCCCTAAGCGTCAAAACCCACACAAAAGAATCCCGCGAAATTGTCGCATCGGTATCCCGCGGCGCTAACTACGATGTAGCAAGCTAATAACAAGCTCGCTTACCCTACATGGCGTGCAATCGACGAGAAAAGTACTCTATACTTTAACTAACGGTTTGATACAATAAATAATGTTTGTTTGTTTGGCGAAGATTCGTATTACAGATTATTTTGTGCAGTAATGAAATAATAAAGCTCTTTTTACAAAATCTCCAATGGTTTCATTTTGTATTTTCTGTCATCACGTCGATTCTTACTCTCAGAGAGAGTAGAGCGCCAATTGTGTATAGTTTTAGGTGCCATGACAGATGGCGAGTCCATTGCCGTTACTCAAACACTCAATTTCTTCTCAAACCTACGCAGGTTCCTTTCGATGTTTTCCTTCACCATATAGCTCGTGGTGTGACGAAAAACTTATTGGTACAGTCTAGATTTGAACCAGCAATTTTTTCGTTGCTCTCTCGAACCATTCAGCCATCAGGGCCGTCATCGGCTGTATTTATATAACTGAAAGTGTCTAGAAGAAGAGCCAGGGGCAGACCACAATCTTGATCAAAAAGATTAAACACTCAAGGATTTGAACGTCAAGAGTACTCGAAACCGGCGAGCGTGTACGAAGAGACTGATGAATGTGGACTGTGGACTCTTCCAGCTTATAATCTATCTCCAATTCCGTGTAGCCGTTTTGACGTAAATGAGCATCTTCAGAATTTTCAATATTCATAATGAGTATAAGATTATCGGAAAAACGTGTTGATAAATGGAAAATCAAGCCTTGGAAAGTACGTGGTAACTGAGATACTTGAGGCAGAGCAGGGTGACAACTATCCGACTACTGAGTGCGAGCAACGTAGCTTAACCTTGCTTTAACGTCTTCAGAGACGTGAAACGGTAAACATTCTCTGGCAAATCACTGGCGTTTTTTAATAATTGTTTTATACTCTAACAAATGACTTTGAAATTGAATCGGGCTCGAAGCGCTTACAAAAATGGATGCTTAATCCGATTAGTGGGAGAGAGATAGCCGTATACGATCAGAGGGAGACGCACTGTGTTCTCTTTGAAAGGCTTTCATACAGTTTGATTGAATTGTTAGGTATTTTGTGATTGTTATGCTTCGTTTTGTCGTAATCTTGTTTGTAAGTAATTTGATCGTGTTGTAGAGTCTTTGGAGACAATTGCTATGCTATTTGCTAGATAATAGAAATTATCCTACGAGGGAACTCGAATGGGTAGGCAGAGGTGTATTAACCAAACCCTTTTCATGAGTTATATAATTGGGGATTAGTCACACCACGAGCTTTACGGTAAAGAAAAACATCGAGAGGGAACCTGTATACGTCTGAGAAGCAATTCAAAAGCGTATGCATAGTCGTGCTTGAGTAGGCGGACTCGCCATCTGTCACGTTGGCACATAAAATATACCGTTGGCGGAGAGTGGGTACTACTTATATACCTCTGCCTACCCCTCCGGGGACCGTGGAAAGGTGTGAGGTTAGATATATTTGGGTGTCCATGTGACAGATGAATCTGTTGACGTTTCTCAAGCACAAATAAACTTACGTGTTTGATTTTTCAACGTATGTAGGTTTTCTCTCGATGTATTCCTTCACCGTAAGAGCTTCGTGTGTTAGTACAGTTGGGATTCAAACTTGCAATCTTTTGGTAGCAGGCAAATGGCGAACCACTTGGCCATAACGGCTCTACTTCTATTATCACGATTCTTACCTCTGATTATGTCAACTAAATATCTTGATTCCCCATTTCCAAAGACGTGTATAATTTCACAAAAAAAGCTCCAGTCATCATAATCCCACTTAACGTATCCAGAGCTTTTAGATCAAATTATAACAATTAAAATAAGAGAAAAAGTCTCGAGTAGTTTGTGCGTAAATATATCGATGGCTTTTCTGAAAGCATTCTAAGTGGAGTTGGGATTTTTTTCACTCGAAACAATCTAAGAATTAACATCGCTAATAAGCCCGTATAAGTACGCAACCAATTTAAAAAGAACTTTAGTCCAACGCCCTTTTACAATAGTTCCTTTGAGTAGTTCTGGTCGATCCAGGCCAAGATATATTGGGCGTCAATTTTTCAATTCATTTTTGAGAGGCAGGTATTAATTTGAGCAAGCGTCATTATACCACTGGTGATGGATTGGATGAGTCGGCAAATATTTGGGGCTTGGACAAACGTTGGCCAAATGTTGTTAAGTGGGATTTTCGGTGTAACAATAGTAATCTCGAGCTTTTAAATTGATTGTATAAAATTGCCGGCGACAATCATAGTAATATCTTGATAGGTAATAGATTGCTTTAACTTTTCAATCTTGGACAAACTACTTTCATACTCTTTTAACTTTAAAATTGCAATTTCCGATTCGGACTGCTTGAATCTAGTTTGAACCGGTTCTTTAGCAAACTTGTATGACTCAACCTATAAGCGTTTACGTGTGTACATTACGTAAGTAAGCGAAATTTAATACAGGATGTATCTTCGATTATTAAGTACGGAATCCAAGTTATTTTGCACTCAAAATTCCATATGAATTCATAATCCTCAACTAAAGATCGATATCATATTTGAAGCCAGTTTAAGTTGTAAAGTGACGTTTTTTTTTAAGGTTTGGGACATTTTGCATTAGTTGGCAAATTTCAAATTTAAAATCAAATACATCTTTTATAATTTTAACATTTATTACTGGGGGCACGAGCCTTAATACAAAATAAAGAAAGCTTCGTTCTGACATTTACATAATTACTGGTACCTAAGACTAGATATATTTGTGACGTGACAGATGGCGAGTCCTTTACTCAAGCACAGCTATACATACACAATTGAATTTCTTCCCAAACGTATACAAGCTTCCTCTCGATGTTTTCCTTCACCGTAAAGGTCCTGGTGTAATCACAGTACTTACCTAAGTTCAGAAACAACTCATTGTTATAGTTGGGATTGCAACTTCTTTTTTATACCACATAAATGGCAAACAAGCATGCGGTCCGCCTGATGGTATACGGTCACCGCCGCCTATAGACGCTTGCAACACCAAGGTATCGCGCTGCCTATGGAACTTGCAGTCTTAGCGTTGTGGACGTCTACTCGAACCACTCGGCCACCTAGGTTCGTATTCCCAACAGCAATTTAACAGTGTTCTGTTACGTACCCAACACAAATGCCCAATCACTGGTCAGTGAGAGCTTGTTCGCTTGTATTGAAGCGGCCATCTCAGCGCGCAATTGAGTTACGTCCTAGTTGAATTCACCGATGGTATAGAGTAGGGACGTTTGGTAGAAGTCGCATTAGGAATTTCTTTACGTATATCCACACGAAAGCATCTATCTTTATATAATTAACCGTTCTATGTAAAGGTTGATCCAGAGAGCGTGGTGGCCGAGTGGTTCGAGCAGTTCCCTGCGACTCAAAGGTCGCAAGTTCGAATCCCGACTGTTCCAATGAGTTTTTCTGAACTTAAGTACAGTGATTAGTCACATCACGAGCTTTACGGTGAAGGAAAACATCGAGAGGAAACCTGCATACTGAGAAGAAATTCAAATGCGTACGTATAGTCGAGCTTGAGTAACGGCGATAGACTCGCCATCTGTCACGTTGGCACCTAATATATATCTCTAGCGGAAAGTGGCTGTGTTGGTAGGATACTACCTGTACACCTCTGCCTACCCCTTCGGGGACCCTTGTGGGAAGGCGTGAGTATATATATTTATATTAATTATTATTTATCTCTATGTATATAAATCTACTGTACGTGTGTACTGAACACCTCCTAAACGGCTGGAACGATTTTAATGAAATTTTCTGTGTATTTTCTAGTGGATACGAGAATGGTTTAAATTCACAATTGGACCCGATAGGTGGCGCCACAATCGTATTTGTTCACCCAAGAAAAGCTGGGCGGGACCACTAATAGGAGTATATATTGAGTTTGTTTAAACGCAAAGAACTGGTTGTAAATAACTTTTTTTTCTTTAGTTAGCCTATGGCTATGGCTATGGCTATCTATATAAAGCCGAGGTGACCGAGTGGTTGTAGCAGACCACTGCAACACATAATTACAAGTTTGCTACTATATATATGTATATATATATATATATATATACCAATGTTATATTTACCAATGAGTTATCCTTAACATAAATACATAGATCACTCATGTCACGAGCTTAGCAAAGCAAAAACGAAGAGCAACGAGTGAGAGAGACCATTAAATTATGTTCCCTCTACACTGTTCTACTCTGTACTTTTGCACGTAATGACAAGACGCGAAACAACTAACTGCAAACAAGATGGACTCGCACACAAGCACACTGCCATAATATCTACGTGTACAATATGGGACATATTGGGATGAGTCCATCGTGATACTGAACGTTATATAAGATGTCAGTGTCCATACATATTATTAGTTCTTACATAGGTAGATTACCTACCCACATTACGATGGCAGTTCCTTTTCAATGTATCTATAAGCACTTACTTCATTTCTTATTTATATCTATGTTAACTTAGTTCCTTTTCAATTTATCTATAAGTATAATAATAATATATCCTCACGCCTTCCCACAAGGGTCCCCGAAGGGGTAGGCAGAGGTGTATAGGTAATACCCACACACCCACTTTCCGCCAGAGGTATATTAGGTGCCAACGTGACAGATGGCGAGTCCATCGCCGTTACTCCAGCACGACTATACATACGCCTTTGAATTTCTTCTCAGACGTATGCAGGTTTCCCCTCGATGTTTTCCTTCACCGTAAAGCTCGTGGTGTGACTAATCACTGTACTTAAGTTCAGAAAAACTCATTGGTACAGTCGGGATTCGAACTTGCGACCTTTGCGTCGCAGGCAACTGCTCGAACCACTCGGCCACCACGGCTCATCTATAAGTACTTATTACGTAATATAATAATAATAATAAGACGTTATAAATTATATGACCCATATAAAATATACCTTATTCTAAAATAAATACGTAAATACTTTCGAGACTAATATACCTACGTTTATTTTATAATAGTATCTCTTCTTTCAGTCAAAATAACAGTTCTTAAATGCATATGAATATTATATATATTTTTTTATATGCATTTAGAAATTTATATTTTGTAACACTACGGTGGCAAAATAGCAGCCCGCCTCATGGTAAGCGGTTACCGCCGCTTACGGACTCTTGCAGCCCCAGCGTTACGACTCGCGCGCCGCTGACCGTGCAGGTATCTTTTCACACTCTTCTAGAAGATTCTCCATGCTGCACTCTGCTCATTGCACAGCCTGAGAATGCGCAGCAGGAATCTGAAAATTACTGAAAAATGAGTTGTAATTACATAAGCTAAAAGCTTTAAAATTGATTGCCTATTTATTACATTAATTGCCCGGTTAATTAGAATTTAACAATCACGTCGAGCCTTGGATCGGATTTGTATGAGGATGGCAGATAAAGGATAATTCACGAGATCAAAGTGTGCCAACGACAGGTGGTGTAGGGTGACCATGGGATATGACTTACGTGGAATTATCGAGACTTTATTTATCTGGTCGTCATATTGAAAACTTGACGTTTTTGATTAATAAAGGTCTCAGGAATCTATACTAATATTTAAAAAAGGAAAGATTTGTATGTAAGTATGTATGTAAGGAATTGGCTCCGAAACTACTGGACCGATTTGAAAAATTATTTCACCATTAGAAAGCTACATTCACCTTGAATGACATAGGCTATTTTCTTTTATAAAAAAATCTTATGTCCACCCGTGCGAAGCCGGGACGGACCGCTATTAGTTTATAATTAAAAGGTAGTGTTTCGTGTTTTTTGTATGTTTGTAAAGGTATAGTTTTCGCATTATCTTACAAGTGTCATGTCGATAACAGGCTTAATTTGTAATTATTTTTTTAACCCAGGAAGTTTTCACTTATTTTAACTGGGTATTATAGTTTGTAAATAGTTTTTATAACACCACTGGTTGCTTTTATTTAGGTCCTTGTACGTAGGTTCTTACCATCAGGCGGATGGGATGCTCATTTACAATCTTAACGGTATAAAATATACACTAATCACTGTGAACCATAGTTACCCTACAGTCCCGCCCGCAGCGTCCAACATTAATGGCTCACCGAGGTCTATTAATTAACTCACGGAAAATCAACTCGTTCACTACTTTTGTGGTCATTTTGTATAATATACTAACTGTCGCCTCTGACTTTAGTTTGCATAAAAAAGTATTTAAAATATCCAAAGTCTTGGTCATATTTCTTTACATCATAATTGTAAGTTAGGAATCAGGGGCGTAATAACTTCAACTTTTTGTTACCAGGTTGTTTTTGCGCCAGTTCTCTCTAGACTTACATACCTCTATCACTTCGTGCACAATCAGTCTCTTCATACATGCTCGTCGGTTTCGAGTACTCTTAACGTCCCGTCCTTGAGAGTCCGATCGATTTGATCCAGGTAGTTGGAACGTGGCCTTCCTCTGCCTCTTCTTGCACACACTTTTGCTTTGTATATCTGTTTCGTCAATCTTTCTTCACTCATCCTTTATATGTGTCCAAACCAACGTAACATGCCATTCTTCATCTTTAAAATCACGCCCTTATTCACGCCAGTTGATTTGCGAATCTCTTCGTTGCGGATTCGATCTAAAATCGTTACTACGCACATTTTTCGAAGACATCGCATGTCAACTGCATTCAAGCTATTTTCATACTTCCTCTGACATACCCAGGAACGTTTTGTTAAAGATATATTAAACCGAAAAGCGAAAGATTAGCTCTACTCTCTTTGTCTACCCTGTAAGGCGTAACCAGTAAAGTCAAGATGGCGTGTTCAAGCCCCAGCAGTCTTCACCAATCAAATCGAGAAGGCTTGTAGTAAAAGAAAATACTGTGAGGAAACCCACATAACCTTGAGAAGGTAGTTAAGAGGTAGTTGGCACCTAAAATATATATCTGGCGGAAAGTGGGTGTGTGGGTACTACCTATACACCCCTGCATATCCCTTCAGGGACTCTTGTGGGAAAGTGTGAGGATATAAAATATTACATAATAAATATCCTCACGCCTTCCCACAAGGTGTAATATACAATATATTAACCCAAGTTTTATGATGAATGTGAATGAAGTGAAGAAGAAGAAGAAGAAGGAAGTAACAAATAAAATGGAATAATTCATTCGCCAGAACACGGTCAGTTACATCTATACTAATATTATAAAGAGGAAAGATTTGTTTGTTTGTTTGTTTGTAATGAATAGGCTCCGAAACTACTGGACCGAATTCAAAAATTCTTTCACCTTTGGAAAGCTACATTATCCCCGAGTAACATAGGCTATATTAAATTGGACCCGATAGGTGGCGCTGCGATCGAGTTTCAAGAATTTTACCTTTTTACCCGGGCGAAGCTTTCTGTGTGTTTCTGTGTGTCTTAAGCTAGATTCGAGAATGGTTTAGATTTACAATTGGACCCAATAGGTGGCGCTGCGATCGTGTTACGGGTAATTAACTTTTTCACCCGAGCGAAGCTGGGCAGGACAGCTAATACTTAATACGACCCTTAAAAGTACCTAATGATTGAATCACGCGTTCGGCCACATCATATTTTTTCCATAGGTACCTATACACCTCTGCCTATCCTTTCGGAGAACCTTGTAGGAAGGTCTGAGGACATTATTATTATTGCAACTGTTGTATATTATTACAATGGCAATATTAGCGTTGTAGATACATTTGCCCACCACGGCTCTGGTCTTCGATACTCAACCGAATTCAGTGACTGAGAAACGTAAGTAAACAGGAAAACAAATAAAACTTACAAGTACTCAAATCCCAAAGCGATCCCAAACTAAATTACCATTCGTCTATGTTCAGCTATGTAATGCTATGTATAACGAGTAAGTAAAGCTGAAACGCGCACCGCAAGGGGTGGGGGAGGGTTCAAAACCAATCAATGTTGCTTAATTGGTGCTTTAATGCTGCCTCATTCAACAATTATACAGCTCTGTCAGATGCCAGGCGACTAGAGGTGCTCGTATAGAGGTCGATATAATATCTTAATATATATAAGTTACGTGTCACGTTGTTTGTCCCCGATGGACTCATAAACTACTCGACCGATTTTAATCATATTTGCACACTGTGTGCAGTTTATAAATACATACATACATATCATCACGCCAAGTCCCTAACGGGGTAGGCAGAGAGTATAGAGCGCCAGTTCTCTCTAGACTTACATACCTCTTTCGCTTCGTCCACATTCATCAGTCTCTTCATACATGCTCGTCGGTTTCGAGTACTCTTAACGTTCCCGTCCTTGAGAGTCCGATCTATTTGATCCAGGTAGTTGGAACGTGGCCTTCCTCTGCCTCTTCTTGCACACACTTTTGCTTTGTATATCTGTTTCGTCAATCTTTTTTCACTCATCCTTTCTATGTGTCCAAACCAACGTAACATGCCTTTCTTCATCTTTACAATCACGCCCTCATTCACGCCAGTTGATTTGCGAATCTCTTCATTACGGATTCGATCTAATATCGTTACGCCGCATATTTTTCGAAGAGATCGCATCTCGACTGCATTCAAGCTATTTTCATACTTCCTCTGACATACCCAGGATTCGCTGCCATACAATAAGGTAGGTACCAATATCGCGTTGTGGACAGCAACTCGAGCATTCTTGCTCAGACTTTATAACATATATCAGATATATCAGATATTTCAGAGTTTATAAATAAATAAATACCTGGGACAATTCCACACAAATTGACCTAGTCCCAAATTAAGCAAAGCTTGTGTTATGGTAACTAGACAACGATATATTTACTTATATAGATATATACATAAATACATAGTACATCCAAGACTAAGTACAAATATTCGTGTTCATCACACGAATATCTGCCCTCAGCGGGATTCGAACCCGCGACCTCAAGTTTCGCAGTTAGGAGCTAGTTTGATCCAACTTGAAAGATAGGATAGCTTACATTTCAATTTATAGTTGCAATATTATTTTATTGCCAATAATTTGTCTATTATTTGACAGTCACGATTATGTGTTAGCTCCAAACGATTCTAACAGATGGAGTCGAGGGTGGTTTAGATTTTACAATTGGACCCGATAGGTGGCGCTAAGATCGTGTTACTAGTATGTACGTGGTACTAGTATACTTGTATTTTAAACAGCCAGATTTCATTTATTTAACGCGCTTTTCTCAAAAACAACTATTACATAAATACATACATATCATCACGCCCTAGCGTGGAAGGCAGAGTGATTGAGCACGAGTTTTATCTAGACTTACATGCCTCTTTCGCTTCATCCACATTCAATAGTCTCTTCATACAAACTCGTCAATTTCGAGTCCTCTTGACGTTCCCGTCCTTGAGTGTCCGATCGATTGGTAGTTGGAACGTGGTCTTTTTTCTTGCAGACACTTTCGCATTCTATATCTGTTTCGTCAATCTATATATATATATAGGAGATCCCATTTGTGAACTCACTCATCACGAAATCTCAGGAACTTTAAGGCCGATTGACTTGAAATTTGGTATGAGTATTCCTTACGCGGTGTAGAGGTCAGCTAAGAACCGATTTTATGAAACTCAACTTTTTTTTAAACACGTTTTTAACTATTGCCTCCATAGGGGAAGCAATAGTTGAAAAACGTGTTTATTTTTACTTTTTCACCCGGGCGAAGCTGAAAGACAGTTAGTCTTTGTATATGTCCAAACCAACGTAACATGCCTTTCTTAATTTGTTCAATCTCACCACTAATACGATTTGAAAAAGATTTGTGCTATAACATTGCCTGTTGCCTGAGGATACATACCTATTTCATTTAGATATACTACTTTAGACTGAGACTTTTGACCGATTCTCATGTGTACTATGTATTTTATTGCATCTATCTACTCTTGTCCCGAAGGGGAAGAGATATTTGGATGCCAACGTGACAGATGGAAAGTCCATCGCTGTTTCTCAAGCACGACTATACATACGCCTTTGAATCTCTTCTCAATCGTATGCAGGTTTCCTCTCGACGGTTTCCTTCGCTGCAACGCTAGTGGTGTAATTAAACACTATAGGTATTTTACTTCGGAGAACTGGTTGGTATTGATAGTGCGATCCACGAAGACGCGCCCCACTATTCTTCCTTATCTAAGTGTGCAACCTTCCACTAATGATGAGTATTATCGGCACACAATGATTACCTATGAGTGCACACGCACACCGAAATTAATAACGTCAGGTTATACTCCCCGTAACCTACGACCCTTTCGACTAGTATTTGGTGGGGCACATCTTCGTGATTGGCACTATCTATACTTAGTGTTGTAGGTAACTCACTACACTTATTTTCTTCAACTTTTTGTTTTTTAAATAACCATCGATAACCGTAGAGTTCCGCTCTACTGCTAAATTGTTATATGGCGGTGGGTTAGCGCGCCCTTACCCAATCCATCGACAACACAAACGCAGTTAATTTAACTATGTAATTGTTATTAACTCTTTATTATATTGATTCTCCAAAGTTTGTTATTTGATTAGGAGCAAAGGGATAATTAGTTTTCGGTTTTCAGTTCAAATTAGACACTTTGACTTTAATTAAAGACGATTCAAGTTTTACAAGGACATATTATACAAGCCGTACAAGTAAGCCATAAGCATTGCAAGTTCGAATCCTGATTGAACTAATGAGTTTTTTTTAACATATAAAGAGATACACTACAGGCGGTGAAGGAAAATATCGAAAGGAAATCTGCATACGTTTAAAAAGAACTTTTAAGACCTATGTCTAGTCGTGGTTTAGTAACGGCAATGGACTCGCCATCTTTGCATTGGTACTTAAAATATACCTCTGCCTACCTATTAGGGCACCCTGGTGGGACGACGTAAAGATATATATGCTTTTGAATTTCTTTTCAAACGTATGCGGACTTCTTCTCGATATTTTCCATCACCGTAAAGCTCGTGGTGTAATTTATCACTGTACTTAAGTTCAGAAAAACTCATTGGTACAGTCGGGCTTCAACCTTACGATCTTTTGCAGGCGACTGCTCGGACCACTCGCTTATTATAATTCATCAAAGTACCTTGTAGTCTAGAGAGAACTGGCGCTCTACTCTCTCTGAGAGAATTCAGCATGGAGTTCTTCAAGAAGGGTGTGAAAAGATTCCTGCAGGGTCGACAGCGCGCGAGAGATACTGGTATTGCAAGCGGACCGCACGCTTGTTTGCCACCCATGTGGTATAAAGAAAGGGTAAGCAATGGCCAATCAGCTAGTAAAAAAAACCTGAACTTCGAATCACAATCTTTTCGCTTAAGACAGGGATCTTACCCGCATCGAATAGCACTGTATGTCGTACAACACGCGTCTTGTTGTAAGTACGTGTATGAAAAATATTGCAGGTTTGTGAGAATTAATATTTTTTTAATACAATGTCATGTCGGTTCATTAAGTGTGATTGCGAATGTGAATAATTGATCAGTCAATACAATTAGGACTCTGCCGTTACACGATTGCATACACGCGAACCGAAGGTTTTTTAGTAAGGAGATATAAACCGTTTTTAAAGCAATTTAATTTAGAGTCGTTACTGCAATCACCATAAATTTTTATGACTTTTTATTACGCTTTTTATTAAACTCTAGAGTTTAAAGAACGACGTATATCGACGACACAAGGGTCTTGTGGGAAGGATATATTAATATGATTAAATTTACCGCATATATAGCATAGGTAGTACACACCCACTTCCCGCCAGAGATATATTTTAGGTGCCAATGTGACAGATGGCGAGTCCATCGCCGTTACTCAAGCACGACCATGCATACGCCTTTGAATTGCTTCTCAGACGTATGCAGGTTTCCTCGGAATGTTTTCCTTCATCGTGAGGATCGTGGTGTGACTAATTACTGTATCTAAGTCCAGAAAAACTCATTGGTACAGTCGAGATTCGAACTTGCAATCTTTGTGTTGCAATAACTCGAACTATTAACTAACAGCAGTGTCTTCTATGCAAAAAAAATTCACAGAGTTTTTTCGTATCAATTACATCCTGTGACAACCGAGCTTATAAGCAATCTCTGTGCCAAATTTCATCCAATACCACTTAATGGGGTCTGTGTGAAACCGAAAATTCCTCACAAACTTTTATTTATATACTACAAGGACACCCATGCAGTCCGCCTGATGGCTACCGCCGCGTTATTAATTTCTTTACTTACTTTTACTTTTACTTTCGGACTTATTAGAATTCCTTCTTATATTAAATCTTTGTTTTAATAGTTAATAAATATAATCTCCTTAGTGCTCATCCCGAGGCAGAAGCCAGAAGCTTGTTATTTCTAAAGTTAACCCTCTAACTGGCGTCGAACAATCAGTGACGCGAGCGGACAAAAGAAGCTCGACGACAAAGAACGCGACAAGAAAAAAAAAGCTTAAAGCTCTCTTCTGATTGGCTGAAATAACAGTGACGTCACAAACACCCCGCCCCCTAGCAACGGTCGCTACACCTGAGATGAGAGAGACAGAGAGCAGATATTGTGTGAACAAGATGGAGTTATATTGACTGTTGAAGTTTCAATCCTCAAATGACGTATCTGTACGTTCGTGTTAAGTAAATTTTTACCTTAGAGCATTGCGTTAAAGTTGTATATTTAATAGCACATTAAGAGGTTAAGCTTTTAAGGTAGCAGGTCAGTGGTCAGTTGGCAAAGCTGTTATTGTTTGGTTACGGGTTAACCGATTTGGTTAAATTGTGTGTTAACAGGCAGATGTCCGGTATCTCTCACTCTCTCCTTCCTTTCCTTTGAGAGAGAGATAGATATAATTTGATTGGCTATGTATTGATTAGTCTGTTAAATATGTATGGAGTTCATTAGCATTGCGTAATTTGGATTCGAACGGTTGTTGCTCTTTAATTAATTACTTTGTTAAAACAATAATCAGATAATTGCTCTGAATAAAAAAAAAAGACGTATATTTTCGTATGGGAAACAAGGCTTTATGACAGACATTTTTTAATGCCTCGTATTAATATGGAGCTTTTGGAAAAGAATAATTGTTCTAAATAATTATTGAAATATAAAGACAATATTCCAAATGTATAAGTATTAATATCTAAAATTAAAGTTTGTTGAAGAGAAATCAAGAATGGTACTGTCAAGAGACTAACAAGTACGGATGAAGCGAAAGAGGTATATAAGTTTACAGAGAACTGACAGTCCACTCTCTCTACCTAGTGTATGTAAATAAAGAATATGACGATCAAATAAGATTCTAAATTCAAAAGAACGTTCGACATCTCTAAGTCTAGAGTGAACCGGGTTTCAAACAGCCTGGAAAAGAGGCTGCATCCTTGAAAAACAAAATGACGTCATGTAAATCACTAAAATTCTTAATTTAAAAATTTTTTTCATAGCTACGAACTGCGATAAACCTTGAAGTATACCAGGAAAGCAGTCTGAACTTTAACAGTAGGTACAAAGTACCTATCTAACGCGGAGCACAATCGACCCAATCAGTTGAAAAAACTATTCAACTTGAAAGTGGGTAACCCAAGGGAGAATGCTAATACGGCACTTCTTGCTAAACCAAATCACTTCGCGACGTAATTCGCACTTCGGCAACCTCCCCTTAGACCCCGCCTATCGCGCCCCTTGCTCCAAGCAGTCAGTAACGCTCGCGCAGTCAGTCGTGATGGACGCATCCGAGGAGGGCTTTTTCCCCGACCGATCCGAGACGAACAGTCCCCGATCGCAGATGAGCAGTCCACACTCGAACTCGCCTATAAACGTCACAGATCAATCGATCTCTTTAACACAACACCAACAGAACTTGGAGACTCTAAACAGAATGGGCATGTTTTTCCACGCACAGCAGATGCATTTGAACCAGAGTTTCGATGTTGTGAAGAATAGGTTAGGCTTAACTCAAGTGCCGGCGGGCAGTGGCCCGAGGCACACGATAGATGCCATCCTAGGCCTCAATGGACAGAGGAGAGTGCAAAGTGAGTTTGAACAGAGGAGTGACAGGGAGTGTGAGGCAGTGCCGGTTTCGCCCGGAGCGGTGGAGAGTGCTGGTGAGTTTCGCTAATGATTTGTTGTTAATGTTTTGGGTAAATTTAGCGTATAATAAATATTTTTAGGAATTAATATCATTTATTGGAGAGTGACAGTAAATTACATAAATTTTGAGGATTTTTTTTATGTTGTCTTGGGCAGGTTTTATTTATAATTATTGCTAACTATTAACCTGTCTCCAATGAAACAATGCGGATCTATTTTATTTTATCCTGTATCAGTAGAAGAAGTGTTAACAATAATATTGAGCTACATCTTTAAAAGCAGTCTTCAATATAAAATACTTACTCTCTAAACGCGTAGTCTTACAAGTATTTAATAACATATTTACCAAACATTTAAAAGTACTTAATATCGATATTTAAAAAAATATAATATCCTTGATTTAATAATAGTCGTCAATGTTGTGTTTAAATCGCTCGAAGTTAGACATGATGCTGTTAATAAAACAAAAAGGAATCATAACATATTTTTACGGATATATTCTTAAAGTTAAATGTATCTTATTAATGCTTAGATATATAATAAATAAATACTGTCTCTAAGAAAATGCAGATAGAATCTATAAAGATTTTAAAAATAATAAAAAGAAAAATATTTGAAATTGATCCGCTGGATCGATAACGTAATACATGTAGAAAATAACGACGTTATTATTATATTTTATACCATTCGTAGTTTCTGAAATAATCCTATACAATCATATTTCGGAGTACCTACTTATGGAAGTTTAAGTTATCTCTAAAAAAGGTTTATTAGATATCTCACTTATTTATTAATATATAAATAAACACATACATATAACAGCGACACCTTCTCAGGGTAGGCAGAGAGAGATGAGCGCCAGTTCTCTCTAAGCTCACACATCTCCTTCGCTGAATTCAAATTCATCAGCCCTGCATTCACTCCCGCCGGCTTATATTTATTAATTGTATAAAAATAAGAACAATAAGAAAAGAATCGCCAGATCGCAAGTTCGAATCCCGACTGTACCAATGAGTTTTTCTGAACTTAAGTACAATGATTAGTCACACCACGAGCTTTACGGTGAAGGAAAACATCGAGAGGAAACCTGCATACGTCTGAGAAGAAATTCAAAGGCGTATGTATAGTTGTGCTTGAGTAACGGCGATGGACTCGCCATCTGCCACGTTGGCACCTAATATACCTCTGGCGGAAATTGGGTGTGTGGGTATTACCTATACACCTCTGCCTACCCCTTCGGGGACCCTTGTGGGAAGGCGTGAGGATATATTATTATTATTATAAGAACAATATAAAGTTAAACAATTATAAGCCAACGCTATATTATAAGCGCCCGCCCTAGTGCGATTCCCGCCCGCCGTAGCCGCCGTGACCGCGGCCGTCGGACCGTGTACTTAACGATGTTATAATAATATTTATCTAACAACAACATATTTAATACATCATTATAATGAAAGGAATAATGGCAACGCGCTAGTAATACCCCTGGTGTTGCAAGCGTCCATAGGCAGCGGTAAGCGCTTACCATCAGGCGGGCCGCATGCTTGTTTGCCACCAAAGTGGTAGGTATAAAAAATAAATAAATAATAAAGCAATATAAATATAACTTATTACAATAAAAAATGCAACAGATTTCAACGCGGTTTTCATCAAAAGATAGAGTGATTAAAAAAGAAGGTTTGCGTGGTTTATTTTTATACAACAAGAGTGGCAAACAAGCAAATAGCCCACCTGATGGGAAGCGGTTACCGTAGCCTATTTACACCCGCGATACCAAAGTATTACTTTCGCGTTGCTACTTTGTGTTGGCAGCATAATGGAAGTTATCCCTCTAAACTGCCAACACAATAAAACAATCCTCCCCCCTCCTCAAGGATTATTAACACACAGATTATTTTAAGGCTTTATTCAAGAAAAATCCAGTGAAATTAATATTAACGCGCTTAAAACGCAGGGTACAGATAAAACGTAGGTATATCAAAAAAATATAAATAGGTACCTACATAAACACGTGCTTGGATCAACCTACGTACGTTTTCAGTATTAACGTAGGCTTTAGAATGGTCGTACTAAAATAGTGAAGCGTCATTAGCATAATAATTATAAATAAGTGCTAACAAAATGTTAAACACGTCACTTAATTTGGTATTCAGCTTAAAATCAGTTCCTGCATGGAGCGAGCACTGTTCCGCCTCTCATAGACGTGCAGACAAAGTGCTTGTCTAGTCCAGCCTTTTAAAAGTCTATGGTAATAAAATATTATATTATTATACACAGACTATACATGCGTCTTTGAATTTCTTCTCAAGTGTTTCCTCTCAGTGTAAGTTCAGAAAAACTTAAGTACAAGTTCGAATCCAGACTGTTACCAATGAGGTTTCTGAACTTAGGTACAGTGATTAGTCACACCTCGAGCTTTACGGTGAATGAAAACATCGAGAGAAACGTGCATACGTCTGAGTAGAAATTCAAAGGCGTATGTGTCGTCGTGCTGGAGTAACGGCGACGGACTCGTCTGTGACGTTGGCACCTAAAATATATCTCTGGCGGAAAGTGGATGTGTGGGTACTACCTATACACCCCGTACCCCTTCGGGGACCCTTGTAGGAAGGCGTGAGGACATATTATATATTATAATATAGCGGTCCGTCCCCGCTTCGCACGGGTGGACATTTATTCATTAAACATTTTGGTATAAAATATTTTTTTAATCTTTTATTTTTAAATCTTTCCACTTTATAATATTAGTATAGATTTGTTAAAATATGAATATATGAATTTAAAATGGGTGAACCCGCGGGAAACACCTACTCCTGTGTATGCAATTTTAAAACAATCTTAATTTTAATTTTGCAATTAACATGAGTGTTGTCTATTTAGACGTCAAGATAATAATTAAAACAAAAAAATATTTAATAACACTTAACAAATTACCATTGAACGCTACCGTGGCTTTCTAGGTTTCACAACCGGATGTGTGATCTAGATCTGCAAATTGATCTATAGATCATTGGAAATCATTGCGTTAATGCGTTGATTGCGGGTTTGTAAAACATTCGTTACACAATAGATATCATTGGTCATGTTTTTCTTCTATAGCTGATATTCTGTTAAACATTTGTTTGGAGATATTCAGCATCTCTTCACTCATCTACATATACGAGCCGTGATGGCCGAGTGGTTCGAGTAGCTGCCTGCCATACAAAGATGGCAGTTCGAATCCCACCTGTACTAATGAATTTCTCTGAATTTAAGTACAGTGATTAGTCACACTACGAGTTTTACGGTGAAGACAAACATATATCTCACCTAAAATATATCTCTGGCGGAAAGTGGGTGTCTACCCACACACATCTGCTTACCCCTTCGGGAAATTTGTGCAAAGGCGTGAATAAAATATGAATGTATTAGTTAGAACGTATTTAATTTCCATTATCGATCGGACGCTCAAAGGTGGGAACGACAAGAGTAATCGAAACCGGTGAGCATGTATGAAGAGACTGATGAATGTGGATGAAGCGAAAGAGGTTTTTAAGTCTAGAGGAAATTGCGCTCTGCCGATTCCGTGAGGTACTGAGCATGATGATATTTATGTATGCATATAATTGTTGTAATTTGTGATTCGAATTAAATTAAGAACCGAACC
This sequence comes from Drepana falcataria, assembly GCA_945859725.1. Taxonomy (NCBI): domain Eukaryota; kingdom Metazoa; phylum Arthropoda; class Insecta; order Lepidoptera; family Drepanidae; genus Drepana; species Drepana falcataria. Next base: position 5,861,871 of record OX243946.1, on the reverse strand, counting down.
TGTATAAAACCTTCGTAGCCTTCACTTTAACCATCTTATATATTGGCTCATACATAACTTTTTTTTATTTGCCCATAATATGAAGTTATTTTACAAGCTAGCAACACGCAAAGCAATATTTAAAAAAGTTAAGAATCTATTTTTGGTTTATTTTATAATAAAAACGCACCTCAAGGCGTGACGTTATCGGCCCATCTCTCGCCAGTGTCTAATGGACCTGGCAATATATACAGAGTGTAGTTTTAATTGATCTTTATTATAATACTAGCTTATGCCCGCGGCTTTGCCCGCGTGGAGTTCGAAAAAGTAGCTTATGTATTTTCCTGCTAAAATCGGTTCAGTCGCTATGCCGTGAAAGAGCATTATACTTTATGATATTAGAACTTTGAATATTCGAGATTAAAAAAAAAGTATCCTATGTCTTATTCCTAGGTATAAGCCATCACGATTTCAACTTTTAGCCAAATCGGTTCAGCCGTTTGGCTGAGAAAGAACCGCAAACATCAAAACTTACAAACTTTCACATTTATAATATTAGTAAAATATATCTTACACTGATTACACTTTCGATATAATTAAATTACACCTTCAAACCTTCCTTGTGCGTGTCAAGGTGTAATTTAAAGTAGTCAAGACACCCTTTTTTTCGCCCGCGATCTGAGTATTTAGGTGCCAATGTGACAGTTGTCATTTGCATAGCCATACATTTTTGATTTTCCAAAAAACTTAAGGGGGAGAGTTTATATGAAATGAATATCTATCTACTATCTAGAAATAATACCATCAAGCCTTGTCGAAGCCGTAGGCAGACTCGTAAGACAACACTGTACTTTTGCCGGAAATGTATTTAAGTATCAACGTGACAGATGTGGTTCGTCTCCGTTTCTCAAGCTCGTCTATACATATATATATCATCACGCCTTGCCACAAGGGTCCCAGAAGGTGTAGGCAGAGGTGTATAATAGGTAGTGCCCACACACTTTCCGCCAGAGGATTATTTTTTAAGTGCCAACGTGCCAGATGGCGATTATCGCCGTTACTCAAGGTCGAATACACATATGACCTTGAAATACTTCTCAGACGTATGCAGCTTTCATGTCGGTGTTTTCCTTCACTCGTGGTGTGAGGATCACTGTGCTTAAGTTTAGAAAAAGTGAAATAAATGACTTCAAAATGTATCGTATGAATAACAGCAACCTGTATAAGCGCCCAGTAGCTAATGCAGTTATAGACAGACGATTGTATCTGAACTCTCGTATTAGTGTTGTTTACCTTTTATTTGGTTGAGTAACTTAACTTGTTATGAAGTATTTACTGCGCTATCTAGATTCTAGGCTGACTCGAGTCTGAATCTCGACATATTTTTTTTCTTGTTATACAACTAGAGTGGCAAACAAGCATAAGGCCCACCTGATGGATGAAAAACGGTTACCGTAGCCTATTTACGCTCACGATACCGAAGTATCACTTGCGCGTTGTCACTCTGTTTTCGGAGAGTTATACTGTGTTGGAGCATAATGGGACTAATCCCTCTGCTGCCAGCACAATATAACAACCCTCCCCCCTCCCCAAAGAGCTCATTACTGGAAACCTTATTCACCGCGTAGGAACACAACACAATAAATTGTGTTATTTGGCTACGGACTTCTATAAGGGTGAGGTCCTGCTCCAGTCGGGCAGCTCTAAATTCGAACGGGAAACCCGTTATGTCCTACCTCTATTAGCTTTATTGGGAGGTGTACCGGGTAATCATAACTAATAAAAACAATCTTAATGTCTGTTTCCAATAACAAAATGACAGTATTATTATATTATGCTATATGAATTTACCTAGATCAAATCAATCGGACGCTCAAGGATGGGAACGTCAATAGTACTCGAAACCGACGAGCATGTATGAAGAGACTGATGAATGTGGACGAAGCGAAAGAGGTATGTACCTAAGTCTAGAGAGAACTGGCGCTCAATGCTCTCTGCCTACCCCGTTAGGGACTCGGCGTGATGCTATTTGTAAGCAAGGATTTATGTAAAATACTGCTAATCAAAAAAACAACTTACCCAAAACGAGAGGTCCGGTTTTACTGAAATTTTCACCCAAATATCTGCCTTCAGCGGGAATCGAGCCCGCGACCTCAAGTTTCGTAGTCAGCTCTAACCATTAGACCAGATGGCCATCTTGTATTATCAAATCTGTATGTCTGACATGTATGTATGAAAGTAGGTACGTATTCCTATAAATACGAGAGGAAAGTCATGAAGTTTTCCTTGACCTTAAATAAAAACAAAATATTTATTCACTCAATAACGTTTTTGTTTACACGAACTTAATTTCCTAAGTAATTAAGTAAAGAATATTAAATTAAAATTATGAGGTCAAACCAACTTGGCTGGTAGTTATAATTTGTGTGAAATTATTAATTAGTTAATCTGAATATCGCGGCCACAATCATGATTGGTGGCGTGCTATTCGGGCTTTTGATTAAGTTTAACTTTGGCTTTCAAGTAACATAGAAACCCATAATGCAGAATAATTATATTTATAATGAATTTCCAAGATCGAACGATAGAACAATCTTTACTCTTTTTTAGTGAGGTATGTACAAATCACGTGACCCTTGTGTAGAGTTTTTTTATGTATATTTTTAAGAGCTTTTACAAACCAATTTTTACCTCCATCTAATGTCCCACTTCTATATATACACACACACATATCGTCACGCCGAGAGTAAAGAGCGCCAGTTCTCTCTAGACTTACATACCTGTTTCGCTTCGTCCACATTCATCAGTCTCTTCATACATGCTCGTCTGTTTCGAGTACTCTTGACGTTCCCGTCCTTGAGGGTCCGACCAAATTGATCCAGGTAGTTGGAATGTGGTCCTCCCCTGCCTCTTCTTGCACATACTTTTGCTTTGTATATCTATTTCGTCAATAATGATGCTTCAATCTTCATATGACACACCGCGTTCGCAAATCTTCTTACATTCCAACATGGCAAACATGTTCATACTATTCTTCATTAGTCCTTATACTATAGCTCTTGCTGCCCACGAAACCAACGGACATTTTGAAACACTATTAGAATTTCGAATAGCTCAATTATCGAAGCCTCCACCACCCGATTGCGAGGACGCGATTGTGCGGTTTACAATCGATTCGAAATCGCTATTACGAGCCAATATTCGATTATGTGCCCCTCTGGTTTGACCACGACGGTAAACGATTATTCGATTTCGGAGGGGAAAGGTCCCGAGTTGGTCAATTTATTGAGTGTAACGTAACGTAACGTAACTATCTATCTAACAGATAGTTATTATGAAATACAAAGTACATTTCTATGTGAATGAGAACTTTATGGCAAAAATATAATTTTCGAAAAAATTTTTCACTGAAATTGTTTGAGAAATGTAATGCTAGCTTCTTTTAACAATAATTATACACAATAATAATTTCAATGAACATTGTGATAATAGTCAGAAGATATTGGCCTACTATTAATAATAATATATACAAAAAAATCATATACACTAAGACGAAGAAAGAAGAAGAAGAAGTTCGAATCCCGACTGTACCAATGACTTTTTGTGAACTTAAGTTAAGTGATTTATTTTTTATTTGTGATTAGTTACACCACGAGCTTTTCGGTGAAGGACAATATCGAGAGGATAGCTGTATACCCTTGATAAGAAATTCAAAGACGGAAGTTCATATTATAGTCGTGTTTGAGTACCGGCGATGAATTCGCCATCTGTCACGTTGGCACTCTCTCTGGGTACTACCTACACACCTCTGCCTTCCCCTACGGGGACATGTTAAGATGTCAGAGTGAAAAATTGACAAAACAGATAAAGGTACAATTCGAAATTGTCTGTTAAAAGAGATAGACGAACATTCCAACTACTTAGATCTAACACTCACCGTATAAAGAGATCGATGAAGTTGGATGAAGCTGTAAGTCTGGTGGAGGTTTGTAAGTCTCTACAGGACTTGTACTCTCTTCTCTCTGCTTATCGCGTAAGGTCAGCGTGCTAATTTCTTTCTCGCGTTAATTATTTAAGAGTGCTACTTGGATCAAATCGATCGGACGCTCAAGGACGGGAACGTCAAGAGTACCTACTCGAAACCGACGAGCATCTATGAAGAGACTGATGAATGTGGACAAAACGAAAGAGGTATGCAATTCTAGAGAGAACTGGCGCTCTATGCTCTCTGCCTGCCCCGTTAGGGACTTGGCGAGTTGATATGTATGTATGTATTGATTTGTATGCAACTTGGTATTTGGCAATACTGCGTTTTCTACCTTGATTGTAGGTTATCCCGTGAAAGTTTAATAAGATCATTAATTGGACACTTAATACTCACAACAGCATCGTTTAATGACGACCAATCAAAACACGGGCATCATAATTAATCTGTCATGTTGAAGATGTAAAAACGATACGGGCAAAAATGAAATATACTTAATCACAACCAATTAACGGTCAAAGTTGCATAAAAATAGTTAATGTGGCTATTGGTGTTGGTATGTAAAGTCGACTAGGCGTGGTTGGTTCCGTAGGAGTGGTAAAAACTTAAGTACCCTGATATGTCACACCACGAGCTTTACGGTGAAGAAAAACATTGAGAGGAAACCTGCATACGTCTGAGAAGCAATTCAAAGACGTATATATAGTCGTGCTTATGAAACGTTGATGGACTCGCCATCTGTCACGTTGGCACCTAATATATAACACCGGCGAAATCTTGCTATCTCTATACATATATGCATGGTTTGATCACACGAAGTGATTTGTGGTGAAAACAAGAACCTACTTCAAGAATTGTTTACGGCTACAGGCCGTCGAAGCCCGATATCAGAATTATCTGTGTAATTAGTACCTAAATACACTTTTTATTTAAAAAGTATTTAGTAATAATATAATATATCCTCACACCTTCCCGCAAGGGTCTCCGAAGGGGAAGGCAGAGGTGTATAGTTAGTACTCATACCCCACATTTCGCCAGAGATATATTTTAGGTGCTTACGTGACAGGTGGCCGTTACTCAAGCACGACTATACATACACCTTTGAATTGCTTCTCAGACGTATGCAGGTTTCCTCTCGAAAACATCGAAAGTATTTACTAATTATAACTTAATGCACAAGGCATTCTCTACCTTGGGTATGCAGAAAAAGTTATGGCTATAGAAGATATATACAATAGGGAAATATAAATATTAATCCTATAAGTTAATATACTACCTTACATAATAAAAATAATATACTAAAGTGCCCTTCGAAAAGTAGGTGTTGCACTTTTGCCAATCCCAAAATAATTACATTTCAGGGATAATAAAACCTCTAAACTAAACAGCTATACCTCCAAGGACCTCTAAGACGTTTGATTCAATAAAGAATCCATTTTGTACAAATCATTAACACGACGACGAACGCGGCGCAAATCCGACACATGATTAGGGTTGCCACGTTAAAAAACATCAAGGCGAGCCATTATAGACGATAATGCTCGCGAGTGTTGCCAGATTATCAATAATTATTACATGAAAAAAAAAATCATCTGATCGTATCAAGATAAGTGTACAAGTCTTAATGTTTTTATTTGTTTTGTATGGGCATGTAATCTCTTTAATCTTAATGCTAAGCTCGTCTCTTTTTAACTCGGCTTATGTCAGTACGAGTGAAAGAGATAGACGCACCTTTGTGTTGTGACTTTTGATAGCTCAATCAGAAACGCAGTTGTTTGGACACTCTTCTATATTCGATTTTCATTTCTTAATCATTTCGAATTGACAGTGAGATACACAGACAATAAAACGCTGTATAACGACAATTGTGCCCTGTTAAGTTTGGAAATAGTAGTGTGGTACTGAGTAATCTTATATAACTTTTTCTTTTCTCAATTCGGGATTTTTTAATAATTTTACTTTTTTTTTTATTTATTCCATATCTTGCCCAGAATTAGTTACAGTACTGATGACAATATTTGTGTCACTTGTTTAATTTGTCTTATTTGTGAATGTGAGAACATTGTAGGCTTTGTAGATTCTTAGATCTTACTAACATTGCTATAATTATCTTGTTTTATGTATGCTTTGTATAGTAAGCAACGACCTATTGTCGGCCCTACGTTGTTCCCCCATACTTGGGTACTATTGCTGTAACGAAAAAATATTGTTATTGTAGGTATATGCCTAATGATTTGAAAAGAGTAACCATGGAGTTTCTTGCCGGTTCTTCTCCATGGAAGCGACCAACCCGAACCGTGCTTCTTTTTCGACGTTTTATAAGTGCCCACCTGGGCCTATGTGAAATAAAAAGTTTTTGATTTGATTTGAGTAAAAAAATCTAAGTAGGTACATAAATTCAAAGGTGTATGCGGACCGGCAATGTACCCACCTTCTGTCGCGTTGGCACCTAATATACATATTATATAACTAGTTGTGCCCGAGACTTCGTCCGTATGGAATATATATTTATCAGTTTCTAAACTAAAGTTAAAAGCTACTCCTTTTTACATCAGCCATCTGCCAGTAAAAGTTCCGTCAAAATAGATTTCAGAGATTAGCCGGAACAAACAGACAAAAATTTAAAAAAAAATTGGTATAATTTCCGTGTATACTAATTACATGCGTTTAGTAAAAAGTGGTTAATTTAATATTTCAAACAGACACTCCTATTTTATTTATTTGTATTGATATATCCTCACGCACTTTAGTTGAAGGTTGAGGTGTATAGGTAGTGCCCACACACCTTCCGCCAAAAATATATTTAGGTGCTAACGTGACAGATGGCGAGTCCATCGCCGTTGTTATGCAGGTTTTCTCTCGATGTTTTCCTTTACCGTAACGCTCGTGACTAATCACTGTACTTAAGTTCAGAAAAACTCATTGGTACAGTCGGGATTCGAACTTGCAATCTTTGTGTTGCAGGCAACTCGAACCACTCGGCCACCACGGCTCTAATAACCTAATATATATGTACCTAATGAAACGAAACATCTAAGGCATTTAATTTACTAGTTTATGCCCGCGGCTTCGCCCGCGCGGGCGAAGGGCGAATATTTTCCTGCTAGAATCGGTTCAGCCGCTATGTCATGAAAGAGCAACTTACAAACTTAGGCCTTTATAATATCAGAACATCGAATTATTTGGAATTTTTGTAATGACAGGATTGAGTTTTCGAACATGTGTCAAAATAATATGTTATTTAAATCAAAAGCTCAAAGGAGTACCTAGGTATTGATATCATTTTGATGCAAATCTGAATTACTACTAATAATAAGGCAAATTTAATTCCTGAAGGAAGTTGGAATTTTTGGGCTAAAAAGTAGCCTATGTCCTATTCCTAGGTATAAGCCATCACGATTTCAAATTTCAGCCAAATCGGTTCAGCCGTGAAAGAACCGCAAACATCCACACTTACAAACTTTGTTAGGTATTTATAATATTAGTAAGATAAGGTTGTGGGAAGGCATAGAGCTATGTATGCCTTTTTCGTTACCTATGAAGGTATTCGTTAAAATTATGACATATAAATGGCTCATGGTGGGGCACTCAATCACTCGGCGCGAACAAAATAATGGCTCTGATGAATATACGCTTTCCGCTAACAATTATACCCCTTTTACATGGTCGAGTAATGGGCTTCGTGAGTTGTAGTGTAATGGGTTTCAGCGATGAATTAATTTGAACGTAAATTTACGTACGTACATACATACATATCATCACGCCAAGTCCCTAACGGGGAGAGTATAAAGCGCCAGTTCTCTCTAGACTTACATACCTCTTTCGCTTCGTCCACATTCATCAGTCTCTTCATACATGCTCGTCGGTTTCGAGTACTCTTAACGTTCCCGTCCTTGAGGGTCCGATCGATTTGATCCAGGTAGTTGGAACGTGGCCTTCCTCTGCCTCTTCTTGCACACACTTTTGCTTTGAATATCTGTTTCGTCAATCTTTCATCACTCATCCTTTCTATTTTTAATTTAATAATAATAATTTACGTAAATTTATAAAATAAAAAGAGTTGAGTGGTCGAATGGATCGAGTCGATGTCTGCAACGCAAACGTTGCAAGTTAGAATCCGTATGGTACTAATGAGCTTAAGTGATTATCCCCACCACTATTTTTAAGGAGAAGGAAAATATAATATATCCTCACGCCTTCCCACAAGGGTCCCCGAAGGGGTAGGCAGAAGTGTATAGGTAATACGCACACACCCACTTTCCGCCAGAGGTATATTAGGTGCCAACGTGACAGATGGCGAGTCCATCGCCGTTACTCCAGCACGACTATACATACGGCTTCGAATTTCTTTCCAGACGTATGCAGGTTTCCTCTCGATATTTTCCTTCACCGTATAGCTCGTGGTGTGACTAATCACTGTACTTAAGTTCAGAAAAACTTATTGGTACAGTCGGGATTCGAACTTGCGACCTTAGTGTCGCAGGCAACTGTTCGAACCACTCGGCCACCACGGCTCTATCGCAATATCCAGCAATATCCAGAGGAAACTTTATATATTTTCACGCCTTCCCACAAGTGTCCCCCAAAAGGTAGGCAGAGGTATATAGGTAGTGCCCACATATCCACTTTTCGCCGGAGATACATATATTTAAGTCGCCTACATTATATAGCGATAGTTGGCGAGTCCATCGCCGTTACTCAAGCCCGAATATACATACGCCTTTGAATTGCTTCTCAGACGTATTCAGGTTTCCTCCTGATGTTTTCCTTCACCGTATAGCTCGTACACCTAATATACCTCTGGCGGAAAGTGGGTGTGTGGGTATTACCTATACACCTCTGCCTACCCCTTCGGGGACCCTTATGGGAAGGCGTGAGGATATATTATTATGTATAGCTCGTGGTGTGACTAATCACTGTACTTAAGTTTTAGAAAAATAAATTGGTACAGTCGGGATTCGAACTTGCAATCTTTGTGTTGGAGGCAACTACTCGAACCACTCGGCAACTACGGTTCTCTGGTATACGTATACATAAAAAAAAACTACTTTGCCATTTTTATATCCCATCATTTTGATTTTGATATTTAGTACTCCTATTTCTACCCCTAGTAGGAAGGTGTGAAGGAAGATATATAGTGAAGGTATCTCCAAAAGGGTAGAAACACCCACTTTTTACCGGAGATATATTTGGGTGCCATGGTGACAAGGCGAGTCAATCGCCGGGTCCCATATACTACTATTAACCTAAAATATAAATCATCTTTATCGCATATCTCCTTCATTATTATCTACAACCCCACAACTACCCTTTCCTACTTCCCAGAACATTCCAAATTTGAATATAATTGCATTATCAACAATGTTTGAAATACAAACAGAGTTTTGATTTATAGCAACACTGATAATTGCCGTGTGCATGTCTTCGCTTGAGATATGCTACTGATAATGTAGTATTGTAAATTGTAGCATAATAACACTTACAATGGAAACAGGAAAAGGATATACCGAACTTATTGTAGGATTTATGTGGACCGGAAGTTTTAACTCCTACGAATGTCTATTATAAATGCGAAAGTTTGCGAGGATGTCTGTTCACGAACAAACTACTGAACGGAATTGGATGAAATTCGGCACAGAGATAGATAAGCTGTGTTTTTTTTATTTAAGCAAAAAACTTATAAAAAACGATATCAAACTTGCCTGAGTGAAACCGCATCATCATATCATCACGCCGAGTCCCTAACGGGGTAGGCAGAGAGTGTAGAGCGCCAGTTCTCTCTAGACTTACATACCTCCCGCTAGCGCTATGTGATGATTTATTTGCTTTATTTATGATTTTGTTAAGGTACAAATACTCGTGTTCATCACACAAATATCTGCCCTTAGCGGGATTCGAACCCGAGACCTCAAGTTTCGCAGTCAGGAGTTCTAACCACTGGACCAGACGATCGTCAAAATAAAATACTATTTCTGCTTGCAGGTGAAGGTTCATGCAACAGCAATGACGGCTACAGTCAGCGCACCACTGACGACAAATCCCCCCCAGGCAGCGACGACGACACCCCCCGGCCAGGCTCGGCGGCAGACAACAAAAAGAAACATAGAAGAAATAGAACTACCTTCACAACATACCAGCTTCATGAACTAGAGAGAGCTTTTGAGAAAAGTCACTACCCTGACGTGTATTCCAGAGAGGAGCTAGCTATGAAAGTCAACTTGCCTGAAGTCAGAGTACAGGTAAGTCGTAAGATTTGGGATTTTGATTGTATACCTCCTGCTTTAAACAGACATGCTATGTCCTTATTCCAACTATATAGAACAAATCGATCGGAAACTCAATGGTATGAAGAGACTGATGAAGACTAGAATCTTTCGCTTCATCTATCTTACTAATATTATAAATGTGAAAGTTTGTAAGTTTGGATGTTTGCGGTTCTTTCACGGCCAAACGGCTGAACCGATTAGGTTGAATTTGGATGAATTAGGAATAGGACATAGGCTACTCAAAGTTCTTATATTATAATGCTCTTTCTGCGTAGCGGCTGAACCTATTCTACCAGGAAAATTTCCAAAATACTTTTTCGAACTCCACGTGGGCGAAGCCGCGGGCATATGCTAGTAGTCCATTAATGTTGAATTAGATTGTTGGTAGAACCTTCATTCCTATCTATCTTTTATTTATTTATTATGAATCTCCATCAAAGGATACACTAAAAGTACAAAAACATAATCTTTACAATCTTAGGCAAGCGCGTGTATATAATATCATCAACTGGCCAATATTGCTGTGTCAGTGTCAATACGTTTAAATTTATCATTTAAGATGCACAAACTCCAATGATTAACCCTATCACAAGCTTCACTTACGGTTCAAACGCCCCAAAACGAAAAAAGCCCTTCTCAAGAATGAAAAACTTGGCAAACATGTGAATAACCCTTCACGAAAAGGGTAAAAGGGCTAATAATGAACCCAAGGGGCTTACGCCACTCAATCCCCTTTAGCTTTGCGATCTAAACATATGTCTACCCTATTTGACACTTTACCAAACTGAAAAGACCTCCCAAACTCTTTAAAATACTTCGTTTATAATACTAAGTCTCTGGTTGTTCGGCTCAACACAAATTGGTTACGTCTTAATTGCTTTCTTTGCCACAGAATACCGGACATATTTGAGGGAATCTAACTCTTTGTCCATTAGAATAAGGTTTATGAAAACTGCGAGATTATGTTGGGTTTTTCCTGTGTGCCTGGTGATACAGTTAAGGATTAATCTGTCGTCTTTATTGAGAAGTGTTTGTGTTGAAAAAAAAATATTTTCAAGTGATATCTATTTTATTTTATTCATATGACTAAGAATGTAGTTTCAGTAAGATTTGGGCGCAGGTTTTGAAGTTTTATTTACTTCAAAAACTTCTATTAAGTACTACTGAAAATCTGGTAACTTTCAAATTCAACTAAAGAATGGTTGATCTAGAGTTAATGATTCGTCATAAATATTTTTGTTGCAATTTGCTATACGTTTAAAAATACAAAAATTCTGTTTTTTATATTTCTTATGTTAGATGAATAAAGTTAAAATTTATGGCCCAAACATAGTCCCTTGAGAACGCCTAGAATGACGTTCCGCTGGGGTAAAAAGTAACCATAAAAATAATTTCAAATACAAAATATAATAATATTATATTTGAAATATTTTTTATGGTAACTTTTCAGACCAAAAGAACTGAAGTAAACTATAGTCTAACAAACAATCATGGTTGTAGAAATGACAGCAATGAAGTAGACCGCACTAACTCAGTTCTGGAAAATCTAAATTCATAGTTTTAAAATGCGATTTATTCTAGTGTACATATACAAATTTATTTAAACCTATATGAAATACAAAGTAATAATAAATATAAACTAACTATAAATATAATAAATGCTAGCGGCATTGCCACGTTGTATGGCAGTGCTGATTCGCTGAGCGAAATATTCGAAATATTCTAGTCTTATCCTACAAAAGTGGGACGTTATTTATTATATATAGGCAGTAGGACCATTTACCAGAGGTACCATTTGGCCTTATTTAGGTGGAGTGGTAATATGGACACCATCGTAGGACACTGCTGAGACTGCCATTCTTTGCGGAGTTCGGGAACTAACAGTACAGGAATTGCATCTGCCAAAATTGTATTGTGAGACAAATTGAAAGTGGTGAAAATGAAAACAGCGAAACTTCCACGTATACACATACTAGTACACCACTAATCAGGAGAGCGCAACGTGTCTGCGACGGAAGCGACCGGTAATTCGCTTAAACTAGCGCCGAGTTACCGACACCTCGATCCAACGTGCATATAGGTACTTGTAGAACTAGAATTTTCAAGACAAACTTGTTAGACTATAGAAGTATAAGAAGTATCTATAATCTGATCGAGAACGGGACTCTTGGGCGCTTTCGAATATGGCATTTAATATCTCATTACACGGGTAGCCTAAAAAGGGAGAGGAGTTATAAGATTAAATTTGGGTCTACTCGGCTTTGATCATGAAGTAGCAGCCGTTAGATTTCAGCATTTTGATAAGTCAAGAAGATGATCTAAGCTGATCAGGAGGAACTGAAGAATGAGGATAAACCGAAATAGGTCTGTCAGTCTAAAGAAAACTGGCGCTATACTCTCTCTATCGACCCCGCAAGCGACTCGGAGTGATAAATGATGATGATGATGGCAATTAATGGAAAGCTATGTTATATATTTCTCTCTATATCACTCTCATAGTAACGCTAAGGATTTTAAGTCCTACTCTGAACCGAGCTATCTGTAGTAAACGAGGAGATAGGAGATATGCCACTATATTGAGGAGGTATTGTACCTCCTTGCGGAGAATATCAGCTAAACAGCATCTCTAGCTTTATGATTATGTTTAAGCCACCATTATTAAAACCTTTTTCATCTTCCTTAGCTCCGTCTTTGACAAAAAACTTTTATTAGTTTCTCTTCGAGCTTTCACAACCCCTATAACAGTTTCATACAAAACCCCATTAAAAGCACCTAAACTCTCATTTGCCATAATCTAATCTGATCTTTTAAATATCTTTATAAAGCCAGTCACACATAAACACTTATTTTTATTGTGATTCTATACACCATTATTTGTTCACCTCTTGAGCTATAACAATTAGAGTTCTTTACAACAATCGCCAATGTTGTATGATCTCGTATGGAGAACAATCATCAGGATACTGCAGCTCTGAAGAGATTGGGGCTGTAGCACGGGTAGCCAGAGTAAATTGAAATATGTTGAAGGGTGTGATGTACGGGATGAGAGGTCTTCATCGTTGGGGTATTAAACAATAGGTTCAGAGTACATTAGCGACAAATAGACTACAATGAAAGTGCGATGGTAATCGAATTCGCTACGTTGAATTCGGTACGGGGAGTAGGGTGACCAACTCGTTATTCTAAAAGGAGATTGTGCTACATACATAATTCTAACCTCTAGATCATTAAATTATAATGTATCCTCCTACAGGGGTTCCCGAAGTGGTAGGTAGAGGTATGAAGGTAGTACCCACTCACCCACTTTCCGCCAGAAATATATTTTAGGTGCCAACGTGACAGATGGCCAGCCCATCGCCTTTACGTCAGCACGACTATACATACGTCTTTAATTTTCTTCTCAAACGTTACAGATTTACTCTCAATGTTTTCCTTCAGTAGAAAGCTAGTGGTGTTAGTCACATGACTAGCGTTCCCCTGAAAACTGAATCATTGTACTCAAGTTTAGAAAAACTCATTGGTACAGTACGAATTCGAATTTGTAATTTTTGTGTTGCAGACGACTGGTCGAACTACTTCGCCATCATGGCTACCACATGATCGAATTAAATCCTTTATTTGACTAATGGATTAAATTTTCAGTCTACAGTTCTACCTTATTGATATTATTTATTATTATTAACATCATATTGGTATACTTACTGTAAGGATGTTAAAGTGTGTGTGCAAATAAATAAATAAATTATTGAAGTTCACACTAAAAGTATTGGAATATTTTCTCTCTGTGCTATAGAAATAATGCCAAATGATAATCAGAGGTGGGTATAAAAGCACTCTCTTTTTGCCGGAGATATATTTAGGTGCCAGTGTGACATGTATCGAGTCCGTCGCCGTTTTTCAAGCCACGTTGAATTTTTGAAAGGCGTTTTTGATTTCCTATATGCATGGAAACGATTTCCCCACGATTTTTTCCTTAACCCTTAACACGGAGACAACGTTACGGTTTTATATATATGTACATTTATCCTCACGCCTTCCCACAAGGATCCCCGAAGGGGTAGGCAAAGGTGTATAGGTAGTACCAACACCCACTTTCCACCAGAGATATATTTTAGGTGCCAACGTGACAGAAGAAGTCCGTCGGTTCTTTACGGTTTTTTTACACAGCAAGAATATTATCTCAGTGAACCCAATCGCCTAGTCACCGTGCACATCTCGATAGCTTGTCACTTATCACGGCTACGCTCGACTTGCGACAGAAGCGGCGCTAATAGACGTTTTTGTAACCGCCCCGTCTGCTCTACCCCTTATTCGACTCTCTATTCGAATGTAGACCCTAGTACGCGAGTGATAAAGCATAGTTTTGAATGGTAATCGTTTTCAATAAGGGTGCAAATTAGTCCGTAATGTTTGTTTAGCCAAACGTTTTGTGAAAAATTCGCGTGAAATGGTTTAATTCTTTGTTTTATGGAAGTAATTTGTTCACGGAGGCTTGTCCTTTCCGGTCAGTATTATTATAAAACTAGCTTATGCCCGCGGCTTCGCCCGCATGGAGTTCGAAAAAGTAGCTTTGTAAATTTTCCTGCCAGAATCGGTTCAGCCGCCATGCCGTGAAAGAGCATCATACATTATAACATAATAACTTTGAATTTTTCAGGATTATAAAAAGAAAACCTATTCCTAGGTATCAGCTATCACCATTTCAACTCTCAGCCAAATCGGTTCAGCCGTTTGGCCGTGAAAGAACCGCCACCACATAATTCCTACTCAGAGTAAATGAACAAGGAATGACTAGAGAGAAACTGGTAATTACCAGTAATTACTAGTTTTTGTGTCACCCCACCCTTTCTTGTGGCTGTAACGGTAATTAGCGGACGGAAATTGTAGGGTAATTAAACACTTTTCTTGTAGCTGACTAAAATTACTCTTACCCCGGCCAACCCTGAGCGAAGCTGTGAATACTGTAGCCAGGTTCAAGCGAAATTGATTCTTACGCAAATAAGGCCAATGTACATTTAAATAGTACATTGATATCATCTTGCCCAGTTCTGCAGTGGGTAGGCAAAGAGTAAAGACCTGCTTCGCTTCTTCCACAAAATAGATTCTACATACATATAAATAATACAATATATCCTCACGCCTTCCCACAAGGGTCCTCGAAGGGGTAGGCAGAGGTGTATAGGTAGTACCCACACACCCGCTTTCTACCAGAGATATATTATAAGCACGCTTACCCTTCTCAAGCACGACGATACTTACGTCTTTGAATTTTCTCATACTAACACAAATTTTCTCCGCTTTAGATACTGTGTAAACGAATCACTTAGCTCACGCGTCTTCACTACACACACAAACGTAGAGCAAATGGATGAGACAATGGATTTAATTTCACGATGTATTTGATGTGAAATACATATAAATATTTTACAAATAAAAAAAAAAATATCACGCCTTCCCAGAAGGAGTAGGCAGAGGTGTATAGGTAGTACCCACAAACCCACTTTCCGCGTGTGATATATTTTAGGTGCCAACGTGACAGATGGCACGACTATACGCCTTTGAATTGCTTCTCAGTCATATTGCAGGTTTCCTTTCAATGTCTTCCTCCAACGTAAAGCTCGTGGTGTGACTAATCACTGTAGTGTTCCTCACAAGTCACAAGCGTCACAAGTTCAGAAAAATTCATTGGTACAGTCGGGATTCGAGCTTGCGATTTTAGTGTCGCAGACAACGACTCAAACCACTCGGCCACCACGGCTTATAATTACTTTAATAAAATTATAATATTTTACAAAGATATCTTACCACAAGGGTCTCTGGAGGAGGAGGCAAGGGCCGGCGCCGGTGATATTTTAAGATGCTAACATATCACCGCCTCTGTTACTCAAGCATGCATGACTATACATACGACTACGACTCGGAATTACTTCTCAAACGTACAAAAGTATGTAGATGTCTCCAGTCGTTGTCCCTCACCGTAAAGTTTGTGGTGTGATAAATTACTGCACGAAAAATCATATATACAGTCAGAATTAGGACTCGCAACGTTTGCGACTATCCGAATCAGCAGAACGGCACTCTTATTGTTCACTAGCTATCCCCGAGACTTCGTCCGCGTAATAAAAGTTGCTCCTTCTTTTATCAGCTATCTGCCAGTGAAAGTTTCGTCAAAATCGATCTAGCCGTTTCAGAGATTAGCCAGAACAAACAGACAGACAGACGGACAGAAAAAAATTAAAAAAAGATATTTTGGTATATGTGCCATGTATACATCCATATGCATTTGGTAAAAAGCGGTTATTTTAATATAACAAACAGATACTCTAATTTTATTTATTTGTATAGATTTCACTTCTAGTACGACATTCGACGTTATATCTCGTGCAGTAAATTAATAGCGCGCTAACTCGATAGGCGGCGGTCGCTCGCTCGATACTAATGCAATACACGAATAGCGTTAATACATTATTGTTCCACGCTCGTCTCACTAACGAAGTATTAGGAGTTTGATACTGGGGCTCATTTTTGAAGAGAAAATTTCTTTAAGAGCGTTGAGCACTTTTTGGTGAACGAAAATCATGTAACTCGCGTCATCGTCACCGACCGCTTTCTATGAGCTAAATGTATACTGTATATATGTACATAGATATATTATATATATATATATATACCCGTGCGTTATGTCAATACATATTGAAGATTAAAAAATACACACGTAAGTTTTCACTTCTGTTCAGACTGGCCCTCTTCGACTCTCTGCCTGTCCCCGTTTAGGACTCGGCGTCATGACATATGTATTTTCATACTAATGTACAATAATCTTAAATTATCCTCTTATCTCTCCTCTTCATCATCCTCTTACCTCATCCTTTCTAGATATCGATAGAAAGGATGAGTGAAGAAAGATTGACGAAATAGATATACAAAGCAAAAGTGTGTGCAAGAAGAGGCAGAGGAAGGCCACGTTCCAACTACCTGGATCAAATAGATCGGACTCTCAAGGACGGGAACGTTAAGAGTACTCGAAACCGACGAGCATGTATGAAGAGACTGATGAATGTAGACGAAGCGAAAGAGGTATGGAAGTCTAGAGAGAGCTGGCGCTCTATACTCTCTGCCTACTCCACCATCGAGCGTGATGATAATTATGTATGTATGTAAAACACACCTTAATAAACACGGGCGGACATAATATGCGCATTACATAAAGGAATTTCCTCTCCCTACGCTGAAACGCCATAACCCACCGTGAACTCAAGTGCAATAAAATTACGGGATCTAATCGAGTGATTCGTAATCCCGTGACCAATCCCGCATTACGGGATCTTGTGATACCGTGTAAACGCACAGCTGTCATTTATTGCTAATGTTTATTTTTTTACCTTTCTTTGCGTCCTAAGGATAAAACTCCAGATGAAAATACATTTCCCTCAAGGTCTCCGAAGGGGTAGGCAGCGGTGGTTCTTTTCGCAGCATAGATAGTCCGTTGGAGATACGCTGTTCTCCTATATTATAAATTGTGAAAGTACCTATTAGCGGATTTTTGTTTCTCTTTCGCGCAAAATATACTAAATGAAATAAGATAGAATTTGGCATAAAGATAGAATAAAACCTGGATTAACACATTGGACATGTTTTATATAAGAAAAAAAACAAGAGTCCATCGCCGTTACTCAAGCAGGACTATACATACGCCTTTGAATTGCTTCTCAGACGTATGCAGGTTTCCTCCCGATGTTTTCCTTCACCGTCGTGATGTGAATCACTGTACTTCTCTCATTGGCTCACAAAACTCATTGGCACCGTAGGTGTTCGAATAGCCGATCTTTGTGTCAAACCACTCGGCCACCAGGGCTTTTTCTATGTCTTCATATAGGTATATATAAGACACAAACAGACACAAATGTATAAAAAGAGCCGAGTTCGGTGTAAGCGTGGGAGCGGAAAGGTGCCGACAATTCGCTACCCAAGTAGGAAATTGTCCTTATTGCTATCACATCGTTTGCTCGATTCTTTCACCCTATATCCCCTGGATACGGTGGATATTGGTAAGAGCTGACACTTGGAAATTCAATATACTTTACTAATGTGTTTTGTTCAAATTGCCCGGGAGATGGCGATGCAAGCGGGTTTTCATATTACGAACAAACTGATGCTCTGTTCCTCGAGTAAACAGGTACTGGGATCGGGTTAGTAATGAAACGACATAAAATTCCCCAAAAGTGTAAGGGGGTACAAACAATTTTTTGTTAGGTTGCTACGGAGTTCTCAATCATCAACTCTAGTATTATATATATTCACGCCTTCCTGCTAGGGTCCGTGAAAAGGAGAAAAGAAAAAATGGGTAAAACCTTCTTTTCGCCGCAAGTGCCAGTGTGACAGATGGCGAGACCGCCGCCGTTACTCAATCACGATATACATACGCATTTGAATGAACAAACTGATGCTCTGTTCCTCGAGTAAACAGGTACTGGGATCGGGTTAGTAATGAAACGACATAAAATTCCCCAAAAGTGTAAGGGGGTACAAACAATTTTTTGTTAGGTTGCTACGGAGTTCTCAATCATCAACTCTAGTATTATATATATTCACGCCTTCCTGCTAGGGTCCGTGAAAAGGAGAAAAGAAAAAATGGGTAAAACCTTCTTTTCGCCGCAAGTGCCAGTGTGACAGATGGCGAGACCGCCGCCGTTACTCAATCACGATATACATACGCATTTGAATTTGAATTTCTTCTCAAATGTATCTCGATTTTCGCAGGTTTCGAAGGTCGCAGACTCAAAACCGTCTTTTAGTAGAATTTCATCAAACCTTAAATGATTTAAAAACAACAGAGAGGAGGTATTATTCCCCTTAAATAGAATTCCTGTTCTGTTTTTTTTTTACTAAAACTTAATATAATAAGCCAACGGTATATTTCCTCGTCTAAAGCAAACAAAGCCCCAATAACTTAATCATAACTTAGATCTATTGTGAAATTATAATTTGATTAAAATTTGACGTCTCCTTCCTGTTTGAAAAAAAGCAGGCACACAAAAATAGGGGTAATTGAATTAGGGCTCAGCACAAGTACCAGTTTAATTTGACCTTATGGAGGCTTGAATTTCATGCGATAACTGAATGGTGCGGAGGTCAGCTTATAATGGTTTTTCTATAAAGGAGTTATAAGAAAGACTTTATTTATTGAATGGTTAATTGTGGGTTCCGTACGTATCATGTCGGTGTGCATTACGCAAATGGCTGGCGGAACTCTGAATCCGATATTTCCGTTCCCTAAAAAAAAAAGTCGTAATCTAGAAATTATTGCAGTTATGGCAGTTTAACGTTTCTACAGTTTGTTTAAGAATATACCCTCACGTCCATCCTCACGTTCCCCGGAGGGGTAAGCAGAGGGGTATAGGTAGAACCCACACACCCACTTTCCGCCAGGGATATGTAGATGGCGAGTCCACCGCCGAAACTCAAGCACGACTATTATTGGTGCATACGCCTTTGAATTTCTTCTCAAAAGTATGCAGAGTTTCTCTCGATGTTTTCCTTCACCGTAAAGCTCGCGGTGTGAATAGTCGCTGTACTAAGTTCAGTAAAACTCATTGGTACAGTCGGGATTCGAACTTGCAATCTTTGTGTGGCAGGCAACAACTCGAACCTAAACACTAAAATATATCTCTGGCGGAAACTGAGTGTATAGGTAGGCACTACTTACACCTCTTTCTACCCCTTCGGGGACCCTTGTGGGAAGGAGTGAGGATTTATATATATCCGAAGTTGTCATTTCCTTTATATTATTCTACTGGCTTTGATGTAACTCGGTACCAATCAATTTCCTTTATATTATTCTACTGGCTTAGCCTAACTATGTATACTTAGGTGTTATGTTATTTTCTTTGTGTATATAAATATTTAATTTTATTTGTGAAACAATTAAAAAAAACAAAAGAGGCATTGCATTTGTTTTATAATGAAATCGAACAATGTCATTCTTCTTTTGTCTTTTTTTAACATTCTAACATGCAAGAGAAGGTTTTATGCCTTCATAGGCGTAAACAAATACATATGTATTAACTATATAGGTACGTTAAGAGTCACTTGGTTCAGTGTGAATCAAGTGATAACGATAATGAATATCCTTCTTCATTAAAGAGCATGTAAGTGTTTCGCGCCAATGATCGCCATTTTGTCTCCAACAACAATAAAATGGCGGCTTACGCAACACAAGAGGATTATACTACCAATTTGCCAAACAATTCAATTCAAATACAAACTGAATTGAATTCGAAACCTTTTCAATTCGGCGTCGAGAGGTCTCACAAAAGTGACCCGAATATTACTAAAAATATACTTTAAAACTTAGAGGATAAGGTAGGGAATCGTTTTATAATTTTCGAGTAGTTATTTGATACTGTCACAGCGATCAGGGTTTGCATTACAATCTATAGAATTGCTAAGCTTTTGTATGGTGTTTTTAAAAGTGGCTTATTAGGCTAAAGACGTTCCGCTTATTTTTTCACACAGAGTAATGGTCTGAAAAGGCAACCTTTTTGAAAATCGGTTAAAGACTACAACGTTGTTACGTCCAAGTGTTGTCACCCACGAAAAAATAGTTTAACATTCTTATATTCTAATCTATACCTACATATAATAAATTGGAGTGTCTGTTTTTAAAATTGAAATAACCGCTTTTTACTAAATGCATATGGATGTATACACGGTACATATACCAAAATATACATTTTTACAACTTTTGTCTGCCTGTCAGTCTGTAAAAAGGAGTAATTACTTTTATTTTAAAAACTAAACAATTTTTTTGGCAAATTCCACGCGGGCGAAATCGCGGGCACAGCTATTTCTGTAAGAAAACAGATATTATGTGTTAATCCAGCTAATAATCTATATTTGAGACAAAATTTTATCCAAATCCGTTCAGCCGTTCAGGCGTGGTTTAGTAACAAAAATTTTGTCGCACCCAAATTCTCATAAATTTAAGAGATGGGCTTTTGTCGGCGTCTCTGATGCAAGTCCTTCCATTTGCTTCTGTCCATCGCAATTTCTGACCTCCCTACACGTCATGAGAGATACTTTTTCTTTGCCCTGACTCATGTCTGTCAATCTTGACCTTACTCGCCCTCTTTTTCCCTCTACATTTCCTTCTAACATGTCTGAAGAACTTTACTTACATACATGTATATCATCACGAGAGTCCCTAACGGGGTAGGCAGAGAGAATAGAGCGTTAGTTCTCTCTAGACTTGCACTCTTTCGCTTCGTCCACATTCAACAGTCTCTTCATAACTTTACTATGTTAAGCATATTTTACATGAAAAGAGAAACTATTCTCAAATCATAAATTTCGGGCGATTAGGGGTAGTATGCCTCTGTATAGTATAAAGAAGAGAAGTAGGTTATCTTCATACAAACGCACCGCGCGCGGCTTGTATGTGTGCGCTATTGTATCTATGTGTCGACGCACGCACACTTTAACAAAATCTCGACCCGTTTCTCAGTGCGCCAGTCGGGGCTAACACTGCACAAGGTTCGCGCGCGCGTCACGGCTTTTCGGCACCGCTAAATGATTTATTCATCAATATCATCATCAAAATGTCTGATAATCGCAGAAGAACGTATTGCTGTGTGTTTGGGTGTCTTAATAATTCATCGATTCCAGACCTGTCTCTGTTCAGATTACCTATTGAACAGGAAAGGTAAGTTAGTCACTTATTCTAGCATAATATAATTTTACTTGATGATGAGATACCTACGTATATCCTCACGCCTTCCCTCAAGGGTCCCCGAAGGGGTAGGCAGAGGTGTATAGTTAATACCCACACATCCACTTTCCGCCAGAGGTATATTAGGTGCCAACGTGACAGATGGCGAGTCCATCGCCGTTACTCAAGCACGACTATACATACGCCTTTGAATTTCTTCTCAGACTTATGCAGGTTTCCTCTCGATGTTTTCCTTCACCGTAAAGCTCGTGGTGTGACTAATCACCTACGTACGTAGATACCTACGTACTTACATATTTTTTGTTTGTATTAGTTTTCTATCACACAGGAAGTAGGTAGGTAGGCCTAATTTCCTACTAGAATGTATTAGGTACTTTTGATCTGGCAATTGGTTTGCCGCTATTTCTTTGTTTACGTTTAGTTATGCCGATTTCTCAGTATTGTAGGTATAGTAACTAAGTGCCTACCTACTTACAGAAAATCGTAATTCAAAATAAGTATGTACGAGTACCTAATTGACTAATAGTAAATCAAATACATATAAAACAAAGTTCGAATCATAACAACAAATTCGATTATAGTCTAAGAGACAGTCGTTAGTTTTTAATGTTGTTTTTATTTCTTTTAATGATAATATTTCATTCACTTTATTCATTTTTTATTATAGATACCTAATTGCCGCTGTTCATGCGGTTGCTAGCGAAGCGCGAACAGCCGCGCCTAATATTTAGCTAAAAGTGACAACCCTAAGACAGTAGGCAATTATATCGCGAATTGGGCCGGATATAGCCTACTCCCTCTTCTTTATACTATGGCCTCTGCCTACCTCTTTATGGAAAAGGCATAAAGTTGATGGAACTGAATATCTGAAGAATAATTTCGACAATTGCAAATTATAGGCGTAAATCGTTATTTAATTGCATTAAGCCAAGAGCCAACTGAATTAATGAAGAACGCTTTGGATATATTTTAATGGAGCTTAATAAGAATCAAGTTGATTGAAGGATTAAGTCTCGCTCTTGCACTCATATGTTCCAATCGATTCACTGGGAAATTTGCGTTGTATTCCACAATTAAGGTGCCTTTTCGTTTGGCTGTGGTTGGCGGTTGTGACATTTCGGGTTCGAAGGTTTCAAGCTGACAAATACTAAATTAACCTTTTAGCTCGGCAAGTATGGCGGCAGAGTTAGCGTTAGTACGAAATTTAATTAAGGATTCCGAGTTAGTTGAGCTAGATTGGTGTGGAGGTGGCTTTGTTGAATATTTATTTATATGTGCCTTTGGAAAAATCTAGTGAAGCTTTTTATGTGAACCATTTTTTTTTATATTGGTCATCGTTAGTTACTTTATTCGAAGGGCTGGGCGAAAGGGTGTTGGTTGTATGATACACAATAACCAACCTACACGTCACATTTCGAATTTACTTTTTACTAATTCAAAATTCAAACTTCAAATCGAAAAACAGCACCTATACTGTCTTGCGATGTTATTGAGCAGTAAAATATGGTATTAAATAAGCAATAGTGCTTAACAAATCTTCTTATAAGCATCCCATAAGAGGTAGATCAGGGATTTAAGAACATCCTCTTGTCGCAGAAGATACCTTTATCTAAATACCACAGTGAAACTTATGCACGACTACATACGTAAATTTTTCAAATATATGCACTATTTTTCGATCACAGTTTAAAAAAATATTTGGAATCCAATTTGATATATTTTTAATCACTTGACTTTTTCCTTCCAACTAAAGTAATTAATAAAAGGTAGGTATATTAAAAAAGCCGCATCCTCATTTCACGACCTTAGTGTCGACACAATAAATTAATTATCGCCACCGCGCCGGCGCTGTTTGTCTGCTTATTTACAGTTTGTGTACATAGTCCATAATAATATGTATTTATAGGTACATTGCACTGTCAGTATGTTCATATATATACCTTGGCCTAGGTGTAAGGGGTGTGTATATGAACATTGCGATAGTTTCGACACATGGAAAGGTTCAAACAAATATATAATACGGAAGAAGAGGCAAAGGAAGGTTAAGGATGGGAAAGTCAAGAGGACTATAAACGGGCGACCTTTGAAGAGACTGAAGAATGTGGATGGAGCGAGAGTTGGCTTGGGTCTCTTGACGTACCCTTCCTTGAGAGTCCGATCGATTTCATCTGGTATGTTGGTTCCTCTGCTTCTTTATTGCACTTTTACATTCTGTATGGTCAATCTATTTCTACTCATCCTTTAACTTAAATAAATGCAAACATATTTAAGTGATAACTAGTTCTTGTTCTCAAGCCTTCCTATAAGGGTCCCCGAAGGGGTAGGCAGAGGTGTATGGGTTGTACCCACACACCCACTTTCCGCCAGAGATATTTTAGTTGCCAACGTGACGGCTGGCGAGTCTATCGCCTACGCGTTTTAGTTGCTTCTCAAACGTATGCAGGTTTCCTCTCGATGTTTTCCATCACCGTAAAGCTCGTGGTGTGACAAGCCACTGTGATTTAGTTCAGTAAAACTAAAGTAAGGTAAAGTCAGGACTTTTTTCTTTTGTGACCTTTTCCTGGACCTTTCTCACTACTTATTATCCCCAAACTGTCGCAAGTAAGTTCCCACTCTCTGATTACCAACGGCGGTAACATGAGACCGTTGCAAACATTGCATCAAATTGGCTGACTTTGTGTGTGACCCAACATTAGGGTAAATGCACCAGTCTCCGGCTGTAATTAGCTGAAGTCACGTGACAGACACGTGGCGCACCACATCGATAATAAGTACAACGATACTGTATTTTTGTTCGAATCTCGGTCTTTGGGGTTTGAAATCTGAGCTTATTTGCATTTGTCGATGAAAAATAAAATATTTTTTTGACATTTTACGACAAAATCCTAAATTGTTTTCTTGACTGTTGTTGTTCTTGTTCTTGAACAAATTTACAGTCCGATTGTAATATTTAGATATTGAGATCTAATGGTGATGAATGTGGATGAAACGAAAGAGGTATGCAAGTCTAGAGAGAACTGGCGCTCTATACTCTCTGCCTACCCCGTTAGGGACTTGGCGTGATGATATGTATGTATGTATGAGACAAACTTAAAAGTTTACATGCCTGAAAAAATACTGCCTCTCTTCACAGTACCAAGACATATATACATGTATACATACATAGACGTAAGTGCTAGACAGACATACATACATACATACATACATACATACATACATACATACATACATACATACATACATACATACATAAATACATACATACATACATACATACATACATACATACACGTAAGTGTCACCGAACGGATAAACAAAAGCGTAATAACTGCCTTCTCTTCATACACATCTACATATTAATTGAATTCACTCTCAAACTCAGCAGCTAAGCAATTGCAGCCATGGACAAGCCATCATTTCATCCCCAAACATGTCGCCCAACCAAACCCGTACTAAGCCCGGGAGAGTAATTTAAAAAGTGAAACGGGTGAATTAGCAACAAAGATATCTACCCTATTCAGTGTATTGTACTTTTTACAAACACAGGGAGAGCTAATAGCCTGCGAATGTGGTTACAATAACAAAAGACTGCATTAACTAAATAGAATCATATTGTTATCACGTGTTTCGATTAGAATTACCAAATCATTTACTCGTGCTATTGAAAAAACATGATTTCACACAATCATAAATTTAAGAGCTGGGCTCTTGTCGGCGTCTCTGATGCACTCCATTTGCTTCTGTCCAGCGCAACCTCTTTGATCTCCCTATACGTCATGAGAGACACTTTTTCTTTGATCTGACCCATGTATGTTATTCTTGGTCTTCCTCTTCCTCTCTTCCCCTCTACATTTCCTTCTAAGATATTTCTTAGAATATCTATCTTCTAAGATATTTCTTTACGGTGAAGGAAAACATCGAGAGGAAACCTGCATACGTCTGAGAAGCAATTCAAAGGCGTATGTATAGTCGTGCTTGAGTAACGTAACTTGAGTCACGTTGGCACCTAAAATATATCTCCGGCGGAAAGTGGGTACTACCTATACACCTCTGCCTACCCCAATCGGGGATCCTTGTGGGAAGGCGTGAGGATATATTATTATTATTTTTAAAATATCACAAGCAATTTGGCTGTAGACTAAAAAGCTGTTAGCCGTTTTTCTCGTCAGCCGCAGACAAAACGCAACAATTAAAACATCTGCGTCCCCCGTCCCCCGTCCCCGCAAACATCCACCGAACTGAGCTGTAATTAATTTTCCTCTACAATGTTGATTCGATTGCGTCCACTCGTACTTTTTTGTACCCAATGTTATTAACGACTCAATTTTATTCGATTGCGTAAGTAATTTGCTTTCGAAACAACTTTTGTTGAGTACAATTCGATGCGTTTGATGTATTTTGACTTTGTCGCCGCAGGTGTTATCACTATGTGGACATTTATAAATTAATGAATTGAAAACCTTTGTAAAGACTGACAATGTGGTTTAATATAGTAATAGAATTACGATGAAATTAATTTACATCGTTCGTATATTTTATAATTCGAATATTACCTACCTTTATTTACCCCAAAATAGAGCCGTGGCGGCCGTAAATCGAGTAGTTTGCTGCGACACAAAGATCGCAAGTTCGAATCCCGACTGTACCAATGAGTTTTTCTGAACTTAAATACAGTGATTAATCACACCACGTGCTTTACGGCGAAGAAAAACATCGACAGAAAACCTGCATACGTCTGAGAAGAAATTCAAAGGCGTATGTATTGTCGTGCTTGAGTAACGGCGATGGACTCGCATCCTCGTGACTCGTGACCTCAGCGGGAATCATGCCCGCGACCTAGATAGCCGTCATACATACGTCCTTAATTCTCTAAACAAATTGCAGGTGCTTTAAAATGATTTATCATACCAAGCAATTAATGCATAAAAATTCACATCATTGTATTTATTTAGCAACAAACACCCACTCGAACAAACAGACGTACAGTTAATAGTTCTCATATTATAGGGTGAGCAATTACAAACTGGGATCCTTTGTGCAAATAAATAAGTCGTTATTAAGTAGTCGGGCGCACTCCATATAAATAGAGGGCGCCACCCTCGCCCCGAACGCGCCGCCAACTGGTCCATTTACCCTACGTTTAGATAGGTTATGCAATAAAGATCTCCGTGTATTTGCTCTCGGCTTTATTGAATTTGCTGTTGGATTGCATACCTAAGGGTCGTTTGGTGGGGTTGGGAAATGGATGGGTGATCGTCAGACTAGCAGGGTGTTATTTTTACAAATCATTATGGATAATCCTCTCGCCTTCCCATAAGGGTCCCCGAAAGGGTAGGCAGAGGTGAAAAGGTAGTTCCCACATACCCACTTTCTGCAATATATTTTAGGTGCCAACGTGACAGATGGCGAGTCCGTCGCCGGTACTTATGCCTGACTATACATACGCCTTTGAATTGCTTCTCAGACGTATGCAGGTTTCCTCTCGATGTTTTCCTTCACCGTAAAGCTCTTGGTGTGACTAACACTACTTAAGTTCAGGAAAACTCATGGGTACAATTATTATGGATGTTACAATAGTTGAAGCCGTGGTGGCCGAGTGGTTCGAGCAGTTGCCTGCGACGCAAAGGTCGCAAGTTCGAATCCCGACTGTACCAATGAGTTATTCTAAACTTAAGTACAGTGATTTGTCACACCACGAGCTTTACGGTGAAGGAAAACATCGAGAGGAAACCTACATACGTCTGAGAAGAAATTCAAAGGCATATGTATAGTCGTGCTTGAGTAACGGCGATGGACTCGCCATCTGTCACGTTGGCACCTAATATACCTCTGGCGGAAAGTGGGTGTGTGGGTATTACCTATACACCTCTGCCTACCCCTTCGGGGACCCTTGTGGGAAGGCGTGAGGATATATTAATAATTGTAACATCATTGGTACAATTATTGTACTAATGAGTTTTTCTGAAGTATTGTTATGAGTCACACAACGAGCTTTACGGTGAAGAAAATCGAGAGAAAAACTGCATACATTTCATACATTGTTTGAGAAGAAATTCAAAGTCGTATGTAGGCAGCTAAGACATATCTCTGGCGGAAAAGGATGTGTGGATACCTACTGCACTTATACACCTCTGCCTATTTATTGTAGGAAGGCTTGAGGATATATATATATATATATATATATATATATATATATATATATATATATATATATATATATATATATATATATATATATATATACTAGTGGTCCCGCCCAGCTTCGCTTGGGTGAAAAAAGTAAATGCCCTAAAACACGATCACAGCGCCACCTATCGGGTCCAATTGTGAATCTAAACCATTCTCGAATCTCCACGAACACACACAAAAAATTTCATCAAAATCGGTCCAGTCGTTTAGGAGGAGTTCAGTCACATACACACGCACACAAGAAATATATATATTAAGATGTATCTAAAGTAGATCTATGATAGTTTTTTTGCTATGTGGAAAGCCACGAATCGCACGTTCATTCGGAGTTAGGTGTCTGAGCAATGATATTTCAAGGTTATGGTAACCGCTTAACATCGTGACGTCTATATTCCTATTAGCTATTAACCACAACATACACCCTTAATATTCACAATTTCAAAGAAAATTATTTCGATGAAAAAAAAATTATAATGGATCTTAAATATCTATCGTTAAATAAATACCGAAATAAAACCCACAACGATCTGGAACTCCACTACAAATGAGCAACCTTATCCCATTAGGATAAGGTTCAGTTTCCTCAACTAAACCTTATTACTTAAGCCTTTTTCAAATCGAATTCCACTAAATGGCATGAAGATGGAACGAAATCAAGAGATAAATGGCATTAGCGTACGATTTTCAATCTTATTCTTCGCGCAATAAAGTCTCAGTTCAAGACCAACGTTTGATAGTTAAGCTACTGAAAATCAAGCCTTATATCAGAGGAGTAAAGTTGATTTTACCTTAGTAGTGGTTTAGTTAAGGGTGAGCCTGTTAATTTAGTTGTGGATTAACTGAGTGTGAGTGATTGATGTTTGGGTTCGGTTTTGAGCGCTTTTGTTTTATGTATTAGTGTGAGGGTTTTTATACGAGAAGATATATATTTTGATATATTAAAGTTTGTTTAAGAGCCGTGGTGGCAGAGTGGTTCGACTAATTTACTGCAACACAAATGATGCAAGTTCGAATCTTGACTGTACAAATGAGTTTTTCTGGCCTTAAGTACAGTGATTAGTCACACCACGAGCTTTACCTGAAACCTGCATGTTTGAGAAAAAAACAAATGTATATGTATGGTTCCTGCTTGAGTAACGGCGATGGACTCGCCATCTGACACGTTCGCACCTAAAATATATCTCTGGCGCAAAGTGGGTGTGTGGGCAGTGCCTATATACCTCTACGTACCCCTTTAGGGACCCTTGTGCAGGCGTGAGGATATATAAAAATAAGGCATGTATAAAGGGACTGAAGCGAAAGTGGTTTGTAAGTCTAGAGAGAACTGGTGCTGTACTCTCTCTGCATACCCAGTGAGAATCGCGGCGTGATAATATGTATTAAAAAAATGTTGTCAATTACAGCCATTTAATTGCCACACATCACCCACCTAAATTATATAAAAATAAATCTTATGGCAACACCGCTGGAGCTACAAACAAAACAGAATGCAATTTCAGTCAAGTAATAGGCTTTATTATATTAAAGGACCTCAAAAACAGATCTCTGTCACAATACGCTTCAAAGGCAGCCTCTCATTATTTCCTCCGTAAACCCTCCCCTTAAGTACTTATTATTAACCCCAACCCAAACCAATCCCAGCTTTCACGCCTAAAGAATATGCCTCAATTTGGCAAGCCTGTATAATCCCACTTACGCTCATACTGAATTGATAGAGCGTGTTATTGGCCAAGTTTTGGTCCACGGGCTGCATCTAAGATGGCGATGCGCTGTCTCTCTCGCACATATGGATAAGTGTATTCTCCGTTCCGTTTTGCTTCTTAATAGAAAGAAGACGAAGTACTTTTTATTCATGTTTGTGTAGGGTGTTAGAGGGAGAGAGGTGATGAAAAGTCGATTGCGTTTGTTGAGTAAATAAAGAGGTAGAATACACGATCAATAGAAGTACTTACATACCTATCTACGCAGTGTTTTAAGGAAGAAATCTTAGTTTTACAGACTTAAGGACGTAAAAACAGATATTTAAGTTTTAAAACACTTGTAATTTATTAGATAATTATCTATAAAAATCACTAGTTGTGCCCCACAATCTTACCCATATTAAAATGATATTTTTTTTTATAATATATAAGTACCTCATGTTAGACCGGAATAAAAAGCTATATTAATCGGATAAGTGAGAGATTTTTTTAAATCGGTTTATTAATTTTTGAGTCCATAACAAACAACCATGTCTTCCCTTTTTAAAATAATAGTCTAAAACAGCCACGGTGTCGATTAGATTAAGTACAGTCAAGTTCAAGCGGCGGTCCAGACCTGTGAGTTACTTATTTTAGGCGAACACATTGATTTCTCACACTAGAAGTAGAACTACCCAATTCATTTTATATAAGAAGCTTTTCTCATTGCTATTATTTGGTGCAAATAAGCACCTTTAAGCTCTCCACACGATTTGGTACACCTAGAAATTGAACAAGTAAGAGTTTTGAAATAAGCACTGTATATAATTTATTGCAACTTTCACGTTAAAAAACAATAATATACCCAGATAAAAAACCCGTCTCATATTACTTATAAACTTTAAAAAACAACATTCGAAGCCTGTACCCAATTACTTGGAGACATGGGTTTTAGTCAAAGTGACAGTTTCGGCCACTGGCTGACGATTTTGAACGGTTTTCCCCGCAGCACTATCAATAAAATATAAAAACCAATCACTCGACTTGGCTCTCACGTTTCCTGTGGCAAGTTTTCTTTCAGTTGCTTTGTTCTAAACCTAGACCAAAAGTAAAGAGATAGATAAATAGGTACAATCTTCGAGCCTTCCCACAAGGGTCCCCCAAGGAGTAGGCAGAGGCGTAATAACTCTTTATGCTATTATTAAATGTTGTGTATGAAATGTCAGAATGTAAGAGAGTTGTAGAATGTAAGAGAGTTGTAGAATGTAAGAGAGTATGACGAAGCCTGCGGTGACTGATTCATTTTGGAATGAAGGAAGCCTGTGATTTAAATAACAATTTGATAGTTATTTCACAAATACAGTTACCTAATACTTACACGAAAATAACTTGAATTATTTATTAAAACATTAAAAAATGTTAGAGATCAGTTTTGCTGCACTAGAGAAGCCACGTACTCCCAAATTTGTTTACCCTATCTCACGACAAAAGGCTTTCTGGGCAGAGAGAGAGCTTTTTTAATCGTCTCGGACTTTTACAAGAAGAGTCCTAGCCTAATAATTGGTAAATAGGCTGCAGTAACCGTTGTCCATCGGGTGGGCCGTATGCTTGTTTGCCACTCTTGTTGTATAAAAAAAGCTAAATATAATTCTTCCTAGACTCAAACACTTCATCCTTTACAATCTTAAAAAAGACCGATCGACGTATTTTCCAATTTCCTATCGTGCCTTTTGTCACGTCCGTATCCTATTGGATGTAACTGACAGATGTCAGATAATATGTTTATTTGATGCCCACGCTCTCTACCGCACTTTTCTCCGATGACAGACAGTGTCACTTTCGAAATTCCTATTTTTTTTTACTCTTACCTTCCTGCATTCGTACAATATATCTTAATACTAGCTGTCCCGCCCATCTTCGCTTGAGTCAAAAAGGTAAATTGCCCGTAACACGATCGCAGCGCCACCTATCGGCTCCAATTATGAAATCTAAACCATTCTCGACTCCATCTGTTAGAATCGTTTGGAGTTAACAGATAATTGGGACTGTCAATTAATAGATAAATAATTTGTTATAAAATAATATTGAGATTGAGAAAGCTATCCTATATTTCAAGTTGAATCAAACTGCACACGGTGTGCAAATTTGATTAAAATCTGTTAAGTAGTTTAGGAGTCCATCGCGGACAAACAACATGACCCGTAATTTATATATATTAAGAAGATATAAACCAACTCATTATTGTGTGTGGTTGTCACCCTCTTTAACGGCTAGATCGATTTGCATGAAATTGTGGAATGAATTGTGATTATTTTTTAATGGAACCCTGGATGGTTTGGAACATAATTAGACTCATTAGATGGCGCTAATTACATGCCTCAGTAGCTTTTATATTTATAGTTTATAGTATTCAAAAAGTACAAAAAAAATCTACATATGTCCTTTTACAGACTGTAATTTTCTAACCGTTGTGCCCCAACCTTCATTTTAAAGGGAACAATACGAAGGTGGTTCTCTTAAAAGTGGATGCAAGTGTCGCAGCTATGTGTGCCTGTGTATTTGCAGCCTTTCCTTTAAAGCATTCATTATTATATTCAGTGCACCCTAACAGCAATAAGCAGACACAGTGTACTGTTTCTTTACACAGTGCCGTGTACAAACATGTGTTTGGTGACATAAGGTACCGTCGCATACACGCGTTATATTTTTAATAGCACTAAACTTTGTTATCAATGTTGAAACTACCATATTCGAAAGTTAAACGCTATATTGTATTATAGAACAGTGACCCACCTGTTCGAGAGAATAAACTAAAAATTACTGAACGAATTTTCATGCGATTTTCAATAATAGCAGTGATTCATGAGAAAGTTTTAAGTGTATAATTTGTTAAGGTTTTGTATGAATTGGTTGAAATTCCCTCTCCCTCTTCTTTTTCTTTCTTTCTTTCCCTCTCCCTTTGAAATATGACAGCTGACTTAATTGCGTTTGGTATATTTTAGTATAGATTATCAGGTACCTAATCTTTATCTTCACGGCTTACCTTAAAGCTCCCGAGACCTTAGAAACAGCGACGGATTCGTCATCAGTCACGTTGACACCTAAATATATATTCACAAAAAAATCCTCTCACCTTACACCTCAGTGACCCTTGTGGGAAGATGTAGAGACTAAGTGTTACGTATGTATTGAGCAGAATAAAATATGTTATTTAGAACACTGGTTCATTGAAATAGCGCGCAAAGCACCAAAGCCCGCCAAAACCAATCACTGACAGCTGTCATTGTAAGTTACCGCGCCAAATCGAAACTCACTGACAGCTGTCAAGTAAGTCAGTATACACATCACTAAGACAATACATACATACATATCATCACGCCAAATCCCTAACGGGGTAGGCAGAGAGTGTAGAGCGCCAATTCTCTCTAGACTTACACACCTCTTTCGCTTCGTCCACATTCATCTGTCTCTTCATACATGCTCATCACTAAGAAATTGTTCGTTAAAGTTCCAGACATCGATAGTTCGCTTATCGTTCCGTAAAATTTGTTAAGTAACCCTAAAAAAGAACACTATTGTATTGTAAGCTAGTACTAAGTACGTATTATGATAACATCAGTACATACTTCTTTACCAAATGAAGTAAATTAAATAACGTCAAAAATTATCGTACCAAAAGCGACCAAACGCGAAGCCGTTAAGCGTGTCCCGTGGGACCAATTAGCCAAACAATTCTAAGCACGAAATGGTTAACCACCTTAATTTCACCCCTCTAACACGTTAATTTCACCCCCCTCAGCCACTTTCACCCCCACCAAACCCGATAAGGAATCTTAATATAATTAAAATTCGATTTGATTTAGCTCTCGCTGTGAGTAAATACTTATTTTATCACAAGTTGTTTTGCGGTTTCATCCCCTTACCTCTACTTACGCCTTCCCACAAAGGTCCCACACACTCACTTTCCGCCGGATATAATACTTCAGGTGTCAACGTGACAGATGGCGAGTCCATCGCCGGTACTTAGCACGACTACGTCGTTATATGTCTTTAAATGTCTCCTCAATCGTATGCAAGTTTCCTCTCGATGGTTTCCTTCATCGTAAAGCTCGTGGTCTGACTGATCGCTGTATTTAAGTTCAGAAAATCGCATTGGTAAAGTCGGGATTTTAACTTGCAATCCTTGTGTTGCAAGCAACTACTCGAACCATGCGGCCAGGACGGCTCCTCTTTCCCTTGTTTTTAAAGGGCTTAAGTTGAATAACGACTATTTTATCAGTTCTTAATTCAAATAGGCATATTTGTTTTACATGTACAACTTCGCAGGTATAATATGCGACAGGTATGACACATATCAGGTATACATACAAACGTATGTTCCGCAGAAATGTATGTATAGTTTACCTAGACCTCAGTCAGCCCAGCTAGGTTAGGGGAACAAGTCCCCTGCCGCCAACCCTGGTTTAAATCTATCACAAAACACTCGAACATAACAAACAAAAGTCAATTTGTCACTCCATTAAAGCCAAATGACCTGATACAAGCCCAAATATAATTCAATTACTCGATCCCGCATAACAAAAAACAAGATCGATATTAAACAATGGACACTCCACAATTATATTTAAATCAACGTTACTCCGGGCTCAAGCCAACCAATCACAGTACGGAGACTGACAGCGCGCGCAAATCTGACATCTGTCATATTCGGGCGCCATTGTTAATTTTGTGCCGTTCCTTTTTTGAAAGTTGACAGTTGTCACGGGCGGTTTTGGTTATTTTGTTGTTGATTGTGTTTTTATTTGATTTGACTTTATTTAAGTGGAAGGACGAAGTGAGAGTGATTCGGTGCCCATTTAATTATGATCCGTGCAAGTTGTAATAAAATATTTTTTATTAGATCCCAATGTTCAGCCGTTCACTGTGTTGGGATAAGATCCGCAAACTATTTCTTAAAGAAACAATTTATTAAGACTAAACTACTTAGCGGGAAAAATTTAGCAGATTTGGGGTATACCGCATAAAATAATAATTATAACAATCTATGATGAGCCGTGGTGGCCGTGTGTTTCGAGCAGTTGCCTGCGACGCAAAGGTCGCAAGTTCGAATCCCGACTGTACCAATGAGTTTTTCTGAACTTAAGTATAGTGATTAGTCACACCACGAGCTTTACGGTGAAGGAAAACATCGAGAGGAAACCTGCATACGTCTGAGAAGAAATTCAAAGGCGTAAGTATAGTCGTGCTTGAGTAACTGCGATGGACTCGCCATCTGTCACGTTGGCACCTAATATACCTCTGGCGGAAAGTGGGTGTGTGAGTATTACCCATACACCTCTGCCTACCCCTTTGGGGACCTTGTGGGAAGGCGTGAGGATATATATATATATGCTAGTGGTCCCGCCCAGCTTCGCCTGGGTGAAAAAAGTAAATGCCCTAAAACACGATCACAGCGCCACCTATCGGGTCCAATTGTAAATCTAAGCCGTTCTCGAATCTCCACGAACACACACAAAAAATTTCATCAAAATCGGTCCAGTCGTTTAGGAGGAGTTCAGTCACATACACACGCACACCAGTAATATATATATTAAGATATGATATATATATCATATATATATATATATATATATATCATATATATATATATATATATATATATATATATATATATATAACAATCTACTTATAATAATACTCATCACAACATTCAAAATTTGAAATTTACTTTTTCATGACCTTTATAATGCTAAGTAACAGAAATAAAAATACTGTACCATCATACCGTAGTTTAGAAAACTCTACTCTATACTCTAGGTTATACCAATACTTAATAATAAAAAAGGAAATAAATTCCTAAGCTTAACCCTGTTTAGTAAATTAGAAGTATGCCCACTAAACCATTGGTAGAAACAAAATCACTGTTCGTTTAATGAGAACGACATTTCGGTCCATAAACGTCATAATTCGACGGAGCGTGACACGCAATGGGATGGTAGTTACACTATGTGCTTAGCCTTAATTCAATCTGCGTCTTACAATAAAATTTCCGTCGTGAGTAATAATAATCATTCTTTTTTTTAAAAACACCAGTATTATTTTTGAATCTTGTTCTAATTTTAACTAGCTATCTAGAAAATTAGACTGGCATGTAAGAATAGTTTGGTGGATGTCAAAATTATTCCATTTTTGAAATTAATAAGATAATGTTTGTTTCACACCACTTTAATTAGTCACACCACGAGCTTTACGGTGAAGGAAAACATCGAGACGAAACCTGCATACGTCTAAGAAGAAATTCAAAGACGTGTGTATAGTCGTGCTGGAGTAACGGCGATGGACTCGCCATCTGTCACGTTGGCACCTAATATACCTCTGGCGGAAAGTGGGTGTGTGGGAGTACCTATACACCTCTGCCTACCCCTTCGGGGACCCTTGTGGGAAGGCGTGAGGATATATAATGTTTGTTTCTTTGTTCTAATTTTAACTATCCTGAAACTTGCACCTGTGAGAATAGTAAGTTGAATGTAGATACAGCCGGTACGAACGATTATAAATGGCGCTCAGTTCCCTTGTATGATTGTTATGAAAAAAAGTTTTCAACTAACGCTGTGTCGCATACTTTCAAACACCCAACTAGTTCATAGAAAGGTTGTACAAAAATCCAAAAAGGCCAATATAACGGTAGAAACACAACATAGGGCAGCCCTGTGGTACAGACCGACACCATACTTCATGCGTAGGGCTGTCAGGTATTAATTGGTTTAATTTTATGGCGTGTTCGTGTCGTTTGAGGGCTGAAACCTTTTATTTTATTAATAGTTAAATGGTTGTTTCTTTAAGTCGTGTTTTACAAGTTTTAATAAAAATACGCATGTAGATCAATGATGTTTGTCCCACGCGCTTTCCTTCCCTATAAGAGTATGCAAAGCTCTAGGCAGAGGCACAATATATCCCACTTTTCCGGAGATGTGACAGAGGGATAGCTTAGGTGCGTATTTGAGGTATTTTTCAATATTATAAAAATTTCCGTGCCTACGTAAGGTATATAGTTTAAAATTATGATTTGAATGTATTTTATGTTCATAGTGCACACCGGAAGTTTAACCTATAATTTGAACATTCAGACGAATTTCTACCTTCTTATCACAACATATGGTAAGCCTAAACAATAAATACTAGGTTCCTACAAAAATATATCCCAACGTGTATAATATAATAATAATAATAAATAATAATAAATTATTTTAAGAAAAACTGCTTTCATGTCAAATCAAGCTCAATTACTTTTGAGCTGAATTTATTTAAAGTAGTCGGATAAAAGAAAAAAAAATTAAAATTGAAACTGTTCCAAATTCAAATTCACCAAACCTGCCAACCTTAAGACAGTGTAAGCGAGTGCAACAGTAGACAAATTGCACGATCAACGTCGAATGGGTAGTTGTGAACATAATGTACTGAGAGTTGATATGTTATTGCCTTCGTTGATGCCACGGCACTCTTGTTGTCATACTGAGTTATTTTGAACTATGGTCTTTATGATTTCAAGTAGTGTTTCGATACACCTTTGCTTTGTAAAATCAGTTTATCCTCAAATGTAGTAAATGTCTTGACAGCTTGAAGCTGTCAATGCTTTGAAATAATAAGAGTTTGGAGGACATCCATATTCTGTATTCATCAACATTCATCAACCTCTTCATATGCGCTCGGCAATTCCGTAGTAGGTACTCTACTACAACTATATACCTAACTGTATATTTATTTTGGTGATTTGTTAGTTCAGGTACTGTAAAAGCAGTTCGAATTTTGAAAATCCGTTTTGCTTTACCTCACATCCGGTGTGGATTCCGAATTCGAAACTGCAGATGTCAGTTCCAACAACGCTACTCAATTTTATCTATATAGAAGTGGATAAAAAACTAACTCCACAAAAATTTTGCTTGTTGTTAGGGAATCTTCTGAAAGATTGAAGCACTGTATCCGTCGGGGAGTTCTAATTTTGAAAAAAAACCGTTACGTTGTACCACTTACATCCGGTAAAGGCTCGTTCGAATGTGATGACTGATGCCACTTCTATCAACTTTACTTTATTCTAGACATTTATATTTAGAGTATGTATATAATTTTTGTAAATGGCAATTTTTGTATCGTGTACAATGTAGGATTCGAGAGGTCTGGTTTTGATTAAACGTCGTTGCGTTAATCTTACATCCGGCTCCGATTCCAAATTTGAATGCGCCTAGATAGTTCTATCTCCGATGTCTTTGACCTTTGAGCTCCCCCAGACTTCTATTATCGAACAAATATAAATACATTTGACAAGCAAACTATCATCGCATGCCATACAATCACAGACAAACTGATCACGCGAGCCTCACGTATTCAAAGCGCCCCAAAGTACATCATTTCACACTAGAATTTGACACCACATTTACACATTGTAATATAAACTTTATCTACATGGCAATACAAGTTAAAATGTACTTTCCTATTGAGTTTCGTGTCTCTAGTCTTTATGGAGGATTTGTTTCGTCTAGTTTCGATGCGATATTATTGTCGAATGATTTATAGTGTCTTTATGGACTTGGGTATTTAGTAATGGGGATAATAAGTGATATTTTAATATCGTGTTTTCACTAGGAGTTCTCATAAATGTCAAACATATCTTTACTCCCGAAGGGGTAGGAAGAGATAGAACACTTACTTTTCGCTGGAGATATATTTTTGGTGTCAACGTTACAGATGGCGAGACCATCGCTGACTTTATTAAGTACGACAAAAACATACGTCTTTGAATTTCTTTTGAAAAAAAAACTTTTCTTTCTAAAGCCCGTGGTGTGATTAATCACCTCAGAGTTACTTTAGTTAGTACATTGGTAGAGTCGAGATTCGAACTTGTATGTATGTGTTGCAGGCGACTATTCGAGCCAACCAGCCACCTAGGCTCTAATAAAATCGAAATTTTATGTTGTGCCAATTTTCTTGAACTGCTGGGCTTACTTACTTACTATTTAATTGCCAGCTATCTTGGCAATGTCGTATAACAATGTGTATTTCTGCAGGTCTGGTTTCAAAACCGTCGTGCCAAATGGCGCCGCCAGGAGAAGATGGAAGCTGCTAGACTTGGCCTGTCAGACTACGGATGCGGAGCTGGTGGTATACCAAGACTGAGTGGGCTGGGTCTACCTGTGGACCCATGGTTGGCGCCCCCGCTGTTAACTGCATTGCCTGGTTGGTATTTTTGGAAATAATTTAGGTACTTAGGTATGCTGCAAAAATACATACACACATATAATCACGTCTCTTTCCCGTAGGGGTAGGCAGAGACCACTTCTTTCCACTTGCTACGATCCTTACATACTTCTTTCGCTTCGTCCACTTTCATTATTCTCTTCATACAGGCTCTTCGGTTTAGGGTACTCTTGACCTGGCCTTTTCTCAAGACGTCCCCAATTTCGTCTTGAAACGTCCGCCTAGGTCCCTTCCATAACTTTTATTCACACTCGAATTATACACTTTAAAAAAAAATTAGAGATATATCTTTTTATGTATGTATATAATCCTTTTGTACTTTTCATAAAGTTAAGTAAAGTTGTACTTTAGTACTCTAAACGGCTGGCTGTGATTCAAGCGGCTGGACTGATTTTGATGAATTTTGTGTTACTCGTTCGTCGTTCATATTATAAATGCGTAAGTTGGTGAGTATGTATGCATGTAGCTCAATCACGCCAGAACGGCTGAACGGAATTGAATGAACGGCTGAACGGAATTGAATGAACGGCTGAACGGAATTGAATGAAATTTTGGAAAGAGATTATAACATTTAACATATATGATATGTTTTAAAAGCCGTGGTGGCCGAGTGGTTCGAGCAGTTGCCTGCGACGCAAAGGTCGCAAGTTCGAATCCCGACTGTACCAATGAGTTTTTCTGAACTTAAGTACAGTGATTAGTCACACCACGAGCTTAACGGTGAAGGAAAACATCGAGAGGAAACCTGCATACGTCTGAGAAGAAAATCAAAGGCGTATGTATAGTCGTGCTGGAGTAACGGCGATGGACTCGCCATCTGTCACGTTGGCACCTAATATACCTCTGGCGGAAAGTGGGTGTGTGGGTATTACCTATACACCTCTGCCTACCCGATATGTATGTATGATATGTTTTGTTCCAAAAATGAATCAAGATAAAATATATAAATGAAATCGATTATTACGCGAGTAAAACCGCGAGTCACAACTCATCATTAGCCTACAGAAGTCCACTGCTGGGCATAGGCCTCTTCCATGGCACGCCACAACACTCCGTCTTCGGCCCTTCGCATCCATCCGCCGCCAGCTACCCTCCTAGTTAAGAGGGAAGGCTGGTAGATGACGCCAGCTACCCTGGCGTACGATACGAGTGAGTTGTGAGTCACAACTGGTCACCCATGATAAATATAATTGAAGAGACACGACTGAGATTTTGACGAGACTCACCACCAAATAGATAACATTACAAGCAGTAACTTTGATTTTTGTTACGAATTAAGGAATTTGACTTCAAGCATTTGCTACCTTAATTCCAGGGTTTCTCAGCCACCCTCCCTCCGGCTACCCCAGCTACCTGACCCCACCTGCGCCGGCGCCGCCACCAGCTGACCCTCGATCGTCTTCCATCGCCGCTTTAAGGATGAAGGCGAAAGAACACGTCGAGAGTCTGAGCAAAGGACTACAAATGGTTTAATTATTACTAACATTAATATATGACGTAAAGTGGGTATGTGGTTACTACCCTTTGAGGACCCTTGTGGGCGTGAAGATATATAAAAGTATCCTTTGTATTCTTAACTTATTTTTATCTATTATTCAGTAATGACTTGGATACTAGTCCTTGTGTATAAAAATACGTCTTTTGTATGCCAATATCTATACCTATACACTTTGTCTATTCCTTAGATTGACCGTTATGGGAAGGCGTGAGTATATAAATTATATACATATCATCACGCCGAGTCCCTAACGGGTAAAGGGCAGAATAGGGCACCATTCCTCTCTAGAATTGCATACCTCTTTCGCTTCGTCCACATTCATCAGTCTTCATATATGCTCGCCGGTTTAGTAGTCTTGACGTTTCCCTCTTTAAGTGGCCGTTGACTTTGATCTAGGTAGTTATTATTATTATTATTATATATATCATAGGTATATATATAAAATGCCCACGCTAAATATGTCAACCCCATGTAGTGTTTCTGCGTGTTGTATACATTCTATAATGTATCTTAAACATATATGGACAGAGTCGAGTACTGGTTGATTGTATTATTCATAGTTAATCTAGTGTATTGAAGCAATATCAGTTGTAAATAGAATTAACGTAATTAATTTTGATGGTAAATTATTTTATAAGGTATAGTTAAGACTAAGTGTTTAAAATTATAAGTATATTTTGTGTATCCATATTAACAATGTACACACTTTAAAACTAGTGATTTTTATTCTTGTATAAGTTCTTACCATTCGTTCAATATTTTTATCTACATATACATATATTTATCAAAATCAAAATATTTTATTAAACGTAAGGGACACAGGGAACACTTATTGAACGTCACATATTTAATATAAACTAAAGTTACCACCGTTTCCAAGAGAAAACCTGCCAGGAGAAGAAACGGCGAAACAAACTCCCCGGTTTTCTTTTTTAACATTTGTTCTCTTTTACGTAGGGGTAGTTCTCAGTTCAATATACTTTATCAGCCACGTTCCTTAAGCTTACAAACCTCTTTCGCTTTGTCCACATTCATCAGTCTCTTCATACATGCTCGCCGGTTCCGAGTACTCTTGACGTTTCCATCCTCGAGTTTTCGATAATTTTGATCTTAGTTGAAAAGTGGTCTTCCTCTGCTTCTTCCAAACACTTTATATTATTAATATTTTGATTTCCATATGAATCGTTTTCATAAAAAAATACCAATCGAATTGAATCCTCTTTTTTGATGTCGGATAA
Organism: Drepana falcataria; assembly: GCA_945859725.1. Classification (NCBI taxonomy): domain Eukaryota; kingdom Metazoa; phylum Arthropoda; class Insecta; order Lepidoptera; family Drepanidae; genus Drepana; species Drepana falcataria. Next base: position 5,820,057 of record OX243946.1, on the reverse strand, counting down.
AACAGATATTAGCACGCCGTCCCTCACTGGGTAGGCAGAGAGAGCAGAGCGCCAGTTTTCTTTAAACCTGAAGACCTAAAGATATATAAAATATAAAGCAATTACATACCTAAATTTATCTGAACGGTGGTAAGATTTTATAAAAAATAAATAAATATTATGTAACTTATTTAACTACTAGTTTTTCCCATGACTTCTTCCACATCGTAGATATATATTATTAATTACAAAATTGTGGTCTTTGTCAATGTTTAAGTTAATTTATGATAATTTCAAAATCACTAAGTATTTTTTTATATGAGGTATTTTAGTATGTTATTTTGTTGGAAACTGTCAAAATAAAACAATTCTTATTTCAAAATTTGACATATTTAGACATGAATTAAAACAATATGAGTGTAACTAAGTAATTTAAATTAAAATAATTATATATTATTGAGTGGGGAAAATTGGATAAATAGTTTAAATAAGAATATTAAGGCAGATCTTATTAATTTGAATTTATATTGTAAATATTGTGAAATATACATTTAAGATATTTAATTGATAAATAATTTTAGATTGGTATTTTTAAATAATAATTGCGTATGCTTGTACGCCATTTTGTAGTAAAATGATGTGTAGAGATTTTAAATTTAATTCTTTGCTGTATTTCTTACAAACTGTAACCTTATTGGCTTTTTCTTTATATATATATATATACGTTTTATTTATTTTATTTACTTATATAAAAACCACATATATAAAATACCTGGTTATATTTTCAAACTAATTTCACACAATTTGACCTATAGATAATGCCATCCACGGAGACGCACTCCACTATTCTTCCTCATAGTTTAAAGTGTAAGTATTCAACCTTCCACTAAGTTTTGAGTATTGTCGGTACACACTGATTACCTATGAGTGCACACGCACACTACAATAAACACTCTCGGGTACCCTCGGGATATTGGTGGGGCGCGTCTTCGTTAGCACTATCTATAGTTCCCAAGTAAAGCTTGTCCTATGGGAACTGGTCTTAGATATACATAGGTACATATATCAATGAAATAAATGTTTAATTTTGGGTCCTGGCTGGAGGCCTAGGTCTCGCCATTGACCGGTTAAGTAGCAAAAGTTCCCGGAACTCACGCTACGAGAGACAATACAAAAAAATAAAATAAAAAAAAATATTTTGGGTGTGTGGGTATTACCTATACACCTCTGCCTACCCCTTCGGGGACCCTTGTGGGAAGGCGTGAGGATAAATAATATTATATTTATGTTTAATTTTATGATTTAATACACTTTCTGTAAGTAGTGACCCTAATGTTTCATTATCAATATTCTGTGATGTATATAGTCTTAATACGCTCATTGTATATATATATATATATATATATATATATGGGATATAGTGTTAGCGAGTATATATAGATTTATAAATAAGTAAGAGTATCATATAACCTGTGCATACACGACAGATAAATAAATGTGTTCTTTCATGTAGTTGTTTTAATTCAAGTACAAATAATCAATAAATACAACAGAGGTAGAACTGTCCCCAACCTTAATCTCTCAAGTATTCTTGTTAAAATAAATAAGGTTTAAATTGTCCCACGGTGGGCGTTGTATACAAGTACAAAATCTGAACATATTCTTTCCAAAGTCGCCATTTACCCGCTTATTAAATGTAACAAAAATACTTTCTGTTTGTTTAATTGAGTATACATTAAGAGAAGTGTGGCAACAATAGTCCTGTTGAACAGAATGTTTTGTTGCATTGCAGTAGATCGCAATTAAATGGAACTTCCGAATACTGTCGTATTCCAGCAGTAGGAAAGGTAACCAGAATTCCTCATTGATTCGGCAAAACCAACGGTAACTAGTTCATCGTTTTATAAGGTCGGCAATGCAGCCTATAGGATAATCGCTTGCAAACAAACTTGTCTTCCACCTTTGGAGCAAAGTAAAATCTAAGTATATTCATTTATAAATGTTGACACTTAAAATATGATCTCATTTCGGTACATAAATGTATAATTAATTGAATTAGCGGCCGCAGCACTGCGCCGGACGGCAACACTAATTAATTTCCGATGGTGAGATCATGACTCGTGGCTTCCAAGTCGATTACCGTCTGAATAAAAAAAATACATATTGCTTATAGTACTGGCAGAGAGGATCACAAAGTCACCTGCAACAAAGTTCAAATCCCGACTGTACCAATGAGTATTTTTTAATTTAAGTACAGTGATTTGGCGCACTACGAGCTTTACGGCAAAGGTAATAAAAACTTTGTAAGGAAAGCATTGAAACCTGCATACGTTTTAAAATTAACTCAAAGACGTATGTACACTGGACTCGCCGTCTGTCACATTGGCACCTAAAATATATCACTAGCGGAAAGTGGGTACTACCTATGCACGAGGTATCCATTTACAACACATGAATAACTGGAGCTTTCGGTAAACGCTTACCATCAAGCTGAAAGCTTATATAAATAGCTGTGATCGCAACCAAAGTTATTAATTATCCTTAATTATCATAACAAGCGTAATACCACAATGTGGTTATTTTGCAATTCTAAACAAAAATACCCGTTCAGTAAGCGATGCTTAACCAAGATTAACTCGACTGTCGCCGGTAGTTGTGGAACTGGGCTATGCCAGAGTGAACCAAGAAGAAAGCATTTAAAATAATATATCCTCACGCCTTCCCACAAGGGTCCCCAAAAGGGTAAGCAGAGGTGTATAGGTACTAACCACACACCCAACACCGCCAGAGATATATTTTAGGTGCCAACGTGATGAATGGCGAGTCCATCGCCGTTACTCAAGCACGACTATGCATACATACGCCTTTGAATTGCTTCTCAGACGTATGCAGGTTTCCTGTCGATGTTTTCCTTCACCGTAAAGCTCGTGGTGTGACTAATCACTTCACAAAGTATTTCTGAACATTTAAAGTATTTAATAATAATTACCTGTCTGAAGGGGACCTCATTAATACATACGTTCTAACTCTCTCTCATCGCTTCTCCTCGCTTCTTCTTCGTAACGGAGTAATGGCGAGACTAAAGCCTCAATCCAGGCACTTGTTAGGTACCTACTAAACTAGTACAGCTAAAAGCACCCCTAGATACGTCTTTGTCGGTTTTCTTTCGATGTTTTCCATCACCTTAAAACTCGTGGTTACTATTAATAAACAATTAATATGTTATGTATGTTAGTCTTTAAGGTATATATATTGTAATACAGTTTGTATGTATGTTAGGTTAAGGTATATATTTATGGGCCCTATATTTGTACGTGTACTTCTATTGTGTTGCCTGAAATAAATGGATTAATAATAATAATAATAAGGAGATTTCTTTCTCTGGGACCCTAACCACCGGTACCTTGGACCCTGATCCCGATACCGGTGGGCCCCTTTATTTTATATTTTTAAATATGTTTTTATATATATATATATATTTAAAAATGTAATATATGAGATTTATTTCAAATAAAGAATAATAATAATAATTAATCCCTATATGTGTTCGATTCAGAAAAAGTCATTAGTACGAGTAGATACAGTCGAGAATTAAACTTGCATCCTTTTCGCTGCAGTCAATTAATCGACCACTCGGCCACGACGGTTCATTTGAAACGTACAAATTGCTTATTCGTGCATGATACCGTCCGATGGTAAATTACAGGGGTACCAGTCACGTTATCGGGCACCTCATAGCTTTGCAGTTCCAAGTCGGCTAACTTATATTAAAATTTATTTCGTCCTTTGTGTTTTCTCACGCCTTCCCACAAGGGTCCCCGAAGGGGTAGGCAGAGGCATATTATATACCTCTGCCTACCCCTTAGGTCTTCCCACACACAAATTTCCACCAGAGATATATTTAAGTGCCAACGTGACAGATGGCGTGTCCATCGCCGTTACTCAAGCACGACTACACATACGCCTTTGAATTTCTTCTCAAACGTATGCAGGTTTCCTCTCGATATTTTCCTTCACCGTAAAGCTCGTGGTGTGACTAATCAATGTACTTACGTTCAGAAAAACTCATTGGTACATTCGGGATTCGAACTTGCGATCCTTTGTGTCGCAGGCACCTACTCGAACCACTCGGCCACCAGGACTGCTTTCTGGCATACTAAGGAATACATCTCAGGACATGAAAACAGTCAGAAACGAGAACTCAGTCAGAAGATTCCTACAGGACCGAAAACGCAATAAAACATATAGATAGTGCAATCCACGAAGACGCGCCCCACTATTCTTCCTTAAGTAAGTATGCAACCTTCCACTAATGTTTGAGTGTTATCTGTACACACTGATTACCTATGAGTGCACACGCACACTACAAATAATAGACTCGGGTCATACTCCCAGCATACGCGACCTCCTCGGCTACAAATTGGTGGGGCGCGTCTTCGTGGATAGCACTATATATACCTGACAATCCCTAAAGGCAAGTTCAACCATTAGAGCAACGTTTAGTAGTCGACAGCATATTTATTGTCGTCGCTAATGTGTGTATTACGTGCTTCCCATGTTCACTAATTACTGGGTAATCAGTTGTGGGACAACGAGCTTTTAGACTGGGAGCTGGTGGCTAGGGGCTACAATCTGGTTTGATAAATCTCTTCACACTTTCACACAAGGATCTCCGAAGGCACTATATTCGTCGGAGAAATATTTTATCAAGTCCATCGCTGTTTCTCAAGATGATTTTTTCTCAAACGTATGCAGGTTTCCTCTCGATGTTTTCCTTAACCGTAAAGCTCGTGGTGTGACTAATCACCGTATTTAAGTTCAGAAAACTCATTGGTACAGTCGGGATTCGAAATTGCAATCTGTATGTTGCAGGTGACTTCTTGAACCACTCGGCCACCACGGCTGTGTATTAATTGTTATTATGTTCATAAATATATTAATTAATAATATTTATCTTCTCTTTCTGGCCATCATTTTTAACTTTAAGTTATTGCGAGTCTAGTTGTCCAATATTAGTTATAAATTAAAGCTAGCAAAATTTATCGGTGAAATACGAACAATACTATAATATATTCAAATCTTGTGTTTGACTCCTGGCCTTCTAATAATAATGAACAGCATTTATTCGTGATTCAGTTAAACTAAACTTTGTATGCAAATGACGGGAGAAATAATGATAATAAACAATTTTAACAAAAAAAAATCGTTTTTGTATTACCACGGGGAAAGCAAAGAGGGAAAAGGAGAATAGTACATTGAATAAGTATTTTAGTTATTCAGGTACGAAGCTGAGCTTTGATAGGTGGAGTACATCTATACGGAGTGGAGGTGCGAGGAGCGGCAGAGGATGATAAAGCCAAGTGATGAGAATACCAGATAAGCTTTGGAAAAGTATTTATTTATTTAAATTAAAACTTTACTTTTTTTATCCATTTATAAAGTTTATTCCAGCACTTAATTTTTTTATGGAATTTCTTCTTAAACGTAAGTAGAAAAACCTCATTAGTACACTCGGGATTCAAACTCCACAGCTCTTTAATATAATGGGTATGTTATCAAAATATACGAATAAATAAAATAGTACTTGTTCACCCCAAACAATCTTAGAATCGAGCCTTCGTGACCACTGCTTGTAATAGTCTGCAGTAATTACTGTACAAATGGGACTAATTAATTATAGCCCACAATTTATTGCAGCTAGGTATGGGATTAACATGGTTTATTTAAGTTTCTTATCGCTTATGTTACTTGATTACCGTTGTTATGTTTCAAGACGATAATAATAATAATAACGGCCAATGGTCTAATGATAATGAACCTCGACTAACATTAAAAGAGGCTCAGAAAAAGCTGGGATCTTTGAAAAAGGAGGTTCTTATATCAATAAAGATATTTTATATTTATAAGGTAGGCCTCAAACTCACAAAATCTTTGATGATATAAATTGGAACTTTACCTAGAATAACGTACTGCAGCGCCATCTATTGCCGAGTAGTTGAACCATTAATATACATATATTAAATCCTTTTTCGTTATCCTAGTTTTATTTCAGATATGTTTGGTTCCGATATAATGAAATACTTAAATCATTATAAGAACATATTATGATAAAGATTTCCCTAAAACAATAAAGGTAACCTAAACAATTAGTAAGTTCTGCTACTCACCGCAATAGCGCCACAATCGCGTCTGTTTTTTAATTACAGTGTCGACTGCGAGCGCGCGTAAATTTGCAAGTCAAAGCCGCTGAAAAAACCCTAAAACACCCGACACACAGCCCTTTGGCGCTCGACTGAGAACACAAGATGGAGTAGAGTCGACTTGGATGCATTAAATCTAGAGAAACATGACGCTCTACTCACCTTAACTACCCCGTAAAGGAGTCGGCGTAATGATAAATACTTATTTGTAACTTACACCTAATATATGATTCAGGTCAGTGATTAGTCACACCACGAGCTTAACGGTGAAGGAAAACATCGAGAGGAAACCTACATACGTCTGAGAAGAAATTCAAAGGCGTATGTATAGTCGTGCTAACAGCAACGGACTCGCCATCTGTCACGTTGGCACCTAAAAAATATCTCCGGAAAGTGGGTGTGTGGGTATTACCTATACATCTCTGCCTACCCCTTCGAGGACCCTTGTGGGGAGGCGTGTGAATATTATTATTTTATTAGTTAGGGTACTTTTTTGTTGCAATGAATATCTCCACGCCACCTTTAGTCGGTACACCGATCTTTGGAGGTGAATTTCGTTAGGTTCCATTTGTTTAGCAGTAATTGCTCGAGATATGAGGGAGCGCCCCGCCCCCCGGCGTTATTGGATTGCCTTATTGGACCTCTAAAGAGGGTACTTGTGTAACCACCTCGTTAGTAACTAGTGCTAGACTGAATACGTTTAGTAACGAGTTTTATGTTTAAGGAAAAGATTGAGAGGAAACTTGCATACGTTTACGGAAAAATGCAAGTACGTGGTTATGTATTATAGAAATTGATATTGAAACTGCTTGAGAAACGATGACGGACTCGCCATCAGTCTGAAAAGAGTGAGTTATTAGACCTCTGCGTACACCTCCGAGGATACTAGAGGAAAACAGCTTCGCTTCCTTAGCGGATGATCTAAAGCTTAAAACTTTCTTCAATCCAAAATTGTTCTTCACAACGAATTTATAGTTGCTAAAATTAGCGCATTCCAATAAACAACATCAAAATAATTATTATATTAGGATAGATACGTACGCGTACATAGATATAATAACTGTGTAGAACTGAACAGTTCCATCTAGTTTACGTGTGAAAAACAAAGCATTGTGCTGTCCTCTAGCGGCGAGTAGAAACAACGGCTTACGCCGATAGATGGCGGACGATGTTGGTAATGTTGATAATGACAAATATTTCACTTTAATAATAGAAAAGTTGTTCTAAATAGCTGGCGATAAAAAAATTACCTTAGTCTAACTAGACTAATTATCCTCACGCCTTCTCACAAGGGTAGCCGAAGGGGTAGGTATAGCTAGTACTCAAATACCCACTTTCCGCCAGAGATATATTTTAGGTGCTAATGTGACAAATGCCTTTACTCAAGCACGACTATACATACACCTTTGAATTTCTCCTCAAGCGTATGCAGGTTTCCTCTGGATGTTTTCCTTAACTGAAAGCTCATAGTGTGACTGATTACTGTACTTAAGTTTAGAAAAATATATTGGTACAGTTGGGATTCGAACTTACAATCTTTGTGCTGCGGACAACTACTCGAACCACTCAGCCACCGCGGCTCTCCACGCATAAAAACTTATATACCTGACCCTTTAATTAGTCTTCTGGTCATGTTTAATTTATATATGTATTAAAAAATATAATCCTCACGCCTACCCACAAGGGTCCCCGAAGGGGTAGGCAGAGGTGTATAGGTAATACCCACACACCCACTTTCCGCCAGAGGTATATTAGGTGCCAACGTGACAGATGGCGAGTCCATCGCCGTTACTCAAGCACGACTATAATTACATACGCCTTTGAATTTCTTCTCAGACGTATGCAGGTTTTCTCTAAAAAAATATAAATAATATCTAAATCATAATACATATTATGTACACATCATATCCAGTCCATATCGCTTCAAGTATCAGCGCCATCTGCCGTCCACTTGCATAAAAGTCAAGTCATTGTGAATCGGCCTGCTTCAAACATTTTTAATTTATACGAAGTTAGTTCATTAACGCAATCAAAAGAGTATCCCGACTCATTACTTGTTTTAAATTGTTTTGGGGTCCGAATATGAAGGAAATGAATCTTTACATAATTATTTTAAATACATACCTACCTTATTTTTCAATAGTTTTTATTCCCTGGTAGATTGTACTGACACTACTCATTCTGTAGTTTGAGTCCCTCACGCTAGGCTTATGAGTTTTTCTGAACTAAATTACAGTAATTAATCACACCACGAAATGTACAGTTAAAGCAAACATCGACAGGAAACCTGGATTATGAAGAAATTCAAAGACACGTTTACACGTCCATGTCACATATCGAGTCGCCATCTGTCACGTTGACACCTAAATATATTTCCGTCGAAAAGAAGGTATTGTAACACCTCTGTCTACCCCTTTCAGGACCCTTGTGGGAATACACCTAATAATAGTAGCTGAAGAATGTGGATAAAGCGAAATAGCTCTGTCTAGTCTAGCTTCGACAACCCTATCAATTTTATAAATGCGAAATTTTGAGGATGTTCCCCTTTCGCACAAAGACTGCTGAACGGAACGGGATAAAATTTATCACAGAGTTAGATAATCATCTGGATTTTAATTAATTAATCTATCCCATGTAACACATGTTTTGACGTGAGATTATTTAATTAAAATTTTACACGAACGAAACCGCGGCACACGGGTTGTTATAAATGAAAAAGAGCAAAAGCTAAGTAGTTTATCGATTCAATTTTAGTTTACATTTAAATACGAATAAAGATGACACAAAAGAGGTATATAAGTCTGCCTACCCCGTAAGTAGCCTCTATGTGTAAAGTTACTAATACAAACAGTACATACACAGACATTAATCTCCTTCAAAAAGCTTTTATTTTAACACTATTTCTCTTTGTAACTTGTTCAAATATACATATAATAAGGTATACATGTATATGTTATTGTATGTATGTTATATAAGTATATGTTTCGTATTTATTATTTATATATTATAATAATTGTTCCTATTTCATCCTCTCAACTGTCACACCTACCTTTTCTTCTTTTGTTTCTTATCTCTCTCTACACTGGTTGCCTGGTAGAAATCGCTTTTGAGATAAGGCCGCCTATTGTGCCTACTACCTACATGTTTTTTTGTCATTTATATTTGTTTTGTAAATGTGTGTGTTTGTGCAATAAAGGATATATTATTATTATTATTATTAATACGTGAAATAAGTCTGTTACCTAGTAATAAATATATATATAGTGGATATATCGCGGCGACGAAAATGTTTAATTTAAGTGAAAATTATGTTATCGCGTAAGTGACAAACTGTCTTTGCTGATAATAAATTCTTTAAACCTCAAACCTTTTGAAAGATCACATCCCAATTGCCTATACGCGAGTATGACCGCAGCCTTAGGCCATCCCTAACGACAATTCAATAAAGTAAGCTAAGGCCGAGCACACCACGACAGTAATAACCTTTGTAAAAATATCCGCTCGTCGCACTTAAGGGGGAGAGTACTGCGATTTTAATTTCACTTACACACATATTAATGTGATTGAGTCCCTCGCACGTAAGGCAAGGAGAGTAGAGCGCCAGTTCTCTCTAAACTTCCAGAGCTCTTGCGCTTCATCCACATTCATCAATATCTTGATCCATGCGCGCTGTTTTCGAATACTCTTAATGTTCCAATCCAAATCATCCGATCGATTTAATCAAGTTAGTTAGTGCGTGATATTCCTCTGCCTCTTCCACAAATTTTTGTGTTGTGTATCTGTTTCTAATTTACTATGTATTAATTATTTATAGTCGTCTATATCCCACTACTGGGCAAAGACCACCCTGTCCTTCCTCTCCCCGCGATTGAGCGCTACCTCCGACCAATTGCTCAGGTGCATGTCCAGTTCGTCCCGCCATCTTCTTGGCCATCCACGACTGCGCGTCACGTTCTGTGGGGTCCATTGTTCGGCCAACCAGTCTGAAATGCGACATGTTCAGCCCAATCCCATTTAAGTCGGGCAGCTTGGCAACAGCATCGGCTATTAGTGTTTTGTAGCGTATAATGTTGTTACGGATGCGATATGATAATCTTACTCCTAGTAGACTACGTTCCATAGCTGGCTGTCAGACCCCGAGTGTGGACTTCTGATGCTCCGACAAAGACCTAGTTTGTGAACCATAGGTGAGGATGGGAATATATAGGATATATAAGTGAATGTTTGTCTGTATGTCCTTCATAGAATCGAAACTGCTATACAGATTTCAATGAAATTTTCTGTTTCTTCAGGTGGATTCGAGAATGCTTAAAATTCACAATTGAACCCGAAAGGTGGCGCTGCGATCGTGTTTCAGGAAATTTTTATTATTCACCCGTGTGAAGCTGGACGTGACAGCTAGTCTATATATATATAAAAATGAATGTTTGTTTGTATCTCCTCTATAGAATCGTAAAATGCTGGCTGATTTTAATAAAATTTTCTCTGTGTCATCAGACGGATTCGAGAATGGTTTAGATTCTCAATTGGACCCGATAGGTGGCGCTGTGGCTTTTATTTTTTCAACCAAGCGAAGCTGGGCGAGACAACTAGTTAGAATATAAAAATGAAAGTGTATCATAATTGATGCGAATCCGTGTAGCTTCCCCTTAAGCAGGGGTGCGGTTTCATAGAGTTTTATTTGCACGTCGCCTTAACCCGCGAGCCGCCAATATTAAATTCTGCGCTCCACCCCCTCGCACCCCCCGGCCCCTACCCCCCAGTTACCTATGTACAAATTAAGTTCTCCCCAGTTACATTTCTAGATAGATTTGCGAGCGCGGATTTGAATTGCTTTGTCAGTATTCCGTACCTGTAAAGATGATGAGGTTTATTTATTTGTTTGATGATCTTCAATCGTTCTTGTTATGGTATCTATAATAATATATCTATAATAATAATAATAATCCATAATATATCCTCACGCCTTCCCACAAGGGTCCCCGAAGGGGTAGGCTAAGGTGTATAGCTTATACCCACTTTCCGCCAGAGATATGTTTAAGGTGCCAACGTGACAGATGGCGAGTCAATCGCCGTTACTCAAGCACGACTATACGCCAATGAATTGCTTCTCAGACGTATGCAGGTTTCCTCTCGATGTTTTCCTTCACCGTAAAGCTCGTGGTGTGACTAATCACTGTACTTAAGTTCTTATTGGTACATTCTGGACTTGCGATCTTTGTGTCGCAGGCAACTACTCGAACCACAGCGGCCACGGCAGCTCTCGCTCGTGGTGAGACTATTTACTGTAGTTTATTTTTTATTATGGTACAGTCGGGATTCGAACTTGCAATCTTTTCTATTACAATACCTATATAAAATAAAGAAGTGGGATATGAAAGGTTAAAGGGTAATTCCCGATTTATATACTAAGCGTCTTGAATTACATGAAATCCTGAAAAACACACCACAATGTTTAATAAACTCGGCTATGTCCAGTTTTTTACTAATGTTGGACTCATGCCAGTGTTAATATAGAACAGATAACTACGCGACACACATATTTCTCGCGCGAGTCTAACTGTAGTAATTTGTAAAAATACATATATATATATATATTTTAACGCTCGCCCACAAGGGTTCCCGAAGGGGTAGGCAGAGGTGTATATTAACACACGCGCCTTTTACCGCAGATGTATATAGTAAAAGCCGTTTCTCAAGCACGACTGTACATACGTCTTTGGATTTATTTACAAGCGTATGCAGGTTTCCTTTCGATGTTTTCATCATCATCATCATATCATCACGCCAAATCCCTAGCGGGGTAGGCAGAGTGTATAGAGCGCCACTACTCTCTCGACTTCGACATTCTCCTTTCGATGTTTTCCTTCAATAATATGTATTTGAACTAGATTTGAAATTAACAAAAAAAATGTCATAAAAAAAACATTATTGGCATAATAATCACGTCACACATACAAAAAAAAACATATCGACAATTGAATTGAGAACCTCTTCTTTTTTTTAATTCGGTTAAGTATCTCCTTGTTAACATTAAAACTTCTGAACAACGTACTTTCATATCAACTCACAAATAAACGGGCAAAAGGCGAAAGAATCCAACTGGTAACAATTGATTTCAATCGAATGAATTCAAAAGATTATTAAATTCCGAATTAATAAAAACGCTCCCAGCGCCCTCGGGCGGTGTTGAAAGCGACATTTGTCATAGTATAAATGTCGCACGACTTTTGGCAGTCAATTAACATCATCGCGCGCTTTGACAGATACCAGCAGGCTCCGTGGGGCCCCTTCACCCCCATAGTGACGGGGCGGTGTCGATATATACATATTATCGAGTAACGGTAGTGATGACAATTTTTTTTTACTTTTTACTAGTGGTCATGCCCAGCTTCGCCACGGTGAAAATTTCCTGAAACACCATCGCAGCGCCATCTATAGGGTCCGTTTGCGAATCTAAACCATTCTCGAATCCACCTGAAGATAGGTTAATGTACCACCAGTAATGATAAGGTTTCCAGTAATGAGCTCCTTGGGGAGGGGGGAGGATTGTTACATTGTGTTGGAAGCAGAGGGATTAAACCTTATGCTGCCAACACACTATAACTCTCCGAACACAGAGTGGCAACGCGCAAGTGATACTTTGGTATCGTGAGCGTAAATAGGCTACGGTAACCGTTTCCCATCAGGTGGGCCGTATGCCTGTTTGCCACTCTTGTTGTATAAAAAAAAAAAGAAAAAAAAAACGCCTTTGAATTTCTCCTCAATCGAATGCAGGTTTCCTCTCGATGTTTTCCTTCACCGTAAAACTCGAGAACTTAAATTCAGAAAAACTCATTGATGCAGTCGGGGAATTCGAACTTACAATCTTTGTGTTGCAGGCAATTACTCGAACCACTCGGCTACCTAAGCTCTTAAATACGGTATGTAATATAAAATAAATAAATGTCGACATTTTATTAACATAATATTAAAACTATTTTGTCCCATCCCTAGTGGCCCCCGGATGTATCGTCGCAGGTTAATAATGATTATTAATATAGTTGAGTAGTCGTTAGCTTTGAATGAGGTGCCCGCGACAACTTGTCTAATATCGAGCCTCGCAAATAGTGGCGGTTGGCTGTAGGCAGGGAGCTAGGAGACCGCTCGCGAGACCTATAAAAATTTCAAAAAAGATCGTAAATCAATTGATCAAAGAGACCAAGGAGACTTTCAAAAATTTGAAAATGGAACGTTAAACAATTGATAAAATAAATATTAATCAGAAACTACTTGCGACGCGCAGTTTCTCTTCCTTTAAATGTATAGTAAATCTATACGCAAGATGTTCTATTCTCATCTATGATGTAAACCTCACTAACAAACAAAGCACATTAAATCCGGGCTTGCCATTTGTAGTTCTCTTTTCTTTTTATACAACAAGAGTGGCAAACGAACATACGGCCCACCTGATGGGAAACGGTTAGCGCAGCCTATTTACGCATACAATACCGAAGTATCACTTGCGCGTTGCCACTCTGTGTTCGGAGTTATACTGTGTTGGCAGCATAATGTGAGTTCCCTCTACGCCAACACAATATAACAATCCTCCCCCCTCCCCAAGAAGCTCATTACTGGAAACCTTATTCACCGCGTAGGAACACAACATAAAAAATGAGTTATTTGGCTACGGACTTCTATAAGGTGAAGGTCCTTCCCCAGTCGGGCAGCTCCAAATTAATACGCAAAACCCGTTATGTCCTACCTCTCTTATCATTCCTCTTTATAATATTAGGGAAGATTATATAAGCTAGATATTTTATAGAGTAACACGTGAAACTTACATTTTAAATATCACAAGCTCCCGGTCTAAGTAACAGGGCTTTATCTTCAATATGAAACACTGAGTAACTTCAAATATTTCACAACCATTCAAAGCCAATAGTCGACTGAGGGAATCTGATTATGTTCATATTTGACAGTTATTTAATTGTGTACATTGTTTCTAATATTATTACGGTCCAATTTTAGTTGAACTTTAGTTTGATAAATCTGTTTGATCATTCAATTTGGTGTGACCCTAATACACGTCATATGATTTCAATGGTTCGATGTTACCATTCAACTTTATCAATTTTGTCTGGAATCCTGGCTTTGTAAGAGGAAAATAGATTAAGAATAGAAAGAATAAAAAAGATTCGCAAAGCAAATGGATCGTAGGTGTAGTTGTAAAGATGAAGAATAGCATGCTACGTTGGTTTGGTCATATATGTGGATAGCATGAGTGAACGAAGACGAAACAGATATAAAAAAGGGAGAGTGTGTGCAAGAAGAGGCAGAGGGAGACCGAGTTCCAACTATCTAGATCTAGAAGAAACACTTTAGCAATTTGATAGTTAAGGGGGCAATTGAAAAATGGACTCGATATGACTATGACCCTTTCGCTAAAGGTTTTTAAAAAAGTATATGTATGGGGGGCATCAACATTTAAGTAATGTTAAGGTGGGGCATGGCCTAAAAAGGCTGGGAAACACTGCTCTAGATCAAATCGATCAGACACTCAAGGTGGGAAACTTCAAGTAGAGGGACTCAAAACCGGCGAGCATGTAATAATAAATAATAATATATCCTCACGCCTTCCCACAAGGGTCCCCGAAGGGGTAGGCAGAGGTGTATAGGTAATATACCCACACACCCACTTTCCGCCAGAGGTATATTAGGTGCCAACGTGACAGACGGCGAGTCCATCGCCGTTACTCAAGCACGACTATACATACGCTTTTGAATTTCTTCTCAGACGTATGCAGGTTTCCTCTCGATGTTTTCCTTCACCGTAAAGCTCGTGGTGTGACTAATCACTGTACTTAAGTTCAGAAAAACTCATTGGTACAGTCGGGATTCGAACTTGCGACCTATGTATCAAAAGTATGATGAATGTGAAAGAAGTATGTAAGTCTATAGAGAACTAGCTCTCTAGACTTTTTTTATTTTTTTTTTATTTCAGTATCTTATAATTAGGTTTACAATTCAGGGTCTTGAGTCTCCTTTTAAGCAAGTAATTGCTTGTATTAGGAAATTCAGCTCTTCTGCAGCAGTTACATGTATTTTATGGAGTTCTAAGGCTTACAGTATTCAATTTATTATGGAAACTGTATTAAACATGAGTAACATAGCAAGTAAGATAGGCGCGTCTCTGTATGGGTGTATGTGTGTGTGTGTGAGAGAGAGAGAAAGTGTGGTTATAGTGTAAGTGTGCAAGCTTCCACTAATGTTTGAGTATTATCGGTACACACTGATTACCTATGAGTGCACACGCACACTACAATTAATAGACTCGGGTAATACACACCGCATCCCGCGACCCCCTCGACTAGAAATTGGTGGGGCGAATCTTCGTGGATGGCGCTATCTGTACAGACGCAAGCATCCGTATATACGTTACCTAAAAAGGGTGTGTCCGTCAGTTTGTAGCTGATCCAAGAAAAACAGTTTTACATACGCAATTAGCACTGTGATTCAAATCACTGTCATCATATTGTTGGCATTGGTGCTACTGTGAAAGAGTAATGAGGCCAAGAATAATTAGAGATTAATTATTATCAGCATGACCATTTCATTTATTTAATAATAATAATAAATACCTGGGACAATTCCACACAAATTGACCTAATCCCAAATTAAGCAAAGCTTATGTTATGGTAACTAGACAACGATATATTTACTTATATAGATAGATATATACTTAAATACATAGGACATCCAATACTAAGGTACAAATACTCGTGTTCATCACACAAATATCCTCAGCGGGATTCGAACCCGCGACCTCAAGTTTCGTAGTCAGGAGCTCTAACCACTAGGCCAGACGGCCGTCGATATTTAGATAAGTAACAAAAACTTTTGAGGTAGCCAAAGCCCTTCACGCCTTCCCACAAGGTTCCCCAAAGAGTTAGGTAGCAGTGTGTGGGTACTCATACGCCCATTTTCCGTCAGAGATATATTTTAAATGCCAAAATCCGGCACGGTTGGCAAGTCCATAGCCGTTTCCCAAGTATACATATTTCTTTGAATTTCTTCTCAAACTTTTAAAATTTTAAGCTCGTGATGTTGCTAATCACTGTACTTAGACTCATTGGTACAGGCGGGATTCGAGCTTTGTGTTACAAGAGACAGCTCGAACCAGTCGGCCACCACGTTTTTAACTAATAAATCATACATATCATCACGTCGACTCCCTAAAGGAGTAGGCAGAGAGTATAGAGCGCCAGGTCACTCTAGACTTGCATAACTCTTTCGCTTCGTCCTCATGCATCAGTCTCTTCATACATTCTCGTCGGTTTCGAGTACTCTTATTTATGTTCAGACAACTCATTGCTTCTCTAGTACTAAGTACTCTTAGTACTTTTGACGGTCTCATCCTTCAGTGTTCAATTAATTTGATCTAACAAGTTGGAATTATCTGATATAGACTGTCTGCCTCTTATGCCACGTACACATTTCTTCACTCATCCTTTCTATGCCTTCAAACTTAACGAAACCAAACGTAGCATGCCTTTACCTATCCCAAATTATTTCAAGATTATTTCAAGAATTCTAATTCACCTGACATGTAACACTAATCAAAACAAAACGCACGGCGCTCCGTCTGTGGGTGGTAACTCGGCAATTTATTTTTAGTCTCAAAATGGTTCACTCCATTTCCAAACATCTTGACATAACCTCTTTGCAAACACGTGTTGATAATATTGCTCGTTTACGAATACTGAAAACATTATAATTTTATATACTCTTAAAACACTTATGTTCAAAGCAAATGATTAATATATATGATATATTATAGCTGTCAGTTTATGGATATTTAGAACACTGAAATTCGATATGTTCAGTAACTCCTGGTGTAAAATAATTCGGATAGTTGACGATGGTGTACGTAAGAAGCCAAAAACTTTAAAAGCAAGACAATACTGATGCGACTGAAAAAAAAACTACTAGAAGCGCAGACTGAATCGTATTGATCCGTTGGCCAACTAAAAATACCTCGTACTCGAATGTAAACAAGTTAAATGGACGTCAGAAACTACAGAATATGCGCGCTCCGGGAGTAAGCTTATAAATAGATTTGAATGCTCCTAGCTGTGATGATATTTGTAGAAAACGAAATATTATCTTACTCATCCATGTATAAGGTTGATGATCCCTTGACAAGCGCCAGTGTTTCCGATAAAATTAGAAAATGCTTTTGGCCAAGGGAGCTCTTTACTATTTATGGTAATGCATGTAGCAGCTAATTCTGAAGCGTGTGGGGTAACCTCCGGTCTAATTCGGGATCGACTGGTCGCTTCGTGTTTGGGAAGTTAGCATCTACCACAGGCCTGTTCTGGCGTAGTTATTTGAAAAACTTTGATGAGCATGCGAAGATTGATGCCTGAATGTTGGCACACGCCGTGACACAGTGCGGGCAGGTGTGGTCCCACTGACTCACATATCATCTGGTGTGATGCACACCTTCTACACCCTGGACTCATTGTCCAAGCAAAGACGGGATTCGGGTAATAGGATGGTCCAATCAAAAACCAAAGTCAACGAGTGTATAAAAAGAAATAAATGTAATTAGAATAAATAAATTAACTGTTTATTTATTAATTACATTTGGCTTGAGATCCATAAAGATCCCGTGTATATAATAAAAATAAAAAAGAAAATTAAATTTATATAAATTTTACAATAAATTATATTACATAGTAGATGGCGTTATATTTAGATGTCCAGTTCTGTCAGGTATCACTACGTACAACGTACAAAATGCTTGCGTTCCGAACTGGAACCGTGAGCACCACAACACACAGCACTTGGGTCTTGCGGCCGGAGGCGGGCACCTTGGGCGCTTAGAAGCACTTGCGGTGGACGATGCCGGGGCCGGACTCGTCGTACTCCTCCTTGGAGATCCACATCTGCTGGAAGGTGGACAGGGAAGCCAGGATGGATCCACCGATCCATACGGAGTACTTCCTCTCAGGGGGAGCGATGATCTTGATCTTGATGGTGGAGGGAGCCAGGGCGGTGATCTCCTTCTGCATCCTGTCGGCGATACCGGGGTACATGGTGGTACCACCGGACATGACAGTGTTGGCGTACAGGTCCTTACGGATGTCAACGTCGCACTTCATGATGGAGTTGTACACGGTCTCGTGGATACCGCAAGATTCCATACCCAGGAAGGAAGGCTGGAAGAGGGCTTCAGGGCAACGGAACCTCTCGTTACCGATGGTGATGACCTGACCGTCGGGAAGTTCGTAGGACTTCTCCAGGGAGGTGGAGGCGGCAGCGGTGGCCATCTCCTGCTCGAAGTCAAGAGCGACATAGCAGAGCTTCTCCTTGATGTCACGGACAATTTCCCTCTCAGCGGTGGTGGTGAAAGAGTAGCCCCTCTCGGTGAGGATCTTCATGAGGTAGTCGGTCAAGTCGCGACCAGCCAAGTCCAGACGGAGGATGGCGTGGGGCAGGGCGTAACCTTCGTAGATGGGCACGGTGTGGGAGACACCGTCACCGGAGTCCAGGACGATACCGGTGGTACGACCAGAGGCGTACAGAGAGAGCACGGCCTGGATGGCGACGTACATGGCCGGGGAGTTGAAGGTCTCAAACATGATCTGGGTCATCTTCTCCCTGTTGGCCTTGGGGTTGAGGGGGGCCTCAGTCAGCAGGACTGGGTGCTCCTCGGGGGCGACACGCAGTTCGTTGTAGAAGGTGTGGTGCCAGATCTTCTCCATGTCATCCCAGTTGGTGATGATGCCGTGCTCGATGGGGTACTTCAGGGTGAGGATACCTCTCTTGCTCTGGGCCTCGTCACCGACGTAGGAGTCCTTCTGACCCATACCGACCATCACACCCTGGTGACGGGGGCGACCCACGATGGATGGGAAGACGGCGCGGGGCGCGTCGTCGCCGGCGAAACCGGCCTTGCACATGCCGGAGCCATTGTCGACTACGAGCGCAGCAACATCGTCGTCACACATTTTGGCGTTTGTTTTTGTTTTGGGACGCGGTGGATGTTGACTCTACGGCAGCGAGACTGCGAGTGCGGCTGACATCGGCGGTGGAATCTTTTATAGGGTTGCGCGGGCGAGCGCGGCGCTCCATACATGGTGAGCGCGCCGGCCCCCGCGCCGATACACTTTTCTTCTCAACCGTCAGTATTTTACTCGAAGAAACCACCCTCTGATATTTCCAAAACCCTATGTGGTACTTTGTTGATAAATACACACCTCGATCGATATTTTGATCCCGATCGCTCGCGCCGTAACGGGCGCGCTCGCCGCCCGCCCCAGTCCACCATTTCGGGCGTTGGGCAGACTCTATCAAACTAATTATGTAAAGCTATTTTGATTTTCACTTTTGTATAGAACCCTGATGTTACCTTTTAAGCTGAAAATTTCTCGACTCGAATAGGTAACATAAAACTTAAGAAAACTATAACTCGTTTTCGGTAGTATTTGATCGTTGTATACCTACTCGAAATTAGGAAATTGTATTTTTTTTTTTTATTTTAGATTTTGACCTTTTTAAGGGCTTACGCTGTATAGACTGGCTGGAAATAATATAAGTTGAAAATCATTACAGAAACATTAAATTCATAATAAAAATGTTAAATAAAAAAAGCACTTAAAGAAAATCAACTTCAAATCAAATTAGGTACGCTAAGTCAGACATCTTATAAAAATATAATTTCAGACGCACATTTTCATTTGTCTATGTAATACAGTAATTAGGAAGCAGAAACGATATTCAGACGGTTAGACCGAAGACAGATCAAATGCATACCAAGAAGACAAGATGTCACTTTGATGCAGAATATTAATTAATAATTTACTAGCCGTGTAGTATAGCTACTTATTTACCCACGAAAAATGTCATGTGTAGATTTTTCCTTGAACTAAAACACCCTAGGTTGTTAGTCCAGGTATCTCTGTGCTAAATTTCCTCAAATTCTGTTCGTAGAATGTCACATCCTCCATTACCACACTACTCTACTACCTACACACTACTACTACCTCCATTATCCACATTAGTGGGATATCTGTTAACTTTGCTTGAGTCATCGGCATTGATTGCAAGTTCATACCTACCAATGAATTTTATTGAAGTTGAAAACAGTGATTTGATATCTTGAGGAAACCTGCCTTAACATCTCCGGCCTTACCATAAAATTGGGATCTCGGTCTTAACTTATACAGTAAAAGCTCTCTGATTTACCTACATGCCATGACAGACACCTTTGTTCTGTCTCATAGGAAAGGCCTCTCCGATAGACCCTTTGTTGCCGATAATACCTGTGAGGGATGAATTCGGGATGTACTTGAACAACAAGTACATACATAGTGCAAGAAAGCATGAGACCTATTAAACGAACGCTCAGGCTGTGGAATGAGCTCCCCGTTGAGGTTTCCCTGGAGAGTAAAGCATGGAGTTCTTCAGATGGGTTTGAAAAGATTCCTGCAGGGTCGACAACGCGCGAGTTATACCCTGGTGTTGCAAGCGTCCATAGGCGGCGATAACCACTTAACATCAGGCAGACCGCATACTTGTTCCACGGAGGTGGTTAAAAAAAATTGGTTTAAAGAGTATGAAGTACTTCAAGAAGGGTGTTTAATGATTTTTGCTGGATCAATAATTTACGAATACTTAGTATTTGGTATTGCAATCGGCCAAAGGCAGCGGTAACCGCACACTTTCAGGTAAGTTGTATATATGCTTATCTCGCTAGTTGTATCAAAAACATCCATATCATCACTCCGAGAGTCTCACGGTGTAGGCAAAGAGAATGGAGCTCCAGCTCTCTCTAGATTTAAAAAGCTCTTTGGCGTCATCTATCTCTGCATACATACTCGCTGGCTTTGTCTAATATATATCTATATGTAGACTGTCTAATACATATATTGTATCATAACAAAAAAATCTCTTAAGTATATTATTATTATTATTTAAAGTGCACTGATTCTTACAGTACAATGGTGGACTTAATTCTAAAGCATTTTCTACCAGTCACACACCCTGTACCTACAGGAAACATATTAAAGCGGGCGTGCACAGAAAAAAAAAAACAATTCATTTATTTATTTAGTATACTGAGGCTTATAATCAGAATAGCTTGGAAGTCATCTTTACGAGTATATTAACACTTAGACAATTACTAAGCGCAATAACCCAAATATTTAAGTGGGTGTGTCCCAAATTGTTACCAAAATAGACAATGCAGGTGTAAGTACGATACATTTTGCTAAGATTTACGTGCCAGAAAAAATAGCTCGGGTTTCCACCGATTGAGGTGTGATAAGATGTTTTCCGTTGAAAATGGTTTTCGTAACAAGCATCAAATGTAACGGGATATGAGTGAACTAGCCTTGCTCGCGGCTTCGCCCGTGTGGAGTTCGAAAAAGTAGCTTCTGTATTTTTCGAGGTTCAAATGTTCTAATCCTAGGTCCTAAACCATCACCATTCAAGCTTTCAGACATATTGGTTCAGCCATTTGGCCGTGAAAGAGCAACAGACATCCAAAGTTTCACCTTTAAATAGTAAGCAGGATTTTAAACAGTTTTTTTTTTAAACAACTTGGCAGTAGTGTAAGAAAAATTTATGAAACGATAGTTTTACAGAACACAATGGAACAGAACTTTATACCCTCTGCCTACCAGTAAAAGATTCGGCATAAGGATGTGTGGATTATTTACTGAAGTATTTAGCTTGTACTATATCACCCAGCGCTAACTCTCCCATTCCTAGACTTTCAAAATCAGTAAATGAATATAGTGATCTTGTGGATATCTATTGTGATCAACCTGGCAAGCTCCGAAAAGTTATTTTTGAAAATAGTTCTTAATTATTCTCGACTTTTTATTTTTTCTTAGTTTTTTATAATTTTTTTTTGTTGTCTACACTGTGCCTTGAACATTCCAATTAATGGTGCAAGTGGTGTCTACCTGTAATTATTTGCTACATTTAGCTCTAAGTAATGTGATGATTAAGATGTAGTATCGATGTAAGCAAGTGTTGGTAAACCTATATACAATAAATAAATAAAATAAATAAAATAAATAAACCAGATTTACGTGCTATATATGTACATACGTATATAGATAGATGTTTGTATAAATATACACGACATCCAAGAGTTAGGTATCAATACAGTTTACTACAACCTGAAAACTCATTGGTAGAGTGCATGAAGAGACTGATGAATGTGGACGAAAGTGGAAGTGGAAGTGAAAGCGAAAGAGGTATGTAAGTCTAGAGAAAACTGGCGCTCTACACTCTCTGCCCATTAGGGACTCTGCGTGATGATATGTATGTATGTATAAAAGTAGAATATTTTCATTAGCTCTACAATTCAACCGTCAAAATATTTGCACACTTATTAATGCGACTATAAATACCCATCCTTTTCTGTTGTCCAAATATGAGCTTCAATGAGTGCGTGATGTAGGGCTCGGTACAACACCTGAAAATAGCACCAATAGCCGTGAGTAATCTGGGAGCGAAGGCGGATCAAAAATACCGAGTTGATTCAAATTGTTTGACCAAAAGTTTGTGCCCAAAACATTTTGTTTCAACATTCATAATAACTTTTTTTAGGTTTTTTTAAGCAAACTAGCCCGTAAGAGACATCTTCAATATACCTCCAGCGAAAAGTAGGCTTGTGGGTACTTCCCACACAACCTTTCCCTTCGGGGACCATTGTGCCTAACCCCTACAGTTTAGTATTTTCTTATAACTACCACTAAGGTGGAAACAAATGAATTAGGACCAGAAGATTCTCTCGCCTTTGTAATAATTAGTTAATGAAAATTTACTTATTAGAAGACGAGTACAAATACCAATAGTTAGTTTTAAACTAAAGTACAGCGATTTGACACATCACGTCCAAGGATCGAGAGGAAACCTGCTTGATAAGAAATGCAAACTATAGTTGTGATTGAGAAATGGCAACGAACTCGCCAGCTGTCAAGTTTCAAGTTTATTATATTCAGAAATCTCGTGGTGTGATAAATAATAAAAAGAACTCTTTATTCCATCTTTATTATTTTATACTAGCGGTCCGTCCCGGCTTCACACAGGGAACATAAGTATTTTTTTATAAAAGAAAATATATTCCTCTTTATAATATTAGTATAGAAATGCTCAAATTTGTAAGGCTGCACGGATGTTCGTAACTCAAGCACGTCAGAAAGGCATAACGAATTTTGATGAAGTTTGGCACCAACTAATAGCTGGATTAATACATAGGAAACATATTAATCCTGAAAAAAACGCGATATCGTGAACCGAAGAACGTGGAGCATTAGCTAATTGCTAAATAGCTAATAGCTAAGAACAGTCTTAAGAGCTGTAACTAACACAACAAGTAGTTCATTATAATAATAATATAATATATATAAAGCCGCGGTGGCCGAGTGGTTCGAGCAGTTGCCTGCGACGCAAAGGTCGCAAGTTCGAATCCCGACTGTACCAATGAGTTTTTCTGAACTTAAGTACAGTGATTAATCACACCACGAGCTTAACGGTGAAGGAAAACATCGAGAGGAAACCTGCATACGTCTGAGAAGAAATTCAAAGGCGTATGTATAGTCGTGCTGGAGTAACGGCGATGGACTCGCCATCTGTCACGTTGGCACCTAATATACCTCTGGCGGAAAGTGGGTGTGTGGGTATTACCTATACACCTCTGCCTACCCCTTCGGGGACCCTTGTGGGAAGGCGTGAGGATATATAGTTCATTACTAACGTTTAAAATAGACACAAACAACAATCCATTATAATTTTAGAACACTGCATCTATCTTTACTATCACCATTCATTGATTTCACTCAATTGCATACCAATACTTTAATTACTAGACCTTCTAAACCATCTACATTGACTCTATCATTTCCATTCCACGAGACTATCGCTGCCTTAGCTTCAGTAGTTTCCATGTGTATCTTATTTGAACCAGCAGTGTATTGAGTGTTAGGAAATGGATTTGTGACATGTGTTGTATTAGTAGCTATGAGTGCAAGTGCATCTAAATTCTAAAGAGCAACGCCCGCGTCTATTTGTAGAAGCAGGTGCCAGTCTTCTGAAACGTTTTGAAGCTTTGACTTTTGAAAATGTGGGGTCAGTTTCAGTACATGATATGTATTTGAGCTTTGAACAGTACCTTCCATTCAACCGAAATTTTCATGAGCACCATAATGAACTTTTACCAGTGAATAAACAATTATTTAGATGAGTCCATCGGCATTTCTCAAGCCTGACTGTAAACAGCGCGTAAGCAACCCACTGATAGACAAGTTGAAGGTGACAGTAAGGATGGTCACTGTACCGACTACAGTTGAAGATGTTCAAAGCGAAGAGCTGACTAGATTTAGCTACTTCAAATTGCTGTTCAAGGGTCCCATGACGTAAGTGAGAGAGAACGCATACATCATAACAAGTGTACCGGCTTTTTTATACTTTTAATGTGTTTTTTGGATTAATTGTTGTGATAATGAAGCCCTAGTGAGTTTGCAACCTGTCGTGCTTGAGTAACAATGATGTACTCGCCATCTGTCACGTTGGCACTTAAAAATATATCTCTGCCGACCCCTTCAGGGACTCTTGTAGAGAGGTTTGAGGATATATTATTAAAATGAACATATTTAGCCAACTCTCAATCATAAATAATAATATAATATATCCTCACGCCTTCCCACAAGGGTCCCCGAAGGGGTAGGCAGAGGTGTATAGGTAATACCCACACACCCACTTTCCGCCAGAGGTATATTAGGTGCCAACGTGACAAATGGCGAGTCCATCGCCGTTACTCAAGCACGACTATACATACGCCTTTGAATTTCTTCTCTGACGTATGCAGGTTTCCTTTCGATGTTTTCCTTCACCGTTCAGCTCGTGGTGTGACTAATCACTGTACTTAAGTTCAGAAAAACTCATTGGTACAGTCGGGATTCGAACTTGCGACCTTTGCGTCGCAGGCAAATGCTCGAACCACTCGGCCACCACGGCTCTCAATCAATGCTGAGTATAGGCATCCTATCACAACTTTTTTAAGCCATTCTTTAGATAATTCTTCTAGCTCATGCGCTGTACCGAAACTGTTAGAGACGAAATATCTAGGGTTCCTTGTCTACATCTGCTGTCTTCATCCGTCTGAAACCAATGGACAATAGATATTGATGCTGTATTTTAAGAGCAGAGTAGGGTGCCATATAAATAGTGAAGCAAGTTCACTGTCGGAAGGCGACGGTTGGGCTATGGAAGTTGCAAGTAGCGTCGCCAGTGGGGTGGGTAATTGTAGCGTATGGATCTATGTGGCTCTAGTATATAGCTTATTTTCATATTTGTGTTAATGTTTATCTTCACGCTTTCCGGTCCACAGAAGTGAAAAACATTATCTTATGGCTGAAGATATAACCTTTATTAAGTGTCAATGTGACAGGTGTGAATGGTGAGTTGTGAGGTGAGTCGCCATTGCTTAAGCAAGAAATATATAAAGCAAAAGTGTGTGCAAGAAGTGGCAGAAAAAGACCACGTTCTAACTACATAGGTCAAATCGATCGGACGCTCAAGAACGGGAACGTCAAAAGTACTCGAATCGAAACCGACTTGGATGTGGATGAAGCGAAAAAGGTATGCAAGTCTAGAGAGAACTGGCGATCTACTCTCTCTGCTGACCGCATTGAGGACTCGGCGTGATGATATGATGATGATAACCTGAAGTCACTAAAATACATTCTTGCTCGTATTATTATTCACACTCACTAGGATCCTGAAAGGTTAGGCAAATGTTTACTACACCCCCTATTTTCGTCGGAGCTTTATTTTAAACTAGCTGTCCCGCCCAGCTTCGCTCGGGTGAAAAAGTTAAATTGCCCGTAACACGATCGCAGCGCCACCTATTGGGTCCAATTGTAAATCTAAACCATTCTCGAATCTAGCTTAAGACACACAGAAACACACAGAAAGCTTCGCCCGGGTAAAAAGGTAAAATTCTTGAAACTCGATCGCAGCGCCACCTATCGGGTCCAATTTAATATAGCCTATGTTACTCGGGGATAATGTAGCTTTCCAAAGGTGAAAGAATTTTTGAAATCGGTCCAGTAGTTTCGGAGCCTATTCATTACAAACAAACAAACAAACAAATCTTTCCTCTTTATAATATTAGTATAGATGACAACCGTTTTTTAAGCACGACTATACACGTCTTAGAAATTCACGTATTTTTAGTATTGAAACGGTGATGGACTCGCCGTATGTTACGTTGGAACCTAAATTATATCGAAGGATAAGTGGAGAAAAGGTTCCACTGTATGTGTTCTGTGTGTTCCATGTCCTATGTTCATCTCTACGCCATAAGGCGTATCCGAAATGTAAGCACATATCTACTAATTCTACTAATTCTACTAATATACAACCATATTACTAATTTTAAAAGCTTAAGTCACTCCTCATATCATCAGCTACCTGCCAGTGAAAATCTCATCAAAATCGGTCTTGCCGTTTCAGAGATTAGCCGGAACAAACAGACAGACAGACAAAGAATAAAAAATATATATTTTGGTTTAAAGTGCCGTGTATACATCCTTATGCATTTAGTAAAAAGCGGTTATTTCAAAATTACAAACAGACACACACACAATTTTATTTACTTGTATTCATATACAATAGTAGCGGATTAGCGCAACAAACGCCTTTTTCATGGCCCAACCAGTAACTGCGCGAAGAATGCCAGACGGCGATGTATTTAGATACCAACGCGACGGTACATCTGTTCTTGCGACCTTACAGCCAGTTAGTTGGTTAGATCTGTTTTAATCTGTAGCTATTTTAGCTTTGTAGTTTTAATCTTCACGCCTTCTTGGGTAGGCAGAGGTGTATAGGGAGTACCCACACACCCACTTTCCGCCAGAGATACCTATGTTTGGGTGTCAACGTGATAAATGACGAGTCCAACGCCGTTACTCAAGCACGACTATACATACGCCTTTGTATTTCTTCTCAAGTGAAGGTTAAGTAGCAAAAGTTCCCGGAACTCACGTTACGAGAGACAACACAAAAAAGAGAAATAAAAACGTATGCAGGTTTCCTTCCAAATTTCCTCTTGATGTTTTCCTTCACCGTAAAGCTCGTGGTGTGACTAATACCTGTACTTAAGTTCAGAAAAACTCATGGGTATAGTCTGGATTCGGACTTGCAATCTTTATATTGTAGGCAACTACTCGAACCACTCAGCCACCACGGCCTTTTAAGTTTAAATCCTCACCATTATATACTCGTACCTCTATACATCATCACTTCGAATCCCTCCCTGCCTTACCCTAGGCAAAGGAGTAAAGCGCCAACACTAACCTAAATAGAACAAATTAATCGAACACTCAATACGATACAGAATTAAGTATGCAAGTCTAGAGAGAACTGGCGCTCTACACTCTCTGCTTACCCCGTTAGGGACTCGGCGTGATGATATATATGTATTTATTTAAGGATGGCAATGTCAAGAGTACTCGAAAACGGTGAAGATGCTTGAATAACTGATGAATGGTGATTTGGATGAAGCGAAAGAGGTATCATCTCTCTACGTACGTAAAAGTCTCGGCGTGGTGATAAGAGAGTGTTTGAGAAAAAATACAAATATAATGGAAAAAGCGAAAGTTCTTGAGGATTTATGTGACTCCATCACGAACGGCTGAATGGAATTGGCTGAAATTTGGCACAGAGATAGGTTTTTAGTTGGATGAACACACTATTAACATTTTTTCCTCCAAAATTGCCCCGTGTAAAGCGGCGAGCGCAAGTTGTCTATTACATTATTCTTGCCCGTCTTCTTGGCACGCTCCAGCGGTACTCTGATTTGGGTCAAATGTAGTTTCTATGCCGACGTTAACATTACAGGCATTGGATTAATATTAGATACTAGGTCTGCCCCGCAGGTTCAACCGCCCTTCACTGTATCATCTACTCCTTTGGGTATTTGTCTTCCTCAATAAATGGGATATAGGTATAAAGCAAAAATATTTTTCTAAACGGCTACTGATCCGATTTGAATAAATTAAGATTCCTGGGATTAGCGCGTTCAACCAATCAAGGAAAGACTTTTCAACTTATTTATTATAAAATAATAATAATAATATCCTCACGCCTTCCCACAAGGGTGTATAGGTAATACCCACACACCCACTTTCCGCCAGAGGTATATTAGGTTTATTTTAATTTTTATTATTATATTTTCGCGCCTAACCACAAGAGCCCCAGAAGGAAAGAGAAAGGTTTCCAAGACATGATGCTTGGTTAACGGCGATGGACTCGCCAACTGTTACGCTAGCACCTAAATATATCTCTGGTGGGAATTTGGTGTGCGCCTACACACCTCTGCCTACCCCTTTGGGGACTCTTGTGGGAAGCCGTAAAGGTATATAAAAAAACTTGCCACATATTTCTTAAATTGTTATGTATAAAATATGAACCTTATTAGCTGTACGCTACTAATCCGAAAGCGGTCCACTTCATGCCCCTAATTTCAAAGGATTGCAAAAATCTCAGCTATAAAATTCCAAATGAATGATCGCACCCTTCATTAATATCCATAGTACAAAGTGAGTGGAGTAACTTAACGAGCAATAGAGCGTAAGCTTCGTCTTAATCAGATTATTTTTAAATTACTTTCATTTTGTATCCTGATGCAAATTGATTAAATACTTCAGGGCTTAAAAAAATGATATTTGGAAATATAGAAAACTACTGTATGTATCTTTACGCCTTTCACAAAGATCTCCGAAGGGGTAGGCAGAGGTATGTAGGTGATACCCATACACACACTTTACGACAGAGATATATTTTAGCTGTCAACGTGACAGATGGCGAGTCCATCGCCGTTACTCATGCACGACATATATACTCGTCATTGAATTTCTTCTCATTTAGAAGAAAATATTCAAGACATTACTACATAAATGTAACATCTTGTCATGTATAAAAATAAATAATTTAATTAATTATTTGTGCTACTGCAATATTTTTTACTGTAACGTCAACTTTACAAAGCTCAAAGGCACGCAACTTTTATAGACTCGTCACTCCGTTAACAAAACGTATTTAATCAAATGCCCTCTCAGCTAATATTGACATGTGTCTACCCGTTTATACAGTCGAAATTCGAATGTTACATGTAATGGCACTTAGTATGTATATTCAATATGCAACAGTGCATTCAATATAGGGAAGTTATTAGTTCCAACTGTATGGAATCCGTTATCTGATATCTTTATTGTCTGTGATACTTTTTTATTAATTTGGTGGTATTGTACGGTGAATATATTATCTTATCTGTGATACACAGACTAATTAAGGTTACTTATTAATAAAATAAGACGAATTAATGATCTAATGATACGAGTTCGATCCCGTCAGCAACAATATTTTTTAAAATATATTTATGATACGATACGAATTACGCCTTTCTACAAGAGTAGACACCACACGGGTAGGCAGAGGTGTAAAAACGCCCCCGATTTCGCCGAAGATACCAACGTGATAGATCGCTAGTCCATTCCTGTTTCTCAAGCACAACGAAAACGTCTTTGAATCCTCTCTTAAACAAATGCAGGCTTCCTCAAGATATTTTCAATCACCGCACAGCCCGTGTGAATAATCACTTTACTTAAATATCACTTTACTTTTAAGTAAAAAAAAAACATTGGTGCGGCCAGATTAGAACTGCACTCTTTGCGCCCACGCTCCATTCGCTTAGTACATGTGTTTTGTCATCCCCTGGTCGTTCCTCCGTAATACATGGAAGGCGCCGGGTGAATAATGTCGTAAGTACAAATTGCCATTATACAATAAAATCATTAAAATGTATCATTGCAGATAGGGAGGGTTGTCGCGGGGTAACAGCTCGCGGCGTGCCGGTCGCGTGCGAGCTTCAATCATATCGCTAATTGATGATTTTACTGTCCACTGTACACTGCCGAGGACTGGGAACTACACACTCTTATATATTTATTTTATTTTATATTGGTAAACGGTAGCCATGGTGGCCGAATGGTTTGTGCAGTTTGCGAATGGCTGCAACACAAAGGTTGCAAATTCGAATCGCGACTGCACCAATGATTTTTGTGAACTTAAGTCCAGTGACTTAATTCCAGAAAAATCACACCACGAGCTTTACGGTGAGGGCAAACATCGAGAGGAAATCTGTACCTAAAATATATCTCTGGCGCAATGTGAGTGTGTGGGTACTACCTATACACCTCTGCCTACCCCTTAGGTGACCCTTGCGGGAGGCGTGAGAATATATATTATATGGGTATTTGACTTCAAGCCCTCCCAGTAGTCCCCAAAGAGGTAGGTAAGAATGTATCTTTGTTTTCCTCCAATTTCATAATTTTGCGAAAATAAACAAAATGTTGTCGCCTATCAACAGATAACGAATCTTTTCTCTATCACTTAGGGGCAAATACGTCCATGCAATTTTCTAAGCAAGAACGTAAGACTCGTGTTATGACAAATCCCTGTAACTCATTGGTTCTATTATTTGGATTACGACGCAAGTAACGCCTTGAGAAAATTCACACTATTTTTTGTCCCCAACTGTATTCAGAGTACACACATAGTAAATCCTCCGTATAATTAGTTAGGGACACTTAATTCTCATTGTTGGTATACCCCCGTCAGCACACCTCGTTTGAGCTATTAATTGAGCGCTGTTGCTCCTTTTTGGGAGTTGATATTAGCGTCTTTATTGATTTAGGGCGGCAAGCAATTTGTTCGTGATTTCGTTTAAGTTTGGAATTAACAAAAATAGATCCACACCACAAGCTTTACGGTGAAGGAAAGCAAAAAGGCCAATATTAAAAAATAAAAGCGTATGTCAAATGTTTATCACAATAATTATATATTTATTACCTTCATGGCATCCCATAAGGGTTTCCGATAGGGTAGGCAGAGGTGTGTAGGAAAGTACCCCACACCCACATTCCGCCGAAGATATAAGCTATACTAGCTTTGCCCGCGACTTCGTCCGCGCGGAAAAGTGATGTTAAGCAGCATTTTTTTTACCCCCTTAAGGGTAATATGCTTACAAACTTTGAATTTAATATTAATTTATATGTAATCAAGAGCCTAAAAAATAAGTTTCAAGCTTCTAGCTTCAAAAATGACGAAACTTCCATACAAACTTTAATCCCCTATTTCAACCCCTTACAACCTTTTTTCGCATTAAAAAGTAAAAAGCCTATGTCCTTCCTCAAGCTCTAGACTATATCTGTACCAAATTTCATTTAAATCGGTTCAGTACTTAGGCGTGAATAGGTAACAGACAGACACAGAGTTACTTTCGCATTTATAATATTAGTAGGGATACCCACACGTTTCGAAAGTATAATATATAATATAAATATAATATCACGCCTTCCCACTAGGGTCATCTAAGGGATGGGCGGAGGTGTATAGGCAGTAACCCAGACACCCACTTTCCGCCAAAAATATATTTTAGCTGCCAACGTGACAGATGGCGAGTTTACGCCGGTACTCAAGCTCGACTATACATACGCCTTAGAATTGCGTCTCAGACGTATGCAGGTTTCCTCTCGATGTTTTCCTTCACCGTAAAGCTCGTGGTGACTAATGACTGTACTTAAGAAAAGCGGGGGATTGTGGACATACACACCTCTGGCTAGCCCGAGAGCCTGGCATGAAGATAAAATTAACATCTAGTCTTAGTTACAAAATCATTCACAAACATTCCCACAAGCCTGTACCAATATGTCCCCTTTGGTGAGTTCATTGTAATAATATTATTTCTGTCATTGTGTACAGTAGAGGGTAGACTTGTTAATCGTGATAAAAATTTTCACTCAACATTTTACTATGTAGTATGTAGTTATTTAAAAATCGTAGGTAACGGTAGTCGCTTAACATTAGCAAACCGCATGCTTACAGCCTTAGTGTAAAAAAATATATGCAATAGGAAATCAAAGATTGCAATTTATAATTCCGACTGTACTTAAGTAACAGTGATTAGCCACACCACGAGCTTTAAAGAAAGCATCGAGACAAAAACTTCCATACGTCTGAGAAGAAATTTAAAGACATATGTTATAATCGTGCTTGAGTAGCGGCGATAGACTTGTCATCTGTCACGTTGGCACATAAAATATATCTCTGACGGAAAGTGGGTGTGTGGGTACTACATGCCTCTACCTCTACCTATGCCTATCCCTTCGGGGACCCTCGTGGGAAGCCATGAAGATATACATGTATGCACAGCATATGCACCTTATGTAAGCACAGCTTATCATAAGGTTTGCTTAAATAATATCTCTACGGTAACCGCTTATTACGGACCGTTTGTTGGCCACTTCTGTGGTATAGAAAAATATTTAAATTAATTTAGCACTTTCCCACGATGCTACATTACTCGTGTAGGCGCTATGACTCAGTGACATACTGAACTGAAAAGCATAGTAGAAATACACCAGATGTATTTATAATGTTTTTCAGTTCTTCAGGTATCACATACATCAGATGTCTTCTCATCAGAAAAATCGACTCAAATACGTCTTTGAATTTCTTCTCAAACGTATGGAGGTTTCCTATCGATGTTTTCCTTCATCGAGCTGGTGAGACTAATCACTGTACTTAAGTTTGGAAAAGCTAATTGGTGGAGTCTGGATTCAAACTTGCAATCTTTATGTTGCAGCTACTCGGATGACTCGGCCACTACGGCTCTATTTTATAGAGATAGAAAAACAAAACATATTTTTTTTATGTTGGCATTTGCCCTTATATACTGTAAATAGTTAACCATTTCCTGAAAACACCTGAAGTAATTCCCATTTAAGGTTGAGCCATTTTCAATACTAACATACATACTCCTGAAATAATTTCCCGACGAAGCCCAAACTTCTAACGTAAACAGAATCCACGCTACTCGCTCAAAAATATTCTATTGACAAAAATCTACACGTGTCCGGGACTATATTTAGCTATCAGAGAGAGACAGGAATAGCTTTAAATTGATGTTTCTTAAGGAATGAAAGAGACAGCGTTGCTGCATCGCGACTCCATTTCAGGCGAAGCTCATAAAGTGTTCAACTTGCGTAACAAACTAACTATGTACACTACAACACACATTATAAAATAAGCCTTATATCAAAGTAGTAAGGTGGAAAATCGAGTAAGAAGTCGTAAGCGAGTTATTTCTGAGTATACACAAGTCACGCTGAACAAATTTCATTTGAACCGCCGAAAGTTTAAAGTGCAATTTAAATATTGCATCGTTGTGAGCGCGGCCGCAGAGCCAACTGGCTTGCTATAGATACACACCGACGCGCAACTTTTAGATAGCGTGACCGCTTGTTATTCTATTATCATAGAGAGTACAGCATGGAGTTCTTCAAGAAGGGTGTGAAAAGATTCCTACAGGGTCGGCAACGCGCGAGTGATACCCCTGGTGTTGCAAGCGTCCATAGGCGGCGGTAACCGCTTACCATCAGGCGGACCACATGCTTGTTTGCCACCAAAGTTGTATAAAAAAAAATCATAATAGAAGCTAATAAGAAGAAGCCGAAGTATCTCAAAGTATGTTTGTATTCTCATAAGTAGATACTATTGCGTTATGCTTTTTCTTCTCACAGTCTACATATAAATAGAAAAACTAATTTAAAATTCCTACACTAAAACACTTGACAGATGGCGAGTCCATCGCCGTTATTCAAGCACGACTATACATACGCCTTTGTATTAGTTCTCAGACGTCTGCAGGTTCCCTTCACCGTGAAGCTCGGGGTGAGGCTAAAGACTGTACTAACTCAGTGGTACAGTCGGGATTCGAACTTGCAATCTTTGTGTCGCAGGCAACTACTCGAACCACTCGGCCACCACGGCTTGAAACTCTCTCCTCTATGCTATTGTCTTCACCGTAATGTGATTTATCTCTGCTCAGGAAAACTCTGGGTTCTCCCTACACTAACTAAAAATATACAAGCTCATGCAGTCGTCTCGCAGAACACCAAACATACAGATATTTCGTCTGTATGTTTGGTGTTCTGCATATATATTCATCTGCATACAATATCCCATTCCGGTTACATATGTGAGCAATATACGCGTCTACTGTATGTATACACGCACAAGGCTATTTCCAAACTATCATTACCACCACATACACAATTACTATCCGTGCCTGAATACTATCAAGGCAATCGTATACTTTTTAACACACAGAACTCAGCTGGAAAACATTATACATAGTTATCAACAAAACACCAGGTGAAAAAATGCTGCAAGCTGAAATGAACGCTATTGTGTTATAATAAGATATATTGTTGGATAGGTGATGTAAGGTCGACGGGTAAAAATAGAATAGTTGCAGAATGCGCAAGACCAGCTTATTTGGTAAGAGAGAGGTAATGGCTCGGGGTGAAGTAGGGAAGCAAGGAGTTCATTAGTAAGAGGAAGTCATGGTGGCTAAGTGATTTAAGTAGACCGGTAAAAATCAAGGTTGCAGTTTCAAATCCCTTGGGTATATATCAATGAGTTTCTTCTAAACTTATGTACCTAAGTTATTTGTCACACTGCGAGTTATCAAGAAATTCAAAGCAGTCATGCTTGATAAGCGGCTACGGATTCGCTATCTGTCACGATGGCACCTAAGTAGATCTGCAGTAAAAAATGGGTGTAGCTACACCTCTGCCTGCTAATCCAGGAGATATATTGAAACCATAAATATAAATAATGTGTTTGCTCCCTATCACAATTTTATACGCTACAAAACGTTATTTTTATCTTTAAAAATTTTGACATCATTAGATCGATCAACATTGATAAAAAAAAATGCAAACACATCACATTCAAAACTCGATACTTCTGTACTGCACCGCGAGCCATGTAGTGCCACCGAGCACTAAAAAAGGCGCGTACGCTTACTATACCCAGAACACAACAGCCAAAATAATAAGACCCCATTTCTATATCTGCTCTTGAGTAACTAAAGCTCACAATAAACTGACTGTTCGTCCAAATGAACCTGAACTGAGACTGAAATGATGGTTCAGGACATGAGGGGTCTCATATGCTGGATGTTTCGCGATATAGTTTTGGTCCATAGCGTGGGCATGCCCGCGTATTACGTGGCAATCTCTCATGTGTAGGTGGGGTTTGTGTAGTGTATTTATGTGAACCGGTTGCACAGTAGATGGTTACTTAAAATTAACAGATAATTATGGAAGATTATCTACTATTGACATATAAAAATATCGCCTGAACACCAAGGGTGTATTTTATATACTGCGTATAACAGACCAGTCACCATAAGAAAGTCACCAGATAGAAAGTATACATAGAAAGGATTTGTCAAGAAAGATTGACAAAGCAGACATACAATGCGGAAGTGTGTGGAAGACAAGGCAGAAGACGACCAAGTTGCTACCTAGATCAAATCAATGAGACACTCAAGGTTGGGAACATCGAGAGTACTCGAAACTGGCGAGTATGTATGAAGCGACTGATGTTGATTTGAAAGCTAGAGAAGTCGGTAAATCTATAGAGAATTGGCGCTCTGCTCTCTCTGCCTACCTCTTAAGGTAGGCTAGGCAGAATAAATTATACGTAGATACAGTACTAGTTACGTGAACGGGACTTGCTTGGCCTTTTTCTCGTCTTCTGCTTGATACACATTCATCAACTGCGCAAATTAAATTTTAATCTTTTTTGACTGGACTACTTTTCTATCAATAGATTTGGAAAGAACTAAGAAGAATCCAATGGGAAACTAAGCATTCGTCAATTTATAATCATTTAACTGATTTAATTTTTCACTTAGTACTTGGATTACAGAATACAATAGTTGATTAACAAAATTGTGTTCTACGAATATTATAGATGCAAAAGTTTGTGAAGAGATTTGATCCATGATCACACAAAAAAAAATATTATACGACCAATGAATTAAAATTTACAGCCAAGAATTTACATATATATATACTAGCTTATGCCCGCTGCTTCGCCCGCGTGGAGTTCGATAAAGTAGCTTTGGAAATTTTCCTGCTAGAATCGGTTCAGCCGCTATGCCGTGAAAGAGCATCATACATTTGCTGAACTTTAAATTTTTCAGGAAAAAAAAAGTATCCTATGTCCTATTCCTAGGTATGAGCTATCACCATTTAAACTTTCAGACAAATCGGTTCAGCCGTTTGGCCGTGAAAGAACCGCAAACATCCAAACTTACAAACTTTCACATTTATAATATTAGTAAGATATATCCACAAATCAAATATATATACCAAATATAAATATGTAGGTAAGGTGTTAATGAAGGAGATTAAACTTTTAACCAGAAACAAAAAGACCCTGACAACCACTAATAGACCAAACGTCTAATCATTAAAACAAGGACTTAGTTTTGATTAACCTCCGATTAAGAACTACTATGGCACTGGCCCCAAGTAAACGTCATCGGTCAACTCACGCGCATTTCAGCGTTCAGCATTTTCAGTAGCATCCTATCTTTTGTAAAGAACGCACGTTCGTAGTAAAATTAATTTTGAATTTCCCTTGGGTCGGATTTAGACAAAATTGGACCTCCCGGGCAAAGCTTAAAGTTTTAATTGCGTTGTCTTAAGAATAGCAGACGAATTATTTTTAGTTTAGCTCAAACTTTTGTTATAAATATTATTATTATGTGTTTCTAAATACGGTCGTGTAGATTAATTTCAATAGATGTGTTTAATAATTAAAGAATTCAAGACCTCGTGACGCTAGATATAAGGTTTATATTTGCTTGTGCGTCTATGAACACGTGGCTTCAATTTCCGTTGTGATAATGAGGTTGTTATCAAACTATATTTGACTCGATCCTGGGGGTCCTTGATTAAATATTTAATTATTTGGGCTTATTTTAGGGAAGTAGGGTATATAGCGTTTAGTGTTTTAGTCGAACGCATCTAGTTACTAGTTTTGAAAACGTTTCACACAATTGCCGCATCGAAATAAGAGTTATATGAACCTTAACCTTACATAAGATTCCAGCCAAAAGGCACTGCTTCTAGGCAGAAGTAGGCAGAATGATCGTGCTGATAGCTGGAGGAACGTACATTTTCTATGCTGCACTCTTCTCACGGTGTACAGTTGAAGGAGTGATAACCCGGATATTGCAAGCGAATAAGGTTACGGTAATCGCTTCCCTTTAGGCTGACGGTTTCATATGATTTGATAAATAAATTTGCAAATTTTTGATAAATAAAGTGATGTTCATGTAATGGATATGGGTTATATAAGTAATAAACAGTTCTATAATACATATGTTATATGTATATTAATGCCTTCCCATAAAGGTCCCCTTAAGGGTAGGCAGAGGTGTAGCATTCTCTTTTGGCCGGAGTTACATATAACAACTTGGTTGATGGCGAGTCCGTCGCCGTTACCCAAGCACGACTTATACGCCTTTGAATTTCTTGTTCAACGTATTCAGTATTCCTCATGACGATACGTCATTATAAAGCTCGACTGATTGTAATGACATTGTAATTTTAAAAATGGATTGATTCCAGGTTTGAACTAGCAATCTTGATTTGACGAGTGATTACTTTACACTTTGCTACAGCGTCTATTCTTAAAATTATTTTCCAACATCCTATATCCTACTAATATTATAAATGCGAAAGTTTGTGAGGATGTTTGTAACTCCATCAGGCCAATACGGCGGAATATCCGGAATTGGATAAAATTTGGCACATAGATGGATTGTTAACTAGTTTAAAACCGGATATGGTTTATTAAAAAAAAATACCAATGAAATCAAATATGGCGTAGCGCCCAAGGTTATAATTAAATAAATCATCATCATATGATCACGCCGTGTCCCTAACGGGGTAGGCAGAGAGTATAGAGCGCCAGTTTTCTAGACTATAATAAGTAAATACCTTGAGACAATTCCACACAAATTGACCTAGTCCCAAATTAAGTAAAGTCTGTGTTATGGTAACTAGACAACGATATATTTACTTATATAGATAGATAAAGACATAAATACATTGGACATCCAAGACTAAGGTACAAATACTCGTGTTCATCACACAAATATCTGCCCTCAGCGGGATTCGAACCCGCGACCTCAAGTTTTGCAGTCAGGAGCTCTAACTACTAGACCAGACCGCCGTCCATTATATGTGATTTAATTGCAAATTTTAGTCAATATTTGTTCCGACCAAGGCACTAGTGAAACCGTGGTACATTCTCGGTCGTTCTGGCGGCAAAAAGTTTGTTTATCCACATCAATTCAATTGTCAACGATCTGTCAAAAAAAGTATACCACCTTAACTGTAATTTAATACCACAGAGAATTGTTGGTGCTTTTTTTTTAATGCGACAAATTGTGGAATTGGTTTCATTGATATATTTATTCTCAAAGCGCAGCGGGCGATAAGGATACTTTGCAATTTTTTTTGCTATTTGTCGGTGAGTGTGAATGCGGTTTTTGGGTTACTTGGTCGTACACTTACGGTCATTTTATTAGGGCGGGTGTTTACAGATATTGCTAACATTTTGATTTTACATTGCTGGTCGTGAGGTTTTGTGGTTCAAGACTACCAAGCGTAACTCACATCCCATGAAAAGTAGGTACTATCTTGACACCTATGACTAG
Source organism: Drepana falcataria (assembly GCA_945859725.1). NCBI lineage: Eukaryota > Metazoa > Arthropoda > Insecta > Lepidoptera > Drepanidae > Drepana > Drepana falcataria. Next base: position 5,781,225 of record OX243946.1, on the reverse strand, counting down.
CCCTTCGGGGTCCCTTATGGGAAGGCGTAAAGATATGTTTATAAATTAATAATGTCATCAAAAGCATTTCGGTTAAGGAAACATTGAGTTAAATTCGAAGCTGTCTGTATGTTGTGGTGAGTATTCATCCGTCACGTTGGAATTTAAATATATTTCCGACGAAAAGAGAACGTTAATATACCCCTGCCCTTAAACCTCTAAGCCTTCGTACTCTTGTGATGATTTGTAAAAACATAGAAAAGGCATAATGTCGCAGTCTCATTCACGTACCAATATATTTCATCACGCCTTGCCACAAAGGTCTCCGAAGTGGTAGGCAGAGGTGTATATGTAGTACCAATACACCCATTTTCCGCCAGAGATATATTTTAGGTGCTAACGTGACAGATGGCTCGTGCATCGTAGTTACTCAAGCACAACATACGCCTTGGAATTTCTTCTCAAACGTATGCATCCTCTCGAGATTGTCCTTCACCGTAAAGCCCGTAGACTAATCAGTGTACTTAAGTTCAGACGGTTCACGGTACAGTCGGGATTCGAACTCGCAATCTTTGTGTTGCAGGCAACTACTTTAACCGCTCGGCCACAGAACCAATATTCATGCACTTAAGTGTACCAAAGTATTCAATTTCCTTCAATCGACGAAATCTTTATTAAAATGTGATTTGTGTCACATTTTGTATGTACATTGAGAGTCAGCGGTGCATGAACGTTTATGAGAGTCAAAAGGCTATTGTCATTCGCTATATTACATGGCTGTGAAAAGAACGAGGTCTATTAAAGAATCCAGATGAATAGGTTAGTGATACTGTTGATATATTTCTTTTAAATATCAAAAGTTTGAGGAGCATAGCTTCCTTTTCAAGAAACAAGTAATTATACCTAATGAAAATTTTCGTGTTTGAGAAAATGCGATGGACTCGCCATCTCTCACGTTGGCACGTAAAATATATCTCCGACGAAAAGGGCGAAGAGAGAACTGGCGCTCTACTCTCTCTGCATACCCCGTTAGAGACTCGGCGTGAATATATATATGAATGGATAGGCAGAGTGAATACAGCTCTCCCTAGACTTCACACCTCTTTCACTTCATCCACATTCATCAGTAACATCCTCACGCCTTCCCACAAGGGTCCCCGAAGGAGTAGGCAGAGGTGTATAGGTAATACATACACCCACTTTCCGCCAGAGGTATATTAGGTGCCAACGTAACAGATGGCGAGTCCATCGCCGTTACTCCAGCACGACTATACATACGCCTTTGAATTATTTCCCAGACGTATGCAGGTTTCCTCTCGATGTTTTCCTTCACCGAAAAGCTCGTGGTGTGACTAATCACTGTACTTAACTTCAGAAAAACTCATTGGTACAGTCGGGATTCGAACTTGTGACCTTTGCGTCGCAGGCAACTGCTCAAACTACTCGGCCACCACGGCCCATCATCCGTCGATATTATAATATTAATATCCATAATTGAATAAATCAATTTATTTCAATAGTGTTAAATGATTCTGGTAACCGCATACTATTGATATTGATATTGTACTGTAGATAAAAAAGCTTAGAATACAAAAAAAAGCCTCAAATAATGGTTACATAACAAAATATAGTTCATGTTTCAAATAAACTATATTATCGTGAATTGTGACAAAAAATAGGAAATCCCGTAGCGGAAGTGGAAACGAGCAACACCCAAACAGAAGTAATGCGGCGTAAGTTGCAATTCATAAGCTTTTAAGAGACGTAAAAGAACTGGATGTGGCAGAGGGTGGCAGTAGCGGTCGCCCCGTGGTTCACCTTCAGTTGTATATTATATAGGGGCCCGTCCCAGCTTCGCACGGGTATACATTTACATTTTAAACATTTTGGCATAAAATTAATTTTTTCTTGCAATTAAAATAGCCTATATTCTATACTATCAATGATAATGTAGCATTCAAATGGTGAAAGAATTTTTAAAATCTGTCCAGTACTTTTTGAGCCAATTCCTTACAAACATACTTACATACAAATCTTTCCTCTTTATAAAATTAGTATAGATATATACATACCGACTACAAATGAGTTTTTCTGAACTTAAGTACAGTGATAAGTCACACCACTAGTTTGAAATGATAACATCGAGAGGAAACCTGCAGAAGTTTGAGAAGAAATTCAAAGGCGTATGTATAGTCGTGCTTGAGTAACGGCGACTCGCCACCGGTTACGTTAGCACCTAAAATATATCTCTGGCGTAAAGTGGGTGTGTACCCCTTCGGGGACCCTATTGGGAAGGCGTGAGGATATACTATCTCAGAACTATTCAAAAATAAAGTAGTTTGTTACATATACGTACCAACTACCAATGAGTTTCGTCTGAACTTAAGTACAGTAGATAATTGGATTAGATGAATGAAAACATCGAGAGGAAACCTGCATACGTTTCAGAAGCAACTCAAAGACATAGGTCTTGGCACCTATATTCTGAAGAACAGTGGGTGTGTGGGTACTACCTACACACCAATACACCGCCTATACACCTCTGCCTACCTCGTGTATGTGGTTGACGTAATGTATCTCATCCTCGTGCCTTCTCACAAGGGTCCCCGAAGGTCCACACTATATATACATACTGACACAAATTTTAATTAAGTTATTTAATATGTACATACATTATTGTTGACTTCCGATACATAACTATGTATTTCATAAATATATAATATACCTGTCTAGAGGCATGGGCCTGCCTATCATTAACACAGGCTATTAAATTAGTCTAGCTATGATGACAGTCGCATCTGCTGTACAATCTAATGTAACCTCATACTTACATAGTGAATTTTTCTGTATACTTACTTTTCTAATTAGATTAAGCATAATATTGGTATCTAATCTTTTTTTAATAAAAAAATATATTATAATATAATATAATATATCCTCACGCCTTCCCATAAGGGTCCCCGAAGGGGTAGGCAGAGGTGTATAGGTAATACCCACACACCCACTTTCCGCCAGAGGTATATTAGGTGCCAACGTGACAGATGGCGAGTCCATCGCCGTTACTCAAGCACGACTATTACATACGTCATTTGAATTTCTTCTCAGACGTATGCAGGTTTCCTCTCGATGTTTTCCTTCACCGTAAAGCTCGTGGTGTGACTAATCACTGTACTTAAGTTCAGAAAAACTCATTGGTACAGTCGGGATTCGAACTTGCGACCTTTGCGTCGCAGGCAACTGCTCGAACCACTCGGCCACCACGGCTCTAAATATATATATTATTATATTTTATATATATTATTAATAAATATATTATTATTATTCTTTATTTGAAATACATCTCATATATTACATTTTTCAATTTATTATTATGATTATTATCTCTCACAGGGTAGGCATAGAGACTAGACGCCTAAACATCTTTAAGTGCATTCACATAAATGAGTCTCTTCATACCTACTTGCCATGATATGTATGATGTGAAAAACTAAAGATTTTGAGTCCAACTACGCTCTCATGTCTTTTCCAGCATGCGTATCAAACTATCCTTGCTGAGCTCCATCCCTGAGTGAACTATTTAGAGGCAACCACAAAGACCGCCCGCAGTGTATTGTGTTACGGCAAAAAATGCTGTTACACAACTCATTAGAGTCGTCAATGGCTTGATAATGACAGGTTAGTTCAATGTGTCGAAAGCTTATAATTATGGGTGGGTAGTCTTTCAAAAGTTACTAAAACTCATGCCAGACACTCTACCGACCCGATAAGGGGGTTAATATTTCTCGCTACTGTAAAGATTTCCTGCGGGGTCGGCAGAGCGCGAGCAATACCCCTGGTATTGCAAGCGTCCATAGGCGGCGGTAAACGCTTACCGTCAGATGGCTTGTTCGCAACCCGTGTATATAGTATAAAAAAAAGTTTGACCCTCGATACCCCTATGGTCCTATTGAAGTCCGTAGCCAAATAACACAATTTATTGTGTTGTGTTCCTACTTGGTAAATAAGGTTTCCAATAATGAGCTCCTTGGGGAGGGGAGAGGATTGTAATATTGTGTTGGCAGCTGAGGGATTAGTCCCATTATGCTGCGAACATAGTATAACTCTCCGAATACAGAGTGGCAACGCGAAAGTGATACTTCGGTATTGTAAGCGTGAATAGGCTGCGGTAACCGTTTTCCATAGAGTGGGCCGTATGCTTGTTTTCCACTCTTGTTGTTTAAAAAAAACAGATTCCTGCAGGGTGGGCAGCGAGCGAACAATACCCCTGGTGTTGCAAGCGTCTATAGGCGGCGGTAACCGCTTACCATCAGGCGGACCGCATGCTTGTTTGCCAATGCGATGTTTTCCTTCACTGTAAAGTTCACGGTCATGGAACCTTTGTGGGAAAGAGCGAAGATTTTATATCTATTATTATTTATATTCAAATAAAACGAGCAAAGTCAGGGCTGCCCAGCAGTTTATTGGTGTACCCGTCTATTTAATCCTTGCTGTAACGAAGCGTTCACACACAAACTATATAATTGGCATATTTTATCGCAGCAACTATACAGAATGTTCACACTTTATTAAACGTTGAAATTAAATCATCTATATATATATATATATATATATATATATATATATATATATATAACAATGAATGTTTGTCTGTATGTCCTTTAAAGAATCGTAAATCGTAAAAGAAACCTCTGCCTACCCCTTCGGGGACCCTTGTGGGAAGGCGTGAGGATATATATATATATATATATATGTAAAAGAAAAAGAAAAAAAAAACGGCCGATTATAATTTTTTTTTCTTTGTCTTCAGATGGATTCGAGAATGGTTTAGATTCACAATTGGACCCGATAGGTGGCGCTGCGGTCGTATTTTTGGTCATTTTATTTTTCACTTAAGCGAATCTGGCCGGGACTGTTAGCTTAATATAAAGTAATAAAATATAAAATAAATATATAAAAAGATTAAGAATAATTCATAGTAAGGCTTGAATTATATATTATATTAATTGAATTATATACCTATATGAAAATGGAACTGTGCGCTGTTCGTTCTTTCTGATGTTAATGAAGCCACTGAACTGGCAGCTGGCGATATCGCGTATTGCAAGCGCTTATAGGCCACGATAAACGCTTATGATTGATCGCTATTTAAAAAGAAAACTAGAGATCTTAAAAGAAAATCATAGTTGTGTCTGTCTGTCTGCCTGATAGGGACAAACTCAAAAACTACTGAACGGGTTTTCATGTGGTTTTTCTCGAACGATAATTCGTTAATTCGATAATCTGTGGACGATAATTGCTGAAAATGTCGGAAAATTCAACCCTATTCCCAGCCTTCGAAAAAGGAAATCTCGTTCCTTTTGAGATGTAATACAACAATGTATGAACCCGTGTGAAGTCGGGACAAGTCGCTAGTATGTTAATAAAAAAACATCACCTGTATACCAATCGGCCATTTTTAAACCAATAATTGGCGCTGGTCAATTAGCTTCGTGCAACTCACTCTTTTCATACATATTGGATTTCCCACTCATGTACTCTTTGTAAAAGTAAATCAACAGGAAAATGTACCTTATTTTGTTAACGTTAATGTTTGTTATTGCTGTTGATGGCTATGCTGATGGTAAGTTTGTAGCTTAAATGCAGGTTTTTGTAGCTCATAATAAATTAAACTTACACAAATTTAATATTAAAAAAGACTTCCATATTTAATGGTTATGAATTACGCCTGCCACATTAACATACAGACAGACACATTCATCCAAATAATATTCACTTAAGGATTAATTAACATATTACACATATACAGAGACACAATCATTTACACAGATTAACACACACACAATACTTACACATCATACTAAGAATTTACCATTTATAAAGCTCTAAAAAATATATGAAACAGTGGGAACGCGCAAGTGATACTTCGATATCTTGAGCGTACCTAAATAGACCACTTCTCATTATGTCATCATCTCAACAATTGGAATATAAGTTATATGAAATACCACTTATAGTGGGTGTGTGGGTACTGCCTTTACAGCTCTGCCTACCCCTTCGAGGACTCTTGTGGAAACGTGAAGATATATTATTATTATTTATTTAACTCCTTAAAATATTACTCGAAAAGCCGTGGTGGCCGAGTGGTTCGAATAGTTGCCTGCGACACAAAGTTCGAAACCCGACTGTACCAATGAGGTTTTCTGAACTTAAGTACAGTGATTAGCTTTACGGTGAAGAAAAACATCTAAAGGAAACCTGCATACGTCTGAGAAGCAATTCAAAGGCGTATGTATAGATTTGCTTGAGTAACGGCGATGGACTCGCCATCTGTCACGTAGGCACCTAAAATATATCTCTGGCGGAAAGTGGGTCTATGGGTATTACCTATACTTACTCTCTACCCCTTCTGCCTACCCCTTCGGGGACCCTTGTGGGGAGGCGTGAGGATATATTGTATATTATTATAATAAAATGTATATATTTCTCAGATCCTCGCATATCCCATTCGAGAAGCGCCCCTTTGCCTGGGACCCTCAGCTCTATTGGAGGAGGCGCGGAAGAATCTCCACCTATATACAAACCTGGCTCACAGGCGTAAGCACTGTTACTTTACTATACCAGTAAGTTGGCAAACAAGCACGCAACCCACCTGATGGTAAGACGTTATAGATAGTGCCATGCACGAAGACGCAAAATTATTTTTTCTAGTCAGAAGAGTATTTCCTGATATTAGCGCGTACAGACAGACAAACAGATGAATACTATCGACGCCACACAACATAATCGGCATAGGCCTTTACAGAAAGTAGATTTATAACCTTCATATTTTATAGTCATTATTATTAGTCACACTACAAGTTTTAATGTGAAGGAAATCATCGAGAGGAAACCTGCATACGATTGAGAAGACATTCAAAGTCTATAGTCATATAGTCATGATTGAGTTGGCACCTTAACTATAACGTAATGTAGGCACTAAAGGTCTCTGCCTACCCCTTCTTACAAACATTTTATACAAGTATGTCATCATCATCATCATCATCATATCATCACGCCGACTCCCTAATGGGTAGGCAGAGTGTATAGAGCGCCAGTTCTCTCTACACTTACATACCTCTTCCGCTTCGTCCACATTCATCAGTCTCTTCATACATGCTCGTCGGTTTCGAGTACTCCTGACGTTCCCCTCCTTGAGCGTCCGGTCGATTTGATCCAGGTAGTTGGAACGTGGTCTTCCTCTGCCTCTTCATGTACAATCTTTTGCTTTGTATATCTGTTTCGTCAATCTTTCTTCACTCATCCTTTCTATATGTCCAAACAGGTATGTAGTATCACAATTCGTGAAGCCCAAACCTCCCCACCAGTATTGGGAAGAGGAAACGTCATTGACCTTGGTCCCTGAGAACAAGAACTGCTTACTGTGCGAGGCCCAGGACTCTGGTGCGTGCAGGGCAATGCCTTCGTGTGTATACTGCGAGCCGACGGTGACGGCACTTTGTGAACGGAGTACCCCATGCTTGAGATGTACTGGTAGGTGGGGTTGTATGGGGGACGTACAAATATATATTTCCTCATAATAATAATAATAATAATAAGAGCCGTGGTGGCAGAGTGGTTCGAGCAGTTTCCTGCGACACAAAGATCGCAAGTTCGAATCCCGACTGTACCAATGAGTTTTTCTTAAGGAACTTAAGTACAGTGATAAGTCACACCACAATCTTTACGGTGAAGGAAAACATCGAGAGGAAACTTGCATACGTTTGAGAAGAAATTTAAAGGCGTATGTATAGTGGTGCTTGAGTAAAGGCGACGGACTCGCCATCTGTCACGTTGGCACCTAATATACCTCTGGCGGAAAGTGGGTGTGTGGGTATTACCTATACACCTCTGCCTACCCCTTCGGGGACCCTTGAAGGAAGGCGTGAGTATATATATTTCTATATAAATAATACCTCGAAACCGTGGTTTCACGGTTTCGAGGTATCCTCCTCGGAAATATTGATCAGATTTGAGACATAGCTTTGTGGTTCCAAGGTATTGGGATGAATTCCAGTCGATGATGACAAGTGCGGTGGTAGAATGTAGAAGTAGGCATCATGTCGAACAATTCTTCAGAACACTCACCTTTATACAAGCGGTCGAACATTGCGTGGTATTGCAATGCAAACTGCGTGCAGTCAGTATACATGATTTCTAAGAAAATAGAACAGTTGTCTTCTAGAAGTTACAGGATGTTGTTAAAATATTCACATGACGATACAATAAAACAAATTAATGTACACTAATAATAACAAAAAACATAAAAACATAGTTAAATACTACATGTATAACTGAGTCGTTACAGCGGGAAAAAATATTTCCTTAAAAGTTATGTAGGTATATTTATCGGCTTCCATTTTTTTATACGTGGCGGTGGGTAGAAGTGTAAGACTGACTTATTTTCTATGACATCCTGTATAATTAAAAATCAATATCAATTAAAAGCTTACATCAGATTGGGTAAAAACAAGAGAATGAACAAGAGTATTCAAAACTTGTATGTTACATTTGAATGTGACGAATGAGGTCTGCTAGACTGGATAGGATTGGCTTATCTTCTATATGCCTATCCTATACGGGACACGATGTGTTAATGAATTACAATTTGCAGTGATAAAGAACCCGTTCTTCAAATGCATACCTGGCGAAAAGTACATGGATGAGTGTGACTCCTGCCGATGCACGGATGGCCACAGTGGCTGGTGCACCAACCAATTCTGCGAGTTCCGTTCGCAGCATCTCTACGCTATGAAACTTTCCGACGGAGAATTTTATTGATTTGAAAAAATATTAGGGTACTTATTGCGATATGATTAACAATTCTTGTCATCATCATCACAATTTTAAGAGCTGGGCTCTTGTCGGCGTCTCTGATGCAGTCCCTTCCATTCGCTTCTGTCCAGCGCAACCTCCTTGACCTCCCTATACGACATGAGAGACGCTTTTTCTTTGATCTGACCCATGTATGTTAATCTTGGTCGTCCTCTTCCTCTCTTCCCTTCTACGTTTCCTTCTAAGATGTTCCTAAAGAAGCTATCATGTCGTATAAGGTGGCCTATCATCTGTCCTCTTCTATGCTCGACTGTCTCTAGCAGTATTGTAATACTTATTATCTTGTACGACAATTAATTAAATAAAAGTTACAAATAATTTAAAATACACCTTTTATACACTTTGACCAATTTCCTATAAAAAAATCCTTAAGTGTCCCTAAAAGTATAGACAAGGGTGTAACCACACCCTAATTACCCCAACCCCCCTAGATTCTTCTCCAGGGACATATTTAGGTCACAAAGTTTCTCAAATACGACAATATATAATCTTTGTTTTTACTCAAACGGATGCAGGTTTCCTCTCGATGTTTTTCGTCACCTTCACAGACTAACTCACTGTGAGTTAAATTAAATCGGGTTTTGACTACTTCGAGTCACTCGGCCACCATGACTATTTAGGTCTTATTTCAAGCCGAAAAATATAGACTATAAGCCAACCGCTTGGTAATCTAAATCACGAACACCAATATGCAAGTAAATGTTTTATGCAGTTAATTTATATTGTTTACCTTGATATATAATGAATATATTATCATGTATGTAATGAATTCATCGAATCGCCATAAATTATCAGAAAATAAGCTTCATTAACCCTACATTGTGATAAGAACGTAACAAGTAATAAGGATATTTTGTTTTGATAATAACAATATAGGCGCTTGGAAATCATAATGTGATACAAACGTCGGTAGCCGCCTACTACAGGGCCACAGACAGACATACAGACATTTGCATTTATAGATGTGAAAAGAAGGGGCTGCGCCTAAACGCTGGCAAGACTAAGGTTCTGGTATTCGAAAGAGATGAACAAGTGACCGAGTGTGCAATATCGGTAAATGGGCAAATTCTAGAGCAAGTGAATGAATTTGTATATCTTGGAAGCATGTTCACACGAGATGGAAAGTATGAAAAAGATATTGAAAGAAGGATAAATGCCGGAAATAAGGTGAATGGAGCCATGTCAGCGTTGATGGGCAGTAAAAGTCTGAGCAAGAATGCTCGAGTTGCTGTCCACAACGCGATATTGGTACCTACCTTATTGTATGGCAGCGAATCCTGGGTATGTCAGAGGAAGTATGAAAATAGCTTGAATGCAGTCGAGATGCGATCTCTTCGAAAAATGTGCGGCGTAACGATATTAGATCGAATCCGCAATGAAGAGATTCGCAAATCAACTGGCGTGAATGTAAAGATGAAGAAAGGCATGTTACGTTGGTTTGGACACATAGAAAGGATGAGTGAAGAAAGATTGACGAAACAGATATACAAAGCAAAAGTGTGTGCAAGAAGAGGCAGAGGAAGGCCACGTTCCAACTACCTGGACCAAATAGATCGGACTCTCAAGGACGGGAACGTTAAGAGTTCTCGAAACCGACGAGCATGTATGAAGAGACTGATGAATGTGGACGAAGCGAAAGAGGTATGTAAGTCTAGAGAGAACTGGCGCTCTATTCTCTCTGCCTACCCCGTTAGGGACTCGGCGTGATGATATGTATGTATGTATGCATTTATAGATAATCACTGTGAAGAAAAAAGGAATAAATTTCCGGGGAGAGAAACCTGGTCGTAGAAGAAAACGAATAAAGGCAAACCGCGTCATGGCAAGGCAATGAATGTACCAAGGCTACATAACGTAGTAGGAGATTTGCTTATCGACACCGAAGCTTATAATTTTATTCGGAATTCGAACAGTGGCGTGCTTATTACATGCCTTCTTTAAAATTGTCTTTTTCATACCTGATTGTACCAGGACTGCATAGCATATGAGATGTTATTTATTTTTATAGCACAGTAAGAGATTTTTATATCGAGATTTGTATAGGCATATTTAATTCGTTGTTCGTACCGTATTGGGCCATTACGATACTTATTTAAGAGATAGTATAAATGATGTTTATAATTTTTCTCTTTCACACTTTTGAATTATGATGGCAAAACACGTCATCCATGAATGTACCAGGACTGCATAACATAGTAAGATATTCATTTATCGACCCAGGTAAAGATCCAAATTTAATCGGAGTTCTCGCTATTACCATATTTTTGCAGGTGACAATTATTTAAATGATCTCTATATATTTGTCTCTTTCACACTCTTGAATTACGTTGGCAGAATTAGATTACACGACATGGTACTTCGCATGGTTCTCCATGATACATGCTTCACCTAAATCACGTGGTATGACAAATCGCTATACTTTATTATATTATATCCTCACGCCTTCCCACAAGGGTCCCCGAAGGGGTAGGCAGAGGTGTATAGGTTGTACCCACATACCCACTTTCCGCCAGAAATATATTTTAGGTGCCAACTTACCAGATGGTGAGTCCATCGCCGTAACTCAAGCACGACTATACGTACGCCATTGAATTTCTGCTCAGACGTATGCAGTTTTCCTCTCGATGTTTTCCTTCACCGTAAAGCTCGTGGTGTGACAAATCACAATACTTAAGTTCTAAAGAACTCATTAATACAGGAGGGATTCGAACTATTGAACAATACTTATAGATGTCTGTGTGTCTAAGACCATGACCATACAATAAGTGTACAAACACCATGTTAAAGTGATAGTTCCATTGTAAAGTGTTGATTCATTCATTACGGGTTAAAAAAAACCGTCCCACGGTAGCACTTTGTTCGTTCTGACCACCCAGAAACATAATCCTGAGATTATTTGCAAAATGGACTTTAATTCTCTAACAATAGTCCTCATTAAAATGAGGATACACGATCGACTTGACAATTAACTGGGAGCAAAGTTTGAGCGTACACTGGCGGGAATATTATAATGGTAATTTTTTTTTAAATTTCAAATGAATCTAACTAAACACATATAAATAAAATTGGAGTGTCTGTTTGTGATATTACAGCTTTTTACTAAATGCAGACGGTACATATACCAAAATATATATATGTATTTTAATTTTTTTGTCTCCGTTTCTTGTCTGTCTGTCTGTTTGTTCCGGCTGATCTCTGAAACGGCTGAATCGATTTCGATGGGACTTTCTCTGGCAGATAGCTGATGAAATAGGAAGTCACTAAAGCTACTTTTATTTTAGTTTTTTTTGTTAGGACAAATAACAGTATTACATTAAAATTGACAATACACGTTAAAAATTATAAAAAAAAACTAAAAAGCAAAACCGAAAAAATACACTAATTGGTACAGGTGGAATTCGAACTTACAATCATTGTGTCGCAAACTACTCAGATCACTCGGCCACCACGGCAAGCATTATATCAATATGAATAGACTATTTATAATTAAAAATACAGATTAAATATATTTATGTCATGTGCATATTTTTTATTGCACCGATCTGTAATAGATCTATTACCACGCTTTTGCAATGCGGAAACTGAATTGGTTTTGCGGAAACATGTACCAATAACGCCAAACAAATCGGCGAGATCTGACGTCTGAAGTCATTATTTGACAAAGATGGGGAATTGAAAGGACCAAACAGGAAGGAACATTATAAAAATACACATTGAAAAAGGTTCCCAACTCGTTAATGGATGCGATGTAGACACTCCGATTTGCGTACATTATATTGTATTCTTTCTAACATATAACAAAGTTTGGATTTTTTTTTATTATTTATACATTTATTTACAACTAAAAAGAAGAAAAAATAATAATAATAATAATAACTAAAAAATATTCTTAAAAGGAGTCCCTTTAGGCAGGGTTCCGAAGATACTGGCAGCGTTCCCCCTTTGAATAGCTAGGCTAATTCTTTGTCCGAGGTAGCTGCCAGCTCTTCGGTCTCCTGTGATGTCGACCAACCTATATTGTATTGAATGAAACACTCATTATTTCTTAAGAGTACTGACGCTTTACTCTCTCTGCCTACTGTGAGGGAATTCACATACACAGCCACATCTGTATTTAGAAAATATTTGTAGTATAGCCCTGGTGGCCGAGTGGTTCGAGTAGTTTCCTTCAACATTAAGATTGCAAGTTCGAATCCCGACTGTACCAATGAGTTTTTCTGAACTTAAGTACAGTGTTTAGTCACACCACAAGCTATACGGTGAAGGAAAACATCGAGATGCACCTACATACATGTAAGAACAAATTCACAGGCGTATGTATATTCGTGATTGAGTAACGGCGGTGGACTCGCCATCTGTCACGTTGGCACCTTAAATATATCTCTGGTGGAAAGTGGGTGTGTGGGTATTACCTATACAACTCTGCCTACCCCTTGTAGGACTCTAGTGGCAAAGCGTGAGGATATATAATATTTTATTATATATGTTCATATGAGGATCTCCGTCATAAAGTGAGGGTCATTACCTCTGCCTACCCTTTCAGGGATATGAGAATGCACGGCACCATAAATGGATATTAATGAGAACTTCCATATCACCGCTGTTTGCTAAAGTAAACAGGTGGTGATTCCCTGCGATAGTAAACAGTGATAGATCACTCCATAATGAGCCCTACTTTACCAGTGACGGCCCCGTTCGTCCGGTGGCTTGCTAGCGGTGAACTTATACGAGGTTCGAAATAGGTTGTATAATTTTCATAGCTACAAGCTTTGCATAGATTGGGATTTTATTAAATCGTTTTTTTTTATCTTTTTGTATTGTCTCTCGTAGCGTGAGTTCCGGGAACTTTTGCTACTTAACCGGTCAATGGCGAGACCTAGGCCTCCAGCCAGGCACTTTATTTTTAAGCAACACAGCTAAGGGCACCCCCTGTGGGGTACAAACCTCAGCTTAGGGCGTTGCTGGATCACGAGCAAGGGAGCTGGGCTGGACTGATAATTTTATTTAAATATTATTTGGGGGCGGGATTTGCGCGTCTGGCTCGGCGCGGGCCGGCGTTTGCGGCGGGGGTCGGGGGGGAACATTACGGCTTATTCGCGTCGAGCCTCGCCGGCGAGGACGGAACAGTGGTAGGTTTTGTGTAGTGTTGGTATGTTTTTGTCGGGCGTCCTGGAGGACCGTTATGTCGTCATCCGGTTCGATGACGGCATGTCTTGGACGCCTTATCTTCGAGATAAGGGAAGGAGTGTATCGGGCGGCCGATACGACGAGGGGGTTGGGGTGATTTACAGCAGAATCGAAATGACGTTTGGACAGTTTTTTCAAAAACTTTATTAAATCGAGTAGAACTGTCCCACTTTATAGTAAGGTATGCAAGTCTAGAGAGAACTGGCGAAACTGGCTGGCTCTCTACCTACCCCGTTAGGGACTCGGCGTGATGATATGGATATATTATTGTATAGAACAATAAGGAATAACATTATTTTTTTGAAAATATTTCTTATGGCATGTGAAATACATACCTATAATAACATGAAATTTTCATAAGAGAGGTAGACAGATCTGCCTACCTCTTCGTGTCCCCTTATGGGTAGTGGTGAAGATGAGGTCCGTCTGATAGTAAGTGGCGACGAGCAGCGAACAGCGAACTGACGGCGTATGGCTCACGCGCTGCCGACCCTGCAGGAATCTTTTCACTTCTCCATTTATTTATTTATTACATTACACATTAGAACGACCAATAGCCAATTACACTAAATGCAGAACACAATACGTATAATATATACACCGTATATAAACGACACAAAAGAAAATATATAGACAACTTTCATACATCCGCCTCCCAATACTCCACACATGCCGACATGATAAGTCTTGCCATACATCCGCAAGCAAATCGCAATGAGAGATGGACTCCAAGAGAGCGTTGAGCGCAGAGAGAGAGTGGGAGGGATGGGAGAGTATGATCGCGACTTAGACAAGCCGATATAGAAAAGAGCCTGTCTATATAATAATAATAATAATACTATTTCTTTAACATTTTTGGTTACAATAATTAGTAACTGGAATCTCTTTTTAGGCATGCAATGCCTGTATTAAGAGACTCCGCTCTTCCCTAGCAAATTTACATGAGTTTTTAACATATGTATATATGACTCTGCGCCTTACATGCTTTAAGAGGTGAGTGATTCACCGAAACTATAGGTGTTTTAAGAGAGTTAGGGCATAAGAGAGAGGTAGGGCATAAGAGAGAGGTAGGGCATGAGAGAGAGGTAGGGCATAAAACAGAGGTAGGGGATAAGAGAGAGGTAGGGCATAAGAGAGAGGTAAGGCATAAGAGAGAGGTAGGGCATAAGAGAGAGGTAGGGCATAAGAGAGAGGTAGGGCATAAGAGAGAGGTAGGGCATAAGAGAGAGGTAGGGCATAAGAGAGAGGTAGGGCATAAGAGAGAGGTAGGGCATAAGAGAGAGGTAGGGCATAACGGGTTTCCCGTTCGAATTTGGAGCTGCCCGACTGGGGCAGGACCTCCACCTTATAGAAGTCTGTAGACAAATAACACAATTTATTGTGTTGTGTTCCTACGCGGTGAATAAGGTTTCCAGTAATGCGCTCCTTGGGGAGGGGGGAGGATTGTTACATTGTGTTGGAAGCAGAGGGATTAAACCCATTATGCTGCTAACACACTATAACTCTCCGTACACAGAGTAGCAACGCGCAAGTGATACTTCGGTATCGTGAGCGTAAATAGGCTACGGTAACCGTTTCCCAACAAGCATACGGCAGTATGCTTGTTTGCCACTCTTGTTGAATAAAAAAAAAAAAGACGCGTATAATTACGGCGAGTGACATCGCGGGCGCACCTAGCTAAATGATAATCGTGCGGTTATCAAGCACATGTCCACTCCCAAGGATGGAGTGCGCACGTGCGTAATATATGTGTTATATTAATTTAATAGATAAAATTATCTACCCATCGCTATTATCCGCAGTCAATTTACGATAATATAAAGCCACCTAATATGGTGTTATGGGGTAATAATACACAATTATTATTATTATTTCATTTGTTTTTTCCTCTAGATGTCACGCCAGCATCTTTTGAATGATAATATGAAAAACTAAGCGATCGCAGCGCCCCCTATCGGGTCCAATTGTGGACATAAACCATCTAGGAATCAACGATGCACATAATTTCATATATATATTTTTTTCATTTTCGTTTTCATTCAATTTCATTCATTTCACATTTTATGAAAATCGGTTGAGCCGTTCTCCATGTTTGAATAACAATAATAAGTTTTCGGAGTTTACTCCTTAAGAATCGATTTTCATATATAAGGCGCCCGGTATGAGAAAAATATGAGAGGTAAAATCT